>CM069903.1:40835454-41435454 GCA_036172215.1 Camellia granthamiana | reverse complement strand
GGCTTTTTGATTTTTTTGACTTTTTTTGTGAAAGAAGAGTGTAATGATTATGGGTTGGATGTGATGTTTTGTTTGTTGTAGCTAAAATAGCCTATTTTGTCTTTTGTAGCTATTTTAGCCACAAACCAACTTGCCAAATAACACCTAATGGGTAGGTGAAGCTTTTTTTAAAACTGATTTTGAGGTGGTTGCATTCGTCTGTTGTTTGAAGTGCTAATTAAGCCATTAATTGGCACTAATTAATTCATAATGAAAAAATGCAAAAAATTTATACTAATTGATACTATCAATAAAATGATAATTTTTGTAATACTAATTATATTAATTTTAGTATTAATTGATGCTAATTAAGCCATTAATTGGTACTAATTAATTTATAATGAAAAAATGCAAAAAATTTATACTAATTGATACTATCAATAAAATGATAATTTTAGTAATACTAATTATATTAATTTTTATTAATGAAATAATTTTTTTAAATTAAAACTGAAAAAAATGTCAAAATAATTATTTTTATATCATATAAGGGCAAAAATGATAATTGTACATAAATTTTTTTTTTACAACTTATTAACCAAACACTACTCAGCTGCTTAAATTCATAATCTCTCATAATCCCACAGTTGCACCAAACATGTTAACAGCTTATGTTTATAGTTATAAGGCATGATCTGTTAAGTTATAATCTATAATTATTTTTTCACAGCTCCACCAAACGGGCTTATGCACTAAGAACATTAAATAAAATACATTCATATCTTTAATTTATTTTTAATTAATTACAAGATAACACTGCGTACGTCTTATACTAATCTAATAGCGCCCTTAATTATGTCTTTCAAATCAGAAAATGATTATCCAACCATACAGGGGCCTCTGACCATCTATCTACAAGGTATCAATCTTTGATATTTGAATATCTAATTTTTTCATACATTTTTTTATTGTTGATATTCTTTTTCTTTGTTATTTGTCATAGAATAATGGAGGTTCAACATGTGGGATGATTTAAATGTAATGGATTCTTGGGTTGATGCTTTGCATAATTTCTATAAATAAGAAGGGATGTTATTCGTGTTTTAGAGAGATAACTAGAGCCCAATAAATAATAGAGCGTAATTTGACTGGTCTAACCCGAACAACCTAAGTATAGGTCAAAAATTGAGTTTGTTATTCTCTCAATAATCAGAAAACAAACAGAAGATGAATGTGAAGTTATGAATTGTAGGAATGGGAAGCTGGTTTCCGAGTAGCTTGATCTACCATTGTGTTGGAATAGGTTGGTGTTTTTACTTGTGCTAATGCAAATATTGTTTTTGCCATAATAAGATGAATTGATGACATTTTCCTTTGTTACAACGTAATCCTCCTTATTATGTGATGCAATCAAAGTTATAAGAATCATTACATTAAATCGTAACTTCAAAAAATTGTTAGACAATACAATTGAATCATAACTTAGAATACATTACATTGTGCACATGATGCGCAATCACTTTTGGTTATGCAGTACAAATTTTGTCACAATGTTGCTCAATTGGGTAAATTATATTGATGGCTTTTAAAATTTTAAAAAAATATATCTAAGTTTTAGAATGTGTAAATAATATATAAATTTTGATTGGTCTAGGATAGTAGATCTCACATTTAAAAGTAAATTGATCTCACCTAAAAAATATATCTAATGTTAAGTCGCGCGAAATTTCATAACTCAAATGACTCAAATATCTTAAAATAATGTCATTTTAGATATAAAATGATACCGTTTTAGGACTTTTCTTAAGTGTGCAACCCTCAAGAGTTGCACACTATGTGCCACTTACACAAAAAGTGTAAGTGGAAGGTGAAAACAAAAAGCAGGACTGAACACAGAAAGACGTAAGTGTAAGGCGTAAGTTGCACACCATAACAATACCCACCGTTTTAATGCATTTGAATCATTGAAACCACGCAAATTTAGAAAAAGCTGAAACGCTGAACTATAGATAAGGTACTGACAGTTTCTGAAAGGATTGTTGGATGGCATATTGTTCAGTTCTATCCATCTATCTAGACTACATATATATATTTTATTCCATTTTTTATTATATTTATTTTGGCTATATATTCAGCCATATATCTAGACTAAATTCCAGACCCTACCAAAGGAGACTGGTGGTCCGGTAGTGGACTGGGGGGATTTCCACGTGACCCCAATCCCATGCATCAAAATCTTAAAATGCACAAAAACAGATAAAGCCTTCGTTTGGCCTAAGTTAATCAGTAATGATTCAGAATATTAATTTTAATATTTTAATAGAGTATTAATGACATGATAAGTAGAAAGAAGAAAAATTAAGATCAAAACATCACATTATAATAGGTGAGGCCTATTGTCAGCTCATTAAAAGGTGTTTTGAAAAGTTAGTAAAAAGTTAACTTTTTAATTTTTTGATTTTTTTAATATTTTTTTAGCAAAAAATTTGACTTTTTTGATGACTTTTTTGAGAGAACTTGGCAGTTCCCAAATTGGCCATATAGCTGGCTTTAAAGCTCAAGCTCTAAAGTAGTTTTTTAAGTTAAAATAGGATTTTTTGGCTAAAATAATCATGACAAAATGTTACATTCAAATCATAGTCATTTTATTTTTTCTCTCACAAAAATAAAAAATGTCAAAAAATTTATCTCAAACGAGATCTCATAGTCCTAAGATAAAAATATCAAAAAGTCAATTCACATCCCAAACGAACCAAGATATATTAGAACAGTACAGTACTGGTGGATGTATAAAGCTCCACCCCGTTTGTGTCCAGAGATAGAATGGAGGGGATTGATAGTGAGGGGATTAATAGTGAAGGGATTGATAGTGAGGGGATTAATAGTGAGGGGATTGTTAGTGAGGGTCGTTTGTTTTCAGAAATAGAATGGAGGGGATTGATAGGGAGGGGATTGATAGTGATGGGATTAATAGTGAGGAATTGTTAAATTATTTTTATATAAAATAATAAAACAAATAAAAAAATATAAAAATTAAACATTAATATTTTAAAAAAAATTCCCAATATATAAAAAATAAAAAAAATAAAAAAATTTCTAATCCCCTCACTATTTTTCTAATACCATCTCTACCTCCTCACTATGAATCCCCTCCCCAAGGATATTAGTAATACCAAGGTATTAGTAGTACCCTCCCCATCTCTCAAAACAAACAAGGTATTAGTAATACCAAGGTATTAGTTAGTCCCAAGGTATTAGTAGTCCAAGGCTATCTCTCAAAACAAACACCCAATATACTAGTCCTAAGGTATTAGTAATCCTAATCCCCTTGCTATAACCCCAAACAAACGGAGCCCAAAGGCTCATTGACTCACCTCTACACTAATGTTATTTTTATTGTGAATAAAATACCTAATGTTAAGGATTAGACTAAAATACCTAAGACTTTTGTTAAATGTTTTGTTATATATACTTAAAAATTAATATATATATATATATATATAATTATAAATAAAAAAAAAACAAAACATAACAACTTCAATAATTTTACCTAAAAGTAAATTGTAATGTGTAGATTTAAAATTAATGTGTTGTAGGTGATACTCAAAATAAATATTATCTGCAGATTTCAATTTTAAATAATTTTTCAGGTATATAGCAGAATCATAACATCTTATGGTAAAGTAAAATGAGGGATCGTTCAAACCACAAAAGAAAGTATACAACTTTTTTTTTTTTTTTGGGTGGGTTAAACAACTCTTTAAAATAGGCAACAGCCGGGGGAGTACGTATTCAAGCCAAAACTGTCAGTCCATGTCAACCAACCAGTCCCAACGCAAGTCCTCCCCCTCACAAAGTCATCGGTCGAGGTTATATTTTAAGCTACCTTTGTTCCATCTTCACTCTGTCCCCTCAAATTTGTGCCCCCTTCTCTCTCTCTGCATTTCCATTGGGTTTTTGGAATAGTACAACAATGAGGAAGCCTTGCTGTGACAAACAGGACACCAACAAGGGCGCTTGGACCAAGCAAGAAGACCAAAAGCTTATTGATTACATTCAAACTCATGGCGAAGGTTGTTGGCGCACCCTTCCCAAGGCTGCCGGTAAATTGCTTTATATGGAACGGACTGGAGAGAAACCTATGAACATTTTACTTTTTTTTTTTTTTGGTTCCCTCAATCACGTCTTATTGTGTTGTTTTATGTGCATTAGGGTTGCATCGTTGTGGTAAAAGTTGCAGACTGAGGTGGATAAACTATCTTAGGCCAGACATCAAACACGGCAACTTTGGTCAAGATGAAGAAGACCTCATCATCAAACTCCATGCTCTCCTTGGCAACCGGTACCCTCTCTCTCTCTCTCTGTGCCCACACGTTATTTTTCTCATTCACAAATGCATTTGCAGCATATCTGAAATTTCACACACAAAATTCCTCTTAGCCAAGCAAATTTTCCACTTTACTTTCTATCAATTTGACTTTTCATCGCATTTTTTCAAAACGGACGTTATGAACTGCTAGGTGGTCATTGATATCCGGAAGATTACCAGGGCGAACAGACAATGAAGTGAAGAACTACTGGAACACTCACCTGAAGCGAAAGCTGATTCGTGTGGGTATTGATCCAGATAACCATCGATTGAACCAAACACTTCCTCGCCTACAAAACCAGTGCATGTCGACTCTTGTCACTTCGTCTGGGTCGGATGCTGCAAGTTGCCTTGAAGATGGCACATCAAGATCCTGTGGCTTGAGTCTTGATCTCTCCATTGCCATTCCGTCTCCTTCGCCTGTGCTCGAGGGAGAGAAGTGACAAGATAATGATTAGTTACAAGTGATTGAAGAAATTGAAAGCAACCGGTCTCCTACTCTTCTTTTATTTAGATGATTAAGTTTCTTGGTAGTTATGAATCGTGCCTGATTTCTCTCCACTTGAATTGGACGTCCAGTCTAGTTTATGTGACATCGCTACTAAAAGGTTGCTTTTCTTTAAAGTTAGGGTGACACTTGTCAGGGAGCTCTTACCTTCCTGAGGGATTTTTTATTTAATGTGAGACTATCTCTAGGATAGCACACAAATGAGAGAAGAATGATTTGTGCTCAAATGTGAAAGATAAGTGGAGAGTGAATAAACTGGACTTGGATCCAAATTAGAATGCAATTCAGGATTATGGATGGATATAAGAATATGAATTGATAGCTTAATTTGTTTTTTGGTTTGATTAATTTAACATACAATTGTAAATGGGGAAATTAAAAGTAACGTAATCGTTCACAATCAAACTCTCAATTTTTATTAGGGAAACTCAAATAGAAAAATAATTCAGTTAATCAATTCATTATGAACGCTGCTAATTATTTTTAAAAGGCTCGATTAATAACAATTCGGTGAGTGTTTTGTAAGGATTAATAATGTCAAAATAATTAAAATTTCAATAATCAAAGAAACTCAATGAGAGTAAAAATTACTTAAATTTACATAAATAGTCCAAATAAAATTTTTTTTTCCTTCTATTTTTAATCAAAAAGTTATTTATTTCATCATGAGCAACACTCCTTGCACAAAATGCACACGTCTCACAAGAGGGTGACGCTCAGTGCATTCTGCGTACAAAAACTAGTGCAAGTAGTACTGCTCTTTCATCAAACGAAACTTTTTACCTTGACTTTTTAATGCAAAAAGAAAAGAGCAAAAAAAGAAAAGTTGATAAAAAAGGGTAGATGGCGAGTTTTTTCTTCTAACCTGTGTTGGCCTTTTACCTATCAAATCTTTCTTAGGCTATGTTTAGCATAGATTTGTTTGTTTATTTTTCTTTTTTTTTTTTAAGTCATAAAAAGGTGAACTAAAATAAAAAATTAATAAAATAAAATGTGACATTTAAATCATTTTATTTTTTTCTACAAAAGTTAAAAAATCAAAAAGCTCATTCCAAATAAGGTTTTGAGTGGGGAAATAATGGTCTGGTACCGTGCCGGACAGATTTGCCCGGACAGAGTTACGCCGGGCAAGATTTGGGCCGAGCAGGTGCTGGGTTGAGAAGGTGCTCGGTTAAGGCACCGATTATGTGAACCGAGCTGCATGCTTCGCTGGAAGGCTGGCCAGCCGAGCAGATGACCGGCGCCAGGAAGGGCGTAGTCGACCGAGCTATGAGTTTGTTCGGCAGGAAGGCCGAGAAAGGTGAATGCGAGATATCTCGGACACGGACCAGCCGGGATGCTGCGTTGCCCGGTTCCCTCAAGCTTAGCCAGCGGCGTGCTTGGGCATGAAGCACAGCCCGGCTTTGGATTGGGCAGCTCGGCTGCCGGGCTCCAGCAGAGAAGGCTAGCATTTGGGATTAGGTAATGTCCAGCATGGTGCGACCTGACAGAGGCATGGTTTATGTGCTGACAGATGGGATAGCAGAGCCACGTGTTGAGAGATCATTGGGAGTGGATATGAGGCGCAGAGAGGTATATAAACAAGTCTGCGCCACCCCTTACGGCGATGGACAATTTTTGTAAGTAAGACTTACACTCGAACACTCTCCCTTCTCTCTAGTCACTTTTCCAGGTGTGTGGTTCTAACTTGAACGTCGGAGGGGTTTTCTGGCCACACACCGCCGGGTAGCTCACCGTCGTTGTGCTTTCAGGTGATCGGACAGAGACGGAGCTTGGAAGAAAGGAGTACGGGCTTGCCTGAATATTTGCTCCCCGTACAATTGGCGCCGTCTGTGGGAAACTTGCAGATAAAACCTTGTCTTCTGGGTTCATCTGATCGTCGTCCATGGCGCACAACGAGGAGTTTCCGTTGTCCGCCGTCGACGGAACCACCCCGGAGTTTGTCCGGCAGAGAGAAGGACTCCCGTCCATCCTTCCGATGGCGAACCTGGAGACAGCCACCGGAGGACAGGCGGGAGACGCGCGGGATAAGCGCGGAAGAAGTCATGGCCGTTCCCGTAGTCCAGACGGTCACCGACGGCGGAGAGAGTCACACTCCAAACGCCTGGAACACAAGTTGCGGGACCAAGATGCAGTCATCCGGCGAATGGCGGCAGAGATGGAGGAGCTCAAGCGGCGTTACAAAGGGAAGGGTGTAGCTGGAGTGGGTGACCACAGTGAGCGCACCCCATCCCGCCGTTCAGCCCCCTCCCGCCGTTCAGCCAGCCAGAGTCAGAGGCACACTCCGGCAATCTCTATTACCAGGAGCTACAGAGATGACGACTCCGACTTGCACGCAGAGAAGTCCAGCGCGCAAGATAGCACTTACAGACCCTCACGTCCGGAGACGACGTCGGGGTATTCCTATTCCGCCTGTACAGAGGATTTGCGGACAGTTCTAAGGGAACGGGCTCGCCGGCGGGAATCTCAGAGGGTGCCGGCGTTCCAGCGGTTATCCTACGGAGCCCACGCCAGCGAGGAGGTCGGAATGCCTCCACCGCGTCAAGCGGCGCCACTCCTTCTAGATACGGACTTGGCCAGGTTGAGCGCCACTCCTTTTTCACTGGCGATAGAGGCAGCGCCGCTTCCGGCGGGATTCCACCAGCCAAAGTTTACCCTTTACGATGGAAAGACCGATCCGTACATGCATGTAAGTCATTTCCGGCAGGTTATGGCCGGACACCGGCGGAATGATGCTCTTATGTGCCTTATCTTTCCGTCGAGTTTGGGCGAATTGGGATTGAAGTGGTTCGGAAGGCTGCCGGAGGGAAGTATTGAAAGGTGGCAACAGCTGGCAGAAGCCTTCGTAACACGCTTCACGACTAACACCAAAACTCCCAAAGAGGTTGATCACCTCCTGAGTATCAAGATGGAACCGAGCGACACACTCAAGGCGTACAACTCCAAGTATTGGGAGACTTTCAATGAGATACTGGACTGCCCGGTCAACCTTGCTATCGTACAATATAAGCGTGGGCTCCCGGTCGGACATAGACTGCGAGACTCACTTACCATGCAACAACCTACGACCATGGGACAGCTTATGCAGCGCATCAATGAGCATATCCGGGTAGAGGATGATGCCTCGGCCTCAACCGAGAAGGCAGCCCCGGTCGTAGCGCCCAAGAAGTTGGCAGGAAAAGTGCTTGCAGTCGGGCAAGAGTCCAGCCGATCTAGTGACCGAGCCGAAGAGTCAGACCGAGGTTCAAACCGCAAGAACCGGGGTAGGGAGCGGCGTAATAACAGGAATGATTACCGCCGGGATGACTACCCCCAAGATGATGCGGCCGATGCAGGCAGAAGGTTGAAGGCAAGAACAGGCATCACCACGGTCTTCAAAATTCCAATCTATCGCATACTTAGTGAAATCCGCGACGAGGAGTACGTCCGGTTTCCTGCTAAGTTAGGCGACGGGCAGAGAGGCTTCAATCCCAAGTACCGTTGCACCTTTCATCGGGAACGTGGCCACCGAACAGAGGACTGTCTGCCTTTGAGGCAACACTTAGAAGAGCTAGTGGCAGCCGGGCATCTGGACCTCTACATTGATGGAGGAGTTAAGGCAAATCAGGTTCCAGTTGATCCGCGCGGACCGGATGACCGTGATGCACCTCCACAAGGGGTTGTGAATGTCATCCACGGCATAGTGGAACCGGCGCGTGTTTGCGAGCTTCGTGGTATGATTAAGAAGGCAGAACACATGAGGGAAGTTTTGTCAGTTCAGCCTGCGCTCAAGAGGGGGAAGACAGAAGTAAAGGATGTAATCAGCTTTTCCTCAAAAGATTTGGAGCGCATACAGACACCGCACAATGACGCTTTGGTAGTGACTCTCCGCGTCAATAATTTCGAAGTTAAAAGGATCTTGATCGATCAGGGAAGTTCGGTCGAGATCATGTATTACGACGCTTTCAAACAACTCAAGCTTCGAGACACGGATTTGGCCCCAGCAACTTCGCCATTGGTCGGTTTCAACTCACAACCGGAGTGGCCTTTGGGAAAAATTATCCTGCCGGTTAAAGCGGGATCCGTGGTCAAACAGGTTGAGTTTTGGGTGCTACAAGTGCCTTCGACTTACAACCTTATCCTTGGCAGAGGATGGCTTCACGCTCTGCAAGCTGTAGCTTCGACCTACCACCAAGTGATGAGATTCCCCTCGGCTATGGGGGCAATCGAAGAGATTTGGGGAGATCAAGTGATGTCTAAGCAGTGCTTTGTTGCAGTGAACGGGAGCCGAGCTGCCAAGGGCTTCGTCCAAATGATAGAAGGACCGGAGGACCAGGGAGTCCTGGATGATGTGGGTACCAAGGCAGAAGACAAAGCCGTGGAAGGGTTGGTGGAAGTGCGAATTGACACCGAGCAGCCGGACAAGTTCTTCTTGCTCGGCTCCACCCTCACAACACAAGAAAGGACTGAGATGGTGGAATTCCTTATGGCCAACATTGAAGTTTTCGCATGGTCGCCTTATGACATGCCCGGCCTCGATCCAAACTTTATCTGCCATCATCTCAATGTCTTCCCCGGAGCCAAGCCGGTCATTCAGCGAACAAGGAGGTCAGCAGGGCATCACGCCGAGGTAGTGGCGGAGGAAGTCAAGAATCTGCTTGAGGCGCGGGCAATTCAGGAAGTTCACTATCCTCGGTGGATTTCAAATACAGTCGTTGTCCCAAAGAAGAATGGGAAGTGGCGGGTCTGCGTTGATTACAAGACCGTCAACTGTGCATGTCCGAAAGACAGCTTTCCTTTGCCTAGAATTGACCAGCTTGTGGATTTGACGGCTGGCCATGACAGGCTAAGTTTCTTGGACGCTTACCGGGGCTATCATCAGATTGCCATGCACGGCCCCGACCGAGAAATTACTTCACTTACTACTCCAAGGGGACTCTTCTGCTACCGAGTTATGCCTTTTGGTTTAAAGAACGCCGGGGCAACTTTCCAGAGGATGGTGACAAAGATGTTTGCTCCTTTGCTGGGCCGGACGATGGAGGCTTACATTGATGACATGGTGGTCAAGAGCAAGCAACGAACAAATCATTTGTCCGACCTGGCCGAGATGTTTGCCATCCTCAAGAAGCATAAGTTACGCCTGAATGCGTCTAAGTGTGCCTTCGGTGTGGGATCTGGGAAATTTTTAGGATTCTTAGTCACAAACCGAGGTATTGAGGGGGACCCTACACAAATCAGAGCCGTACAAGAGTTAAAGCAGCCTAGCTCGGTGAAAGACGTGCAACATCTGGCCGGAATGGCCGCCGCGCTTAATCGATTTATAAGCCGGTCATCAGATCGCTGCCGTCCTTTCTTTCAGTCCTTGAAGTCCAAGTTCTCATGGGATGAAGAATGCGACCGAGCGTTGGCCGAGCTCAAGGAATATCTGTCTTCAGCGCCATTGTTGGTCACGCCGGTGCCCGGAGAAGAACTTTACCTTTATCTGGCCGTATCGCAACATGCAGTCAGTGCGGTGCTTGTTCGGGCTGAAGGAATCAAGCACCTCCCCATCTTTTATGTTAGCAAGACCTTACTACCGGCAGAGACTAGGTACCTGCCTCTTGAAAAGCTTGCCTTGGCATTAATGATGGCTTCAAGAAAGTTGGCGCACTACTTTCATGCACATACTATCGTCGTCTTGACCGAGTTCCCCCTCAAAGCTTTATTTGAACGGGCGGATTTTTCTGGGCGAGTTCTTAAGTGGGCGGTCGAGTTGGGTCAATTTGATGTGAAGTATCAGCCGCGCACTGCCATCAAAGCGCAAATGTTGGCTGACTTCGTTGCAGAATTCTCACCTGGATCTCATCCGGTGTGCCCGGTCGATATTACCGCGGCAGATGATGAGTTGCGCTCCAGTTCATCAGAGATACTACCACCTGGTGGGGCTCGCGGCGCGGACTTAGCGCGCACCACCGCAGTGGCCTACACTTCTACAATGCCAACAACCGGTGACGCGATGACAGAGTTGAGTGTTGATACTCCACCAACTCTGCCCGGTACCGCATCACCAAGGGGGGAAGTCATGGAACTACTCAGCGCAGAGCCTGCGGCCGGCATAATACCGCAGCCTGGTGATTCGCCTACGGACTTAGGCGTGGCAGACCGACTTGCTGAGTCCGGTGCCGAATCACCAAGGGGGGCCGGAGTGGGGCCAGTGAGCGCAGAACTTGAAACCGGACGGCCGAGCAACCTTGATCGTAGCACCCCTCACCACTCGCAGGATCCATCAGTTTGCTGGAAGCTTTTTGTGGGGGAAATGTGGAAGCTTTTTGTTGACGGGGCGTCCAATCGTCACGGTGCTGGGCTGGGTATTGTTCTTATCTCCCCAGATGGCCTAACCATTGAACAATCTATCACCCTTGGCTTCCCAGCATCTAACAACGAAGCTGAGTATGAGGCCCTTCTGGCCGGGCTCAAGAGCGCAATCCAGATGAAGGCTGCCGAGCTAATGGTGTACAGTGACTCCCAACTTGTGGTTAACCAAGTTTCTGGGATTTACGAGGCAAAGGATGACCGCATGGCGAAGTACCAAGCTCTGGTCAGAGAACGCATCAAGCAGTTTCAGGCAATCAGGGTCCAACAGATCGGCCGAGAAGAAAACAGCCGAGCTGACGAGCTGGCCGGCCTGGCATCAATGGTAGATAGTACGTCTCCAAATCCCTTGTTAATTGACTTTCTTCCACGACCAAGCATTGAAGATACCGGGCAGACGGAAGTACTCTGCGCCGAGCTGGGTCCGTCGTGGATGGATCCAATCATTTTGTTCCTCCGAGACCGGATTCTACCAACCGAGAAGAAGGAAGCACACAAATGCCGGGTAAAGTCAGAGCGGTTTTGGCTCTCTCCATCTGGCGCGTTGTATAAGAAGTCCTTTTCTGGTTCCGTACTTAAAGTGTGTGCACCCGAGCAGTGTTGATGCATTCCTGCACGAAATTCACGAAGGCATTTGCGGCAGCCACACCGGGGGCAGATCCTTGGCTTACCGAGCTATTTCACAAGGCTATTGGTGGCCGTACATGCAAGCTGACGCCCAAAAATATGTCCGGAAATGTGAGAAGTGCCAGAAATTTGCACACCAGATCCACCAGCCGGCCAGAGAACTTCTTCCCCTCACCAGCCCTTGGCCTTTTGCGATGTGGGGGCTAGATATAGTGGGACCCCTCCCAACTGCACCGGGCAACCGCAAGTTCTTTATCGCGGCGACGGACTACTTCACCAAATGGGTTGAAGCTGAACCTTTGACAACTATCAAGGAAAAAGACGTGAAAAGGTTTGTCTGGCAGAATGTGGTAACGCGGTTTGGCGTCCCCAAGATCTTGATTTCTGACAACGGCACCCAGTTTGACGGTCGCCTATTCAGAAGTTTTTGT
Source organism: Camellia granthamiana (assembly GCA_036172215.1). Taxonomy (NCBI): domain Eukaryota; kingdom Viridiplantae; phylum Streptophyta; class Magnoliopsida; order Ericales; family Theaceae; genus Camellia; species Camellia granthamiana. Next base: position 41,423,210 of record CM069903.1, on the reverse strand, counting down.
GAAGATTTAAAGATTGAATTCTACAACTCCACTCCGGCTTACCCACAGTCCAACGGTCAAGCCGAGGCGTCGAACAAGATCATATTGGATGGGTTAAAGAAAAGGTTGGAAAAAGCAAAGGGAAAGTGGGCCGAGGAACTTCCCAGCGTCCTTTGGGCATACCGGACTACCCCGCGGCGTTCTACCGGGGAAACTCCATTCGCTTTGGCTTATGGAATGGAGGCAGTCATTCCCTTGGAAGTCGGCATGCCCACCCTCAGAAGTGAAAGCTTTGAGCCTGCTCTGAACACCGAGGCTATTGCTCTGGAATTAGACCTGGCTGAAGAGCGCCGGGAAAAGGCTCTCATCCATGTGGCAGCCTACCAGCAAGAACTCTCCAGGAAGTACAACAAGATGTTGCACCCCAGACCGTTCAAGGTGGGTGATTGGGTCCTGAGGAAAGTTATGGGAAACACCCTGGTGCCAGGAGAAGGCAAGCTAGGGGCAAATTGAGAAGGACCATACAAGATAACCGGTCTGGCGGGCAAGGGGGCATACCACCTGGAGGACTTGGATGGTAGAGCAATACCTCGGCCATGGAATGCGGCCAATCTCAAAGTGTACTATTTCTAGCTTTTGTTTTGATAGCAAAGAAGGAACTTTTTGCATTACACTTCAGAATGTAATTCTTTTTTGTCAATATATACAAGTGTTCTTTGCCTTCGTAATTTGATGTTTTGTTCAAATTAAGCATTCCCAACCGAGATGTATTAGTCCGGTTGGAAGAGTTGGTGTTTTGCCCAACTTTGAATTCCCAACCGAGATGTTTTGCTCCGGTTGGAAGAGTTGGTGTTTTGCCCAACTTTGAATTCCCAACCGAGATGTTTTGCTCCGGTTGGAAGAGTTGGTGTTTTGCCCAACTTTGAATTCCCAACCGAGATGTTCTGCTCCGGTTGGAAGAGTTGGTGTTTTGCCCAACTTTGAATTCCCAACCGAGATGTTTTGCTCCGGTTGGAAGAGTTGGTGTTTTGCCCAACTTTGAATTCCCAACCGAGATGTTTTGCTCCGGTTGGAAGAGTTGGTGTTTTGCCACCTTTGAATTCCCAACCAAGATGCTTTGCTCCGGTTGGAAGAATTGGTGTTGTGCCCAACTTTCGAATTCCCAACCGAGATGCTTCGCTCCGGTTGGAAGAGTTGGTGTTTTGCCCAACTGTCGTATCCCCAACCGAGATGTCTTGCTCCGGTTGGAAGAGTTGGTGTTTTGCCCAACTTTGGAATGCCCAACCGAGATGTTTTGCTCCGGTTGGAAGAGTTGGTGTTTTGCCCAACTGTCGTATCCCCAACCGAGATGTCTTGCTCCGGTTGGAAGAGTTGGTGTTTTGCCCAACTGTCGTATCCCCAACCGAGATGTCTTGCTTCGGTTGGAAGAGTTGGTGTTTTGCCCAACTGTCGTATCCCCAACCGAGATGTCTTGCTCCGGTTGGAAGAGTTGGTGTTTTGCCCAACTTTGGAATGCCCAACCGAGATGTTTTGCTCCGGTTGGAAGAGTTGGGGTTTTGCCCAACTTCGGAATTCCCAACCCAGATGCTTTGCTCCGATTGGAATTGTTGGTGTTGGTGTTTTATCCAATTTGGAATTCCCAACCAAGATGTTTTGTCCGGTTGGATGGATTAATGTTTGTGCAAGTTAGATATTTCTTACCGAGATGAATTACCTCGGTTGGAGATGGTATGATCTGGTCTCTCAACCGAGGTCGTGTATCCCGGTTCAGTGAGTTGTTTTTATGAAGCTCAAGCAAACCGTGCAAACACTTCATCAAAGTTAACATTTTCATTAATGCGGAATGAATACAAAAGGTGGGGACTGAGCCCGGTTACATCAGAAGTGCAGAAAGCAAACATACAAAAAGAAAAGAAGGGGAAACTAGACTAGGGGGGAGAGGTTGGTGAATTCGTCCTCGATCGGTTCAAGGTTAATGGTTGGGCTCTTGTCTTGGCCACCAGGCTCGTCGTTACCCGGCTGCTCCTGCACCTCGGCATCCTCTACCTCGGTATCAGTTTCTCCTTCCTCTTCTAGCCCTTCCTCAGCCTCGGCTTGCAGCGCGCTGAAGACATCGTTTGCGTAAGGAACGAGGTAGACCGGTAGGGAAGCAGGAGGAGGATTGCCGAACACATCGGTGCCGGAGCCCTGACCGAGATGCTCACAAGCCAATTTCCAGCCGGCCTTGAAGTAGATGTCCTGAGTTGCGAACACCTGCTTCTTGTAGTTTTCTTCGGCTTCATTGAAACCGGCGTTGTTCGCATCTTCGCGGTCCTTTTTTCGGGATTTCTTCAGAGCGTTTAGCTCGGCCTGGAAGTCATCTCGTTTCTTCTCGGCGGCTTCCAGCTGACCAAGCAGTCTGTTGTTGTCTGCATTGGCGTTCTCAAGAGAAGTTTTTGCCCGGCCGAGCTCGGTTTGGAGGCTCTGGACTTGGCTGGCAGTATCTTGGGCCTTTTGCCGAAGTCTATGTATGCGTTCCAAAACCAGATGTTGTTTCTGAATAGCCTGCAAGCAGGAAAGTTCGTTAGAGAAGGAACCGGACAAACACTTGGCGAAAGTTTCAGCGAAAGATTAAGACTCACCCTGGCCATGGACTTGACGGATGACTTGACCAACCGAGTGTCAGGAACGTGGTCGCTGCCGACCACGTCGCTCGGTAGTAGCAGCGCCTTGGAAAGATCAAAGGCGAGCAAGTGCTCCTTGTCTCCCTTGATTGACGCGTTCGCCGGGATGTCTTTTCCCCGGTGTTTTAACTGCGGACGCCACGCCGGTATTGGGTTGGCTGATTCAGGTGGCTGCTCGGTGGCGAGCTCGGCCTCCAGCTCGGCGGATGGATCCGCACGGGCTCTTTTGCTAGCCCGGCGTTGAGTTGGTTGTCTGCTGGATTGCCCGGCTGCCGGGGAAGAAAGAGCGATCACGGCATCGCCCGCTTGTCCGGTGGCTGGAGAACGGATGGCCACACTCGGTATCTCGGCTGAAGTGGCAGTTAGCAGGTTCTTGATTCTGCTTCGCTTGGCCATCTCCTGCTCTTCGGTCAGGCGGATGAGGGGGACGTCTGGCAGGGTTGGATCTGGTGGAGGTGATGGAGCGCGAAGGAAGTCTGTGACTCTACCCCGGCGGGGAGCAGAGTATCTGTAAGTAGGTTGATAGTCGAGCAGTTCGTTACAATCCCGGTGCCTGTGTCGAAGCACGGTTCGGATTGACTCGACGTTTGGGAACCGGTAATTTGCTTGTAGATCCTGGATTACTGCAAAGGAAACAAAAAATGGCTAAGTAAAGAATAATCATTTAAGAGGGTTGACCGAGCAGTAAAGCGCGGCTTACATGAAGAACCAAAGTTCTTGCTAATAAACCAGCCCGGTACGTCGGCCGTTTCGTAGTTACCAGACACCCAGAAAAAGTCGTCATCGTGCAAGTCTTTATCTGGGGTGCCGGTCACTATTTTCTCCTTGCCCGGTCTTATCTTGAGGTAGTAGGCAAGACCGTCCCCGGTGTGGCCCATGGTGTACTGCCTTAAGATCTCGGCTAAGCCTAGTTGAGTGCCAAGCCGGTTGTTTAATTCGTGAACACCATTGATAATCCGGTATGTATTTGTTGACACTTGGGTTGGTGCCAGCCCGGTGCGGCGTAAGAATTCTGTGATCAGGGGATTGAGCGGAAAGCGAAGGCCTCCTTCCACTATTGAGAGCACGGTGAAGGGGCATTGCTCGGCTCTTCCCCACGGAGTTGTTTGCTCGGCTGCAAGTTCGAGGTGGACATCGGCCGGGATGCCGTACTCCTCCCTGAACGCGTCTAAGGCAGCCGGGGTGTCTACCATATAGCGGTACTTCCCCATTTGAGGCTTTCCTAAGGTAGCTCGGTTGTGGTTTGGCACTGGATAGTTGCTCGGTCTTGAGAGCCTCAGATGTGGTCAAAGGTCCCCTTGGACTCTGCAGGAAAAGGATGGCAAGTATGAGTGTGAGCGCGGTCGCGCAAGGTGAGCCTGACTTCAGCTCGGTCATAAAAGTGCCAAACCACCTCGGTGTTCTAAGCTTACCAAGGAGCCCGGTCGCCCAAGCGGACCGGATATTAGCCCGGTTGAGCGACCTGGTCCCCTTTGCTATCTCGGTTTCAGCTGGGTTTGTGACAAACATGTTGTTTGCTCGGCTCTTAGAGTTTTTTGGATCAAAAGAACACCAGGAGCCCGGTCCGCCCCAGATTCTTTGGTGTTCTTCAGGAAAAATGAAGAACACCATGAGTGTTCGAAGGTTTCTGTTGCCCAGATCCTAAGTGCTACGTTTTTCTACCCTAGTGTGTGAAATATTCGAGAGAATGGCAATAAGAGGGGAGTTGAAGGGCTTACCAGGCTAGGGAAGGGAGTTTTGCTCCTTCGGACTCGAGATCAGCAGCGGCAAAAGATGGGCAGAAGCTCTAGAGGGCTTCGAATGGCAGAAGGTCAGTAAGGAAGGAAGGAAGAGTGAGGGGGGCATGTATATAGGCATCGCGAGGCTGCCAAAAATTTTTCGAATTTTGGCAGCCGGTTGGCTGCTCGAGGACGAATAAGAAGCTGCCACGTGCCCCCATTTAATGACTTCGTCAGAGTTGAAGAGACGGGCAGTTGATGCGTCAGCCGTAAAAAACGAGACGACACCGAGGTCAGCTGTAGCATCAACCGGGAAGATTACCGGGCAAGGTTGAGAAAAAGACCGGGCAAGTTTGAAAGCAAAACCGGGCAAGTTCGAAGACGGAAGGTCGTCCAGTCTGGTTACTAATTGATAAGCCGGGGACCGAGGGAGTGAAATTATACCCCGATCGGAGTAGGTAATCCCTGTCACGCTGGAGCGGACGGAATTAAGGGGCAATTGAGTGGGGAAATAATGGTCTGGTACCGTGCCGGACAGATTTGCCCGGACAGAGTTACGCCGGGCAAGATTTGGGCCGAGCAGGTGCTGGGTTGAGAAGGTGCTCGGTTAAGGCACCGATTATGTGAACCGAGCTGCATGCTTCGCTGGAAGGCTGGCCAGCCGAGCAGATGACCGGCGCCAGGAAGGGCGTAGTCGACCGAGCTATGAGTTTGTTCGGCAGGAAGGCCGAGAAAGGTGAATGCGAGATATCTCGGACACGGACCAGCCGGGATGCTGCGTAGCCCGGTTCCCTCAAGCTTAGCCAGCGGCGTGCTTGGGCATGAAGCACAGCCCGGCTTTGGATTGGGCAGCTCGGCTGCCGGGCTCCAGCAGAGAAGGCTAGCATTTGGGATTAGGTAATGTCCAGCATGGTGCGACCTGACAGAGGCATGGTTTATGTGCTGACAGATGGGATAGCAGAGCCACGTGTTGAGAGATCATTGGGAGTGGATATGAGGCGCAGAGAGGTATATAAACAAGTCTGCGCCACCCCTTACGGCGATGGACAATTTTTGTAAGTAAGACTTACACTCGAACACTCTCCCTTCTCTCTAGTCACTTTTCCAGGTGTGTGGTTCTAACTTGAACGTCGGAGGGGTTTTCCGGCCACACACCGCCGGGTAGCTCACCGTCGTTGTGCTTTCAGGTGATCGGACAGAGACGGAGCTTGGAAGAAAGGAGTACGGGCTTGCCTGAATATTTGCTCCCCGTACAGGTTTCTTTAGCTCCAGAATAAAATAGTCAAAGCTAAAAAGTCAAAAAGTCAAAAAGCCAACCCACATTGCAAACGAATGCTTAAATAAAAGTCTTGGGTTCTACTATTAGGAATAGGATAGGAGATAAGACTTGAGTCATTTTGCAGGGAGTAAGGGGTTGTTTGGGATGAACTATATAAGTGTACTTTTTGACTTTTTAGATCAAAAAGTAGAGGAAAAAAAGATGATTGTTTGGGATAATTTTTTGACTTTTTACGAAAAAATGTGTATTAAAATATTGTATAAAATAGTAAAATTACCGTATTACCTCTATGCCCTATGCGTACTGATAGTGATGATTGAAGGAACCAGTATGAATTGCTTTGAAAAGAGATGATGGGCAGGCATGCTTCAGAATATATATATATATATAGGATGAGACTTCCCTCCAGTAAGGACTGAAGGATACTGTTGAGCCTGTGGAGGTCCACCATAGGTTTCGTTTCGATAATCAGAACCGTTCAATGTGTAGAACTCGTTGAGTACTATATGTCTTTAAAAAATCACGTTGATCGGATATCGATAGCTATGTGATCAAATCAGTTTTGTATAAAAAAAAAAAATGGACGATGAAAAATAAACGGTTGATAAAATCTGATTTAATCATATAACTATCGATATTCGATCAATGTGATTTTTTATAGGCATATAGTATTCGATGAGTTATATACATTAAACGATTCAGATTATCAAAACGGAATCCGTGGTGGACCCCTACGGGCCCAACAGTATCCTCCAGTACTTGAGGGAAGCCTCATCCTATATATATATATATATTCTGAAGCATGCCTGCCCATCATCTCATTTCAAAGCAATTCGTACTGGTTCCTTCAATCATCACTATCAGTACGCATAGAGCATAGGGGAAGCCTCATCTAATTTTTTTTTAACATGTTCATCCTGTTCACATGTGAGCTTGTACCATTACTTCAATACAAATTTGGCTTGTGTACCTTTTTTTTAGGTGCGTTTTTGGTGAATAGTGATAATTTTTTGACTTTTTTAGTAACTTTTTGACTTTTTGTCTTTTCTAGACTATCCCAAACAAGTACTAAGTGAGAGTTCAGCTCTTTTTAAGTGTTAATTTAACAACTAATAATTAACTTTTACAGATAAAAAAATAAAAAAGAAAAAAAAAGAAAAGGAACTACCAACAAAGATATACTGTAGTTGGTTCTTAGGCTTTTTTTGGAAAGTGTCAAAACAGTTAATTTGTTGATTTATTAATTTATTTAAATTATATTATTATTTTATTATATATATATATATTTATAATAAGTAAAAAAACTAACGTTTTTGACACTTCTAAAAAAATAAAAATAAAAATAAAAAACCCTTAAAAATGATGGATCGAGTGATTGACCACAGTATGAGAAGACGATGAAATGTTCAAAGTATCAAGACAATGATGCTGGTTGATAGATCTTTAACTACCATTCAAAATACTATGAGTAGATTTTCCTACAGCCTTTGGCGGTTACGTATACCATTCCTTTTGTATCTTTGACAGCTTCTTTGTCACGTACGAACTACTATTTATTTTTGAATAATTTAAACAAATAAATAAATAGTTCCGCTATGTAGTTCAAAATTTCCGAGTTCGAAATTGGCCCGAACCCAAACGACGTCATTTTGGGCTCCTCTTCAATTTTTTTTTTATTTTATTTTTTATTTATTTTTTTTTCTCGTTTTTTTGAAGATGAAGAAGAAGAAGAAGAAGAAGAAGAAGAAGAAAAGAGAAGAGGGAGTAGCTGGTGAACACATTAAGATAATGAACATATCTGATGAACACATTCATCAATGCATCATCATCATCAACAAGATGATGAACAGACCTGATTTGTAATAAAAAATTTATGTTGAACAATTTTTTGTCAAACAGATCTGTTTATGTGACATGAAGTTAAAACAAAAATTACGAATTAAGATTATGAAACAGATCTGATCTGTTTACTTTTCATAATTTTAAACTTGTGGTCTTTGTCCATTAAGAAGATGATGATGAACAGATCAGATCTGTTTTTTTTTTTTGTTGATTTTCAAAAAAAAAAAAATTGAAATAATAATAATCAACAACAACATCTTCATCAATATCATCACCATCAACACATCATCCACACATCATTATCGGCGAACATCATCATCAACAACAACATCTTCATTAACATCATCACCATCAACGCATTATCAACACATCATCATCGCCATCAACATCTTCCTCAACATCTTCATTAACATCAACACATTATCAACACATCATCATCGCCATCAACATCTTCTTCCTCTGCCATTACTGCCATCACCATCTTCTTCTCTTCCTCCTCCTCTTCCTCTCTTCCTCCTCTATTTCTCTCTTTCTCTTTTTCTCTCTGGGTTTGGTTCAACCTTTGAGAGAGAAACGAGAAGTGGAAGGAAAAGAAGAAAAAAAAAAAAAATCAAAATCAAAATCAAAATGACGTCGTTTTCGAAAATCGGGCCATTCGAGGCAAAATATTTCGAGCTACAAAACATTTTTCATAAATAAAATGTTCAGTTATTTTTACTTAGGTCTTGTTTGGTAATTTTTAATTTTACCTAAGAAGTTAAAAAGTCTTTATAAGCTATCACATCACTTTTTTTACTTTTCTGTATATATTTTTATAAAAAATTATTAAAATAACTTATTTCTAGACGAGGCCTTATATTTTGTTTTAAAACCTTTTTCCTCTTATCTTTTTCTTTCGGTTCACAAATTTCTTCTCTTTTAACTTTTAAGCCATTTTGTAGATTCAGCCTTTGTCCCGATGAATAACCAAGACTTGATTGCCATAGTCATGTATTCTAAATCTTGGGCCCCGTTTAGATTAGTTTTAAAATGATGATTCGAGTAGCTGTAATTTAAGTGTGAAATTATGAGTTGAGTTTTGAAAAAAAAAATATGTTTAGTTATGAGTTTTAAAAAGAGTTTTGAGTTTTGAATTTTGAAAAGAGTTTTAAGTTGTATTTTGAGTTTTGAGTTTTTGAATTTTGAATTATAGTTTGAAATTTTTTGGATTTATTTTTTTAAATATTTAAAAATGTTTAAGAAAATTTTATTATTTTATTTTAAATATTTTTAAATATTTTAATTTTTAATTTTTTTAATATTTTAAATTCAAAACACAATTCTACACTCAAATCATAATCAAACACATAATTCAAAACTTAATTAAAAAACAATTTTCAAAACTCATAACCAAACATGTAACTCAAAATTTAATTCAAAAATTATTTTTAAAACTCATAACCAAATACAAAACTGAAAACTCAATTAAATTTTTTTTTTCGAAACTCATAACCAATTTTTTTTGTTCCAAACTCTTTTTAAAATTCTATTAAAAAATTCAAAATAATATATTTTTTGTTCTTTAAAATTATTTTTTATTTTTTATTTTTTTTTCACAAAAAATAGTTTTTTCAAAAAATATTTTGTTTATTTTTATTTTTTAATTTTTTTTTTAATTTTTTCGAAAAATAATTTTTATTATTTTTTTAAGTATTGGCCAAATAATTTGTTATGATTGAGATATATATGGTGATTCAATTTTTTTTAAAGGGTTTTTTTATTGATAAATACCATTTAGAGGTGTTCTAACTCAATAAGTCCACTAAAAAAAATTATAACCTAATTAGTTCCATGTATTTATACTTTTATTCCATGAGGTCCTTTTTTTATTTATTTATATAGTTTGTTGGACTATTATACCCTTATGCTTATTGTTGATTTGTATTATATAGAAAAAATGATATACACATTTTCTTTTTATTGTTACCTCTATTTTGGTAGTTACCATTATTTATGTTTTTCTTTTTGATCAGTTTCATTCACATTTGTGGTATTGTTTCATTGTGCTAGGGTTTAAAACTCTCTATTTGATAGGGTTTAGAAACTCTAGTTTATACATGGTGATGAAATAATATTATATTCCTCTATTGTTATGGTGAAACTCTGTGTTCCTCCATTGTCACTTTGTGTTCGAAGTTTTGTGTTCGCCTATTGTTGCTATGTGTTCGAAACTCTATGTTTCTCTATTGTTATAAGTCAAAACTCTGTTTATGTCTAGTCAATTTTGTTACAAACATATTCTTCAAAGGTGGGTTTGGTTTAATTTGAATTGGTGGAATTGTGAAATTGTATAGATTATTAATGATAGTGATAATGATAAAAATAATGATGAAGAAGATGAGAATGTGGGTGGTATTTTATTTATATATTTTTTGTTTTTAGTGTGATTAAGTTTTTTTTTTAGATTTCTAATTCTATTGCTGCCATTGTTTCTATTTTTTTTTTCTTCTAATCAATGTGAATGTTCATTTTTCACATTGTTTGAAAGTCTGAGAAATAAGTGTTGAAATATATAACAATAAAAAAAATAAAAAAAAGATGGATGACAGAAAAGGTCGTGCAGCGGTTAGCAGAGGAGGTTGGCAACCGGTGTTTAGGAGAAGAGGTCGAGATATTGGTGCAAATTTGGGCATTCATATAGTGTTTGTGGATGATCTACCTGAAGTAATGAACCCAAAAGGTCTGTTCTCTCTTTTCTCTAAATTTGAGGTAGTGAAGGATGTGTTCATTCCAACTAGGGATGTCAATGGAGATTAATGGGGTGGATATTAATTCCCTATTCCTATTCCCCTATAATAAATTTTCCCCATTCTCTATTCCCTATGGGTACCACCCTCCCCATTTCCTAATGGGTTTGGATTTTTCCCAACCCATTTTAATCTCTATTTTTATTTTATTTTTATTTTTTATATTTAATGTTAACAACCACTTTTTTTTTTTTTTTCACAACAAAAGCTAAATATATCTTCAATCTTTTTTCTTTCTTTTTTAATATATTTAATGTTAACAATTTTTTTTTTTTTTTTTTTTTTTTTTTAAAGGTTCACAACAAAAGCTAAATATAACTTCAATATTTTTTCTTTCTTTTTTAATATATTTAATGTTAACAACCTTTTTTTTTTTTTTTTTTTTTTTTAAGGTTTTAGCTAAATATACCTTCAATCTTTTTTCTTTCTTTTTTAATATATTTAATGTTAACAACTTATTTTTTAATTCTTTTTTAAGGTTCACAACAAAACTAAATATACATTCAATCTTATTTTATTTTATTTGGTTCAACAACAAAATCAAATACACATTAATTAATTAATTAAAAAGTTTGATTTATAATAATCAAATATATAATTTTGAGACAATCAAATAAGTTTTAGTAATTAAAAAAAAAATGTGGAAGAACGTGGAAGATTAAAAAAAAAATTACAACCATCTCTCACTCTCACTCTCTCCCCTACATGTTATAAGAACTTGTTTACAATGTTATAAGAGTCTGTTTGAAGAAATAAAATATAAAAGAACCTGTTTGAAGAAAGTGTTATAAGACTCATATTAAATTACATCAGGGCATAAACAAGGAATTGTTTGTTAATCTCTTAGCCACGGACATTTTAGACATTAAACCATCTTTCTCTTAGCAAATTTGAACCATTCATTTTAATTTATCCAAAATCTAATTATACCTTTTAACAAATCTGAACCACTCATTTTAAGATATCTATGCCTTACCACACCTAATCCATCCTCCATCTTCTTCCTTTAGTCCCCCACGAATTTTGTTGTTTGTTACTTTTAAAAAACAAAAAATGTTTTTTCAATTAAATTTTTACTAATTTCACAACACCATCACCACTATCCTCACCTTCACTATCACACTACCATCACCATAGCCACTACCATCATCACTGCCGCCATCACCCCACTACTATGTCACAATCTCTACTTTCACCTTCGTTCCATCACCACTACCACCAAATATAAAAAAATATATTTTTAATTTTTTTTATAAAAAATATTTTTCATTAAAAAATATTTTCTATCTAAATAAATGAAGCATAACATTGGGAAACAAGCTGATTTCAGTTAAATCTGTTCATAACTAAGAAAAATTCTTTTATTTTAAAAAAAATTATTTAGTAAGACTTTGTATCCCCTTTTTGTTTTTCCAACAAATAGATCTTTGTTCCCATCCTTTCTAACCAATCACGACTCATGCTTGTTTCGATTCTCCACAATTTCCTTATTTTCAAATACATTCATATATATATATATATATATATGTTGTATAAATTGTGTGATAACATAAAACAAATAGATGCATACTTGTTAATTGAAATTTCAGAACAAGCAAACCATTTTGAAAATTACAATACATAACAAAATAAAATAACATAGAAAAGCAAACCGAAACCTACACTAGACAGTGTTCTTAATTTTTTTTAAATAAATTAAAAAAATTCTAGATGTGCATAAAATTTGACAAGAATAATGTGACAATGTTAATTAATGTGTATTTGATTTTATTGTTGAGCCAAATAAAATAAAATAAGATTGAATGTATATTTAGCTTTGGTTGTGAATCTCAAAAAAAAAAAAAAAAATGGTTGTGAACCTTAAAAAATAAAAAAAAATAAAAAAGATTGAATGTATATTTAGCTTTGGTTGTAAATCTTAAAAATTAAAAAAAAAAAAGGTTGTAAATCTTAAAAATAAAAATAAAAAAAGATTATAGGTATATTTAGCTTTGGTTGCGGATCTTAAAAAATAAATAAATAAATAAATAAATTGGTTGTGAACCTGAAAATAAATAAATAAATAAAAGAAAAAAGATTGAATGTATATTTAGTTTTGGTTGTGAATCTTAAAAAAAAAAAAAAAAAAAAAAAAAAAAAAAAAAAAAAAAACACACACATATGGGAAAATTAGTGGGTACCCATTCCCAACCCATCCCCTGTGGATATTTAAAGAATATCACTTACCCTACCCAATGGATAAGAAAAAAAGGAAAAAACCTATGTATTTGGGTTGGGTCTCCATGGATACCCACAGGGTAGGTTATCCATTGCCATCCCTAATTCCAACCAAAAGAAGAAAGGCCACAAGATCAAGATTTGGTTTTGTGAGGTATGATTGCCCAGTAGCAACGGGAGTAGCAATACAGAAAACAAAATGGTGTATGGTGTGATAATAAAATTCTAAAAGTTAAGAAAGTTGATTTTGGTAAGGAGCAACTGTCAAAGGCAATGTATGAACCCTCAAAGGTCATCAGAGAAGCAGATAGGGAACTAAGAAGGAAGTGTACGTTTGCTGAGGTAGTAAAAGATGGTGCACTAAAGAAGGATAAGGACTTGAGATTGCATGCGGAAGAGTATGAGATTAGGTGGCTTTTCAACAGCTCGGTGGTCAAGTTGAAAACTCATTTTTCTTTTAGAGATTTTAAAGAGGATTTGCAGAATAGAGGCTTACAAAATATTGAAGTAAAGGAAGGTGGGGGTAGAACGGCGTTTGTAACATTTTCATCAGTTCAAGCTATGAGGAATAGAAGCATTATTATTAGCAAATGGGTTGAGGACTAGTGCGAAACGGTAGTGAAATGGGAGAGAGGGATGATAGTCGATAGTGAAAGATTAATTTGGTTGTATTGTTATGGAGTTCCACCAAATCTGTGGAACTCTAAAAACTTTAAAAAGATTGGAGAGATGTGGGGTGAAGTGGTGGGTATTCATGATGAAACGTTGAGCATGGAATCACTAAAATGTGAGAAGGTGGAAATTATTACGTCACAAGTGGAACACATAGATAATATGGTTATCATGGAGAATAGGGGCATCTCGTTTCTAATAAGAGTGGTGGAGTGTATGCAACAGAGCCATGGGTATCATTCTGGAGAGGTTGTAAATGGAAGTAAGTCATGGGTGAACGATGGTAGCCACGAGAGAGTAGATCAGAGCTCTGTGTCCAAACAGATGGACAAAGAGGAAGATGATGCTTACAAGGCTGTTCCTAAAGATGACTTGGATGTTCAAGGTGAGGTGGTCGAGAATCAATAGGTTGACGTTATAGCGACCCTGGTTTTCCCTCCATTGATTAGTGTTATCCGGACTTAGTTCCATAGATGTTAGTTGTTGTATATCTCTCGTTTTCGTCCTTCAATACTTTGTATTCGAGTTATAGGATGTTTTGGGCAGGTTTGTTACAGGTTGGGTGTGCTTGGGAGCAAATGGTTGCTGTCCAGAATTTTGGTCCTTTGCTCGAGTGAGCCTTTTGTCGTTCGAGCGAGCTCCTTGTTTTAGATTCTTCGCTCGAGCCAGGGTCCTTCGCTTGAGCGAGAGTTGGGTGATGTGTCTGGTGGCTCGAGCGAGAAGTCTTGCGCTCGAGCTTGCGTCTGCGTCTCTTTTTGACCTGATGGTTTTGATTCTTGGCTCGAGCGAGCTTTCCTTCGCTCGAACGAGTGAGGTCTATGTTTTGGGTTTCTTCGCTCGAGCGAGCATTCTGTCGCTCAAGCGTGCGTCTGGGTTGCAGACCTGAAGGTTTGGATTGTTGGCTCGGGCAAGGATTTCTACGCTTGAGCGAGGCTTCTTTGTGTCTGGTCACTTGAGCGACCACTTCTTCGCTCGAGCGAGCCTGTGTTGTATCAGTAGACAGCAGCGGGTAAACACTTCACTTTTTCATCTTCTTTTTCTTTCAAACCCTAGATCCGAGCTTTCTCTCTCCCTACACACCTTCTCTCTAGGGATTCATCTATTTTTAGTGTGTTTCTACCCTAAGTTTTTTGTAAGAAAGGTAGAGGGTCGCGAGGGCTTTGTTTTAATCTGAACAATAGTGGCTTTGGAGCACTTTGGTTTTTCCTCATCTACTCCTTTGGGCTTCTAACTTCGAGATAGGGATACCCTACTCCATCTTATGAGCTTTATCTTTAATTTTGGTCATTTTGATTAGTTCGTGATGTTAGGCAATTTTTTGGAAAAGTTGGGGTTATTGTGTAATTTACAAAAGAGAGGTTTTCAAATATTAAGAACCCATATGTCCGTAAGACTTGGAAAATGGCATTATTAGTGTCAAATTGAGGAAATTGAACATTAGGGTTGATTTTTGGTAAAATGGGAAAAATGCCCTAATTATTGTGATAAATTAATTGGTATAATTAATTTGGGAAAACATGAAATTAAGTTGAAATCCATGAAATTGGGAAGTTATGGGATTGAATGGTGTGGTTGGATTAATTTATCACTCACCTATGTAAAAGTTGATATTATACTTGTTTAATGCATTTATTTTCTGTTTAGAAATAACTGCTTTGGGCTATCGGTGGAGGATAGTCTTGATTGTTGTAGACACTGTATGTTGATTAGGGAAAACTGAAACTAATCACATTGAATATGTCATTGAGTATGACAGTTGGAATAATACATCAAATATATGTATTGATTGATTCCTATATATGATAATTGATTATATACTTGGAATATGTGTATTGTGTGGGAAGAGATAGGGAATGTACTCCATGGTTTGAGGGAAAATAGGAGATGAACTCTCAAACCTATTTGGGAGGAGATAGGGGATGGACTTCATTAATACAGCAAGTATGTGTATTAAATTGAAGTGTTGATACAGCAAATATGTGTATCATTTGAAGTATGGAAGTGTTTGAATATGAGTTGTAAATCTCATGTGAAATTGTGAAATATGGAAACGCGTTAATATGAGCCATAGTCTCATTGAATTGGTAGGCCAGGTTCTGAGTCATGTTTATGTATTGGGTTTGTATAAGGGAAGAAAATTGAAATGAAACATGGACATGATTGTCATGGAACTGGATTGTGATATAAAATGGTTTATAAGTATTAACCATCTATCAAGTGCTATTGTTTTAGTCATTACTTATATTTGGTTTAGTATATTTCTACTGGGCTGTGGCTTATCCTATATGGGACATCATTTTCAGGTACAGATGGTATGCCACCTCCAAGGACGTAGCTTGGGAGGTTAGAGGCTGAAAGACTTTTTGTGATATCTTTTATGTATTACATGTAAATTCAAGCCAAGGGCTTAATGCGTTATGAATTAGTACTCTGTTTTGTGTAACCAAGTGTTGGCTTAGAAAGTTGTAAGCCCGATAGGCGTTTACTTTTGTTGTCAACATGTAATACATTTGTAAGGAACACTCTGATGAATGGAATTAAGTTTTGTTTACTTATGTCTATGCATGCCAATAGTGTGGGTTTCTATGTATTATTTTGAGGGCGTTACAGGTTGACATGGAGAAGACGGGATTAATGCATGGTGGGTCCTGTAATTCTCTCTCCGTCTCAATTGTAAAGAAAACGACTAGAGAATTGGAAACCCAAATTACGGTTGTAAACCCTTCTGGTTCCACTACAAGCATGCAAAGCAAATCAGTTAAGAGTCAAGAAGTGGGAAACTATAGAGTCGTTGAGAATTTTGGGCCTTTTGGCTTGATGAAAAGCCTTAGTGGTAATGCTATTGATAGGCCCACTATTAACTTGGAGGTAGTTTTAAGTCAGGCCCAATATGATGGGCTTTGTGATGGTTTGGAGGTGGGTTTGGAAAGATAGAATGTGGAGAACCCTGGGCCACTTGCTTTTGTGTCTCCACTTAACCCTGTGGTTGAAGCCCAGTCAAATGTTTTTTTTGAAGCCTATGATAACCCAGGCTTTGACCAACCAATTCATATTAGATCGGATAAAGGTAAGAAGGTTGTGGAAGGCCATAATGTTTCAGTGTCTGAGAACTTTTCCGTCAAAAACAGAGATGAATGGAAGAATGTTTCTGCGGCTCTTGTTGGTTCACATAGGGAACAACTATTCCTGGCGAGAAGAAACAAGGGATATAAAGTTGATCAAGCTTCTGCCAGTAAAAGAAAGGGGTCAAGTTCAAAAAGGAAAAAGAAACTAAGAGGCACTGCACAGTTTTGCATAGGTTTTCAAAGAGGAGCAATATTTAGAGCTGCGGCTTCTGCGATTTCTTCTTCCATGTCAGTCAGCAGTGGTGCGTATAGACAAATCTTGAGCCAAAATGAAGCTAAAGCAACTGTTCAGATGGGAAAAGATCTGGGTATTGGTTTTGGGAATAATAAAGAAAGTGTTATTTACAAAATTATGGAGATGGAGAATCAAGATGAGGAAAGATTAGCCAAAAAGGGATTTTATGGTGGTGCTTAAGTTTGCACCTTACGAGATTAGGAGTCAAAAGTTTTTACAATGAAAGTGCTATCATGGAATGTTAGACGCTTGGGTAAGCCTGAGAAAAGAAGAAGTCTTAGAAATTTTATAAAGGAAAAAATGGTGGATATGGTTTTGATTCAAGAAACAAAGAAGCCAAGTTTTGTTGAGCTTTTTGTTAGATCTATTTGGACAGATGATGATCTGGGCTATATAGGGGTTGATGTAGAAGGAAGTGCAGGGGGCTTGTTGTGCTTGTGGAAGCCTGATGTTTTTCAGTTTAAGAATTGTTGCGGTTCCAGGAACTTCATTTTGCTATCAGGTTTGGTTTTCCATATGCTTGATTGTGTCATAGGCAATGTCTATGCCCCTAATAATAGTAGAGATCGAAGTCATCTTTGGGTGGTCCTAGCCAATTTAAAAGCATCATTTCCAAAACCGTGGTGTTTGGGAGGGGGGATTTCAATGAAATCAGAAGTATAGGGGAACAAAAAGAATGTGTGAGAAGTGATAGAGGAATGCAGGAGTTCAATGAGTTTTCAAATAATCTTCAATTGGTTGATGTTCCTATGTATGGCAGTAAATATACCTGGAGCAATTTGCAATCAGGAGTATGTTGGAGTTGAATTGATAGATTTCTTTTAAATCCGGAGTGGTTTGAATGGTTTAGCTTTAAGTTATGGAGCCTTTCTAGAACGTTGTCTGATCACTGCCCACTCTTATTGAAGAAAGATAAGAAGGATTGGG
This sequence comes from Camellia granthamiana, assembly GCA_036172215.1. Taxonomy (NCBI): domain Eukaryota; kingdom Viridiplantae; phylum Streptophyta; class Magnoliopsida; order Ericales; family Theaceae; genus Camellia; species Camellia granthamiana. The sequence goes on along the minus strand of CM069903.1, from coordinate 41,405,767 downwards.
GTCCAAAGCCTCTCAAATTATTAAATGCATAGGTGTTACATCCCAATTTTATCAAAGAAATTAAAAAGGTATGGGATGGTTCACAAGTGGTGGGGTGGGTTGGCTTTAGGATGATAGTCAAGCTGAGATTACTTAAATAGGCATTGAGGATTTGGAATGTGGAGGTATTCGGTAATGTGGAGTCTAAGCTCAAAGCAGCTGAAATAGAGATACATTCTTGGGACTTAACTGTGGAAGAAAGAGATCTTCTAGAAGCTGAAGTTAGAAAAATGAATTGAAGTCAGAGATGAAGTATGAAAGTTTAGGAAAAAGAGAAAGTGGATATGGTTGCAAAAATCGAGATTGAATTGGGCCTTAAAAGGGGATAAAAATGCGCAGTACTTTCGCATAATGGCATCAAGAAGGTAAAGTAGAAATCTCATTGATTCAATAACGATTAATGGTATTTTATATGAGGATCCTGTGGAAATGAAAAAGGCAGTGTGGGCTTACTCTAAAGAGTTGTTCATAGAAGGTTGGAAGCGTAGACCAAGTCTAGGGGGTGAGTTTAGATGTATTGATCAATATCAGCTTTAGAACTATTTGGTGAAGGATTTCTCAAAAGCAGAGGTGTGGGTTGCAATTAAAGAATGCGATGGAAATAAGGCGCCAGGTCTAGATAGGTTTAACCTGACTTGCATTCAAAAGGGCTGGAAGTTCATGAAGGGCGATATTATGGAATTTATGAAACAGTTCCATGATAATGGTGTGTTGGGAAATGGAATTAATTGCTCCTTTGTGACCCTAGTTCCCAAAGTTAACAGTCCTGAATCAATTAAAGACTTTAGACCTTTCAGTCTTATCAATTCCGTTTATAAAGTGTTGTCTAAAGTGTTGGCTTGAAGGATGAAAGTACTATTGCCAAGCATTATTGATAGAGTTCAATCAGCATTCTTGAGTAGGAGAAGTATTATGGATGGAGTTCTTATAGCAAATGAGGTTGTGGACTAGTGGAAGAAGTCTAATAGAAAAGGGCTAATCCTAAAGCTCGATTTTGAAAAAGCTTATGACACTGTAAATTGGAACTTTCTCATTCATATGTTGGAGAATTTTGGTTTTGGCTCTACTTGGACCAAGTGGATGAAGGGTTGCATTTCCTCTGTAAGAGTTTCAGTTCTTATCAATGGGTCACCATCACCTGAGTTTTGCCCTCAAAAAGGTTTAAGACGAGGTGATCCATTAACTCTATTCTTGTTTAATGTTGTTGCGGAGGGACTGAATATACTCATATCAAGAGCTAAGGCATTGGGTATCTTTAAAGGTGTATTAGTAGGGGGCAGTGGTTTGATTATATCTCATTTACAATTTGTTGATGATACAGTGATTTTCTGTAAGGCTGAATGGTCTGAAATTATGGCTATCAAAAGAATCCTTAGGTGTTTTGAAGTACTCTCAAGTCTAAGGATTAATTTTCATAAAAGTGTTGTTTGTGGAGTGGGAGTGGCAGATGTGCTGGTTAAGGAGTTTGCTGCAAAATTACATTGTTCAAGTCAAAAGTTACCATTGAAGTATCTAGGGCTTCCATTAGGGGCTAGTCCTAGTAGAAGGGTGACTTGGAGACCAGTTGTGGAGAAATTCAAGAAGAAGTTATCTGGAGGAAGAGAAGAGTTTTATCTTTTGCAGGTAGAGTTACACTTATCAAGTCTGTGTTGTCTGCTTTACCTGTATACTATATGTCTCTTTTTAAAATGCCGGAGGGTGTTGCAAAAAAGATTGATAGGATTTAAGCATCATTTTTATGAGGAGAGACAGAGCATAATAGGAAGCTCCATTTAGTGAGTTGGTTAGAGGTTTGCAAGAGATGAAACAAGGGGGTCTGGGGATCAAGAATATTAGGTTAGCCAATGATAGTTTGCTGTTAAATGGTGGTGGAGGTATGGTCAAGAGGATGATGCTCTGTGGAAGCTGGTTATTTGTGAGAAGTATGGTTCTTTAAGAAGAAGGCGGTTCCCTGTTCTGGTTGATAATGGCTCTACATCGAAAATATAAGGAGATATATTATCTGTGGCTCAAAGGAATAGCAGACTTTTTCATTTCTACCAAGATAATGTGGAAATCTTAATAGGGAATGGAGGTAGAGTTAGCTTCTTGAGAGATCCTTGGTTGGGGTCAACAAATATTTTAAGTCAATTTCCAAGATTGTTCCATTTGGTGGAAGACAAAGAGCTGTCCTTAAGTTTGTAAATAGCTAGAAAATCTAATCAAGCTGGGTGGGCCTTCAATTTCAGAAGAGCACTTTGGGCTTGTGTAGACACCCCATTTTTGACCGCCCTTAAGACTTGGGCGCCACTAATTGCTTACTTGGTGATGAAAATTGTGCAGTACAAAGGTTCGATTTCTTCGGCAAGAAGAGCGTTAAATCCCAACCTCACACCCCTTTTTGGACCAAAACTATTTTGACCAAAAAGATTTTAGACCTTAAAACCCTCTCTTTCGAAATATTTTTGAAAAAGTTCCTACGATGTTCCAACGCTCGCATTTTGTTAAATGTTGTGCTTTTCGGTAAACCGAGCAAGGACAAAATGGAAATGAATGAAAGAGATGTGAACTCTTTGAAAAATCTTTCAAAACACCTTATTTAGAGGTTTGGAGTTGAAGAAAGGAGGAGAGGAGGGAAGAAAACTAGTTTGGGAGAAGTTCGGCATGAATCCGGGTAGGATCGAAACTGAGCAGTCTTCACTAAAAGAGGCATATCTTTTTGCACACTTGGACTTTTGATATGAAGCTGCCACCATTGGAAAGAAGACTTCCAGGGATTCAATTTAGGCTCAATAATGGCCTGCAAAGGAGTCCATATGAAGGAGATATTCCCATTTGAAGTTGGGCCCAAAAAGTAGATTTTTTTGGCCAACCAGAGGTGGAGGTTGCTGGCCATGGATGGGTTTTTTTGGCCAAGTGCCGGCCATGAATGGCCTTTGCCAGCCATGTGCCGTCCAAGAGTGATCCTTGCCGGCCAAGAATGGACATGTGCCGGCCATCAACGATCCCTTGCCGGCCATTGATGCAAAAAGTCAGATTTCTGCAGATATTTGTGTTCCAACTGTCCATTTTGGGATATTTTCGACTTGACGCCTCATTTGTCTACATATAGCGAGCCTTCTCTATTGTTTTGGAGGTTAGAATTTTTGAGGAAGAAAAATTTTGGGAGCCTCTCTTTCTACAATTCTCTCTCTATATTTCTTTCTCTCTTGAACCTTTGTGCATAAGTGCATACAAGTGTAGATACACTTCTCCTTTGCCTATACATCCTTGACCAAAGTTGGTTATCTTTGAGTTGAGGTTCTAGAAGGTCTTCTTAGAGCTCTTGAAAGTGATTTTGCTTGATTTTGTTGCCTAAAATTGTGTTGTGCTTCAAGAGGTATAACTCTCCCCCTTTGTGCTTGTTTTGCACACTTGCTTTACCATCATTTTCCCATTGTTTTGTACTGTTTTGAGGCTGGTTTAAACCTCTGAAAATCTCTGTTTTTATGGTCTAAAATGGTGGTTTGAGGTTTGATTGGAGTTAGGGTTGGTCCACCATTCTTGTAGTTTGCTTGCTAAGTTGTTGTGCCATCTTTCAAAGTTCTTTAAATCAAACTTTTTGGCCTTTCTCACCACTGAAAATCAGAGTTATTTCAGTGGCAAAAACTATGTTTTGAGGTCCAAAATGGAAGGGGGTGGCCTCCCCTCCTTGTATCTTGTTTGTAAGCCTAGATAGCCTAATTTGTGAGCATGCTTTTCTAGCATTTTGTGACTTGATCTCAGCATGTTTTTGCTATTATTTTGACTTGTTTTACCTCTGTTTGGGGCTGGTTAAGTCACTTGAGGCTTGCTTTGTATGCTTATAGTGCAATTGTGCTTAATAGTCTAGTAAGTGCTAGGTGTTGGCCTTTCATTCTAGCTATTTTTAGCTTAGTTCAAGCATGTTTTAGGACTCCTTTTACGCTGTTTAGGACTGTTTTGGGCTGCTTGTCCCGTTTGAGCTTTGCATTGCATGCCTATAATGTAATGCTCTTCACTAGTTTAGTGTTTTTGGCTTTTGAACATGTTGTACATGAGTTGCTTGCATGTTATAGTATCATTTTTCATGCCATTTCAGCACTGAAATATCTACAACCTTCTTCATTTCTTCACTTTTCCATTTGTTTTGAGGGTTGGTTAACCTTAAGGTTGTGTTTAAGCTTGAGATAGAGCTTGTGCTCAATTGTTTTAATCCTCTTTTGAGGGTTTCTACTAACCAAAGGCATGATCTCTCTCATGTCTTAAGTCATCCTTTGGTTGACCCCTCTCGCATTAGAGAATAATCACTTTGGACTTAACCGGTTAAAGAATGGATTGGTAATTAAAATGAGTAAACAAAAATGACAAGTAAAACTTGAGCAAGTTAAGCATTTTGTGTTTGCATTGCATGTGATCAATCAGACGTTATATTGAACACAAGGAAGATTGGAGCATTTCATACTCAAAGTAATGAAATAAGCCAATCTCCTTGGTCTCCATTGCCTTTGATCACACATGATAAGGTAGTGGTCTTGAGTCTTGTTTTGTGCATTTATTGAAATTGTACAACTTGGATCTTTGGCCATCATGCAATGAAATTGCTTGATTGGTGATTTTGGATCTAAGAGTGCCACTCATTTGAGATTTTAAGATGATAAGGAGGGGTACAGTACAAACATACCTCTGGGAAAACCTTCCTTTTGTTTTGTTTGTGCTCTGTCGCAGTGTGGTGATTCAGAACACCAGTGGCTGGCAATGGCTCACTGATGGCCGGTAGTGCTTCATCCTTGGCCAGTATGGCACATTTTTTGCCGGCAGATGGCCGGCAGTAACCATTCATGGCCGGTAGGCCACTGGTGCAATCCTCAGCATTGAATTGGTAAGCTGTAGCAGGAGGTTTTGGAGTGTAGTCAACCCTGCAAACAAAGCCTCTCAAAAGCAAAACCGGAAAGCTTTTTGGGGCGAAAGCCGAGTGTATGCATCCTACATTTCCTAAAGCAGAGCTGTGGCAGCGTAGTTCAGTGCTCTAAATGTTTAACTAGTGTATATTTGTATTGTAATTTAATTAACTAGTTGCTAATTAGTTAAGTATTGTAATAATTAAGTAGCTTAGCTTAGCTATTTCTTTATTTTGTTTTGTAATTAATTAGCTAGAATAGTTAATTAGTTTCGTTTTGTAATAATTAGCTTAGCTTAGTGTAGCTTAGCTTATTCATTCGGATCCTCCTATAGAGGGCACAATGTTGTAATAAGTGTGCGTGTATGTGTGCATGTCTTCAAACCCTACGTCTTTCTCCCTTTTATTTATCTGCTTTCGGTGGTTAAATTAGGGCACGTTTTGATTAGCATACCTTATGCTTACATGTTTGCACCATTCATTTGTCTTGCATGCACCGAGGCTCGGCGCATCAGTCAAACTACATCGTATTTCAATACTTATTTGAATACGTGTTTCAAAGCATGTTATCAAATTGTTGCATTCATATGCCATCTTAGGTAGCCGAGCCTATCTTATTGCATTATTGCATGTGTTGCATTAGGCATTTTAACATAGTTAGGATTATGCATATTTCTAACTAGCTTTTTGTTTTAGCTTGGAGGATACTGTAAGTTTTACGCTTTAGCATACTTGCATGAGTGTGAGTGTTACCATGATAGCATACTTGCCATGAGGCTATTTGCTTAAGTGATTAACTGCATGAATGCCTATGGATGAAGGCTTTATTGCTTGAATTGGAACAATTCGATGATTGTGAGTTTTAAACCCACTTTGCGAAGTAACAAATCATCATGTTTTAAGCCCACTTGAGGGTGGCAAATCCGCGCTTTAGCCTACTTGAGGGTGGCACTTTCAAACCATTTTCGAAAACAAACATGAGTTGATTTATTCCAATTCTTGCGATTTAGTCTATACTTGCTTGTGTGTGTCACATAGTAAAGTTAGCTAAATAACCGAATTAAAAACACATATGTTTATAAAATAACATATCATACTTAGTAGAGGCTGATCCTTTAATCGGGCGAGCGGGGGTGCTCATTTCAGGACCTTCCCCTCTCGTACCCAAGTTCCTGAGTCGAGGCAACTTTGGTGATGACGGACACGTGGCCTTTGGCACGAGTCAGGGTTTCCTAAATTTCTCAAAAAGACAAAATGTTTAGGTGGCGACTTTGTAATCTGGCAAAGCAGTCCATTTTTGGCGCTTTCTGATTCAAAATCAAATTTTCAAAACTATTTGCCGGATTTGGACAGCCCATAAAAACAGTTAAAAAACATCAACAAAAGAAGTAGCGCAAAGGTGCTCAAAATTATATATCTTGAAGAGGAATAACACTTTTGTTCACAAACCAACAAGTTCTCACTTTCAAGGGTTGAAATTTGGACTCAATAATCTCAACAAGGAGAGCTCTAATATTGGTTTAGGAAGTATAGAGAGAGGGTGTATAGGTTGCAAGATAGAGATAGAGAGAGAATTCCAAGTTTTGGAACTTTTGGAATTTTTTGTAACCTTAAACCATGAGGGAAGGCCTGTTATATATAAAAAAAAAAATAGCCCCTTAGGTCGAAAATATCATGCCTGGAACAACTGGAGCTTTTGGGGGACAGCTAGCCAAAAATATTTGTGTTTTTCACCAGTGGCTGGCGGGCCAGAAGTGTGGGTTGCCGACCACAAATGGTGGTCTGCCGGCCACAGAAAATCTACTTCCAAGCCCGTAGACCCGACTTCAAACGGGTATATCTCCTTTATTCGGACTCAGTTTTAGGTCATTCTTGAGTCTAAATTGAAGCTTCGGAAGTCTAATTTCCAATGGTGGTAGCCTCATATCTAAATTCTAACTGTGCAAAGAGATATGTCTATTTTAGTGAAAGTTACTCATTTCTATCTTAATCGGATTGATGCCCAACTTCAAATGGCCATATCTTCCTCATCCGGACTCGGCTTTAGGAGATTCTTGAGTCTAAATTGAAGCCCCGGAAGTTCATTTTCCAATGGTGGTGGCATCACAACTAAAGTCTAAGTGCATAAAGAGATATGTCTGATTTAGTGAAAGCTGCTCAGTTCTCTCTTAACGGTTTCATGCTCAACCATTTCCCCAACTAGTTTTCTTCCCTCTCCTCTAATTTTCTTCAACTCCAAACCTTTAAATAAGAGGTTTAAAAAGATTTTTCAAAGAGTTCACTTCTCTTCCATTTATTTCTACTTTGTTCTTGCTCGGTTTACCAGAAAGTGCAAATTTTAAACAAAATGTGAGTTTCAGAACATCGTAGAAACATTTAGAAAAATATTTTGAAAGAGAGGGTTTTAAGGTCTAAAATTGTTTTGGTCAAAAACATTTTGGTCCAAAATGGGGTGTAAGGTTGAGATTTAGAAGCTTTTCTTACTGAAGAAATCGAACGTTTGTACAGCATAACTCTCGTCATCGTGTGATCAACCCGAGGCGCCCAAGTCTTAAGGGCGGTCAAAAATAGGGTGTCTATAACTACGTATGTTTTTTCATCAGTAAAACTTCTTTTTGCTAATCAAAAAAAAAAAATAATAAAGTGTTGAAATATAGATATGGACATAATTATATATTTTGTAAGATATGGATGTTCACATATTATTAGTTATTTGTTATTATACTTGTTGTTTGAACAATCATTTTTTGTTACTATTAAATAATTGAAATAGGAGTTTTTTTTCTTTCAATTTTGTTTCATGTTGCAGTGTGAATGTTCATATTGGTACGAATTTAGTTTTTCTAAGGCTAGTTGTATGTTAATTGTAAATCGTGAACATTGACATTGTATTTTGGTATGCGTTTTTTTTTTTTGTTAATGTTTTTCGAAAGTTAGTTGTATTTTTTTTTTTTTACGATGCTTATTGGTTGAACAATTATTTTTGTTACCATTGAACAATCAAAATAGTCGATTTTCACTTTTTTTAATTTTATTTTATATTTTCACGTTGTAGTGTGAATTTTCATTGGTATGAGTTTATTTTTTTTTTTAAATTAGTTGTATGTTAATTGTAAATTGTGAGCATTCACATTATATTTTGGTATAAATTTTATTTTTTCAAAAATAAATTGTATAACTAACAACCATAGTAACAAAAACAACAAACGTACAATTTATGATTGTTAGTTGAACAATCATTTTTGTTTCTATTAAACAATTAAAATAATTAATTTTCACTTTTTTTTAATTTTGTTTTATGTTTTTACGTTGTAGGGTAAATGTTTACATTGGTATGAATTATTTTTTAAAGGCTAGTTGTATGTTAATTATAAATTGTGAACATTCACATTGTATTTTGGTATAAATTTTATTTTTTTGAAGATTAATTGTATGTTTGTTGTTTATTGTGAACATCCACATTGTACTTTAGTATGCATTATGTTTTTTCAAAAGTTAGTTGTATGTTTATTATTTACTATGAACATTCACATTGTATTTTGATTTTCATTTAGATTTTTTGCTGCGTTATTTTCAAAATTTTCAAATTACAAAAAGGTTCAAAATTCATAATTTACGATTTTCTCCATGGAATGCGAGAGAGATTTTTTTCCATGGAATAATGGAAAGATTTTCTCTTTGTAATAAGGGAGAGATTTTTTCCTATAAAATGAGGGACTATTGTTATGTATTAGTTTCAAAATAGAAACATGTATAAAAAATTAAAAATGATGATTTGGTCATATTATATTAAATAGGACTTAATGGAATACTAAAAAAGAATATAGGTTGAATAGAATAAAACATCTAGAAAGATGATTTATGAAAAAATAACCTTTTTTAAAATTTAAAAAAAAATTAAATATTTAAAAAAAGTAAAAAAGTTAAAAACAATTAAAATATGAAAAAAATTAAAATATTTATAAAATAAAATTAAATATTTAAAATAAAAATTATATATTTCAAATAAAATAATAAAATTTTATATATTTAAAAAAATATAGCATACAAATGTATGAAATATAATGCACATTAAAATAAATAAATAAATATTTACAATATAAAATATTTACCCTAAAAAATAAAATTCAAAAAATAAATTCAAAAAATTTCAAAATACAACTCGAAATTCTTTTCAAAACTCATAACTAAACAAATTTTCTCTTTTGAAAACTCAACTCAAAACACAACTCCACATTCAAATCATGATTCTAAAAATAATTTTTAAAAAATTAAAATAAAAAAATATTTTTATTTTTTTTAAATAGAGTTTTGAAAAGAGTTTAGTAATTGAGTTTTAAGTGTTGTGTATGGTTATGAGTTTTGAATTGTGTGTTTGGTTATGAGTTTTGACAATAGTTTTTGAATTGAGTTTTGAGTTGTGTTTGGTTATAAGTTTTAAAAAGAGTTTTGAAATTTTTTGATTGGAACCACAATTCTAAAAGAAAACCAAACGCAATCTTAAATTTGAAGAAAAATTGATTTTTTTTTTTTTTTGAAATGTAATATATATATATTTTTATATTTATACATAAGGAGTTCTTTATTAATTCAAAAAGGATGATTTGGTCAAAATCTCCATATAATAAAACTTTAATGCATTAAAGATAAACATAAAAAGTTTTTCTTAAAAAATTTAACATGTACCACTATTACTAAATATTAAACTTTAAAATAATATAACTTTGGACTTAAATGTCGGTTTTTAATAAAAGTAATATTTTTATAATCCTCTCATCAAGATTCATCAAATGAGATACATGTTGACAATTAAGTTCTTAAAATTAAAAAAAAAAATTTATTACCATCGAAATTGATGTAAACAGTAGCATGTTACTCTGTTTGATAGTATTATGTTATTCTGTCTCACAACAATATGTTATTCTGGTTCACAATAATATGTTACTCTGGTAATATTGTCCAAAAAAAAAAAAATTTACTTTATCCTTACTCAATTATGCACCTCCTCTTTAGGGGGTTAAGCAAAATAAATTGGACTATCTTTCACCAAACAATGATCCAATGAAGGGGTTTTGGCTAAATTTCCCATTCAAAAACTATGGCCCTTTCTTTTTAACGGATTAGATTAAGAGAGTATTTGGGATGATCTAAATAAATATATTCTTTGACATTTTACGAAAAAACGTGAAATATGAGTTGGGTTTGAAATATTGTGATAGAAATGTGATGTGATCCAAATAAAATAATTGTGATCAAAACAGAATGATATACTAAAATAGCATATGCTGTTTTAGCATATACCAAACACCCCTTAAATGATATTAACATTTTTAAGATTGGTCTCCTTGAAATTATTATTATTATTTTTTTTTTTGCATTTTGTATCTTTTCTCGTGTCTGAATTGAATTGGTCTAAGATTATTGACAAATTTCTGTTAGTTTTGTAATTTAACAAATTAGTGTGAACTTTTCCTTGATCTCCATTTTGTATCCAAAAGAATCATTAATTTGAATGTAAATTTTTTCATCAAATATGAATTATATATTTTATTAAATAATTAATTTAATTTCAAGATCATGTTCCCCAAACGAAAGGTGGCCGAATGTATGTGAAAGGGATAAAGGTTGAGGAAAAATCAAAGATTTCACGAGATACTTTAGATCGAAAACTAGATTTTAGTTTATTTTATTTCCCTTGCTTAATGACAAATTAGTCAAAATCTGCATGACAAATCTATAGGTATTAATAGGTAGCAAAACCAAGGGTATAAAAAAGAGAGAAAATATTATATATTATATATTTGTTGGCATTATACTATATTTTTTCTGTCGATTATGGCTTATCAAGTATGGTCAAATTTAATTGTAATTTGTTGATTGAAATCATATACTATTTTCAAAGAAAAATCTTGGTCACATTTGCTATTATTATTATTATTATTATTATTATTATTATTATTATTATTGTTGTTGTTGTTATTATTTCTGTCGACAAATATGTTAACATGGAATAATAGACGTGTTAAGGACATGGCATGACGCAGTATGATGACATGTTAAATGGATGGCCAAAAAGTTAGCCATTGCAGCCATTTAAAAGTTAATTACTGAGATCAATTTTTAAGAAATCATAGTCTGTTGAAGAAATTATGAAATTTAATTACCTCTCTTTCTCTCATATGACTAAACCTATAAATAGGTCAAGAGTGATACAAAGAAAAGGAATTCAAAAAACCACTCATAATTCGTGATATTAGTTTCTAGTTAGGAATAGTTAAATTAACAATTCTAAGAGCTCATTAGCGATAATTTTTCCAACTCCTAGTTCTTTTCTTCTATTGATTGTTGTATTTATTTATTTTTTTTTTTCTTTCTTTTTGTTCTTGTTTAAGTCCATGCAACTTAAGTTTGTAGCAAGTGACAATTTATTTGAATAATACGTATTCTGTTTTGTTATATTTCTTCTTTATCTAATTACCTCTAGAGAAGACTTTATTCTGTTTATGGTATAGAACTCAACCACACATCTGATATTTTTTGTGTCTATGCAAAAATTCATTTAAGTCTGTCGATCAATTATTATCAATTGAACTTAAATTAATTTTTTGCTAACAATATTACATAAAAATAAAACAAATTAAGTAAATAAAAATGAAGATGATGGGCTTTCTTCTCTAGTTCTAGGAATTCTTTTGAAAAATTCTATTTCCACACACCTACTTACCTCTGTATACACACTTAATAATTTATTTTTTTATTACAGTTTTGTTCTAAAATAAAATTACTGAAATGTCCTTATCTTCTCCACCAAAACTCTAATTTCTTAACCCTAACCTTATATCAGAAGGTTTTGTGCTTTGCTCACCAAGTTTGCTCTCCAGCCCAGAATTTGCTTCAACTTCAGATTTTGAGCCACCATTTTCATCTCTTGATCCAGATATTTTCACTCGTTTACCATTTGAATTCTTCTGCCCAAAAAGAAAACAAAACCAATTCAGAGTTGACACCCCTGATTTTGATAAAGTGTATTATAGTTGGACTGAAACATTCGCAATTTTTTGATAGAAAAAAATATGGGAAAATAGCATAATAAGTTATTCCTGGATCAAAGGTTTAAAAAGCACAAAAAATAATTAGTAGATAGAAATTTGCATAAGACGTCTTAATTTCCATGAGCCAAGGAAGAACTAAATAGATTAACAAACATAAAAATAAAAGGATATATATGCATACTATGTGTTTTTATATATACCTGTGTGAGGTTTTGATGTTAAAAGTTTGGATTTTTTTTTAGTCTAGAGAATGACTAGTGGAGGGTAGACGGAATGGCGAAGGCAGCGACAGCGGTAGAAGGGGGTTGAAAAGCGGTAACTCAGAGCCCCCACTATCGTCGATGCATGGTCATGGATGGCAATAGGCGATGGGTGACAATGAGTGTTGGTTTAGGGTTTCAATATTAAATAGAGGGATATTTTTGATAAAAAAGATTGTGCATTGAGTAAAATTACAAAATTTAAAATTAGTTGGTGTATCTATTGAGAGAGGATGTGGAGTGAGCTATTTTGGTGTGTACAAATAGAATTACCCAATTCTTTTACATAGGAACAGTAATATTATATACTTAGAATTTTTACTTAAAACTTTAAATATCAATATATGTGTCAAATTTATGGTACCCATGAACTCTACAGTATACTAATTCAATCTTAACAAAAATTCAAGAACCATTTCTGAGTTGCTAGATTGGCATGGGTAAAAAGTGTTACTTTTAGATGAATTAATGGTTAACAATTCAACATATCAGAATAAATAATAGATTATATATTCCATACTACAACTGTGATTTAATAAGTACTATAAATATTTTGGAAAATTAAAAAAAGAGAGAGTAAAACTGAGTTTTTAATTTTATTAATTTAAATTGTAATATTTTAATTTATTTCCTATTTAATCGATCCATCTGTTAAGTAAAATTGATAGAAAAATGGTACTTTGATCATTAAATTCAATAAAAAATAATATCTTAGACATTTTTGATACACCTACATTGAGTTTCATGACTACAATATATATTTATATATATTTTATTAGTTTTACTTAACGAAAATAGGAGGGTAGTTTAGATTGAAAACAAATCAAAAGAATATAGTTTAAATTGATAAAATTCAAAATTCAAAGTTCATTTTGTTATAAAAGCCAAACCCTAATTATTATTATTACCCTTTTTTTTATATAATTTCTCCAAATATTTGTCTATTTATAAGTTTGTGGACTTAAGAGCATCATTATCAAGCTCATTAGAGCATTTTCTTGACTATTTTATAGTACAAAATCATAGAAACACACTCCATCAAATTCAATTTTTGGTTAGCTATTTTAGTTGAATATCAAACCACTAACTACATGTATACTAGGAAAAGAGGGCATACCAAATGATTTTAGGTAATAAAATATTTAATATATTATATTTATTTATGGCATTTTATTTATCATTTAATCAATTATTACTACATTAATAATAAACATTAGTGGTGAAATCATTAAACTAATGCAATTGTAATATATGAGATAAAAATGCAATTTGATAAATTAAGAGAATTTATTTATAAAATTTTTGTTATAAAAATTGAATCAGAATAATATAATTGTGTTATTTTTGAAAATATAAGTTAGAATAATAGGTATTTTATATTGAGATGAATGGAGCATAAAGTGTTACATCATTTTGTATTTAAATTCAATATAATTTTTTTCAAGATAAATTACATTGACTTCCCTAAATTTAGATATAACAAACCATACATTTTGAGATAATTAAATCAACCTCTTTATTAGTAATCTTAAAAAGGATTGAAACGAATATAGGTAGTGTGAAAACTCAAAGATAAATAAAATAAAATATACATTTTAATGTAAAAAATTTCCCAACAACAGGGTAATTATTCAGTATATAATTATGCAAACTTGTGAAATTTATTGTATTTACTTCAAATTTTGAGAACGTGAATGTAATTTATCCAACCCCAAAGAAATGTGATATTTCATTATTTTAATTCTCTTAAATTTTTAGAATTGGAAAAAAATAAAATAAAAATAGAATAGAGTAAAAAATAGAGAGTTTATTAAAAAATATATTTAAAAAGATGGTTAGTTAAAATAGAAAAATAGATTCTTAATTAAAATTTAATTAAAAATTTTACTATTTTAATGGAGATACTCAAAAAAACGGTGCTACTAATTTATGAACTCTAAACATACTAAGATGAAGGGGGTCCCAATTTTAGATTTGAGAGGCTGATATGGTAAGGTTTTATCTGTTTGTCCATTTCATTTCACAGAACTGTAAAAAACAAATCTAATGGCAACAAAACCTCTATTATATTAATCAGTTCATAAAATCAAATACCTTTTTTTTATTTTATTTTCTAGGGATTCACACTTAAGGGACAGTCCCACCACCATCTCTAACTTTTCCGTGAAAGGAAAAGAAAATATAAGATAGCCACTCCTTTACTCGATAGGAATTTAAGAAGTGGACAGAAAGGGCTGGCATAACCATTGTGCGGACCAACCCAGCCATTGCATGCACGGTTTATTTGTTGAAGTATATTTTATCTAATTTTTTTTTCTTTTTTAATTTTTATTTAAAATCTCTCAACTAAACACAGCGTTATTAGGAAAGATTTTTCAAAAATTTGTAGGCATGACACACAAAGGCCTATTTTAAGAATTTGACTAAAAGTTACTTTTTAATTTTTCTTAGTTTAGAATATTTTGAGAAATAAGTTAAAAGTCACTTCATAACTCTTAATTTATTTTCTCTCACAAAAAAAAAAAAATTCAAAACGTCAAAAAATTAACGTTTAATCATTTTTTCAAAACACACCTTTAAGTCACATCACATCATTTCTCTATTTTTATTTTTATTTTTTATAAAAATCAAAAATAATAATTTTTAACATACTTTTTAAAACAAACTTCTACAAGATAAATTAAAAATTCCTAACCAACTGATGTGACAGATTTTCACTCCCCACACCAACCAAAGTTTTTCCTGTTCTCCAAACAGTATTTTCCGTGATGGAATTGAGTTCTGAGTTTTCCCACTTCATTATCGACATCTTTACCCTACACTGAAATAGTGTTTGATTAGTGAATTTCAAGTGGAATTTGAAAAGCGAAAGACAAAAAAGTGTAAAAGTAAATGAAATATAAATATATTTTTTTATATTTTCACTATTTTTTTTATTTTTTTTTTAAATCACTCTTTAAACCTCTCAACCAGAGAAAGCATTATAATTTCAACACATTCACAGGTGGCTACATTCATGTCGGTTCATAACTGTTTCAAATCAATTTTTTTGTATTCTTATATACTTGATTTTATTTATTTGTTTAATCCTATTTATGTTTGGTGTCTCAATACTATTTAGCCGTACGTATCAATTCCTAACATGACAGGATACCATACGGCTATATAAAAAGTTGTAAATGATTGAGACATATTCATTGAAATTTAAAAAAGAAAACAAAATTTGTGTACATATACTGTTCTTTACACCCACAAAACTACATCTATATATATCATCATCATCATCAGGAGGGAGAAAGAAAGAAGCAGAGAGAAACAGCCATGGGGAACAGCATAGGAGGAGGAAGAAAGAAAGCAAAGGTGATGAAGATCAATGGAGAAACCTTCAAGATAAAGACAACAGTACCAGCTGGGGACATAGTCAAGGACTACCCTGGTCATGTCTTACTTGATTCAGAGGCTGTCAAGCACTTTGGCCTCAGAGCCAAGCCATTAGAGCCCCAACAACATTTGAAGCCCAAAAAGATTTATTTCCTAGTGGAACTGCCCAAGCTGTCCGAGGAAAAAGTGCCTAGGAGGACACGATCAGACGGTATACACATGACCGCCAAGGACCGGCTGGAGTGCCTCATGTTGTCCCGGAGATCGGTTTCTGACCTTTCGATCATGAGACCGATCAGGCCCGAATTAGATGAGCCCGGAGAGAGTTCGGGCCCTGTTCGGGTTAAGATGAGGCTACCAAAGGCTCAATTGGATAAGTTTGTTGAAGAAAGCAGAGATGAAGCAGAGGTGGCTGAGAAGATCATCGGGCTTTATATGGACAAAGGCGGTGGAGTGGAGAAGGTGGCAGCGTCCAATGAAGATGAGGGGCTGTTGTTGCAGCACAACCAGCAAGGGCAGTGGAAGCCTGGCCTTGGTAGCATTGGAGAGAATTTTAGGGCCCGAGAGGAGGAGCTGTCTCTTCTTTGAAGTTGTACCAATTTTTCGTGCCTCGGTTCACTTTATATCCTTTGAGTGGTCAGAATATGTGTATCTCATTGAGAAGTGACAGGTCGACTTCTACAATTGAAAGAAGTTTATGAGAGGAAGGGGCTAGCTTGGTGAGGCTCCTCTTACCAACCGCTAAGCGACTTTTCCTTTCCCTATCCTCTTAGCTAGATATATTGCAGTAGTTCTTAAATGTACCCAAAAAAAATTATGAGAAATGTACATAAATTGATTGGTGATTCAATTACGTGGTGTCACTGTTTTTCTTATATTATTTCTCCAATTAATGGGAGCATGTTTTGGGCAACTCCAATTTGGTCACGGGTCAATTTGCTAAGGGCATAGCCTAGCGGTTAGACGACCTTTTCCTAGAACATTAGGCCTGTATTCAATCATTCTAGCCGCTTAGCGACTTTGCCCATTCCCTCTCGTAGCTAGATATATAACTGTTGTTCATGAATTAATGTACCCAAAGCATGGTTCAATTCAAGATGTCCTTGAGTTTTAGGGTAAACTCCAACTTGCATTGTTGAGTCAGTGTGATTAACTCCTTTTGAAATAGTAAGCCACTCCCCTACCCTTAACTTTGACTCTTTGTGGATTGTTTACATCATGCTAACCATGTTGGGTAAGTTTATAATCACAAAAGTATGGTTTGGAAAAGTTGTGGTTTGGTGACCTTCTGTGCCAAAACCCAACTGTTCCTCGTACCAATATTGGAACAAAAGGGCATGAGATCTTTCATTGATTGGCTATTTCTCTTTCTTTCCAATTTTCTATGTTGTTGGTTATCTTTTGGGGGTGATTATTCAATACTCCCGGAGTATGGACACGTGGTGCTCCATAAGGTTTTGATTGGTGGAGAGACATAAGGGCCCACGATTTATGTTGGAAATGGGAGGACAACATGGGACTAACTAATTAGTGATTGGTTTGGAGTATGGACACGTGGTACTCCGGGAGTATTGAATAATTTCCCTATCTTTTGGTATACATGTCTCGATGGTTTCCGAAACCCATGATGATGGTAAAAGAAACCATCACTGTTGTATGACCTGGGAAAATAGTGTAGGAAAAATAAAAAATAATATACAGTGGAAATGAATGGATTCGGACATATATTTAACGTTCAAACTGAATCTATAGATCATGTACGTAAATCACGTGTCTCTATTAATATTTTCGAATAATTTTCAGTAATGTAGTAGAACTATTAGAGAATTATCCGCATTATTCACAATACAAAAGCTATATTGTGTTTCTATGGAGAGAAAAGAAAAAATAGAAAAGACTACAAGAGACTAATCAGATACAATTAAAATTAACTCTGAACATATAATAGGTATATTATATGGGAGTGTTATAACCACCCACAATTCTATCTCTTTAACAGATGAGATAGTGGGTTAATCACACTTATTCCAAGAATCAGTTAATCCAAGTCCACTTTGGCTGGGTCTCTCTTTATGGGTCTTGGGTCATGCCACCATGGGCGACCCAATCAAGTATGAATTTTAAACCTTACCCAATTTTCAATATTTCCTACTCGAACATGCACTGGCATGATACAGCGCTTACTTTATCTCAATCTATCTATCAAACACGATCATACTAGCTAATAGACCGTACGATTGCTGAAAACACCTGCATGTGGGAGCTCTACACTAGAAATTCAAAAATGAGTTAGCGTAGAGACATCAACCCGAAAATAAAAATAGTGTCTCATAAACCCCAGACCCATCTAATTACACCAGTCTAAAAAACATATATGATCCATCAAAAGAGCATGTTTGACCCTCTCAATTCTTATAATATATCTACACTCAATCCGCTTCTTATACAAAGCGATGTGAGTTGCCGGCAGTGAATATACAACAGTGGTATAATACTAGATGATCTCCCCTTCGCCCTCAAGCCATTTAGGGTTAGAGATAGCTAGTGCAGTGCATGCACCTGTAGAGAAGTGTAACATATTTTTCTAACTCTACAGTCAGTCTCTAACTTTCTGGTAAAATATATTACTATCTTAGAAATATCAGTATAGAGACAGCTGGTGCAGTGCATGCACCTGTGGAGACAACTGGCATAGTTGGCAAGAAAATTTTACCGAAACAACTGACTGGCCAGCCACTAGGGGGACGGCGAGCTACTCACTTCTGGCCAGCCGGCCACTAGTTGGCTTGCAGGCCTCTGAGTGGTCAGGCTTGGAAAAATACTATTTTGGTCCAAAAGTGGTGCAAGGTTTGTAGGCTTCTGAGGCTCGAAATCAAGGATTCCTGCTGAGGAAATTGAGCATTTGTACAACATATAAATTCATCATTGGATGATTAATCTGTGGTGTCCAAGTCTTAGTGCAGTCAAAAATGGGGTGTCTATAGTCACATTTACTAAGAAAACTTTATGTGACTTAGTTGCACTCCTACAAAGTTGCTCACCTATAAGTACATGACCAGGAGGGTTTACATGACAGCATACAATAATGCGCCACATAACCCTAAGCGTTTACAAGACAACATACAATAATGCGCCATAGAACTCTAGGTCTTAATTTCGCAACCTTATGAGAAGTAAAATAAAGATAAGCTTCTTGATGGTTACAGATCGCCCACAAATGGCTCTCCGCTAACCCATTACTCAAATGGAGTATAAAATCTGATATGAAGGGCACTTAGTTAGGGATACAGGCAACAAACTAAAGTGCAATTCCCAATTAGGAAATGTATTGCTCTATCATCCACCTAACATAAACAATACTTAATTCTTTATCTCTACTACATCATTGTGTTGCTGAGTACTAGAAATTTTCTAAGCATCCCTTTCTCTTCACAGAACTTTCTAAAAAACAACTCAAATGGATACTCATCACCTTGGTCAAAACTAAAAGCACAAAAGCTTTTATCTAATTGATCTCGACTTCATATGTGCAATGTCAAAAATCATCTCAAAAAATTTGACTTATAGAAGCTCAAATAGTCTTAATTAAGATGCGTATCGTAATCTATAAATGTGTCAAGATTAGGGCTAGCTATCATAGCCTTATACATATCCAGTCACAAATATCGCAGTGGACTAAATGCGCTAATACAGATGCCCTTCTGTGGCTTTCTTACTTACTTGTGCGCAACCATTGCGAACAAAGTTACACATTCGCATGAGAGCAAGATGCCATAAGCGAGTGGGCCCAAGATGGTCTACTCAAACCATCCATGCCATCTTCTCATTAATGTAATTAAATACAACAAGCCATCGGTTTATGACCAATGTAACAAATTAATTTCAATCATTATAATGTGTGAGTTCTCAAAGACAAGTGTAAAGGTTTAAGCCCAACTAGGTAATGACTCACGACTAACTCATGTTCACTAGATCATAAAATAATGTTATGGAGATATCAAGTGCGCCTAAGTCGCAAATTTAACTAGTAAGTGCTAATCCCTTGCACCTTCATGTTAATTTTATTCTCCATACACTTTACTGCATCTAGTTGAAACATGACGATACTTCTCTTGCCATCTCTGTTTTTCGCTTCATAGTTAGTTGCAATTAATTCTACCATCCACAAGAATGAGAGAATAAGCCATCAATCTATGACAGCTCCTAAAACAACTTAAGCGCGAATTAGACTAAAGAGTTTAATTCAACACAATGCTCTTAGGAGCGATACGTCAAATTCTTAGAGTCATAACAACCTTGTCGGCCTTGACCTTTTCGTTACTATGCTATAACTTTTGCGCTTAGTGGTAAACGCTATTCAAAAGGTTTAGCCTAGCTAAGGAATCATACAAAGAAGCACCTCGTCATATCTCACACTCAAGTGTGAAAATAGTAAGTGTCCAAACTTAGACAAGTTGGCAGTACTAATAGATTTTTACAGCCACTAAGTGCTAATCTTCTCACTTAGTGTTAATAGATTTTGCAGCTTATAAGCGCTAATCTCTTAACTTTAAATGACACTTCAGTGCACACTATCATAGTGCGTGAAATTTTGCTCCATCTACTCCCATAAGTTGGGTAGAGAGAAAAACACTGCTCATATTGGCTACTCGTCTCACACTTAATGACTAACTCATTTAAGCTCGCATTTCTTGGATGACGTGACTCTTGGATATTGCTTCATCCAATGATAACAGCATTATTAGCAGTCAAATTACAAAGTCAATCCATGCAGCTCAATAGTCAGGATTATATCTAGATCTATTGAGGGCGTACGAATTTCACAACTCCAAACTCGCCAATCAAAGCTATTTAGCATGTCACTAATCATAGCGCATGCATCAGTTTTTATTGCGCCAAACAAGGCAACAAAACCATGGCGACGTTGAGTTATGTTTCCTTACTTTGGCTCAATTAAGGTCTGATTTAAAGTCTCAAAAACTTTTTGCTCATCTAAAAAATAGAATTACATTATTCACATTTGAACATCTCTACTAAATTTAGGTCAACCAAATTAACTTTCATAAGCTAAGTCAATTAGAAAGAGGAAAAAATACGCATTTGGATTAATTTGATTAACATATTACAATATAATTTTGTTACGAAAATCTAAATTAAATAGTGACAATCTTACACAAGTCACAAGATCGAAAATCCACTATACTTGTAATCATCTCTTGCTCTACAAGTGACAATTATCCAAAATTTAATTTAATTCATGCACAAAATATTAATTTTGAGGAGTAAATCTACAAAGATTTTTCTTAACCGAACAACCTCCCACTAATTATGGCATGTCTAAAGCATGATAAAATATTTAATTTCACATGATAACATCTCAATGTAATTCATAAAAGAAAACATGTTAGAATATTTAATCATGGAATTAAAATTTACCAATATAAATAAATCATGTTATTTAAAATAACAACATACTACAAGTTCTAATCAATTAAAAGAACTTAATATGCTAGATAAAGTATTTTAATAATACCACAACATATTTTTAATAATTTCTGGAATTTTCTAAAATTACAAGTAATTAATAATTATACAAAAAAATTAGAAATAAATATTACAGAATCTGGAAAAATGAAAAATTCTTACCAATAAATAATATTGCATAGTCTTCTGTAACAATTTTAAGTTTAGAATCCAACTCATGTTCCCCCAAGAGCAATTTAACGTAAAAATATTGAGTTATTCATTAATAAAAAATATTTTATTTTTCAAAAAATTATTAACCTTTAGCATATTGTAGAAAAATAAATTATAAGTCCAACAGTATAAGTTATGTTTCAATCAGAATTATAATGAATAATATACAAGCAATTAACGTTGTTTTGAATTAAAAAACAAAACAAACAGGGCCTTAAATCATCAGCAGCAAAACTCTCATTCAGCGCTTACGTCAGCGCACGTGCGTGTCATTCCGCGCGTGTCAACCCTTGCAGCCTTACGTCAGCACAGACTCACAGATGACATCATCACAGGTCAGCCGCGCGTCAGGATGACGTCATCAATTTCGTCTTATTTTCCAACTCTAACTCTAAAATTAAGATTTGAGTTTTCTCCTCAACCGTAAGTCGGAATCAGACTTATGATATACCGTTTCAAAGCTCTCAAAACAAGGATTCCAAAAATATAAGTTTCATAACATGAAAATGAAGCACGTAAAAATAGCATATAGTCAAAATTACGAAAATCAAATATAAATCTTTATTTTCTCAAAATTCGGCTATCCGATTTTTATAAAACTTTGCAGATGTGATCTAAATAATATGGATTACAACATATATGAAATTTAGTATAATCAGAGATAGTTCAAAAAATATCAATTTTTATGTACAAATCATATCTATACATATATTTATGTACAAATAACACGAAAAACCCAATAATGGCTCTGATGCCAATGTAGAAAAAATAAGAAATAATACACAGTGAAAATAAACTAATTCGGTCATATCTTTCATGCTCAAACTGAATCCATGGATCTTGTGGGTGAATTACCTACTATTAATGTTTTAGAATATTTCCTAGTAATGGGTCTTGGGTCATGCCATCATGGGCAACCCAATCGGTTATGGGTTCTAAACCCGACCTAATTTTCAACTGTCGGTAAAAATACTAGAAGAATTATATTTTATTAATAAATAATATAAAAAAAATGAGATACAAATAGATCAGGCTGAGACACAGATATCTCGTTTTCTTTAAGGAGATCAAGCCCAATGCGGTAGAAAGAACCCAAATATCGATGTAGCAATCACGAAATTATGACTTGTCCCCTCTAGGATACAACAGCCTGATCACTTGTCGTATTGTTCAGGCCCAACTCTGCACAAGATGGTGAATCCAAAGCTCCACAAAAATATATATATATATATATTTAGCTAGTAATCTTTCAAGTGTAAACAATAATTGGTCTAGAAAATAGTAGATGAGAGAAGCAATTTATAAGCCACTAGGATCTTATAAATTACACCAAAAAATAATGATCATTAAATTAGAGAAAATGAAGAGTCCCAAAACCTCAAAATATAACTCACCACCAAGCCCACACCTTCTAATTAATTTCCATTCATGAACAAAACAAAAGATCATCAAAATAAATAAATAAATTGAAGATATTAAAATGGTCCAACAATCCCCTACTCATTTTAATATCAACAAGGACAAGAGATATTACCAAACAAAGATAGACTAATATGCATCATGAAAGTGTGCTCTGCATTGAACCTTCATTAGTGAAACATCAACCTCTACTCCAGAGTCAGTAGTGGTCTCAAACTTGAACTATGACTACTTAGAGGAAATAAAGTATTACTGCTTATACATAATGATCCAGGTGTTGACATAAGCTTTTAATAGCCAGTATATTACAGCTTTGTGCTTATCCCAGTTTTTATGAGCATATTTGAGAATAAGTCTTTTTCTCATAGAAAGCGACCCTACTTCCATGCTCACATAGATGAAATCTGTCAAGGATGTTCTTGTAATTTACACACCCCACCCAACAAAAGCTACAAAATTTCATTAAGAGTATAAAAACTCAACCTTCCAACATTACAAGACAAATGTACTTATATTATAGGGATGGACAACAAAATATTAAGGAATGCATTTCTTACAACCACCATATGATTTTATAGGCTTCAAACCCATCCCCCTCGATATATTCTAGACCCTATCTCTTGTCAAGACCTTGGTTAACGGATCCGCAAGATTATCACAAGATTTTACATAATTCACAGTTATGATGTCATTGCTCAAATAGGATCTCATATTACTATGTTTCCTTCGAATAAGTCTGGATTTACCATTATAAAAATGGTTGTTCACTTTACCAATAGTAGCAGTGCTATCACAACGAATTAACATAGAATGAATTGATTTTTCTCAAAAAGGGATTTTATGTAACAAATCTCTTAATTAATTCGCTTCCTCACATGCTGAAACTAACACTATAAGCTCAGCTTCCATTATAGAATTAGCAATTATAGTCTGTTTTTTAGACTTCCAACATATAGCACCACCACTCAAGGTAAAAATAAAACCCGAGGTAGAGAGAGAATCACCTGACCAAGTGTTCCAATTGACATCACTATATCCCTCAAGTACCGTAGGATACTTGTTATAAAACAAACCATAATTTTTGGTACCAAATAAATATCTCATAATTCTTTCTATGGCTAGTCAATGATCTCGACTTGGCTTGCTAGTAAATTTGCTAAGTACTCCAACAACATATGCAATGTCAGGTCCAGTATAGTCAATAGCATATCTCAAACTACTAATCAAACTAGCATATTCTTTTTGATTAATCATTTTTTTTTTCATTTGTTACAACAGATAAACGTATGCTTGCATCAAAATGAGTAACAACATGTTTACAGTCTAGAAAGTTATATTTCTTTAAAATTTTCTCAACATAATGATACTGATCAAGAAAAATGTCATCATTAGTCATGGTAATTTTAATTCCCAAAATAAAATTGGCTTCACCAAGATCTTTCATATCAAAATGGTTGTTAAGCATATTTTTAATCTTATTTATAATATGCAAATTAGAGCTAAAGATAAGTAGATCATCCATATATAGGCTAATAATCATATGTGTATTCTCACAGGTTTTATAATACATGCACTTATCACATTCATTAGTCTTATAGCCATTCTCAAGCATGCATGAATCAAATTTCTCATGCCACTATTTAGGAGATTGTTTTAAACCATAAAGGAATTTAGTTAGCTTACACACTTTGCTTTTTTAGCCAGGCTCCACAAAGCCCTTAGATTAGTCCATGTAAATCTCCTCATCTAGATCTCCATTTAAAAATGTTGTTTTCACATCTATTTAATGAATTTTTAAATCATAAATTGCAGCCACTGCTATCAACATTCTAATGGATGTAACCCTAGTAACTGAAGAAAAAGTATCAAAGAAATTAAGATCAACTTATTACTTAAAACCTTTAATGACAAGCCTCGCTTTATATTTATTCATAGTTCCATCCAGTTTAAGTTTTTTACAAATGACCCATTTACACCCAATAGTTTACAACGTGGAGATAAATCTACTAATTTTCATGTTTTATTTGAAAGTAGTGAATACATCTCATCATTTATAGCGTCTCTCCAGAAAATAGTATTATGAGATGATAAAGCTTCTTGCACAGTAAAAAGAATTTCTTCCACATTGTAAAGATAATAGTCAAGACCAAAATCTTTTTCAACTCTAACTCGTTTACTCCTCTTTAGTTGGATTTAAGAATTTTCTTGTTCTTAAAAAACTTGAGATGGAGTAGAAGAGTTAGGCATGGATTTTTAGAAATTATTTGACCTCTACTATTTGTAGATTTGAAAAGAAATTTATTTTCATGAAAACTAGCATCACCTGATTCAAAAATAATATTATTTTCTATATAACAAAAATCTATAAGTTGTACTATGCAACGCATACCCAAAAAAAGCACAAGTGGTAGCTTGTTCACCCAATTTAGGTCATTTAGGATCTGTAAGTCTCACAAAAGTTAAACAACCCCAAACCCTCAAATAACCTAGATTTGGTTTATGCCCCAGCCATAACTCATAAGGTACAATTTTAGTCTTTTGTGTGGCACTCTATTAATCACATGGTGATCTGTCAAAATAGCCTCGCCTCAAAGATTTGAGGGAGCACTTGAATCAATAAGCATAGCATTCGTCAAGTCAATTAATGTTCTATTTTTTCTTTCAGCTACGCCATTAGATGAAGGCGAATATGGTGGAGTAGTCTCATGAATAATTCCCAAAGACTGAACAAAATAGTTGAATCCAAGAGATTCATACTCCCGGTCTCTATCACTTCTAATGCTCTTAATCTTTTTACCGAATTAATTTTTCACTTCAAGAAGGAATTCTTTAAATTTCTCAAAAGTATCACTTTTATTTTTTAATAAATATACGTTTGTATATTTTGAAAAATCATCAATAAAAGTGATAAAATATCGGTTACCACCACGAGTTAAAATTCCTTCAAACTTACACAAATCAGTATGAAATAATTCTAACAATTTGGTATTTTTCTCAACACTTTTATGAGGCCTCTTGGTAATTTTTGCTTCACTGCAAACTTTACATTTTTCAAAATTTTTTGTCACTTTAGGAATCAATCCTAAACTACTCATGATTCCCACATATTTACTGTTAATATGACACAAGCGAGCATGTCAAAAATTAATAGAAGACAACATAGAAACCGAATTGGTAAATAGTTTATTAATCTCAACATTTAGTTTGAACATCCCATCACAAGCATAACCTTTACCCACAAAAATATCCTTCTTAGTAATCACATATTGATAAGATTCCATAATTTGCTTAAAGCTAGCCTTATTCAACAAATAACTTGACATCCAATTTTTTCTCATGGACGGTGTATAAAACACATCTTTTAAAGTAAACACACGTTCGGAGGTGAACTTAAGGTCAACCTCACCACTCCCAAGTATCTTGATTTGATTAGAGTCACCAAACATAATTGTTTTATCATCATCAAAGGGAGTATACACCTTGAACCAAGCTTTATCATAACAAACATGTCTATTAACACCAAAATCTGTCCACTAACCGTCCATATAATTAACTATGCAAATGTTTGTAATCATCGCCACAAATGACTCCTCGATAATGTTAGCCTTTGGGGCAGATGCAGGTTTTCAAAATTTGCAAGTTCGAGCAATATGCCTACTTTTGCCACAAACAAAGCATGCAAAATTTTGTAGAGGTGGTGGACCTTGGTTCTTATTTGGATTAATCCATTTATTGTGAGATTTACCATAATTCTTCATATTCTTTTTATAAGGCTTCAAATAAGCATTCTTAGAATTGTGACCTTTGGGTAAGTTATTATTTGTTGAAACAAAGTTTATCTTTGTAGTGGAATTGTCATTACCCTCTTGTGTTATTAATACATTTTGGCCTCTAGCCTCCTCTTCGACTCAGATGCAAGTGATCAACGCCTCTAAGGAAGTCTCTTTTTGTTTGTGGCGCATGCTCTTTTGGAATTCTCTTCAAGATGGTGGTAACTTGTCAACAAGTCCTGCAACTGCCAAGTTGTCACCAATCTTGATGCTTTCAGATCTTACTTATGCAACTATCATTTGGAAATCTTGTGCTTGCTCCACAATAGATTTCCCATCCACCATTTGGAAGCGAAAAAATCGGCTAGCTACATACTTTTTTACTCCTGCCTCTTCAGTATCATACTTAATCTATAAAACTTTCCAAATTTTCTTTGTGAAAGTGTAAGTAGTGTCATAGTAATCATAAAATTGATAGGCAAGGCAATTTAAGTGATAAAAACAATATTTATACTCATCTGTATTGTATGAAACCATTTTTGCGTCATGTGTCTCGTAGTCTTCATCATTCATCTTCCCAGTTAGGATTTTGTTTGGGTTCTTCTTGATAAGAGCATAAGCAACTTTCAAAAGGCTGAGGTGAAATAGAACTTTTCCTTTCCACCTCTTAAAATGAACTCCCTTGAACTTAAAAAGCTTATTGAGATCTCCAATTCCGTCATTGATTTTTTCTGGTACTTGTTCCATTTTGATCTCCTTAAAATTGTTGGTGAAAATACTAGAAGAATTATATTTTATTGATAAATAATGCAAAGAAAATGAAATACAAACAGATCAGGCTGAGGCACGAATATCTTGTTTTCTTTAAGGAGATCAAGCTTACTGCGATAGGAAGAACCCAAATACTGATACAGCAGTCACCAAACTATGACTTGTCTCCTCCATGATAAAATAGCCCGACCATTTGTCGTATGGTTCAGGTCAACTCTGCACAAGGTGGTGAATCCAAAACTCCACCAAGAAAAAACACCCTTCTTTGGCTAGTAATCTCTCAAGTGTAAACAATAGTTGGTCTAGAAAAGAGTAGATGAGAGGAATAATTTATAGGCTACTAGGGCCTTACGAATTACACCAAAAAATAATGACCATTAAACTAGAGAAAAGGGAGAGTCCCAAAACCTCAAAATATAACTCACTACCAAACCCATGACCTTCCAATTAATCTCTATTCATGAACAAAACAAAATGTCACCAAAAAAAATAAGACTAATGAATAAGACAAAAGGTCACCAAAAAAAAAATTAATAATAAATAAATAAATAAAAAATATTAAAATAGTCCAACACCAACAAATAGAGATTGAGAAAATAAGAAACAATGAAATCCGATTTTCTATCTGTGGAGGTATTTGTCAAGAGAAATAAGAAGATAAAATAGAAACAAAAATAACTTCTCAATGTAGGTCTGGGCTATTTCTTTGTTCCATAACTTGGGGCTCTTTGCAACTAGTCAATTAAAACTTCTCAAATGTAATACTAGCTGTGCATCAAAGATGCAAGCATCAGTTCCTCCGAGAGGATATCTCTCTTTTTGTAATTTTTTTTCTCTTCACGATTCTAAAATCTTACCGCAACCAGTGTATTGCGATTTTTTTGAGTAGCAACTCTTTTTGTTGTTGTTGTTATTGTTGTTTTAAAGTTTGAAAGACTAAGGCCTCGTTTGGGAACAGGCGAATTTAATAACTTTTTGACTAAAATATGAGTTAAAAAAAATTAGTATGCTTGGGATGACTTTTTGACTTTTTACGAAAAGATGTGCAAAAAGTAGAGAGAAAAAAGAATCTTTAACTATTTGGTATGAATTGTTAACTTTTTGACTTTTTGACTAACTTTTTAATTTTTTGACTAAACCGGTCCTTCCCAAACGAGGCCTAATATTGCCGTGATAATGAAGAAGAGAACAGAAAACACCAACTTCTTTGTACTTTACAGGCTCCTAGATTGAAGCCTCCAAAAGTCAAGATTGGAGGCTTATATGTGTGCTTTTGCTTGACTAACCTAATAAATTAAACGGAACTGATTGGGGGCTCGAATGGGGGAGCCCCGAATCCCCCGAAATTCCACTTTAAGTAAAAAAAAAAAAAAAAAAAAAAGAAAACAGAAAATTAAAAAAAAAAACAGTTTTCCAAAAAAGGAAATTAGGGGGATTAGGGGGAGGAAAATTAGGGGGATTTTTCATTTTCCTAAATTAAAATATAAAATCTTCTAAAGTTTAATTGGCTTTTATAAAATACATTGTTAATTGATTCACAACTTAGACAATATATCAAGTAAATTTATACGTATTTGAAATCTTATGCTTGTCCATGTCCACAATTTATTGACTAAACAAAATCTTATTTTATAACTTACAACATAAATTAATTATAAAAGAACTGGACTCACTTAATTAAGGAGAACTGGTACAGGGCCCGAAAGGGTTTCGAGCCAAACGGCTCGAATTTCAGAAGGAAGGAGGAAGAAGAAGAAGAAGGAGAGGAGGAAGAAGAAGAAGGAGAGGAGGAGAAGCAGAACTGGAGGGGGCCCTAAAAATGGGGTTGGAGGCAGAGGTGGAGGCGGAGGCGGCGACGGGTGGAGGGACGAGCGACGAGCTGCGAGATCGGCCGACGAGCTGCGAGATCGGACGAGCGACGAGCTGCGATGCCGGCCGACGAGCTGCGACGCACGCCGGCGAGCTGCTCTTCTCTCTCTCGCCTCTGCTCTTCTCTCTGTTCAACGAAGAAGACGAAGAGAAAGAAAGAGAAGGAAGAAAAGGAAGAAAAGTAAAAAAAAAAAAAAAAATTCGAAGCCCAAAACGACGTTGTTTTGAGCTTCGAGCCGAATACGAGCCCCAGATTTCGGGCCCTCAAACATTATTCCTTAATTAAGTCCCACATTCAATTTTCTGGTGAGAAGAGAGTTTTCAATGTGCTTATCACCCTCCAACCCTTTTTTTTTTTTTTTTTTTTTTTTTTAAGAAAAAAAAAAATGCCAAATCATTTTAAATATATAACTGAGAAGGAAGATTAGAAAAGCAACAAATGGGGAGCCTGATCTATCAATATTCGCCGATATTATAACCTTTTAACTATATATTGATAGGTATTTCGATATTATTATTATGTACAACCAAGACTCAGTAGACTTTTCTAAAAGTGGCTGGAACTTAAAATTCATTTTGAAGAACTTCACAACTTTTCCAGCCAAAGTTTACAGCCCCACTGTTTCCTCTCCATCTTTTTATACAACTTTAGTCACAAAACATGAATATCTCCGAAACAAATTAAGGGAAAAAAACTCACCGGACCAAACCATTAGTTAATTTATTTGACAAGTAAGTCAAAATCATTCTTATTTGGAACAAACAAGCCATATTCACATACTTGAACAGTTATGATTACCGCTCCGACTCTGACCTTAAGAACTGGGTAGAAGGTTTCCATGACAATCATACAAAATTTTCCCGGAAAAATTAAGCGGCCTGCACTTCTCTCCCATCATGATCGTCCTCCTCCACACCGCTTCATCGCTGCCATCAAAACCTTCCTCTTCATCTTTTTCTTGTTCATCTTCATGCTGATCAACCTTCCTCCAAGAGATCATCTTAACCATCAACAGAGCTTTGCTACTTAAATTGCTCTGCAACCTCGCAATCGGCTTCTTCTTGTTCCCCAATCTCACAATTCTCTCTTTCTTCCTCCGTGAGAGTGTTCTTGTCATGGGCCTGCGAGAACCGCAGATAAATGTCACCCTAGAGAATATAGAGAAGACCCCCATTAGTTTACCACTCAATATAAGCTCACAAAGAGAGAGAGAGAGAGAGAGAGAGAGAGAGAAGTGTGGTTGGTGCATCGTTGTGGTTTGTGGGCTGCATTATAAGAAGAAGAAGAAGATGGACTAAGACCAGTAGCAGGGAGAGGAGAAGAAGGAACCATGGCCACTAGTCAAAATTAAATTGAAAGAGAAGACTTTGGGGTCTATTGGGGACAGGGAATTATCCAATTGGGAGGTGACACGTCTGTTTCCGCGTGTTGTATTGATGCTGACATGTCGTGTTATAGTTGGGTCTAGTGCCTTAGTTGAATGCAACGTGTTTTACCAGTTAATATTGAATTGACCCGTTGACTCAGGTGACTTCGAATTTGAAGTTTTTGTTTCAAAGAGACCGTTAACCACAACGAGTTAAGTTCACTGGAATAATATTTTGATGAGATATGGGCTAGTCCGGTCGTTGAAATTTTAGGCCCAACTTTATATGACGGGCTTGGCCTAATCAGGCTTGCGTGTAGGTTAACCAACTACCTCTTGTGAGCCAAGGTTAAATCCTATATATATTTTTCATATTTTTTGTCCAACTCGCTGGTTGAGTTGATAGACAAACCAAACTACCAAATCCTAAGCCTGGCCAAACCCAATTCTCATTTGAGTTGAGCTGACTCGACAAGGTACCGGTTTGGATTTAATAAAAATTAGACAAGTTTTCAAATCAAACAATGACCCAAAGCAATGATTATGCTGTTGGATAATTAGTTTTTTATAGGCTTATTTTGGACAAATTTTAAGTCCAAAACTGAGTAGAGTCTACACGTCTTTTGAGATAGATTTGAAAAGGTGACATGTTTCTTACCGCGTGGCAAGTCATATGGTGAAGACGGTTCGTCAAAATCATTTATAAGTAAATAGAAACTTGACGTCGTTTTCGGATTTGTGTAATAGATATTTAAAAAATTAAACGTGAGTTTCCTTAAAATAGGTTGTCCCACATTGACACTTTAAGAGAGTTTTTGTGAGTATATAAGCTCTTGGTGTAGTAACTTGAGTTGGGCCCCAAGGGGCACCCTAAGTTTGTAGAAGAGATGAGTTATGGACAAAGTGGACTTTAACCCAAACCATCAAAATAAATTCCTAGACAGCCCAGCAGTTATCTGTTAAATTCTTAAACATGTCCTACAATAAATTCTACCTGTTCAGTTTAGTTTGAATAATTAAACATGTTCAGTCTTACAAATTCCTAGACATTCCAGTATATCTACTTGATCTTTTTATTATTCATTCGGTTCGGTAAATAAATTCGGTATGTTATTTATTTTATTTGTTTGATTTAGTTTCAATTTATTTATTGTACACAGAAATGTTCAGTCCTACAATAAATTCCACCTGTTCAGTTTGAATAATTAAACATGTTCAGTCCTACAAATTCCTAGACATTCCAGTAGATCTACTTGATCTTTTTATTATTCATTCGGTTCGATAAATAAATTCGGTACGTTATTTATTTTATTTATTTGATTTAATTTCAATTTATTTATTATACACAGAAGATTGTTCCAACATATACTTGGCTTGTTTGAAGGGGAAAATACAGCGGGGTGAGGATCAGAATTTTTTTTTTTTAACAAATACATGAAAATTTTTAGAATTATAACCATTAATGTTTATAAAGTTTTCGATTGATTTGTAATTTTTTTTGTATTCGTTTACACTAAGTTGCTATTTCTCTTTGTTTTAAAATAGTATTATTTTGTGCTATGATTAATAGGATGGATTAAATGCGTGAAGTGAAATTCAGATTTTGTTTGTAAAATGGGTTGCCCTTTTAATTTTTTGGTTATTTTAAGATGAGGTTATAAAGTTCGTTGGGTTGGATTGTTTTGGTTTTTTTAATTTTTGTGAGAAAAAAAATAAAATGATTATAATTTAGATGAGATATTTTGCCTTATTAACTTTTTAGCTTATTTTATTTTATTTTATTTTGGCTAAATTAACCCCCAACCTCAAAAAAAAAAAATCTCATGCCAAACGAGGACTCATTGTATTTTTTTCTCAAGTGACTAAGGCCTTGTTTGGCATGTAACACTTTTAGCTTAAAAGTCAAAAAGTTATTAAAAAATCAAAAAGTCTATAACATATACTAAAAAGTCAAAGATTCTATTTTCACTCTAGTTTTTGTATATATTTTCGGAAAAAATTAAAAATTCATTTCAAACAAACTAATTTTTTTTTACCTCATATTTTAGTCAAAAAATTAAAAAAATTCTAAAATAGACTATTTCCAAACAAAACCTAAGTAGTGCAATGCTAAGCATACAAAATGATTCATAGAAAATAGATTGAAATAAAACTCTTTGTACTTAACCAACGGTGTATCTGAAATTAAAATTTTCTTACTTCACGGATGATAATTGCAATAGTGACCGTGGAAATAAGGATGGTAGTAATAATGGAGGTAGCAGTAGTATTGACAAAAACAGTGATACAAGATGGTAAAAATCACCATGGCAATCAATGATGACGATGTCACTCTCAAAAAATTCAAAATAAAAAATATTTTTATTCTATTAAATTTGTTTATTGTTCACTATAAAAATATTTTTTTTTTTAAAAATAAAATTTCAGTTTTAGTGGTATTAAATGTTAAAAATTACATAAAATAAAATAAAATAAATCATCAAACCAAACAAAAATTCGTATCAAGTTTTACTCCTTGCTAATCAACAATTTAAACTTTTTGATTTTTTTTTTTTTTATAAAGAAAATCTGGTAACAACAGAAAAGTTATTAACAAAATTACACGATTGTTTGTTTGTTTTTTTCTTTTCTGTTTTTTAAAGTAAGGCGGCGGTGGATCCGTCGAATTTGTGCTTCGATAACAAATTTCTTGGTAAATTAAACTGGTATGTAGGTACAAAGAAGAACACCATTAGGAATGAAGGTTGGAAGTTATTTTCTTTAAAAAGCCTTCTCTATGTCTCAAGTGAATTTTTTAATTAAAAAAAAAAAAAGAAAAAAAGTTAGAGAAGAAACCAAAACTCAAATCTAAGAACACATTTATCACTTAATTAGCACACAAAATATAATATTATTTTTTTAATTTTTATTTATTTGATGCGTGTACTAACCGCGAAAGTGAAAAAGTTACAAAATAGAAGAATTCTTAAGTGTGCAACCCTCAAGGGTTGCATACCATATGCCACTTACACAAAAAGTGTAAGTGGCACACCAAAACAAAGCAAGACTGCAAACAGAAAAGGCGTAAGTGTAAGGCGTAAGTTGTACACCATAACAGTACCCTTTATTGGTAACATCTTTGAGCAACCTAGAGAGAAATCAAATAGGAATGGCATTGGAGACACAAGGATAAACGACGGTGACTGGGTGAGCCATGATGCGACGGCCCTTCGAGTGGCGAAAGCAGTAAACAAGAGCCCCCACAGGCCATTCCACCACCGCCGCTACTATGAACACCAAAAACCCGAGTGTGGGTCCCACCACCTTGCACCGGCAAGGATTGCTTGTACTCCCACACTCTACACATATTGGTATCCCCATGCCAACAATTGACCGCGACCAGGACAAGAGCAATAATAATAATAATGATATATAGATGTGAGCGTGGTAGGTGGGGTGGGGCTTAGAAGTTAAAGAGAATTGATGGTTTGGTTTTCTTTTGTTTGTGAGTGAATGTATTGAAGGAACGAGAGACCCAAGAAGCAGAAAAGACAAGTTTAAAAAAATTAAACATTGAATTTTAAAAGGGGAAAAGCGGGGGAGCTCGAGGGGGGTGCCCCCGAATCCCCCGAAATTGCTATTTCGGGTTTTTTTTTTTTTTTTTTTTTTTTTTTTTTGCCTTTTGTTTTTTTTTTTTTGCCTGAAATGGAAATTGTGTGCATTGTGTGCACACAATTTCGAATTTAAAAGGAGCACAGCATAGCATATAATAGCTGCTATTCTCTTCTCTTCTCTTTTTATGGTGGTGGGGCATTGAAAAGCAGAAGGAGCATCAAGGGTTATCATATATTTATAATTGAGTAATATTAGAAATTTTAAAAGATTTATTAAAATTGTCATCAAATGTCTTACATGGGTATAAGATCTGCATAAAACTCACATGGTGTGAGTCTCACACTCATATGAGACATTTGGTATAAATTTTAATAAATCTTTTGAGGTCTCTAGCATTTTATTTTATAATTATGAAAAAGATAATATAATTTTATATTTTTTAAGTCATTATTAAAAATATATATATAATTAAATACAACATAAGATATAATTAAAAATCTCATTAGTTATAATTAAAAAAAATATTATAATTAGAAAAAATAACATAACTAAATATACATATACCACGCTATTTCAAGAGTGTATATTAAGGAATATTTTAGAAAAATAGTTAAAAGTTGATTTTTTGAATTTTTTGAATTTTTTTTTTTTAAAACATATAAAAAATATAAAAAAATAACATAACTCAAAATAAATTAAAAGTTAAAAAGTAACTTTTAATCCACCACACCAAAAAGGCATAAAACTTCACTTCATATTATTATGGTGTCAATTGGGAGGGGGCATAAAACTTCACTTCATATTATTATGGTGTCAATTGGGAGGGGGGAGGTTGATACATGTCATCTCTTAACGCTGTGTTTGATTGGGAGATTTGAGGAGAAAATTGGAAAGGAAAATAAAAAAATTAGGTGAAATGTGAATAAAATATACCTATATTTCACCTAATTTCACATACCTTTTTATTTTTCTTTTCCTTTTTCAAATTTCACTCAAAATTTTCCAACCAAACACAGTATAAGTGTACCGCGTGTTATTTTTCTCGAAGATACATGTTGTCAATTCCTTGTTTTAGGCTGCTACCGTGTACTTCCACGGAAGCAACATAAAAATATTAATAAATAAATAAAAATAGTGTGTGATATTTTGTTGTCGGGCTTTGATTTGTGGTACTAATTTGTTGAGCACTAATGGCACTAATTTCTATATCAGGTAAAGAAAAAAAAAAAAAACAAAAACAAAACAAAGTTACCAAAACAAGAAATTAATGCCATTAGTGCCAACAGTTTTAGTGCCACAAATCATTTTTCTTTGTTGTCCACGAGTTCTTGATTGTTAGTATCACTGTCATAATAATAATAATAATAAATAATAAAAATTAGTTTTTTTTTAAAAAAAAATTATTTTATATATATAGAATTCAATTATAGAGAATTGCAGTCGAATGGCTTAAACAATCCGATCTAAAATATTGGTGTGCTTTATTCCGTTTTTCTTTTAATATATTGGACTAATTTGAGGACATGTTTAAAAGTTAATTTTTGACTTTTAATTTACTTTGAGTCATATTATTTCTTTATTATTTTACATATTTTTTTAAAAAAATTAAAAAAATGAACTTTTAATTAACTTTTCAAAACAATTCACTGTCTGTTTTTTACCTCTCAAAAACGAAAAGGTGTGTTGGATTTGAGATGCAAAAATGGAAAATTGGGCGCAATATTTTAAACCAAGACTTAGAAAAACCGAGTCCTCACGATTCAAGTGAAAGTTTATTAGACTAGTCCTTCTAAGATGGCAGGAAAAGTTACTTCTGAGAGAGTTGCTTTCACCTCAATAATTACTTGATCCTGCTGGATGAGCAATGTGATTAATAATTACAGAGCACACGCATACAAGCAAGGGGAGATCCGTTTGCCAGAATCAAAGGCTCTTTCTATAGAAGCATCCACGAACAATCGTCGATTTTCAAAAATTAATTGTTTAATTTTTTTATAAGAATACATATAAAAAATTAATTAATTTTTTATTAATAAATTTTTGACTTTTTAATTATTTTAATTAAGGTGGTATTTGATAAAGCTAGAAATTAAAAATTGAAGACTGAAAATTAGTATTAGAAACTGAATGTTGAATTTTTTAAGTTGAAAAGTTATTTGATAAAAATTTAAGTGTTGAACTAAAAATAAGTTGTTTGATATATATAAGATCAAATTTAAAATTCATTATTTTTAAATTGTAGATTTCAATTTTTATATTGTGATGGTGGTAGTAGTGGTGGTGGTGATGGTATAATAATGATGGTAGTAGTAGTAGTAGTGATGGTAATAACGGTATCATTGATCGTAGTGGCAACAACATGGTGGTAGTGATAGCAGCAATAGTGACAATGGCGGTAGTAATAGTGACAGTAGCAATAGCAATAGTAGTACAATGATGGTAGTACTTGTGACAATAATGACAATAGTGATGAAAGTGGTGGTAATAGTGATGGTGATAGTGGCGGCAGTCACACGGTGGTGGTAATGGTAGTGATAGCGGTAGTAATAATAATGGTGGTAGTGATAGCAGTGGCGTGATGGTGGTAATTGTAGTGGTGGTGATGGTGGTGATAGAGGCATGGTGCTAGCAGTAGTGATAGTGGTGGCCATGGCTATAGCTATAGTTGTAGCAATGTTGGCAATGGTGGTGGTGGCATAGTCGTGGTAGTAGCAGTAGTGATGGTGGCATGGTGATAGATGTAGTGATGGTGATAGTGATAGCAATAGTGGCGGTGGTTAGTTTATAGGAAAATGCTATAGGTTTCAAATTTTTTACTAAATAAATGATCAAATGTCTCATATGGGTGTGGGGTTTACAAAATTGCGGACCCCACATCCATGTGAGACATTTAGTAAATTATTTGGTAGAAAATTTGATATCCTAGTATTATCCTAGTTTATAATAATATATATCGATAATTATGTTTAGTATTATAAATTCAATTAAATTAAGTAATTTTCATATGATTTAAAATTTTCTTAAATTTTAACTTACAAATTAAGAAGCACTTAATTTTTAAGTGATATCAATTATGATTATAAAACGAGTTTAATTAATTATTACTTAATGTATTTAATTTTAAATATTGAATCATATTATCAAACATCTCTTAATTCTCAAACTTATCCTTAATAAATAATAAGTCTAAAGGATCGACTCGTAAATCCCCATTTCTTTTTCATCAATGAGCCTGACCCTAAAAAGCCCTTGAAATAACTTTGGGGGGCCAAAGTCTTGTAAGCCTATCGGTGGATTGATCAGTCAGATTCTGCCCATGTGCACTCTCATCCATCTCCAATTAATCTGGTCCAACTCATGGTGGATCACCGCATCTCTTGATGATCACAAAACCAAAAGTTTTGTTGTTTTTCTCTTGATTCTGGTTATGAAAATAGCATATGTTCAAAGAGTCCAACCCTCAAATCAGAGAGTGGGAATTTTTTTATCAACCCACTTTGAACATAAACTTTATTACCATGTCCCTCATTTTCATTCTCATTCATTTTAGTTTCAATAACATAAACTTTATCACTCTGTTTATTTCAAGAGCATCAATATGTTGGTGGCATCCACCACGGGAATGCACTGAAAATTCGTACTGCAAAAAAGAAGGTTCCTTCTGAGATCTAAAAGCAGAGGATAAAGTATTACACTTTCACCATCATTTGGTAGGGTATATGATTCCTCTCCTTTGTTTTTGTGCTGTCAAAATGTTCTATATTTTGTGCCACAAAAAGATTGCTTTTGTGACTCATTAAAGAGTTGTCACAACCCCTCCCACCCAAAACAAATTTAAATTACAGCAGTGATATAGACCCCCTCAAATTTCAACCCCCACCACCCCACACACACGTGGCGGGTGGTGATTGGAGGAGGAGAAAAAAAATAAAAAGAAAAAGTGACCAATCAAAAAAGAAAGGGGGTCAAAAGGGGTGGAGAAAAGGGGGTCCCAACCTTTATTCTTTAAATTATATCAAAATTTTTCTTTTAGAATGATGTGGCAATGATATATTAATAATTATGATTACAATGATGAGTCTTATCTTTTAAATGAAGGTAATGCAATAAGCCAATTGATCTGCATAATAATTATGTACAATTTTTCTTTTGAAAAAAATAAAAGAAAAAAAATCTATATAATAAAGTATGATAGTTTTTGAATTTGTCTTACACACATTTGTCCTATTAGGATATTTTGACGACTCAGATCTATTCAAATTATAAAACAACTGAGATATATTTTTCAAAAAATATCCTACATATACATTTTTTATTTTCCCGCTTCTCTCTCTTACTTTTTCATTTTCTCACACATCCTTTTATGATCCCATGATCTGACATTCCTCTCTCTTTTATTTTTATTTTTTTTATTTTCTCTCATTTTTATTTTTCTCTCTATTTGTTTATTTTTTTGTTTTCTCCTTTTTGTTCACTTATTTTACTGTGTGTAGTGGAGATTAAATTAATGAATTTTATAGTCCAAAAATTAAATGAATTTGAACAATTAATTATTAGTTTTAAATATATTGAATACCTGATAGATTTCATAAATTTAAACCTCATATGAATTTTCAACATAATAAAGCAGGACGATTTTTGAATTTGTCCTACACACATTTGTCCTATTAGGATATTTGAACGGCTCAGATCTATTGAAATTATAAAACAACAACTGAGATATATTTTTTAAAAAATATTCTAAATGTACATTTTCTATTTTCTCGCTTCTCTCTCTTACTTTTTCTTTTTCTTTTTCTCACACATCCTTCCATGATCCTATAATCCCACATTCCTCTCTCTTTTCTTTTTATTTTTTTATTTTCTCCTGTTTTTATTTTTTTCTCTATTTGTTTATTTTTTTTATTTTCTCTTTTTTGTTCAATATTTTACACATATTTCCATACAATGTATGTATGTCTATAATACACCATGACATTACGGGCATACATACAATTTTCATATAATTATATAAGCAAAAGTAGTATTGTATGTATGCCTGTGGAAATTATATATATGCTAGACACATCTATCTATCTAGCTATATATTATATAAGCAAAAGCAAGTTTTCGTGAGGAGTTTTGTAAGAACTCCAAAATTTATGATTTTATCAAATTAAAAAATAAATTTAAATAGTGTTAGGATTACAATTATATTCTAATCCTAATATTATTTACAATGTGCCTTCAAGCACGGGCATACGCTAGTCTATATAATAAAGCATGATGATTTTTGAATTTGTCCTACACACATTTGTTTTACTAGGATATTTGAACGGCTCAGATCTGTTCAAACTACAAAACAACGATTGTGATGTATCCTACTTTTCTACTTTTCTCTCTTACTTTTTTTTTTCTCACCCACCCTCCCATAATCCCATGAACGATTCCATGATCCCACCTTCTTCATTTTCTTTTTATTTTGTTATTTTCTTTTCTTTTTTATTTTCCTTCCTATTTATTTTTATTTTTTTATTCATTTATTTTTATTTATACTGTGCTTTCAGGCACAGTTATACACTGGTACTCATATAAGGCAAAATGTCTGTACAATTGATTACAAATTTCCCAATGCCCTACAAATGCTAGCTCTGTCAAATTAAAGCTATTTCATAAGCAAAATATAACTTGTAACTAATATTCAAATGTATGCCATTATTAAAAAGAAAGCAACTTATAGGAGGACAGTTCTATAAAATGCATTTTGCTTAAATTCCAAGCTATTTTAGAGGGGTTGACTTGGTAAATAAACCTTTTATATATATATACATTACTGGGTGTAATAGCATTTTCAATAGTAGAAGCATTTAGAATATTTTAGATATTTTATCTAATCACATCACAAAATAGAATTTCAACAAAATAAGTATCACTGTAGGCATTTTGGCTCTTCTCTGTTGACTAACTACATTTAGAGAGCCTCAAAAGCTAGACAAACTAATTTTGTGGGTATTTAAAAAGTGGGTTTTTATGTAGGTTTTTTTAGTTGTAAGATATTATTGGATAAAAAAATTTTAGTGTTTGGGAAGATAGTTGAATTTTTTTGTGGTTGAATGTGATGTTTGTAAAAGAAAAAGTAAAATTATTATGGGGTTGAATGTGATATTTTGTTTGGATGTGTTTTTTTTTATTTTGCAAAAAATTTGCCTTTTAGTGGAAAAAATTAAAAAAAAAATCCCAAACCCAAGTGCTGTTGGAATGCACAATATGTTAAGTTATTAGGCAAAATACAAAATATATTTTTATATATGTATTTAGTAGACATATATAATACCTATTAGGGTTGGAATTGCACTAATATTCGAATTTAAATCTTATGTGTAGCTATTCTCATTAATCTTATTATCTTCCTCACAATGATAAAACAAAAGCTAATCATTCTTGATGCTGATGTGATAATAACATGTCGTAAAGGAGTAAATGCTGATGAAAGGAACCACCTACCACATGTATGTTGTTGAGTTATTCAAAAGATGAAAGAGTTTTCTTTGTCATTGTTGTTACTATCATTTTGAGTTACACTAAGGCCAAGTTTGGCATCCCAATATAAGTGCACTTATTTCATCTTTTTATCTTTTTTGGGTCACATCAATCAACATCTCCTCTCTACTTTTTCTACACATAATATAAGAAAAGTCAAAAAGTGCACTTATTCTAACCTTTCCAAACTTGGCCTAAATAAGGTGTTCCCAATTCATTTAAATGGTGATATAGGCACAGCCTAGTTGCATGAATGTATATTGAGATTTTTGTTTTTTGAAATTTTTAACACATTATATAATTATCAAATGCGTTGAGAAAGAAAAAGAAAAGAAAAGAAAAAAAAAAAATTGAAGTTAAAAAATAGAGAAGCATTATGTTTAATTTTTATTACATATAATGAAAATTTAGCCCAAACTCCTCCATTGGATCCTTATTTGGTGAAAATGACTGTTCAATTTATTTTGCTTTATAAATCTCCTACGGAGAAAACACACAATTAAGTAAGGACAAAATAAAATATCTTTTTTTTTCTTGGACAATATTGCTAGAGTAATATATTACTGTCAAACAGAGTAACATGTTACTGTAAAACAAAGTAACATGTTACTGTTAAATAGAATAATATGTTACTGTTTACATCAATTTCGACTGTAATAATTTTTTTTTTTAAGATTTTCATAGTCAACATAGATTTTATTTAATAGATCTTGATGAGAGGATTTTAAAAATTCTAATTTTATTAAAAACCGACATCTACATTAAAAGTTATATTATTTTAAAGTTTAAAATTTTGATAATAGTGATATGTGTTGGACTTTTCAAATAAATTTTTTTTATACTTATTCTTACTACATTAAAATTTTATTACGAGAGAATTTTGACCGCATTCCAAAGATATAACTCCATCAAATTCCCAATTCTCCTGCTGGCCACCAATGGAATTTATTCTTGTAAAATGGTTATTAGAGTTTAAATGGGGCATCGATATACCACTTCTCCGAGAAAGGGAAAATAAGTATGAGATTCTCTATTCTCAATTTTTTAATTTTTTTTCTTTTCTTAAAATTTACTCTTTATTATTGAAGTATATCTCTAAATTTATATGATTTTAAGATTCTCATATGATCTAAAAATCAAAATGTATTGAGACAGATAGAATAAAGATTTTGAAAATAGAGATTTTGGAAATAAAAAATCATTAGTCTCCGAAAAATATTGAAGTTAGGTCCTACATATTTACAACATCCACATGC
This sequence comes from Camellia granthamiana, assembly GCA_036172215.1. Classification (NCBI taxonomy): domain Eukaryota; kingdom Viridiplantae; phylum Streptophyta; class Magnoliopsida; order Ericales; family Theaceae; genus Camellia; species Camellia granthamiana. Next base: position 41,363,897 of record CM069903.1, on the reverse strand, counting down.
AATTCGCTTTCATTGCCACCTTATATAACCATAGAAGAGGCTCATTACACCAAGTCTCTATCCTCTATCCCCCAACAAAAATGTCAATAATGTTTACCAAATCAAACAACCCTCAAAAACACCACAACTGATCACTCACACACTACTCTTCACGTATCACTCCTCTCACATCTCTCTCTCTCTCTCTCTCTCTCTCTCTCTCAACAAGAAAATGTGGTCATCAACACATCAATATCAATTGGGCAATCAAAATCAGAGACTTCTTATGATGCTTGTTCTATTCTTATCATTTTTTGTTCCATTGAATGCCAATTTTTCAAGGAAGCTTGATGAAACATTATTAGTTCCAGAGTCACCCAATTCAGATGTGAAGTGCACTGTCTGTCCATGTGCAAATCCATGTGACCATCAACTCCCTCCACCACCGCCACCGCCGTCGCCTCCGCCACCGCCAAATTTTCAGATCTCACAGCCACCACCGCCAAGGTTCATTTACTTTACGGGTCCACCACCACCAAGGTTCTATTACTTTTCGGGTCAACCCGGGAATTTGTATCCGGCCGATCCATATGGTATGGACATCTACTCCGGAGCAGGATGGAATGTTGTAAGTTTGATAGTTTTGTTTGGATGTGAATTGTTACTATTGGTGGCTTTTTTGTCACTCTAATGTAATTCTATTCCAAGTTTTTGTCTTCGTTTTTTTAGTCCACGTTTAAATTATAGATTTTGATAAAAAATTTTAAAAAAAACATAAGTGAAGAAATAATTTACCTTATGTTTCATTCACATTTTTCTTATTTTTTTCCTTTTTCTATCTGAATTCTTAATCCAAAAACAACATCAATCCAATCTAACAAGAATCCAAAAAATGTACTTTGATCATTGCTATTTTACATTCCAATATCCCAATATCCTTGTTTTCTTCTTTTTCAATACACTCTTAGCCACAAGATGTGGAAGAATTTTGAAATATTGAAATCTTGAGACATAATCTTGTGTTTAGAAATGTAATATTGGGGCAAAATTTTAGAACAAAAGTAGGAATAGCAATGAAGTAGAGTGGGATTGGACTTGTGGTGTTCTATTCCTACACTTGGGGCAATACCACTGGCCTTGGCTCATTATTAGGATCCTTAGGGCATCTCCAATGGAGATGCTGAGCACACTACACGCATTTATACAAGTATACACACACCACACCTTTGGCAATAAGCTAATATATCTAAAAAATCAAAATTTTAATATATTCTCTTTATTTGTTTGCACCTTTTTTTTTTTTTTTTTAAATTTATAAAAAGCTAAAAAATACTAAAAAAACCGACTTTCCAAATGAACGCTAAAGGCTACACTTTTTATTTTCTTTTGATAAAAAGACTACACACGTACTTAACACACACTAACATTTTCATTAAAGTACCGAGTCCCTCGCTAAATTAACAAACTTTAAATACAAAATTGAGTCTCACTTAATCTTATATGTACATTTTAACACACTAAGCCTGTTACGAAGATGATAAATTGCAATATTCACAGTACTTGAAATGGCAGTTCAAAGAGATTGCAATATTCACACACACACACAAGCCTCTTATGAAGATGGATACCATTCCTGTAAACAAGGTTGGGTTCAAACACCAAAACATTTCTCCTTTCAAGTTAGTTTGCTCTTGACAACACAAATTTGTGACATATATGAAAGATTCATCAATGTGACATATTTCTTGTTTGAAATTCTTCATAAATTTATTGTTTGTAGACCATTTTCTTATAAAAACATACACCACCAAAATCAGAAAAGTGGGGGAAGGGGAACAAAAGATGATGGAAAATCTGAAATTTTTATTTTTTATTTCAATTATTCAAATATAACTTATGATGTCATTCAAATGTAATTTTATATGAGCCTCCCAATAAGATGTACCAAAAAATCCCAATACAAATAGTACAAAAACCAACAATAGGATTCACCACATTCAATTTGAAGTAATTTCAGAGCCTAACTATGTTTATCATAGAACAATTTCTAGACAATAAAATTAAAAGAGTACGTTCATGCAATACCCTCATCTAATGCTTTGATTGTTTTACGACGCCACATTGCAGCTTCAGGATTGAATCTCAGTTCCCACATAGGCCAGTAACGCAAATCCTGCTTCAATGTTAGTACTTGAGGTTTCCCATTCAAGTGAACTATCCTTACACGAATGAACTCCCCATCCTCTATTTCCTGTTAATCAGAGCATAATAATTTATGATCCAACCATATAATATTTCTTTTACACAAACATAACATGTAGTTGAAAACTAACTCTAGGAAAATGAACTTTAAATGCATAGCCGTATGTCTTATTATGAACATAAAATTGAAAATTAGATAAGGTAGTTCATGTGACTCATAAAATGAACCCATATATATATATAGTAGGCAGCCTTTCATGCTGATCCAAAAAAATATATATACTAGGCAGGGAGGCCATGGCCTTCCATGGTTTGTGTGTATGTGGTACTCACCCTGATGGACTTTCAAGATAGGATAGGGTTTGAGTTGGAAGTAGAGAGAGTTCGAATTGAAAATAGCAAGTTCACAAGGTAAAGTTTGAATTGGAAGTACAGAGTATACAAAAGAAAAACAAAATAATAGAATTCACAAGTTTACAATAGCTTTGTTAGTTTGGCCAAATGATGCCTTTGGCCTTCAAATGTTCAGTTAATTGTCTAGATATATAAATATCAACAATCCAATGGTGTGGAAACTATCTAAATTCTTCCATTATAACCAAATGATTGCCTATTATATTTACAGATGTTTAAGGCTTTAATTAATAGTCTAGATATGTATAAATATCAATGATCTAGTAGTATCTTCCACCACCTTATGACGAAAAAATTCTACAATTATCTACCTAATTATAGGGATTTCTACAAAATTTTACATAAATCTAAAAATCGAATTTGTAACTCAAATATTTGATAAAATTACCAAGTTGTGACATTATTCCCCGCCTAAAACGAGCACATCTTTAACACACATTCTTCATGAAGGCTTTGGATCTTCTCTTCGAATTGATGTAAGAGTTTCGCTAACTCTTAACTTGTCAATTTCAAGTAGTCCATCTATTTTACTTGGTATTTTTAACACATCATTGGAGTTCCTAGTGATTCCAAACCTTTAAAATATCCAAATTCAACCTTTTAAATCTCCAATTTCAAGATGTATTAGTAGTATAATTTTCTCTCAATAAATGCAAATTATAAAGATAGCATTTTTAAGCAAGAGACTAAATTATTTACGATTGACCCATATAAACACTAGCTTTATAGACAGTCAGTAAAGAGATGACACATAAGCAAAAGAGTGAACTCTATGATTTCTTCTTCTTCTTCCCTTAATCCCACTGTCCCACTGTCCACTACATTGGGATTGATCTCTCATATTAGTCAGTCAGTCATTATGGCCGAATACCAATCCAAAAATATATTTATTTTTTTTCTATGAAGCATAAGTACTTCAAAAAACATGTCGTACTTGTATCGGGTACTTACGGCGTATGGTACCTTGTATGGTTACTTCTGCATACGTGGGTACACGAAACACGTACCTAAATTTTTCTTTCTTAATTTTTGGCGAACCTAGTATATACCCAAGCCGTACCGTAACTCAGTTGAAACACTATTTTCTTCTACTACAGAGATAAAAAATCCTTTCACTAGACTTCTTTTTTATTTTTTGTTTTATGCTTAGTATGATTTTAAAATTAAATTATGGATTGTAAGTTATTTAATATATTGACATTTAATTTTGATTTATACATTTACTTTTGGCAATAAATATTAATTGTAAATTGGACCTTAACAAATTAAACCATTTACTTAATTTTTACATTACTCTAAATTAAAAATAAATATTTTTTTATAAGCGTACGGAGCCTACCCGTACCCTATTTTTTTTGAATTTTACCGTATCAACATATTCGTATCATACCAATACTCGTACTCGTACCCGTACCCATGCTTCATAGTATTTTTTGTAAGTGGGTTGAGGAAAGATTAAAAACAAAGGACAACAATGAATTGCTTGGAGTTTTTGGTTATTCAACATCACATTGTTGTTCTCGAACCCCCTACTACCATCGATGGACACTTGGACTTCATAATTTTCTGAGACTTTTCCTTTTGAATGATCAACATGGAATTAATATGCCAAATGACTGAGGAATGGAGGGGCATATTTTAGAAGATTTAATTTTAATTTCCACATTTTGATTTTAAATTTGTCAAAAAAAAAAAAAAGAAGAAGAAGAAGAAGAAGAAGAAGAAAAGATAAAAAAAAGTTCAGAATTCTAGAAGTTTGGGAATAACAAAAGCCTCCAAATAATAATATAATAGGTTTGAGAAAACTTCAAAACAAACTTTGACATATTTTTCCTTGTATTTTAATTACATTTTTTTAGTACATTAAAAGAAAATTATAAATATATGCAAGAAAGATCCTCAAAACAAATATAAAAAGAAAAAATTCACATGTAATAAGGGAATCAAACCTTTTTTGAAAAAAGGAAAATCCCATAATTCACAGAGCCTCTAGATATAGAAGTCTGGCCCGTTTGGACCAAGCCCTACAATAAGCCCACAATTTTCTTGTAAGAGCCCACCGCCTAGCCCAACCCATTACATCGTACGCAATAACAAGAAGTCTAAATCAAGTTATTCGAGCATAGATATATGGAAAATGCTACCATATGCACCCTGCTACAAAATGTGTAATCTTGCTACAAAATGTGTAATCTTACTACAAATTGACATAACAAAAAATATTGTAACCAAACTTTTACATCATGCATAAACAAATTGGCATCATAAAAAATGTCGTAAATAAGCCAAAAACTTTTACATCATTAACCACAAAATTTTAGACATTTTGTTATGCCAATTTGTAGCAAGGTTTCACATTTTGTTACTGATGTTACACAATTTTATGGTAAAATCATATTTTTGTGATAGGGTGCACCCCTTTAGGGATAGATATATAGATACTAGGGTTAAATGCATGTGCCTTGCACAGGTTACAGGTACTATTGTGATAAATTTAAATTTAAGAAATACAAACATTCTAAGAGTATAGAAATTAAAAATAAAAAATAAAAAACTGAGCTTTTTATTTTTGTCTCTTCATTTATTTTTGATTTTTTTAGATTTTAATTAAAAATCTATTTATTTTGATGCACCTAATATAAATATACTTAAAATTTTAATATTCATGAGAAGTCTGAAAAAATTTCACTAAAAAACAAAAAATATGAAAAGGTGCTTATTTTTTCTTCTTTTTGTTTTTATTTTTAGTAAGCTTTTTTCTTTCAAATTTCTTCACATTTTTTTTAAAGTATTTTTTAGATGCGTCTAGAGTGTATAAAAAAAACACCAAATACAAAACTCACGAAAAACAAAAACTAAAAATAATTTTACGTTTGAAAACCAAACAGTGTTTATGGTCTTTTACTCTAATGTTTTCATTGGTTCAGTAGGATAAAATGATCATATCTTCAAAATATTCATTCTCATATTTGGTTAATTAAAAAATTATGGAGATGCATCATTAAAAAAAATCATCATTTACCATTATAAAATAATTATCATTCCAAAGAAAATTAAGAAACGACCATTCTATTTCATTCAATCTTTTTTGAGTGAACCAAACATTACTATAGATCATTCTCTCACAGAACTAAATGATATAAAAGATTTAGATATACGACAGGAATTTTGAATTGTAACGCTCTGTTTGTTTGGGTGGAAAAACATTTTTCAAAAAATATTTTCCGCATTTCCTATCGTTTGGTCCAACAAAAAATGGAAATCAATAGAAACCATTATGGTCAATGGAAAACAAGCATATTTAGACAGAAAATATTTTTTACTTTTAAAAAGTGAAAAACGTTTTTCAAACCAAAGTTTTATCAGTGCCACCACATTACAACCACTACCATCACCTCCACCACCACCACAGCCACCACCACTACCAACTCTACCTCATTACTCTACCACCACTACCACCACTGCCATCACCACCCCCAACACCTCCACGCTATTGCCACCACTAGCACTAGCACTAGCACTAATGCAACCATTAGTACATTAATTTCAAGAATGCAACCAAACATAAGTGTTTTCTATGAAAAAAAAATTTCTAGAAAAAAAATTCTATTGAAAAAGTTCCTGAAAAAAAAAAAATTCCATCAAAACAAATGGAATGGTATTATACAGTACAAGTTATATCATGTGATAAATAGATAAAATGAGTGTACACTATTGTATTATGTTTGCTTATGATCGAATAAAAATATGTGATTATTTTTTATTATTGGTGTATTACTATTGTGTTAATGATAATGTGGTAATTAATGTGAACGTAACATTTTCTTTTTTAAATTTCTTTTTCAAGTTGTCAAATAATTTTTTTAAACTAACATGACAAATTAAAAATTAACACAACCTGTCATTATGAGGTAAATTGTAAGCTGGTGTTCAATAAAATTAAAAACTGAAAACTGAATGTTGAAAATTAAGTAATGAAAACTGAGTGCTAAATTTTTTAAATTGAAAATCTATTTGATTAAAAAAATAAGTGTTGAACTAAAACATATTGTTTAATATATACAAGATCAAATTTAAAATTTATTATTTTTAAATTGTAACTTTTTATTTTTATAGTGTAACAACAGAGGCGACAATGACAATGGTGGTGGAAGTAAAGACAGTGGCTCTGGTGATGGTGAATGGATGTTGTAGTGGATGTAAAAAAGATAGCAATAATGATAAAATGATGGTGGAGGTTATGATAATGGTGACAATAGTTGTGGAGGTGAAGGATGGTTGTAATAGTAGTAGAGAGATGATGGTAATGTACGGGGTGATTGTAGTGGCAGTGTGGTGGTAGTAGTAAAATAATGGTAGTATTAATACAATGATGACAACGGTGGAGGTTGTTGTGGTGGCAGTAATTGTAGTGGTGGTGGTGGTAGAAGTGGTGATGGCAGCTTTAACCATGTATGTCAACTAGGGCTGGGCAGCGAGTTATCCGACCCGCACAAACCGCCCTACCCGAACCGAGTGGTTTCGCAAACATAATAGGGTTGGGTGCGGTTTAGAATATAACAATTATTCGGGTTGCATGCGGGTTGCGGGTTTGACCCGCACCAATCACAACCCGCCCACACGTAGAATAAAATTTTTTTAGAAAATACCTAGACTGTTCTACTATGATCTATATCCTAGATATTTTTGGTTGTGCTGCCAAAACAAACCAAACCCTAATCCTAATCCCTAGCTCTCTTCTCTCACTCATTTTCCTTCCATCACTCTCGTTCTTCCATCTTCTCTCATTCACCGATCGACCTCCACTCTCTCTCCAGCAACTCTCACTGATAGACCGATCAACCAATCCACCTTCACAAGACCTTCGCAAGATCCTGATCCACTGATCGACTAATCCACCTTCGCAAGATCTTCTCTCACTCTCTCTTCTCTCTCCCCCCAATCGACCTTCGCAAGATCGACTCTCTCTCTCTCCGGCAACTCTCAGCTAAGCGCCTCTCTGTCTTTGTCTCTCTCTCTCCCCGCAAGATGCACCTTCGCAAGATCTACTATTGTTTTTTAGGCAACAGTAGGTGGTGTTTGATGATGATATCTGTTCATCTTTGAATCTGTTGTTGATATCTATGTTTGATGATGATATTAATCCTTGTTTGATTAATTGAATCTTTTATTGATATCTGTGTTTGATGATGATATTAATCCTTGTTTGATTAATTGAATTTGTTATTGAATTTTTGACAAATTCTGTTTAATTGAATTTGTTGATGTTCTTCATACACTTGTACAGAACATTGTTTGATTAATTGAATCTGTTATTGAATTTTAATTTAATCTGAAATTGAATCTGCTAGATTGTTAGATTAATTAAAATTGAATCTGAAATTGAATGTTATAAAACATTGTTTGATTAATTGAATCTGTTCTTCATAGACTGTTAAAGAAAAAATTCCAAATCACAAACCGCTCGCAACCGCCCGCACATCCGCGAACCCTATCCGCACAAACCGCAAACCGCACTACGGGGGATTACAGGTTGACTTTTTTCCAAACCGCAAAGAAACCGAACCGCAAACCACACAAATCCGATCCGTGACCACCCTTAATGTCAACACCCGTACAAAATTATTTATAAATTCAGTCAAAATTAAGTAAGTTTTATATCACTTAAATTTTTGCTGACTTTTAGCCTATATTTTAAAGGGGGAATTAAATCCAAGTGGGACAGAAATTTTTTTTTACACAAACATGGAAGGGTGCAAGTCACCCTTGCACCTTCACAGCTTTTCACTTGCACCTCATCACAGTATCACTTGCACCCACAAGTTTTGTAATTTTTTTTCTCCGTCCCACTGTGTTGTAATTCCCCCTATTTTAAAAGCTACTTAAAATTTTAATTATCAAATGAGTTTAATTCATTTTCACTTAATGCATTCAATTTTAAGTACTAAATTAAGTTATCTAACACCAAGTGTCAATTTTTTATCTATCTATACTATTATTACGTGAAGGTTAGACTTCCTTTGGTTGATTTTCCTCAGCCCCGTGTCCCTCATTTTTTTTAAATAAAAAAAAAAAATTTAAAATAGATAAATAGGAGGAGTGAGACTCAAACCTTAAATCTTGAATGTTACAGAAGACACTTACCACTTGGCTAATACACAATATATAGTACGTATTTTGTTCTATTTTTACTTATTTGATTTGTACACGTATCGCGTGTGCCGACCGTTAGTATTCCATAAAACTAACAGAAGATAATTTCAATAAACAAACAAAGAAAAAAATAATAGGACAAAATCAGGCCTAATTAAAAAAATGCACATGCAAAAATACTATTAAAATTTCATTGAACTTCATAAGTGAAGGCTGGCATTTGATGAAAACAAAGGGCCAAAATCGGCAAAAACAACAAAAAGCAAGCAATGGCACATTTTCCTAAATGAAGGTCTCTTATATTATAGTATAGATATAGGTATATATAATCAAGCAAAAGAAGCAAGAATCAGAAATTTTGAGTCATTATTAAAATAATCATACAACACTATCAAATGAAAATAAATTCAATCTGCTAAAATCACAAAAATAAAACCAGACAATAAAATTCAAACAAAAAAAAACCACCACCACAACACAACCCATTTTCATAACAGCTAAGAATGTGTGCTAGCTTGGTTAAGATGACCTAGCGGTTGAAATGTTTCACTTGGAAATCTATCAGCTGCTTGGTTTTATCAATGCATATGCTACAAGATATACATGGCCTGTTAGGCTCAAGCATCAAGTATACATTTACTACAGGCTCGAGAATAGTGAAACAAGGAACAGCCATAGAAGTCCAAACTCACAATTCACATGCCTTAAAACTCTGAAACACCCCCAATATGTGTGGCCCAAGCAAGCAGACTTGCCTTGGAGGTGAGAATCATGGCCCAGGCAGAGTCATCATAAAATAGAAATCCAATAACCACCTTTGGCATGCTTTTCCATGGTCATTAACTTGTTATTTATGTATAAGTGGGTTCAAATTTAATGAAATATTCATGCGTCTCATGCATATCTGTTTTACATGGACTCTTCTACTTCTCCCAAAGTACTTGTATTGTATCCACTTGACATGACAAGGTAAGGTTGTGGGATGTGTGTCTGACACACATCCTATTTAGACACTTAGATCCTCCAATTTCTTTACAATGTTTGAAGAACATTGTTGTCAAATCGGGGATTTTTTAATTTTTTTTGAATCGCGTATCGTGTTGTGTATCATAAGATACTTTAATACCTTTAGAAATAGGTAAAAAAAAAAAATATAGTCATAAAATACAAATATCTTATGAGAATAAAACACTAAACAATGTATAATTATGTCCATTGCAAAAGCAAAGTTCTTTAAATTAAGGATTGGTTTGGCATAACCTAAAAAAGCCAAAAAGTCAAAAAGTCACTATCCTATTTAAGTCACATCATCTTATTTAAATCACATCACCTCTCAAACACATCACAGCAAACCCAATCCAAACCCAACCCATATAAGCCAATAAGTCAAAAAGTGCACTTTTTTAAAACATCCCAAACCAACCCTAAATATACATACAGCAATACTTATTATCTTCACAAGGCATAAATTAATAATGCAAGATTCTTAAAACATACAATAGATATGTCAAAAAGGTCGGAAAATAAACTAAAAAGTACCATTCTCATCTCAAAAATAACTTCTTTTTTTTTTTATAAGTTAATGAAAATATTCGACAATATTAATTCACATAAAATAATTTGAATTCAAATTTGCTAAAGAAATTTAAGTATCTATGTAACATACGTATCGCATTATGTCGCCCATCGTATATGTATCGTAATTTAAGATGCGTATTGATGACAGTATCAATTTCCTTCTGAAAGGTGTCGAATCGTAAGATACGTATTGTGAATCGTAAGATATTGACAACACTGTTGAAGAATAATAAACTCACATTTGCTAGTAGAGAAACATTTTTCTAGCCTCTCACATAAATGAAAGATTTTATATTTTTCCTAATTCATATTTAATTTCAACTACATTTCTACATAATTTACAACATTATATTTAAGAATATTATATAATATCCAATATATATAAATGCCCACGACACGTCCCCATACTCGTACCCTAGTCATAAGATTTAGGTTTATGAAGGTTTGATGCATAGAAAGGTACCCACACCTCAAACTTGTAACCAAATCCATGCAACAAAGTATTAGTGCATGATAATAAATTACAAGTGAGGCAATGCAGAAATATTTTTCAATTAAACTATAAAAAGAAATTGTAGTTTTAAGCATGCCTCGATAGATACGGGCAGACGTACCTTTGTCACATCAACAAAAGCATCTAAACTTGGAGTTGGTTTCCCATTAACTTCCACAATCCACTGAAGAGCGTACAGGCCATATCTATTTGCTGGACTCCCATGACACCATCTGGAAAATTTTATAACTTGTCATAAGTTTTAAGAATTATAAAAGGTAAATTCATTGGTTATAATTAACAAAGCTGATGCTGGTTATTTCAGAAGCAATTCCTAATTTCCTATGACTAGAAGTAGGAAGTCAACATTCTAATTCTCGCTACTGTCTCTAACTAAATAAAGCCTTAGCATTATTACAACAAAGACAAAAACCCTCACCTTGCCACATACACACCATGGCCTTCTTCAGGAAGAAATCCTAGAGCACGCACTGCTGGGTGAGGATCCTGGACAATACACCCACACCAATTCATAACTCGTGCCGTGCCATTCCCATCCCTCACATCTGTTCCAACAAGAAGTTCAATTTCGAGTCCCTGCCAGACCATAAAGACCATTTATGAAGATGATTTTCTAAATAACTCTTCTATCTTTAATACAAGCAAATGGTAAATTGAACTTGGTACTCCCCGTGTCCCATTTTGTGTGGCATGACCATGCACAGAGTTTAAAGGAAGTTTCTCTTTTTTTCTTTCTTACCTTCTTTCTTTCTTTCTTTTTTGGAATAATAGGTTTACAAGGAAGCCTTTGTCACATTTGAATAACATTTTTTGGTTACTGAACTTGCATTCAAAATAAAGTTGAAGGGCAATATGAAAAAGTGAGGATAAAATTTTCAAACTTCGAGATATAAGATAGAATGTAAGACATAAAATAGGACAGAGGGAGTTAACTAATATACCATTGTCAGGTCCTCTTTACCAAATAATTCAAAATGAAATGAAAGGAAGGGGTAAAATGAAAACCAAATAGGGCAGAGATTGTTTGTGCACCTGACGAAAGATAGTCATGTTAAGCTTCCCATCATGTTCATGACATTGGTCCAACGCATGGCAAGCATCTTCAATATCACGAAAGCATGTGATTGGCTCTTTATTAATTGCCAAGACCATGTCACCTTGTTCTAATAGATTCTCAGCCTTCGATCCAGCCAAACAACCTTTAACACGTAAGACTTGACGTCTAATTGGATCTTTCTTAACAAGAGCCTACAAGAGTTACATAAACCATAAGTGATTGCAGAGAATGCAAAAATGGGCACATTATACCATATTTTCCAAGCATCAGTGTTTCTAAATACAATCCAAACAAAATAGACAATAAAAAGAGTGATGATAATGTGATATTTCATGACATTTTTAGGGAGAAGATATTAAAAACATTTCCCTTTTCCCCATTTTTTTCATTTTTGCAGGGCAGGGAAAACGTCACTTCATAATACAACAAAATAGACAGTAGATCCAAATCATATCTAGATGCTAAAACAAAAGGAAACTGCAACCAGATTGAATCTTAGTTGCACGAAGCGGGAGCGGGAGCGGGGGCGGGAGCGGGAGCGGGAGCGGGGGAACGTGACCACTTAGAGGAATCGTAAATTAGGAGCGCTTATATATTATAAATAAAAAATTATAATAAATTATGTTAAAATAAATAAAAAGAAAAATTAGATAATTTATTTTATAATTTTTTTTATTATATATGGTTTAATTAGATTTCTTTTAAATAATTGGATGATTTATTTTATTTATTATATGTTAAAAAGTTAAGAAATAATAATTTATAAAAATTATTATTATATATCATATTTTAAGAAATAATAATTAAATATTTTATTATATATGGTAAAAATTATAATTTATAAATTTTATTATATATATAATATATGATAAATTATATTTATTATATATATATGATAAATTATATATATAATATAATATATTTTATATATTATATATATGATAAATTATATATATTATATGTTATATATATAATATATATGATCAAACATAGATAAACACGGTGACGAAGAGAAAGAGTGAAGAGAACGACGAAGAGAGAGAGTGAAGAGAACAGAGACGAAGCAGACACGAAGAGGGAGAGAAGCAGAGAACGACGAACAGAGATGAAGACGATCGCACAGAGACGAACACAGACGAAGACGATCGAGAGAAGCAGAGACGAAGATCGAAGCCCTCAGAGACGAAGATGATCGATCAGGTTAGGGTTTCTCACTCTCTCTCTCCTTTACGATCCAATCTTGGACTGAATCGCGTTTCTCCCTCAACAGAAACGCGATTCTTACACGTTTCTTTCGCGGAATCGCGGAATCGCGATTCTTACTCAGAATCGCCACCTAGTTGCGCGATTCCTGCAACTAAGGATTGAATGCATGAAATAGAAAAAAGAAACTCATATCAGGGAGTGTACCTGGATCCATTTGTCACTCAGTCCAAAACTACGTGCCTTGGAAAGCAAAGTTGGATAAAGTTCAACCTCTAAAATCCTGACAAGTGGCATTGGCCTTCTGACACCATTTATGAGAAGCTTTGGTCCATTTGCACCAGATATTATTTTGTCAAGGACTTGGCTGATTGGGTAAATTGGAATGCCTCGGGCAAATTGATGATCTTCTGATGAACTACCACTATATTTCAGCTGTAATTGGGAATGGAAGAATCAAAACAAGTTTGCTTAACAAGGCAGCTCGCAAGAAAGAGTGAACAGAACAAACCTGTGTGGAAAAGCTTCCCCATATAGCCTGAACCCTTCCATGCTCATCCGTTAGCACACCCGAAAATGTACTACCAAAATCTGAAACCCAAATCAGATGACGCCAAGACAAACTTATCAAGAACAACACAAGACAGCAGGACAATCAACATATGAAAAATTGATACGCATTTCAAGCCTTAAAATGACTCGTCAAGTTACCAGTATCAAGCTCAATGACTTCCATGTTGGTTGCTCTGTAGCGCGGACAATCAGCAGAGCCAATATTCAAAGCAGCACAAGGGTTGGTGACAACAGATTTCCTTGAAGTAGCTTGCAGGTTCCTACTTAATCCCACAAGACAGACGGCATCTCCACGACGCAGCAGAGGTTCTGTCACAACATGTATGATCTTTTTTCCATTACCATTAACAGAACAGAGAGTCTCATTCATACAACGCAAGTGCATTAATTTTGATATCACGGAAATGCTTATCAATTTAATGCAAATTTACGTGGCAAAATGTAAAAATAATTACATTCTATTTTGGTAGAGACTATAAAGAACACCATAGTGAGAGCATCAAGGAATGGTATTACACAGAGACCCCTTCTGGTGCACATTATTATCCGGCTTTTCAGGGTAGTCTCATGGCTTTGACTATCCTTGGTTTAAAATGTTCACGGAAAGCATGTGCTCTCCAAATATCCATCCACAGTTACGGTAAATTTTTGTTTCTTAGTTATGGGTTTCCACTTCATGCCCATTTTTAAATATATAATAATATAGGCACTCAAGCTAGGTATTCTTCTGGAATTCAATCAAAATATTCCATATTTTCGAACAGAGATTGGTGAATCAACAAAGAAAAGTACACCTACCAGGTAGAAGTTCGGCAGCACGAACTGCCGAGGCACCATCAGCTCCCAGAGCAGAAGGGTCATATGCAACAAGAGCATAATTATGGACAGGATGGAGGAAAATCACCTGCACAAGAAGTTAGTGGGTAGTGGCTAAATCACGATGGATGAAAACAGTCAGTCCTGAACAATGTTTAAAATTTTACCTCCCCAGGGATTTCAATTGGAAAGGCAGCAAAAGAGAGCATCACATCAGACACAGATATTGCAACTGTGTTTTTGTCAACAGCAACCAATCCCAAGTTATGAGAATGATATATAATAACACCAGTTCCGAAAAAATGTTGCGAGTGCACACCATCAACCATGCATGATGGTGGTACATGAACCTGCAAGTTTTCACATCAGGTGAATTACTTCTCATAGGATTACTAATTTGAAAATGCTCATCCATCAAACCATTCTCAACCACACAGCAACTGCTATAGCAATGGTAACAATAATTTAAAGGAAAAATTAAAATTAAAATTAAAAAAAATCATAAATTATAGTTCATGAAAACACAGACAGAACTCATACACAAATCTCAAAAGGACCATATGCTTGACAGCGGAAATGAAAGCAAAATTCATATCTCACAGCAAAGTTCTAATATTTCATTTTGTTCTTTATACTGCGATCTCCTTCCATGTATGAAAACAGTACAAGTGGAAACATCAGTGGGTTCATAGTTTCTATCTCCCTCTCACATATATATTTCTTTTGATGAATAAATAAATTTGATTGAAAGAGCATCAAGATGATGCAAAATACAAGACTTAAAACTTAAAAAGTAATTACCAACTCCTTACCAAGAATGTCATCTAAGCAATCTAAAAAAACAAACAAATCCAGATCAAACTTCCGTTCCAGCCAACTGTACAAGACTATAAGAAGGCGACTCTCAAGCCAAGAAACACTATGGTGAAGCTCTTGAAAAGTGCGCCGATTACGCTCTAACCAAACTAACCACATCAAAGAAAGGGGCACCAAAGACCACGCATGCCGCTGCCGGTGACCCACCCGAGCGCCATGCCAGCTCCACAACATGTCCACCACCCTCCGCGGCTGAACCCAAACAATGCCAAAAAGAGAGCAAATAAGTCCCTACAGCCTACTAGCCACAGGACAGGACAATACAAAAACAAATAATCCATGAACTCCGCATCTGCACAACACATACAGCATCGATTCACAAGAAAATTACCACGCCTTACCAAGTTATCAATCGTAAGATTCTGCCCTAAGGTCGCCGTCCACATGAAGAAAGCCACCTTTGAAGGAACCCCCGGTACCCAAATATTCCTCCAAGGAAAATCCCTCCTCACCTCCCCCACCAAACTCCGATAGTAGGATGAAACAAAAAAATACCCCTTAGCCCCCACAACATTCCACCCCAAGGCAGCCTCCCCCATCCCAATCACACCCAACCCATACAAATAACCCCATAATTCCAACAATTGCTCAACCTTCCAATCTTGAACCAGCCACTACAAGTGAATATCCCAAACGACCACATCTCCACCCCCTAAGTAAGATGCCACAATAGCTTCCGGATCCCCAACAATGCCAAAAATCAAAGGATAACGATCCACCAACAAAACCTCACCACACCACCTATCTTTCCAAAAGTGCACCCTCATCCCATCACCCATCCAGAACCCCACCCTTTCCCGAAACTCCACTCTCCCCAACCAAATTCTTTTCCATAGACCACAACCATGAGAACCAGTCACATCCCCTGATCCCCAACCCCCCTTAGCCAGCCAATACTTACAAGTTACCACCCGTCGCCAAAGCCCCTTCAGCTCCTCAGCAAAGCGCCACAACCATTTACCCAACAAAGCTTGGTTAAAAACCACCAATCTCCGAACCCCCAACCCCCCAGCCTCTTTTGGTTCACAAATCTACCCCCAATCCACCAAATGGTATCTAAAATCATCTCCCCCACTACCCCACATAAATTCTCTTTAAAGTTTCTCCATTCGCCGCGCCACCGATACCGAAATAACATGCACATGAAGTATGTTGGAATACTACTCAACACACTCTTGATCAAAGTCAACCTGTCCCCTTTCAAAAGATATTGCCTCTTCCACCCAGCCAACCGACGCTGAAATCGCTCCACAACTCCTTTCCACACCCCTTTCGCCTTAAACGTGGCCCCCAACAGCAGGCCCAAGTAAGCTGCTGGCAAAGCCGACACCTGGCATCCCAACACCGTGGCTAGCACTAGAAGATTCTCCACCTTCCCTACCGGAATTAACTCCGATTTCCGCAAATTAACCTTAAGACCCGAAACCACCTCAAAGCATAACAAGACACATCTCAAATACCCTACTTGGTTCGCCACTACCCCACAAAAGATCAAAGCGTCATCGGCATATAACAAATGGGAAACACAAATAGGCATTCCCGAAGGAGGACCCACCAAAAAACCTTCCATCAAACCTTCATGGACAGTCCTATCCAACAATCTACTCAATGTTTCCATCACTAAAATGAACAAAAGTGGCGACAAAGGATCCCCTTGACGAAGACCTTTGTATGTCGGAAAAAAACCTGCCAGTGTACCATTGACCAGAACAGACATCCTGACAATAGAAATACAAAACTGAATCCACCGACACCAAGTCTCACCGAAACCCATGCGGCCCATAACATACAACAAAGACTCCCACTACACATTATCATACGCCTTCTTAATATCCAACTTACAAATCAAACCTGGTAAGTCTTGTCAAATCTAAGAATCCACACACTCATTTGCCATCAGCACTGCATCCAAAATCTACCGACCCCCCCCCCCCCCCCCGACCCCCCCACAAAAACATTTTGAGACTCAGACACAACCCCCTGCAATACCCCATGAAGCCTATTCGCCAAAACTTTAGCCAAAAGCTTATACACACTACCAAGTAAACTAATAGGGCTAAAGTCCCGAATATACTCCACCCCCCTTTTCTTAGGAATCAAAGCCAAAAAAGTTGCATCAAAGCTCTTCTCAAAGTGCCCAGACACAAAGAAAGCCTCCAAAGCGGCCATCACATCCGTCTTAATCACATTCCAGCAGTATTGAAAGAAAGCCATGGTAAAACCATCCTAACCTGGCACCTTGTCCCCACTCATCGCCCGCAAGGCCCCAAAAACCTCCTCTTTCAAGATGGTATGCTCCAAAGCCATTTTGTCCTCCACCGAGATCGTGTCAAAATGAACCCCATCCATCCCTGGCCGCCACTCCCTTGCTTGAGGCCGAAACAAATACTGATAGGAGGACACAATCCCCTCCTGAATCTCCTCCTCCATACCCAAATCCCGACCATCCACTCGCAACCTATTAATCTGATTCACTCGACGGTGAGCATTAGCCATCCAATGAAAAAACTTTGTATTCTGATCCTCTACCTTCAACCACAAGCACCTGAATTTTTGCCGATAACTCACTTCCTCCATGTGAGAAATACGAACATAATCCTATCTAGTTGCCTCCTTCCTCGCCACATTATCAGTTGACAAACCCCCATAAGCCTCTAATTCGTTCAGGGAGTGAAGTAGAGCCACCACCTTCGCCTTCTGGCCCTCCAACTGACCAAACACCTCCTTATCCCACCTCTTCAAGTCCCTTTTAACAATTTCAATTTCTGAGCCAACCTACAGCTGGGCGATCCGGTCACCACATAGTTAGTCCACCAACCTCGGACCACCTCCAAGAAACCATCGAATTGCAGCCACATATTCTCAAACCGGAAAGGCGTTAGACCGCAGCAAGTCCCCCCACTGTCAAGTAGTAGAGGCCAATGATCCGACACTAGACGAGGCAAACGAGTCTGAATCACATCCACAAAATGTTCCTCCCAATCCCCTAAAAGTAGGAAACAATTAATCCGAGACAAACTTTGTCCATTCGACCACATGAAACTCCTCCCGTGAAGAGGTATATCAATTAACCTCATCTTGTCAATGAATGAGCAGAAAGCCCGCATCGAACTCAACACTTGGGTACTCGCCACCTTCTCTATCGGCCACCTTACCATATTAAAATCACCCCCCACACACCGTGGCGCCAACCATTGAAAAGCCATATTTTCTAACTCGGATAGGAACTCTCCCTAATCTAACTTCTGCACCGGGCCATACACCCCAGTAAACACCCATCGAAACTGATCCTCCACACACCGAAACAGGCAAGACACGGAAAAACCACCCACCTCCTCCTTTTCCTTCACAACCACCCTAGAGTCCCAACACAAAAAGTATCCCACCTGTTGTGCTAATGGCTGGCAGATAGAGCCACTCCACAAATCTCTCCCTCCCTCCCTCCCCCCCCCCCTCCCCCCCCCCCCCCGGCGCCAAATCTCCTTCACCACCTCCCCGCCCACCATCATCTTTGTTTTCTACAAACACACCACATCCGCTCTTGCACTACGCAAAACTGCTTTCACTGCCACCCTCTTGTCCCTATCATTCAGGCCTTGCACATTCCAAGATAAAATTTTTAACTTCATTTCAACAAAAGTGGTCCCCCACAGGTTTGCCAACATCATTGTCACCTCATGTATCATATCATGAAAGGGAAATCAAAATAGCCAAATAGGTGTAGAAAAGAAAAGGTGTTGCACTTTTATAATAGAATTAAAGCAGAACCATGAGAAAAATGATAAGAGGATTACTTCTTCAAGAATACCAAATTTGTTTTGAATCCCAACTCTTCATCCACTTAATAACTAGTATGGTCACGACTCACGAAGTGTCTTCTGGACTTAGCATTTACACATCCATCCTCAGTACTTGTCTATCCAAATCTTTTGCCTTCTATTTATATTATTCTTTTTTCCAATGACTCTTAATCCTGTCAAGTTTGATGCCATCCAGCAACAAACTACTTCTACTATTTCCATTACTAATAGTAATAACAATAATTAATAATAGTAATGATAAATAAACAAAAATAGCAAAAATAAACAAAAATTAATACAATAAATAGTCAAAAGACAACCAACAAAGACAGTATAATATGAATACTCGACAAAATTACCTCAAACATCACAAGAGTAGGTTCTATAACACGCTCAGCTACTGAAGCATTAGCTGCTGTGACTGATACACCTTGATAATCTTCCAGGAAAGCATTTTCTGAGTTTGTCGAGTCCTCCAACTTTTCTTCTCTAGGCTCATGTAAGGAACAGTTAGCGATAACAATGCTATCAGCAGATGAATCCTGTTCTACTCGCCGTTTTTTGGTTCCAATATCAGAGTCATCACGGGAATGTAATCCCTCAGCAACATATTCAGAACTAGTTTCGATACTAGTGAAACCATCTGTTGAGTCTTGGTTGATATCATGATGCACATGCTCCATTAGACTAGCCTCACCAGCATCTGATGGAACTGTATGTTTTGCAAGAGCTTGTTTGGCCTTATTCATGCCAAGGGACAAGAATGGAGATTCAGGTGGCAAAGCAGGCTTTATTGTCCATAAACCAGTACTGTCATTGCGAGTGTAAATCTGAGGAGGTGCATACCATTCATGGCGATCAATTGTGACAAGGACAGACTGCAGCAAAAAGAGGTGAGATAAAAAAATTCTCTCAACTCACAAGCATAATGAAGAAATATATGTGCACACATGACAATAGTTACATAGATACATATGTATACCAATTTATACATTTGCATAGTTACATCTATGAATATATATATATATATGTCTATTATAGAGCAAGAGATAGATTTTAAAATAAAATAAAAACAAAACCATTTAAGACAGCTTGGCTGGACATATTCATGCTCATGACCACTCATCAATGATAATCAAGGATTTCTTGAGCCCAAAATGCATCTTTGAGATATCTACTCAGATTAGGGAGCTAAAAATGTTATGAAGAATAAGGCTCAGGCATGTCATTAGCTAAAGAAGACAGTGCAGACTAAAAGAGGCAAACTAGGCCAACATAATTTTTGGAGAGTTAACAAACCTAACAAAGAAACACAAAGGTACCTTGAGAGAGACAGCAGGGGAGGACACAAGCCTCAAAAATACCACTCCTGTATTTGGGCCACCTCTTCAAGGTTGGTCCAGACAGGCTTCAACATGGACAAGGTAAAACGATATAGCACATGGATCATAAAGCACATGGATCATAAAGAACTATCACCTCTAGGATTCGCTGGTAACAAATGCAAAAATGGGGGATAGTTTAGAATACTTGGGCTGAAACCTTCCAACCATAGTGGTACTTTTACCACATACAGAAAGCCATGACTTGCTCCTTTCAATGGAGGTCCGTGGACGATAGTTAAAATTAAATAAAAGTGAATCCACACAAAAGATGAATGCTAACTGAAGTAGACTTGGTATGCAAAGGAAGACAAAACTGTTTTCAGTTCAGTGATGCCCATTTGGTGCAAAATATCATATTGGAAGTCTTTTGATAGATTCTAACAGGAACGTAAATAATAATTAATACCTTCCTTCGATGTCGATCTGTGTAGCTTATATATTCCAAAGGCACTCGAGCACCCCTAGCCAGCTTAGAAAGAACAGAAATCAGATCCTCAAGTTGTGATATTTCCTTACCTCCAAACTTTTTAATAATGGCATGCCGAGGAACTCCAGCTCTAAAAAGCATATATCTGAAATTGGTAAGTACACAACTATTTCCAATGAGAGATTGTAACAGAAAATTCAAGGTGATCTCTCTGCTCTAGATATCAAATGGTGACAACAGCCTCCCGTGTTGCCACAAATGACTTGTACTAAACACAGAAATTTAACCAATATATGCACAGCCAATGCAGTATGTAACAAGATTTGAATAAGAATAGAATTCAAGCATCAATCTAAATTCAACTGATAAGGATAGACATACCCTGGTTCTGAAACATATACAAGGCCACAGTGGAAACGAAAATTTCTTGCCTGTCACCAAAAAAACAAGAGAAAACAAGTTAAGACATATTTACAACAATAAGCAGAGCAGGTTATCTTAACAGCAGATAAGCTACAACTAAAAAAACACTGGTATCCAACTGAAATTAAATAAAACATAATTATATTTTTTTTTCCCTAGCATCAAATGAGAGAATATGAAATAACTAACATAGAATGATATGCCTGAATGTATTAGAAATGAGATCACCTTGAAAAACTGTGATGGAATCAAGAATACCCTTCCCACCAGGGTAGGGAAATCATGTGCACCAAAAGCTACAAATTTGTGCAGGTCATGTTGCCAAAATGCAATGGTGCTCCAATCATTCATTTATTGTAATGACAAATGATGAAAACATTACACAAATATGTGCCTAGTTTTATGAGCTTAGAAACCATAAAATAAATGCAGTAGAAAAAATTAAATAGAAGGGATGAAATATATCTCTTTGTAATAGAAGAAAATAGATGAATAGGTAACATTTTCATATTAACCGAATATCTGAAGTTATAAAAGCAATGATAAAGATAAAAATTCAGATAAGTGTAACACTTGTTAGCATACAAAAGCAACTTGAGGTTAAATCCTCAAATCTTGGGCCTTCCAGTTTAATACCCAAGTCTTCAGGGCATGCTTAATTAAAGATCCACAATCAACCAAATACCAATTAGATTCATTTTTTGTAACTATATCAGGAGGCTTTATTATGCATGATGTACTTACTCTGCAGAAATTTATAAATACAATTTAAAGTCTATATTCACTATTAAGTGTTTCAGCATGTTTCTACAAGTTTCCAGGTTTGACAACACCTATACATAGGTACAATGAAACAGGATTCAGACAGCAGGATGAACAGAAAGTTGGAAAGAAATCAAGTTTTAAGCACTCTCCCTCTCTCTGAGTCTCTCTTTCATATGCATTTTACGCATCCCATAATCTCCAACCCCTCTTTCTCTCTCTTCTATTCTCTCTTATCTCCATATAAGTCTTCATACTCATCTAGTATCTTGAAACTCTCAGACCACATTATTTTCCAGAATGGAATAAGATGGGATTATGAAACCTAAGACAAACAGTCCTAGGACAAAAGATCACAGGACTAATAGTTGTGTGTTTGGATGAGTCAGGATAGGGGACTGGATAATACCCAATTAGTTCAGGGATACGATAAAGGCGTCTCAGAAGGGATTAACAACCAAATTGACAAAAAATGTTAATTACTCAATTACTTAACTCCAAATAGGTCCCACCTACACTGGACTTGCCAAAATACCCCAAGGAGAAGGGTGCATCAGTCATAATATGAAACATCCGGCGAGTGTAATAGGGCACTTTTTATAAGGTGGGGTCGCCAGCATAAACTCCTTTCAAATTTTAGTCTCATAGAAGTTTCCTCACTCAATTTCACCTTTTGTAGAATTTATAGCAGTTCCAAATTTTCAGGAGTATAGTTTCTTTTTCCTCCCTTAAACTCCCCATGTACATAGGAACATAAAGGAGTGACATAAATAATGAGCAGTAAGATAAAAACGAAAGAAACTCTAAATGAAAGAATTTGTTAGAGTTTACTAGGTAACACAATTACGAATGAGAAAAAGAAATTTCCCTATAGTTCCTTGAGCTGTCTAGCAATAAACAATGAGTGAACCAATAATAAGTGATTATCTACATATATCTATACTATTATATTAAGTGAAGGCTGTCCAAGCCTTTGCTTGCTTCTCTTTCTGCCACGCGTCCCTCATTTTTCTACTTAAAATAAAAAATTAAAAAACTTTGATAGATGAGAGAAGTGAGACTCAAACCTTGGACCTTGGGTCTAATGAAGAAGACTCACCACTTGAGTAGCACATAATATATAGTAAACATTTTGTTTTATTTTTATTTATTTGAATTGCACACGCATCACGTGTGACAATAGCTAGTAGAATATAAACCAAGCAATATTGGACAGATTTAGAGGTCATAACCTAGAGCAATGGCAAGTGTTATCCGCTCCCAGTGCTGTGCTGCAGGTTCAAGTCACGAGAATCAACCTTTCCACCCCCAAGAAAAAAAAAGTGCTGCCTACTTACTATCTCTCCCAAACACTAGCGTAAATGGGAAACTTATGCATTGGGTATGACCTTTAACATTGGAGAACAGGTTTTTGTCTTTATATCGTTTATGAAAGATCATCAGTATAAAAATATGATGTGCACAAAACTTAGTACAAGGAACAAGTCAGCATTGTAAACATTAGACTCACCACTTGAGTAGCACATAATATATAGTAAACATTTTGTTTTATTTTTATTTATTTGAATTGCACACGCATCACGTGTGACAATAGCTAGTAGAATATAAACCAAGCAATATTGGACAGATTTAGAGGTCATAACCTAGAGCAATGGCAAGTGTTATCCGCTCCCAGTGCTGTGCTGCAGGTTCAAGTCACGAGAATCAACCTTTCCACCCCCAAGAAAAAAAAAGTGCTGCCTACTTACTATCTCTCCCAAACACTAGCGTAAATGGGAAACTTATGCATTGGGTATGACCTTTAACATTGGAGAACAGGTTTTTGTCTTTATATCGTTTATGAAAGATCATCAGTATAAAAATATGATGTTGTTGAATGTAACAATTCCTACACCTACTCCACTTGCCCCATATAGTTAGTGATTTAGTTTAGTGCTCCATTTAGTTTAGTGAGTGCTCCATTTAGTTTAGTGAGTGCTCCATTTAGTTTAGTGCTCCATTTAGTTCTTATTGCTCAATTAATTATGGCTCCATTGTATCCCATTTCTCTCTATAAAAGAGAGCTCTTGTAAACACATTGTATATAGGAATCAATCAATCAATCAATAATATCTATACATTAATTTCCTACATGGTATCAGAGCTTGGTTAAGCTCTTAGTGTTTTTCGCCTTCCGGCGGGCGGCAACCTTGCCTTGACCGCCCGCCGGACCTCTACACATACCTTATTCCGCTGCCACTATACCCAATTCAACCTTCCTTGCACATGAAAGATTTCAGACCAAAAACTCTCCCTATGAGCAACCCAGTGAGTCAACCATTTTGAAGTACAGGTCTTGTTGGAGAAGATCACTTCTCACAGTTTCTAGTTCAGGGTTTAAATCCTCCAAATTCATTTGCTCACAGCAACATACCCCCTCAATCTTTGCCTTCTCTGAGGGATTCAGCAGTCTTTCCCAGGTGACAACCTGTCTTCAGGAAGATTTTTTAGTTCATCTCCTCAGAATCATACTTACTCGCAACATCAAAGGCCACTCTATGGTCTGCAGCGGCCTTCTGCTGATGGTCTTGCTGAAAATTTGGGTGATTATGGAAACATTAATCCTTCCTTGTCAAGATATACATCAGATATTCTTGACAAGAATCAGCCGTCTCACCTGTCTGATTTTGGAGGGTCACGAATTTCAAACTACTACAATCCTTATGCTTCCACTTTTGACCAGCCACTAAGGTCCAAATTCAGCTCGAATGTTTTCAATCCAGAAAAGGACATGCCCCACAGTAATTTAGGTGATGCTCCTTAAAGTTTGAGCCATGTTCCAGCTGATGGACATGGTGTTGGAAGTCTTGGTTCTAGACACATGAAATCCTCACCAAAGTCTTCCAGGCCTGCTGATTTACCTAGGTCAGGCAGTGATCAGTATGATCCACTTTGTGACAGCATGCACTTGGGCCTTCTTGCTGCGGCAGCTCATGCAGCTGCAACTAATAGCCGCTTCACCATATTCTTTAATCCAAGGGCTAGCCCATCAGAATTTGTCATACCTCTAGCCAACTATGTTAAAGCAGCTTATCATACTCGTGTTTCTGTTGGCATGATCTGGGAATGAATTCACCACTTACATGGCTTCGTGGAGATAACATAGATCACAGTATCCAGTCTCTCAATTTTCAGGGCATTGGTGTCACACCCTGGATGCAGCCAAGGCTTGATACCTCAATGCTTGGTATGCAAACTGATATTTACCAAGCTATGGCTGTTGCTGCTCTTCAGGAGATGAGGGCTGTGGATCCTTCCAAACAGACACATCCATCTCTTCTGCAATTCCAGCAGCCCCAAAGTTTCCCAAGCTGGCCTGCTGGTCTAATGCAGCCTCATATCTTACAACAGTCGCAGCCTCAACCTGTTTTTCTTCATAGTGTTAAAGAGAAGTACATTCAGATTTGGATGGAGTTTGTAGGGGCAAAGTGAAGGTATTATGGTGTTTTTTGGCTGGGAAGGATGTTCAAGAAGCCTTTGGGACATTTAGTGCTGAGCTATTGTGGTAATAGCTTTTGTTCCAAACTTTAGGTGATATTATCATTTCAGAAATGAGGTTCTCTTCTGCTGGTTTCACTCAGCAGTCTCCTGAAGGGGAGAAGAGATGCCTGAATTCTGAACTTTGGCATGCATGTGCTGGTCCTCTTGTTTCCCTACCTGCTGTTGGACGCCGCGTGGTGTATTTCCCTCAGGGCCATTTGGCTTTGATTTCTTCTCCAAGAATTGGAATACTCAGAAAAAGAAATCTGGGTCATCCAAAAAGAGAAAGCAATTGCAGTAATGTCACCAACCTTATTTTATTCATGCCGGGAATCAAACCCGATTACCATTTTACACCAAAAAAAAAAAAAAAAAAAAACACAAAAACAAAACAACCACAACCCATAACCACCACAAACAACCGGCCTCACTTCTTCGCCTCTTCAGCTGTTCTCTTCTTTTTGCCTTTGTCTTGGGCGTCTCTTGCCGGTGCTGCCTCCGTGTTTCCCACGCCACCGAGCACGTTAACTTCCCGTTGCTCCTCAACCGTCACATATGGCGGCCCTCCAAATCTGAGCATCACGGTGGCCTTCCGCTTCAGTTCCTTATTTTCTGCCTTCAGAACACATATCTCTGCTCGGGCATCCGTATACATGTTCTGGAGCAGAGCCAGTTGGGCTTTTACCTGCTGCACCTCATTTGTTCTACTCTGAAGCCGGTGCGACAGGTTGTTGACCGCCGTCATTGTCTCAACACAAGACCTCAAAGTATAATGATTGGCCTCAATATCAGATTGAGTAGCCATTATCTGCTCCACTGAGAACATTGGAAAGTTCAAAGGCGCAAAACCAGGGGGGCTTGGTTGAGGTTCAATGGCTATATTCTGGGTTGTGGCCTCGTTGAGGTCGGGAAAGAGAGTAAGACCACGGGACGAAGAGGCTATATTCTGGGTAGCTGAACGGGAAGAAGATGCCATATTCAGGGTTGGTTGCAGAGGGGCAGAAGTGTTACAGAGTATCTCTATCAGCAAAATGAAGAGTTTTTTTCAGAGAATTTTTCAGCTGATGTTTTGTTCTGCATAAGCGGCAGCCTCGCCTTGGTATAAATAGGCAAGGCAGACACGCGTATCACGCGCCTCTCAACGCCAGACGACAACTCGGCGCGCCTTTTGATGGCTCGACTTTTGATGGCTGTCGGGCACGTCTTTTGATGGCGCGCCTTTTGATGGCTGTCGGGCACACCTTTTGATGGCACGTTTTTTGATGGCACATCTTTTGATGGCACGCCTTTTGATAAGATTGGGCACGCCTTTTGAGGGTCCGACAAGACCCTGTAAACTGTCCCGACTTTGATTCCGGTTAGCTTCTATATGGGTCCGACAAGACTCTGTAAACTGTCCCGACATTGATTCCGGTTAGCTCCTATATGGGTCCGACAAGACTCTGTAAACTGTCCCGACTTTGATTCCGGTTAGCTTCTATATGGGTCCGACAAGACTCTGTAAACTGTTCCGACATTGATTTCGGTTCTCTTCTACAACGGTCCGACATGACCCAGTAAACTGTTTTCTACAACGGTCCGACATGACCCAGTAAACTGTTTTCTACAACGGTCCGACATGACCCCGTAAACTGTTTTCTACAACGGTCCGACATGACCCCGTAAACTGTTTTCTACATCGGTCCGATATGACCCCATAAACTATCTTCTACAACGGTCCGACATGACCCCATAAACTGTCTTCTACAACGGTCTGACACGACCATACAGTGTCTCCTATCTACTTTTATTTGTCAGATTATTTTTCCTGTTTTGTTACTCTCTCCAAACTCAAGTTGGTTAGTTCCTAACCCCCTTGAGTTTGAGGGGGGCTGTTGAATGTAACAATTCCTACACCTACTCCACTTGCCCCATATAGTTAGTGATTTAGTTTAGTGCTCCATTTAGTTTAGTGAGTGCTCCATTTAGTGTAGTGCTCCATTTAGTTTAGTGAGTGCTCCATTTAGTTTAGTGCTCCATTTAGTTCTTATTGCTCAATTAATTATGGCTCCATTGTATCCCATTTCTCTCTATAAAAGAGAGCTCTTGTAAACACATTGTATATAGGAATCAATCAATCAATCAATAATATCTATACATTAATTTCCTACAGATGTGCACAAAACTTAGTACAAGGAACAAGTCAGCATTGTAAACATAAACATTGCGTAAGACTTGGGCATACATCTTTGGGCAAATTAATTTAGGTTTCAGGTAGAGCTAACTACTAAATCTGAGGACAAGACAACACAGTGAAATATCTAAATCTAAGTTTCCTTCTTTTGAACTAAGGGTGAAATGAAACATGAGCGCCCACAAGGGCACTTACAGCCATTTTACAACACCTTTAAAACAAGAAAGCATAAAGGAATTATATTGTAGGGTATTTAAAGTGAACTAGGAATCTATTGCTCCTTCCATTCTAACAATTGCCCACTTAGTGAGCATCCAACAGAAAGTGAGCTGAAACCATACCCCAACATTTCCACACCCAACTTTGACTCCAATATCCCAACATCTCTGGCATAGGTACTTAATGTGTTTTCTTTGTGCATTCATTTAACACAGCTATGAGAAAATGCACACATATCATAATAAATAAAACTTCTACAAATAGAAGTATGTAAGACCAAGAAAGTCATGGACACTAAGCGGCAAGTTCCAACTGACCTGTTGATACGAAAGAGGGTGTATTACAGCACCACTTACTTCCAAGAAGTAGTCAGGGGTTATTAAGTGTAGATCTTGAACCTGAAAAGCATCAGCAGAACAGGTTAAAGTTACACCACTACTGTATGAAAAGCAAAAAGGCACACAAAGATAGACAATACTCCTCAAAAGGACCTTGACTAAGAAGATTGATATCCACATCAAGAATGGAGTCAAGATTAGTGACACTGACACATACTACTGTAAATATTTTATTATGTCAGTCACTCATAAATGTTTTCCAGCACAAAATTATTCGTACTTCTAGCAACAAAAATTATATCTGTTATATGAGAGATTGATCACAAAGAACGTCGTTACAACAAAAAATAATAGAACAATATATACCTCATGACACTACCTGAGATCCCTAAAAAATTAAAGGGGGGAAAAAACAGATATTGAAGGTTGGAAACTCATGTCAAAATGAATAATATATACACAATAGCAAAGCATCCCAAAATTTTAATTGCCAATTCCTATCTTACGGAGAAATGAAAGTAACAAACAAACTGTGCACAAGGTTAAGAAAAAATTCAGAATACCAATTAATTGATTCAGTCAAAATTCATAAGATCTTACTTGATCCTTTCTTGTAAGTCAAATATTCCACTCAAGAGTCCAAGAGGGAGTGCATTCAAAGTCCTCAAATGAACCCAACTCAAAACCAAGAACTCTTCATAGAACACGTGCCCAAAACAGTTCAATAAAGAAATCAGCAGAGAAACAATCACACAAGATCTAAATTAATCAGAAGAATGTAATATAGATAACAGAAATGAGTTACAATTATACCAACAAGTACAGCATTATGTGACAAAGAAATAAATCAACAGGCTAATATGTTAGCTCCACAATGCAAAATCAACCAGCAGATTGAGATTCCATGAAAAGTTCCTTCAGATAGGTTAGACTTTAAAGCCTCCTTCGTTCCTCAGGAACCTGTAAACACCCTTCACAACTGCACTTGAAGTTTTCTGATCCAAAGGAATGCCTGTTATGATCTCTCTGGCCTTGTTACACTACTCAGAAAACCATTCAGTTTTCTACAGGCCAAATGAGTTTATCTGAAAATTAGTCAACTGATGAACAATGATAGTCCATTCAGTTAACAGATTCAAGACACAGACACAACCTGAGATATAAGTTGGATACAGCTCAACCTTAACTGTAAATTTCTACAAGATTTAAAAATAAAAATAATAACAAGCACATTGTCAAACTGAGATACGAACCGTAAATAGAGATTATTTTTTCCCAAATCATGAATCGTAAAGGTTCAATCATAATTTTTAAAATACAAAGGAAAATATATATATATATACACACATAGAAAAA
This sequence comes from Camellia granthamiana, assembly GCA_036172215.1. Taxonomy (NCBI): domain Eukaryota; kingdom Viridiplantae; phylum Streptophyta; class Magnoliopsida; order Ericales; family Theaceae; genus Camellia; species Camellia granthamiana. Next base: position 41,334,130 of record CM069903.1, on the reverse strand, counting down.
TACATTTGATGTGAAGTTTGTTATGTTCTCTTCCGTTTTGTGACTTATGCATCCATGGCCTCCTTCATTTTAGGACACACATTTTGTTCTTCAAAAAGCATTCAAAATCAACACCATTGCTTTGTTTTTCTCCCAACATTTGTTAAAAAAATGATTTCTAATATCTTCAGAAACTTGATTACATGGGGCAACATTATCATGGGTTCCCACCAAGTGATTCTTCATACAAATTACTCCACCACAATAGTCCTCCTCAAAATAGTTGCAATTGAAGTGCATTTTATTATTCTGAGGCACTAACACAGGTAATTCAAATACCCAAATTACTATCACTTATTCAAACCTTTCACTTGATGCCTCCAGAAAATTCCTTTTTTTAAAGTAGAAACACATGGATAAATTCGGCTAAGTAAGCTAAATATTGTAGAGAGAAAGAAGAATATTTTCTGGAGAAATTTTAGGGTTTGAGAGTGCCAAGAAATAAAATAAGAAAGGAAGGAAAGGGATGCAGTAGAAGTAACCCTCTACACTCTTAAATGTCTGTAGAAACCTTTTTCATCCACACACACACACACACACACACAAAAAAAGACAATAGGGCTCCACACCCGTTTTCGGGTTGGGTCAACTGCATGTGTATCGCGTGATATGCTTGATTCAACAATTTCCCTTGTGATTCTTCGATCCCATTGCAATTCCGGCTTCCAGTCGACTCACCCCCAAATATTGATCAATTGTTTGGTGTATCAAATTGAACAATGTGATACATATCATGTATTGTACAATTCTGATAACAGATGTCACATAACACAAGAGCAGGAGCTTTACAGAATAACTGAAGAACATACTGGCATCCAAATTTTTCCATGATGCTCATTACCAACTATGTGGAGCACACTGAAGGATGGAATAATGTACATATAAGTTGATCAACATCTCTTAACTTTGGAACAACAGGCAGTTTCATTATCTACCACAGCAATTTATGACATCTATAGAAACAATTATAGCACTCTGCCATAAAGAAGTAAAACCATTAACAAATACTTTACATAACAAAAGGAAGACACAAAATGTGCAATAGTAAATCTCACCACCAAGTCTACAGTCAATGGTGTGCCACCCCTTTCAATCAGTAATGTAATCTTCTGGTCCACACTGTCATCAAGTAATGTTTCCATTTTCAGGAACTGAGTAGTTACCTGCAATAAAAATTTCAATATATCAAAGACAAAACATTTGGTCATTCTTCAGCACTTCAACATGAAAATTATGAATTAAATTCCACAACCAGAAATCAGCATGAATTGGTTACTGGAAAGTTAAACCTGGTTGCTTAAAAAAACAGCTCTTTAATGAAATAAATGCAGAATAAAATACACTACAAAACCAAAAATTCACCTATTGGTAGGACAGAAAGTGAATATTCGATAACAATTTTCATCGAAAAATAGCAAATACAGCTCCAAAAAAAGTTTCAAAACTGCACACCCCTAAACTACAAGCATTGTTTGAAGCTCCTACTTTCAAAGAGCTTTCATATAAAAGACATAATAGGAAGTAAGCATTGCACACAAATGGACAATATATACGGTACACGGTTGAAGAAATACTTACGTCCCCATTTATGCGAACAAGCACGTCACCAGGCTCCAAAAGATTGTGAGCTGGGCCACCTGGCACCTGAACAAGTCCAGAATGATAGCAGACATTGAAGACAGGAACAAGTCCAGAATGATAGCAGACAATGGGGCTGTTTGTTGCAGCTTCTATAAGCTGATTATAACTTATTTTAATTTAGAATTCCGTGCCAAACTATTTGGTGCAGCTTCTGCTTATAGCTTATTATCCAGAAATAACTTAAATAAGATTAAAAAAAGCTGATTATTTAGAAGCTATGGGAGGGGAGCTTTTAGCTTCTAATTTCTGATTATCAACTTTTAGCTTAAAAAAGCTATACCAAACAGGGCCAATGAAGACAGGAAAATTTCTACTCAATCAATTATAACACAATGAAGAAAGTATACTCACGACGGTATCAACAACAAGCATTCCAGTTTCTCCACTTAGAGAGGCATGGCGCACAATCTAATCCAGTCAAAAAACTCATTAAGGCATCAGCATCTCAAATTATTATTTTGAGAAATCATTGAAAGAAAGAATGCAATTTTTACAAGAACCTAACTACCTGTTCTGTTTCACTTCGGAGACCAAGGCGACGTGTCTCATCAAATCCTTTGTGGACAAATGTCACCTATACAATGAATTAGTAATGCCAAATCATACAAAAGTAAATCTTGAATTGTATACATATGCCAAACATAAAGAAACAAGCACAAGTCTGATCTTATTTGCAAGTATTTTTTCGCTTTATGCAGATCTTGAACTTATTGTTACCAGCATGGTATCATTACTTTGTCACCCATGCATAAACAAGAGGCCACAGACATGAATCCATCTCTAAATAATGAGATCCCTTTATTGATATTATTACCAAATAAAGCAAAAAGCCACCATTTCGGAATTTTCATAAATCTTGGAGGACACATTAGTGTTTTTAAAGAAGTTTTGTTTTTTTTCTTTTCTTTGTCAAATGGAAACAAGATGCCGTCTGAGACAAGTTGAATAAATTATAATAAGTAATGAGTTTATCCTACTTTTCCAGATGAGCCCACTGAGACAATCCAGTTACAAATGAAAGCAAAATAATACACCTATTAAGGATGGAATTCGAAGGGAGGGAAAACATAAATGGGGAAACAAAACAAAACAAAACAAAACAAATACACACAGGCAATGAAGCCTTCACTTGTAACATTGAACTACATCCTTGATTAATGCAAAGGAAGATGATACATACAAACAACTGATGCTACATTTGGAGACAAAAGTGAATATTTGAATTGGAAACGTTATGTGGGACCTGCCCAGAATGCCCATACATACCAAGAATTTGTTCACACAGAAAAGGCCGGTAGGAAAAGAAAAATGGAAATTTCTATTTTGATAATGTCTTTTCTTTTTTAATTGTATCAAATCCATTTTCTATTTTGGAATGAACAGTGACCAACTATAAATGAAGCAGAAGTATTGTATTTGAAAGAATAATGAGATGAATTATATAAAGGGTTAATTACATTAATAGTCCCTATAGTTTGGAGCTTGCGTCACTTTGGTCCCCGACTTTTCAAGTGTTACACATTTGACCCTGAATTTTAAATCTTGTTCCAAATAAGGACAATTGAAAATATCATTAGATTTTTTAAGGGTAAAATCGTCAATTTGATAAAATATAAACTAATTTGACAAAAATAAATGTCAAAAAAATATTTTTAATTTTTAAAAAATTATTTTTATCCACCAATGATAAAATTATGTAAAATTAATAAAGATTAATAAAAATTACATGATTAATTTTTTAAAATTAATTTTACATGATCATCTAACAAACACATAATAAAAATTAATTTGGTAAAAAAAATAAATAAATGTCTAAAAGATTTATCAATTTTACATAATTTTATTTTTAGTGGGTAGAAATAATTTTTAAAAATTTAAAAATATTTGTTTGCCATTTATTTTTGTCAAATTAGTTTATATTTTATCAAATTAACAATTTTACCCTTAAAAAATCTAATGATATCTTCAATTGTCCTTATTTGAAACAAGATTCAAAATTCAAGGTCAAATATGTCACAATTGAAAAGTCAGGGACCAAAGTGACACAAGCCCTAAACTATAGGGACTATTAGTGTAATTTGCCCTTATATAAATATCCAAACCACTCTCAGTACCACATTTTCATAGACCAGATTCGGATATCATTATGAATAAAGCTTCATAATGTATTGTCAGGCAGGAGTAAAAAATACAATAATGTTAAAAGGCAAAAGAAAGCAAAGTACGAGAAAATTCTTAGATATTTACTTTTTTGGTACCATTAAGAACTTCATATTATTACAAGTGTTACTAAGGTTAATAGTTAGTGAAGACGGGTGGCGCCTTGTGGGACTTGAACTCAAGCACGAGCAGAGTCAACTGGTGGTGCCTTGCTACCTGGGCAGATGGCATCCTCTCTAACGTATTTACTTTACCAAAAAAGAACTAACTTAGGAATTATTTTATACAGATGTGGAAATTAAAGCAGCACTCAAAAAGTACAAAAGTTTAAAGTGCAAGATTGAAGATTCTCAAAATTGAAAATCATTGAATTTATAGCTGCAGACAGAATCATAGGGAACAAACCATAATAAGTAAAAGATAAATAAGGAAAAAGAGTTAGCAAACTAAATGAGAGATTGGAAGCTTATAAGAATTAGACATTTTAGGCTAAAAACAACAAAAGAAAAATAAATGTTTTGCAAGCAAAAAAACAATTTGTTAAATCATAAACTCAAGCAAAAAAAAAAAACAAGACAATTTCAGAGATATGGCTCATGATCCACCAAAATATGTTATCCTGTTGAATGCAGTTTAGACAAAAACAAAACAAATGGGAGCATTGAATCCAAATAAAACCTACAAGGAAGAGAATTAACAAACCTGAAGCATACCACGAGGAATAGAAACCACCCGCCATTTATCTCTAAAAGAATCTCTAGCCTTCTGCAAGAATTTTAATGCCCTTACAACCTGCAAATAGTATAATGACAAGATTAACTTAGAAACTAAAACATTTCATTGTGATGGCATCAATCTATCAATTGGAAATTGAAGGCTTCAAATCTATAGAATTATCAGTTGTAGATAGGGAGCTTCTAAATACACCCGCTTAATTTCTCTTAACACCCACTACATACATTGTTAACCTTGTACCTTAAGGATAAACACTTGTACAGGTGCCTGTAGAACAAATAATTGCTGGGTGCATTTATTTAGACTGGCATCCCACAATGCAACCCTCACACAGAAACATAAAAACACTGTACAGCATCCACGTCCGCATCACAAAATAAATAAATAAAGGCTAACGAATGGGCTAATCCAACACATGGAAGTATAAAGGCTACTTTTTCAGTTCAGATGGTTTGGTTAGGTAGACAAAGTGGTAGGTTTTGGCTTTCCAGAAGTTAACTTATAAGATTGAACCTTCAAACACTTCTTATTGAAGGATACTACTCTACCAAAATCGATCTCAAATGGTTCCCTAGGCCATTAAACCCGAAGGTCAAGCTGGTTCTGTGCAGCATTTACATGCCTAAGCGGAAGGCAAGAGGGAAAGCGTCAGAGCCTGGCACACAAGCTTATCCAAATTTTGTACTTGAAATTAATGTATATAATAAACAGAGACAGACAAGTGAAAACTGACAAATCTAGTATAAAAACATCAGTAGATGTAATAGGAAGACCAAACAAGAAGGCAAGGTCCTTGAGTGTGCAGAGAAAAAAAAGCAACAAAAAGAACGATAAAGGTAAACAAACTTCAAAACAGTATGAATGGAAAATGAACCAACAAAGGTAGCATGCAGGACTAGACAACAGAATCAAACTATAAAGAAGAAATGAACAAGAATTGTAAAATGTTAATAAAAAAACAGCATTTGATTTAGATATTCAAAAGATAGTAGATTAACCTTTACTGTAAGAGTTGATATTACAAGAAAATAAAAAATAAAAACAGAGAGAATAATGGTAAAGTTATCTCACTTCATTCTCCATGGTTTAAGCAGGCGACGATAGAAGGTTGTTCTTCATTTTCAAATAAATAATGTGCGCTAAATTAAGTTCTAAGGTTGAAAAGCATATTATCAGATAGGTTAATTGCATCAAGGTGAGTTCAAATTATGACCATTCGACAGCTGTAAACTCCCTGTTTGAATCAGGTCAGGTAACTGAATTCAGTTACATCTCCAATAGACCACAAGCAGTTAACCTCCGTCCTTGACAACAATGAAAGCATGACATACAAGTCACAGAAAATAATCGCAAAGATACTCACTCTGTCTAAAGGTAAGAAAAATGCCGAAGCACTTGACGACTTGCTCCCAGCATTCAACGCCACTGCCCTGCCTTGCCAATCAATTACTGGGGAACCACTTGAACCCCCTTTAGTCCCAGATGCCGCCTGTAAGTAGAAGAGGGGGGGGGGGGGGGGGGGGGGGGGGGGGGGGAGGGAGGAAGGGTAATTACAATTAAAACTTTTGGCTTGAGACAGAACCAACAAGGTTTTCATAAATTGCAAAGAAACAAATAAGGATGATCAAAAGTTGAGTTAGCAGCAAAATGAAGGTTGACAAGAATGTCCCAACACTTGGGGCTCCTTCTTTTTCTTTTTCTGACACTTCATTAAGCGTTCAGATCTTCCATAAACTTCTATAGCCCTAGCCGCAAAAGAAGGAATATTTGACACTCCTTAAATTCATAATGGTGTCGATCTTTTGAAAGACAATGTTCACAAAACAAATGTCCAAGTAAACAGGATTTGCTTTCCGTGACATTTTTTTCTTCTTTTTCTCCCTTCACCAACTAATCATCATATACAATCAAGAAGGTATTGCCCAAACACATGTCCAAGTAAAAATTATACAACATCAAGCTAGTCAAACCAAACCTACAACAGTCAAAGGTAAAACATTTACTTAAAAAGGAAAACAAACTTACTGACCAACACAATCAGCAAAGGTGCTCAAACTAATTAGACCAACACGAATTATGATCAGCAAGTTGAATGATAATTAACACCAATCTCCAATCATAGCTATACTAACTGACAAGGCCAACACAAATTTTGTAACTTGAATGATTAAAATTTAAAAGCATCTAATGTCACAATGCTTACTTGCAGGTAGAATGTATTGAAGTCATTGTAGCCATCCCTGCAACATAAAAGGCCATTGTAAAAATGTAAGTAAATGGTGACAAAGAGGTAGCACTTTGGCTTGTGCATATTAACAGAAGTCAGAGGCAGAAAAGCTTCTTCTTTCACTTATTAAAAGAATTGGTATTGAAGATATGAAACTTAATAAAACTTTGGGGAAAAGTAGGAAAAAACAAAACTAAACCCTAAATCTACTACCACATATTATGGAGGGCAAAGAAAATAAAATATTAGAAATCAACTGTAGAAAAGTCAATTCCCCTTGTGACAATTGTTGTCTGTGGTATTTGTCTCAGTAATATAAAAGGCAAATTGAAAATGTCTAAGGAGACGGTAAAGAGTTTCTGAGTTGAAAGGGTACATGTGAAAGGCAATTGTCAGGATGCTCCACACACAGGCTTCACAGTTGCATGTCATTCAAATCTTAAATGCCATTAGATAATGAGTTGGAGCACAGTCAAGGACGACTGCAGCCAAAACAAGTGGAAGCACTACACGATAATTATAACAGGAGTTCCACTTTCAAGATTACTCCACAAGAGAGTGGAAATAGACAGACAGTGGCTTCCTCTTTCCTTCTCTCTCTCGGCTCTTTCACAGCTTCATTTTCTTCTCCCTCTTCTCCTCTTCCCATCTCTCAGGTGTCTTCATTCTTCTTCACCAATACCTTGTTCTTGCATGATTGTTGGCTCGAACGATCCTCAGACGGGTTTATTGTGCATTCATAGGCCTCTTAATTGTATTGACTGGTGCTATCTAAATTCTAACCCTATTTAGTTGGCTGCCCTTTACTCACAACTTACTTGATCCTTTCCTTTCTTCTAGACGAGACCAAATTTAGGAACAGATTTCATTAGAGAGAGAAAATCTGATTACTTAAATTCTTTCAATATCTTTGATTTTAAAGTTAAGCATCAAACTCTGCCCATTCAAAAACTGTCCAGATCATCTCTTTTATAATTGAAGTTTCAGTTAGTGAAGTCCTAGCCTTCAAAGTCCAAAATTTATTTCCCCTTTGTTCACAGCCATTAGCTATGCTTCCTTGTCATGCTTTATTGCATTTGGCGGATGTTTGAAACTATCTTAAGCTAGTGGTAGAGTTCAGTTTGCTAGTGGAATAATCTCTGTTTATTGCCTTGGCTAAATAGCACTTTTGCTGGGTTTTTGTTTGTATACTTGTGATTGTCAATGATTGTTAGTACTAAGCATCTCACATAAGATTCTCCAAGGTTTGCACAACCCTAAGGCCTAAGTAGCACCAAACACTTCTAGGGAGAAGACGTGACCTATATACGGTGGACTCTCAATATAGTAACAATGTTCAGCATTCTAAGGAACACAAATTAGGTACTGCAGTTGTGCCTTGAAATATTTCCAAAACAAATACATCATGTGAACAACCAACATAAAGTAAAGTATGCAACAGACAGCTAAAAACATATGAAAAAATAGAAATAAAGATTAAATGGGAGAACATGAAGAAATGTAATAAGAAAGCAAACAAGCGTATGCCTTATATACATGATATTTGTGCAGCTCAATCTTCCACAAGTTGCAATTTTAAGTAGAATTATATAAATAATAAATTAGATTGCATATTTTTCTTACATAACAGGCATAAAAGATACATAAATATATTAATATGTTGCCATGTACTACTGTGTTTGCCCTAGCCACCACGCCATGTCCTAATTTTTTTAAATTTATATGCCGCCGCACCTGTATCATGATCCCATATCTATGTCTATTATTCTACATGGTCTAGGGCTGCGTTAGTACAATGCTGTGCCACTTCAAACAAGACTACTACTGTAATTCTTTGCAAGCTATATACATATACGGATATGTATCGAGAAACAACATGAATCTTCCAAAGAAAAAGGGTTAATTCAACATCATAATTACAGTCAGCACCAGGTTGTATCACTCAAATAGATTTCAGATTTTAATAATATATGCATTCTAGTTAAGTGCAAAGTTCGAAAAATAAAATATAGTAGATAAATATTCATACACCCATTAAAGCTAACACATACTTTTTATAATGAGGAGCATCCCTGTCCAAACGGGCAAGTGTGCCAGCCAGAATGGAGACCTGAAAGATCAGAGTACATTCAAACAACAGAACATTTAACACACAAAAAAAGATAACAATAGGTCAGATCCTTATAAAACAAAAGGGTATATGATTCAAAACTAAAGAGACAATGACCATATAACACAAGTTGGTGGCTAGTATGAAGCATAAGGGAAATGAAGGATTGCACACGGTGTGTATTGACAATATATAGTTGTCTTAAAAGGGAAAGATTTCTCCAAAGCTATGGTGTAAGTCAATGTGTGTTTTCTTTTCTTTTTTTAATTTATTTCATTTTTTCCAGACCAATAATGATTGTAAGAAAAATTATATGTTTCACATTGGTGCTCATCAAGATATATTGTAAGTTGCAACATGTGCTAAAAAGGTTGAAACAGATTTTTCGAAAGTTAAATGATAGGAGAAGATTCCTGGCTTAGATGAACATCTGAAGAGATCAAGTTCGATCTTATAATAGCATCACAAAATAATGCCAGGAGATAATGTGAAAACTACAAATGTGTTCAATATACCTTCTCTCCACTGTCATTACCAACCACCCTGATCTCTAGTCCAACACTAGCAGCCTCTGGAGCAAGAGGAATCTCCTCGTAGCTCAGAAATTGTATGGCACCAGGGTCATAACGAAAGAAGCCAAAATCATGAACCTAGAAGAAAACGCATGTATGTTAGCTCACTCCCATATACAGCTGTTTCCCAAATAACTTTAAAAATGCATGCTGCCTCATATCAATGCAAACCCCACACAGACTACAGCTGCAAGGCACTACATAACCAACTTCTCCTCACAAAGCAATAATGTTCGAAACTTACACAACTCCTCAGCAAAATGAAGAGAAAACACATGCACACGGCGCAAACATGTGCTCACACACACACATACACATACAGAGCACAGCACAGAAACAGAACAAACAGAATGCAATGGAGGAAAACTAAGAGGATAACAAAATATTTAAAAGGGATAAACCAGCGTTTCTTTTTCAACAGCCTCTCCCCAATGCACAGTAATTAGGGGTTTTAATGCTTGTTCATAAAACAATACACGCAGCATTAGAAAAAAGAGGCAATTAAATGGCATCAACGAAAATAACAAAAACCACCACACAGAGGAAAACAAGAGTACCAGCCCCCCATTAACTAAGAAAGCGTCAAAGTAGAAACATGAACCTTAACATGAGAATAAGAAATAGGAAATTAAAGCATAAATGGCAACTTTTAGAATACATCTTGAAAATTTCCTAGCTCAGACAATTAACAAAAGCTTCTAGAAATTTTATTATGAAAATAAATATATATATATATATGCATAGGTCATGCTTATGGTAAAATATGAAAAATTAGACTGCTAATATCTAGGACACTCGTCCTATCAGTGAAGGTTGTTCAGAAACCGGACAACACGCAAGTGTTTACTTATCCAGTCACCTAAAACAGAGTTCATCTTTATTTATTCAAAAGATTTACAAAAGCATGTGGGTTTACAACTTTCAATTTTTTTCACTAAAAACATAATGTGAAACGATATAATTTTTTATTGCACTTTTTTCTATAGACACTTGAATGTAAAGTAATATTTACCAATACTTAAGGGGTGATTGGGAAGTTAGTTTTTAGGTTTTTTTTTGTTTTTTTTTTTTCACTAAAAGACAAATTAGTTACAAAACCAAAAAAAACAAATCCAAACAAAATATCACATCAAACCCCATAAAAATTTCACTTTTTCTCTCACAAACATCACATCCAATCACAAAAAAATCCAATTATCTTCCCAAACACAAAAAAAAATTCTCCAATAATATCCTATAACTAAAAAAACCTACAAAAAAACTCACTTCCCAAACACCCACTTCATGATAGAAAAATGTTTAAATATAGTGGATAACAAATACAAGCATATGTGGTGATCAGAGTGTCGGGTACTATAGCATTGTTCGACGGTAAAGCAATCTAAGAGGAACCACAAATCCAGAGTTTTAACCTTGAGAAATAAACAACGTACCAAACAAACAGCCAAAACTAGATTAATGGAAGTAAAATTTATTCACAAAATTAGTTTCCCATTTGCTAAGCAGCTTTTAATTTCTTTTATTTTATTTATTTATTTGTTAAAGTTTGGTTTCAAAGCAGAAGGAGAACAATGCTACTAAAAAAACATGGATGCAGCATTCTATTTTATACAGTAAGATTTTGACTATTCTCATTAAACCAAAGTTAAGTCTTCGATTTGTGCAAAATGGGCTGGTGCCCTAATTACAACTATAAAAATAGGTTTCAAAATTCTGTAGCATCGAGTGATAGTTTGAGGTTTAATCATCTGGATCAATTAATCAAAATTTAAAGTGAGCAGTTAAAGCCGCCGAAGCATGCATCAAGTATATGATTTCAATATTAGTACAGTTCAAATAAGGTTAAAAGGCCATCACGTGGTTTTTGGGTCATTGTGAAAAAACAATGAAGCAGTAATGCTGCAAACCTACTTTGAAACCTGTTGGAAACAACACTCCAAGAGCCCAATTAGCACAGCTGATTTCAAGAAGAAGCCCTTCAGAGGTGAGGCACATTCATTTCTACCTCTGATCCTTTGTTATTAAATCTCTCACAGCAATTTTCTACACTAGCTTTTTTTAAAACCTGCAGAGTATTGGTGCTTAAAACCTCATGAAAATCACCTCCTTCATGCACCACCTAAAGACATCATCTAGATACTCAAAGACTGTCTATAAGTAACCCTTGTATGAAGGATAACTTTTTCTTCCCCGTAATGTAAACAAGGTAGACAACTGACTTGCAAAGTGATGTTTTGAGACTCGGCAACAAAAACCTTTCATACATAGAGATAATTCAGTATCTAATTGGGTTCTAGATCCTCTGAGCATTAAATAACAAAAGGTCCAGGCCCGAACACCAAATCTCAATGGATAAAAGTACACCACACCATGTGACGGTACTCTGGCTTCCAAGCAAATAGGAAAAGTTCACAAATGTCACTATTCGCAACATCTTGCTAAAAGAGACAAACTATTGATTGAAACTGACACCGGATTTTCCAACCAACCCTACAGAAAAGGGACTCTGAGTTGATATGAGAGCGGTGACATTCAAGTGTTTTATGTATGACATTCTATATTTTATTTTTCATAAGTATGTATGAAGTTCCAGATATCTTTCATAGCTTCTCATATTAATTAATTAATTAAGTCAATTACAACTGTGAGTACGGATTAAAACAAAAATAAGAAACCAAAAAAAATACAAACATAAAAAAGAAAGCCCAAATATAAACCACCCACCGGGTCACGGTATATAGGATATACAGGAATTTCTTCGCGATTTACGAACATGGCTTCTGCAACTACAGGTCCTATTAGGCACAAAATCAGATTGATTAGAACTAAACAAGGAAAACAAAACAGGAGAAACTATGTGCTACCCTTTAATCTATAAATAACTAGCATTGATTTAAGAGGTCAATTTGTGTTCTCAACATTCAAAATTAAGTCATAAATAAGAAAAAGAAGTACCAGGCTTGACGACATGGCGATTGGTGAGAATAATCCCGCGCTGCTTATCAACGACAAAGCCCGTGGCGTAGCTGGCACCGGCAGATTCGGTGTCAAAAGCCCGACAAGCGGTGGTCCGAAGCACGACCACCGCCGGAACCACCTTATCGAGCGCCTTCCGCCAGTCATCGGCGGTGGCAAGGTTATCTCTGATCGGCGGGTCAACCTCCACCATGCACAGCTCCTCCTTCATACTCGACTCCTCCGATCCCAACCTCTCCAGATGATCAGCCATACCGAAGTACCCCTCTCTCTGTCAATCACAGTCCGAAACCCTAATTGAGAAGAAATCGAGAATTGGAGTGGAATAGTGAGTGAGTGGTTTTGGGTTTTAGAAGACAGGGATGAATGAGAATTTAATATGCAGAGAGGGAGAGACAAAGGTCGTGTTTGGTTGTGTTTTGACAAAAAAATTATGAAGGAATGTTAGAAATTTTTTTGATTTATTTCGTTGTATATTTTAAAAATAGTTTGGGAGTTTAGAATAATTTAATATTTTATTATAATTGAATAGATATGTATAAGAGAAAAAGTGATTAAAAATAAAATATAAAAAAAAAATAATTAATTGATGTGTATAAAAGAAATAGCAATTTAAAAAAATTTTAATCAAATATAATTTTAAAATTATACCTTAACGTATAAACTAAGTCCTATTTTGAAAACTGAGTTATAATCCACTTTTCAGATTATAATCCACTTCCTTTTTAACAAAAAAATTACTTATAAATAACTTTTCACAAAAAAATTAATTATAACCATCTTTTTAAAATAATTCTAAACTAACTCAAAATTGATCGTAAAAGTGGAGTTGAGATGCAGTGTGAGTTGGGTTGGGTGCTGACAAGACCACTCACACTCAAATTGGCCACCTTTGGCAAGTTAATGGTTTGTCCAGTGCCAGCGCCATGGCCATGCGAAGGATGAATTTAAGTGATTAAAAAATTACAAAAAAACATAATAATTTATAATTGATAAAAGTACCATCACATGCATAATACCAATCAATAATTTTTTAATAATATAAAAATTTATATAATTAACCTGGCACGTGATGCGTTGAAACCAACCCAATTATTTCTCACTTTTTATACAGAAGTGTCTGGACAGCTGGGACACAGATATTCTTGTGGATTCTAATCTTTTTCATATAATTTTTAAATTTTTTATGAAAAAATATTTAATGCATTTTAAAAAAAAATAAAAGGACAATAAATTTATTTTTTTATTATGTACTATAATTTATTTTTTAATTCTTTTATAAAAAATGTATAAAAAAATTAAAAAAGTGATGTGTCATTCTCTTGATCTAGTGATTTTAATTATGACCAAAAATAAAGATAAATATTGAAATTACATATTTAACTTGCATTTTATTTTTTAAAAAATGATATTTTGGTTTTGGAGAAATTTTGTACTAGTGGAATTTTCAAAATTTAATTACATATTTATGACAAAATTTATGATTTTATTTTTAATATTTATAAAGTTTATTACTAATTTAAAAATATTTTTCTAAATTTATACTAAAATGAAATTACTCCTTTAATTTTTTTATATCAATATTCTATCTAATGAATTCTATAAAATAGACCCAAAATGTTCCCTCAAGTTGGCCATCGAAACCCTATTTGTTTATTATTTTATGTATCAATTTTGTATTATTTAATTGATCTTTGTATTCATATTATTAATATAGTATTGTCACATAGAATGATAATATATATATATATAATTATCGTAGCATTATTGTTTACCCAATAAACTTATTTTCTCATTATAAACACGTACTTTTTATTTTTATTTTTATTTTTTGGGTCAGTTCACATCTATTGTATGTAAAACTTATTCTCCTATTAATTTAAAATATTTTATAAAAAAAATAAGAATGTTTTTTATTTTGCATTTTATTTCTTTTGCATGCCACAGTTTAGTAAACTTCAAGGTGTATAAATTTCGGTGGTGTTACATGTGATAATTAGTATACACACTAGTGTACCAACTAGTATTATGATATTATTATTGATCATATTTATTATACAAATTACAAATATCCAAAACCATACAAAGGATGTCACATCACCTGTTAGTACACTAATGTATACATTAATTAATACATATAACATTATTTATAAATTTTTAGAAAGTGGCTTATAAATTGATTTTTTTTATTTATTATGAAAAAAATATGCAAAAAAAAAAAAAAAAAAAAAGAGGTGGACGTGATCCAAATAAACTATTAAAGTAGCTTTTCCCAAAATGGTTGTTATCCTTTGACTGTAACTTTTTAAAATTATGATTCAATTTTATTTTATTTTTCAAATCCTTTTAAACTAAAATATTGTATAAAAAAAAAATCTAAAATCTACTTAGATATGAAAATAAGTTAAATTTTGTTTAAAATGCTTAAAAATAGTTTGCGTATTTTTGTAAAAAAATTAAATAAAAAATATCTTTTAATTTTTAAGATTATCTATTTTAATAAAAAGAAAAATAGATAAATAATCACCAAAAACAAAAATAAATCAAAAAATAAGACAACTTCAAACCATATGTTAATGTATATCTATATGTTTAACGTATATCTATATGTTTAGATAGCTGTTAATCTGATAGACTATGTATATTTATATAGATAGATACGTATGTATGTTTAGATAGTTATGATTTCTCTTATATAAAGTAGACCATGTACATTAGTTTTAAATAATACATTTTACATAGAAACTTTCTCTCTCTCTCTCTCAACTTGTTTAACATGATATTAGAGCATAAGGTATGGCTCATTAACCAGAAAGCTTCAAATTTTATGGTATTTATCTCTGTTTCGTCACTGTTCAGATCATTTTTGCTCTCCAAAATTTTCACATAGTCTACCAAAGTGCTCGGAATCTTCTCACGATTTCAACGCCACCAACGGCGTCCTCAGATAAGACCACACGCGCCCTCACGCGCCACTCTTGTCTCCGGCGCGTCACTCTTTTCCGCCTCCACTATCTCACGCGCTTTACCTCGCCTGCGTCAGGCTCAACCACTCGCGTCCTAGCTGCCACAGACTCGCGTCACTTGCGCCGCCTCAGCCGCACCCGCCTGACTGACCCACGTTGCTGCTAACCCACGTGGCTGACGTCAGCCCTAATCCGGTTCAGCCTTAAACCAGTTCAGCCTCTTCAACAGGCCGATTTAGTCCAATTTTTGGCCTTTTTGGGCCAGTTCAGACCAGTTCCCTACTGATTTTGACCCTCTGAATTCACTGATACCCTCAATTTTCGCTCGAACTCTTCTCACCACCCTATTTCAGTTGTTTTTGACAGGTCCAATTATGTCTTATAGGCACAAGTCATGTCTGGCTTCCTCAAAAACAAGAAACTTTGGCGTATTATCACTAGAGATATGCGCAAACCCACCCAAGAGACGGTTGAATCTACTGACAAATATTCAGACCGCTTAGAGAATTGGCACAGTAAGAACTATCAGATCATCACTTAGCTTCGGAATACATCTGCTACATCTATCAGCCTTTAGTTTGGTCGGTTCTGACTTGATTTTGTTTCTACTCCAGCAAAAGACATCTGGGATTTTTTGAAAGACTGATATCAAACTACTGGTCTTGCTCACCAATATCAGCTTCAGAGTCATCTTCACCGTATGTGCCAAGAGCCAACTTAAACTATTAATGATTTCCTCTCCCAAATTTATTCTATTTGGGATCAGCTCACTCTATATGAATCTCCATGGCCCCATACTGAAGATGTTGCCCTGTTTACTACTTATCGTGACCAACAGCGATTGGTTCAGTTTCTTATGGCTCTAACTCTCCATTTTGAGCCAGTGCAGACATCTCTCATTCATCGCACTCATTTAACCACTCTTGAGCAGGCTATTTCTGAACTACTATCAGAGGAAACTAGGCTTGGTACTCTCCATCTACACCCTATGGACTCTGTTCTTGCTACTCCTTAAACTCAGAGTTCTGCTTCACAACAGCAGCCCACTACTTGTAATTACTGTCAAAATCGAGGTCTTCCACCTACTCATCTTCTGGTTCATTGTCCAGTTCGACTTTGCTAGTTTTGCAACAAGACTGGTCCTGGTTATCTACAACAAGATTGCTTCCACAATCCAGCACGAGGTAACTCTCCTGGTTCATCCTCTCGCCATGGTCCTTCCACTGGAAATTTTTCACGGGGCAACTCTCAACATTCTGGGAATCAGTTTAAGTCTATACCTGTTCATCACACTACTGTTACTGCCTTAGAGGATTTACCTTCTTCTGTGCTTATAGACCCTTCTACTCTAGTCTTTTCTCAAACTTATATCGAAGCCATGTTCCAATAATTTCTCTTCACTTCCGGTACTCCTCCTTTTATTGCTTTGTCTATCACCTTAGGTAACACTTCTTAGTACTTTGACTCAGGTTGTTGTAATCACATAACCTTTGACCCTACTATTTTTACTTCTCTATCTTCTCATCCTCATGTTCCTTCTATTCATGCTGCTGACGCGTCTATTTTGTCTGTAAGTCATGTTGGTTTTATTTCCACATCTCACTTATCTTTATCTCATGTGTATCTTATGCCTGCTCTTACCTTAAATATTATCTCCATTGATCGATTGTGTGAGCATGGTCTAACTGTTGCCTTTTCTCATATTGGTTGTTTGGTGCAGGACCCTCGAACAGGACAGACTCTTGGGATCGGCCATAAGCATGAGCGTCTCTATGAACTCATTCACCTTCATGTTCCAGTTTCTTCTCAGCTCGCAACTCCTACTATTGCTCCTCTTTTATCTCCTTTTCAGCTTTGGCACTGTCGTTTAGGACATCTTTCTGTTGGTCGGTTAAAGTTTTTAATTTCTAGTGGTCAATCCAATCCTGTCAATTCTGATACTTTAGATTGTTTGTCATGTCAACTTGCCAAACAACCTGCTTTATCATTTAATAAAAGTGACTATATTTCTCTTGCACCTTTTGATCTCATTCATTCTGATATTTGGGGCCTCTTCCCTACTTCTACTATGGGAGGTGCACGCTATTTTGTTGTTTTTATAGATGATTTTTCTCGTTTTATATAGTTATTTCTTATGAAAAATCGCTCTAAGCTCAAAAAATTTTATTACAATTTTGCTAAAATGGTCTAAACCCAATTTTCTAAAACTATTAAACTTTTTCGCTCTGACAATGCCATGGAATATAACGATTTTGATTTTCTTTCTTTTCTTTAGAGTCATGGTACTCAGTCTCACCGTTCCTATCCCGGCATGTCTCAACAAAATGAACGTGCTGAATGGAAACATAGGCATATTCTCGACACTACTCGAGCTCTCATTCTCTCTTCCTCTTGTCTGAAAAATTTTTGGGGCGAAGCCGCTCTCACTGCTGCTTACACTATCAATTGTATCCCTACACCTGTCATTCATAATCACACTCCCTATGAGCATTTATATGGCACTTGTCCCTCTTACACTAATCTTAGGGTCTTTGGTTCTGCATGTTTTGTTCTTCTCCAACCTCGTGAACACAACAAACTTGAACCTCGTTCACGTCTTTGTTGTTTCTTGGGGTATGGTATTGAACATAAAGAGTATTGTTGTTGGGATCCTATCTCCCAGCGCCTCCGTATCTCTCGTCATGTGGTTTTTTGGGAACACAAAATGTTTTCCTCCCTCTCCTAATTCCGCTTATCCACTCCCTCCCCCTCTTTATTTTTTACTAACCCTTCCGCAGATCTATTTTTTGATGAGATTGATACAAGGCCCTGCTTGCATCTTTCGAGACATCCTTGCCTACTGGTCTTTCCTGTGAGCCTGCTCGCTCTGCTGGTCCTGTTCTCGCTCCCTCGGGATCTTCACCTCCTGTTGAGTCTCTCTCATGCCTTCTGGCTCCTCTCTCCTCCACTCGCCCACACCGCGTAACACAACCTTCTACTCGCCTTCGTGATTATATTGTTGGTTCCATTGCTTTTTCTACTTATAAACCTACATCCTATCGTAAGGCTTGCTCTAATCCTTTTTGGCAGCATGCTATGACTGATGAATTGCAGGCTTTAGACAAAACTCATACTTGGGATGTTCTTGATCTTTCCCCTGGCAAGACTGCCATTGGCTGCAAATGGGTGTACAAAATCAAGACACACTCTGATGGCTCTATTGAGAGATACAAAGTCCGTCTAGTTGCTAAAGGCTTCAACTAGGAATATGATATTGATTATAAGGAGACCTTTGCTTCTGTTGCACGTCTTACCTTTGTTCACAGCTTAATTCCTATTGCTGCCACCCTTTAATGGGACCTTTATCAAATGGACGTGAAAAATGCATTTCTTAATGGTGATCTTTTAGAGGAGGTCTACATGCAACCTCTCCCCGGGTCTACTTATCCGCCTCATAAGGTATGCAAACTTCAACATGCATTATATGGTCTTAAGCAAACCCCGCGCACCTGATTTGCCAAGTTCAGCTCTACTATTTATGATTGTGGTTTCACCTCTAGTTTTTATGATATTGCTCTTTTTGTCAGGAAAACTGCTCAAGGGACCACTTTGTTTTTGCTTTATGTGGATGGCATGATTATCACTGGTGATGATATGGATGGTATTCTTTGTCTTAAACAATTTCTTAGCCATCATTTTGAGATGAAATACCTTGGTTCTCTTAGCTATTTATTGGGTCTTCAAATCTCTCATGATTCTATAGGTTCGTTTCTCTCTCAAGCTAAGTATACATCTGATCTTCTCGTTCGTGCTATTGAGGGCCGGCCGGGCTTTAGTAGCGAGAAACACTGTTCTGGGGGTAGGCCGCTAGCTGTCCATTTTTGAAGATATTTATCACCTTTTGTGCTCAAATTCTACAAATACAACCATATGCCTCTGTTTTGGGGGTTGAACAATTGAAAGAAAGCCTATATACATAGAGAGAGCTCATTTTTCCTCCTTCTTCCATTGCAAGCTACCTTTGAGTTAACCTACCAACCTTGTATCATCTATATACATCATACACAACCTTGACTCACCATCTTAGAGCCATGGTTAACCCTTGAGAAACGTAATTCAAGCTTGAGAGTGTGTCAAGAGTGAGTTTGATCATCAACCAAAGCTTCCTCCATTTTGAGATGTATAAGCTTGTAACTTTTGTTCTTACTTTTGCTTTCTTCATTTCTACATATTCCTTGTGTTCTTGGGCTATTTTGTATCCATTTTAGGTGTTGGAACTTGGGTTTGGACAAGCTACCAAAAGTGGTAAGGTTAACATCCTTACTTGCACCTATTTTTATAGCTCAACCCTTGGTTCTTTTACACTTTTTGTCTTTGGTTTTTGAACTGATTTTCAGAGTTGAACTAAGGCCAAAAACATGATTTGAAGTCTTAAAATTGGAGAGGTTGGCCATCCCTCTTTGTTTTTTTTTACTTACATAGCTTTAGTGTCTTTATTTTTGCTTAGCTTTTGAGCTCTTTTTTTTACATTTTCTATAGCGATTCCGGTTTTGATCCGACTCTTGTGGTATCCCACACTCTGGTTTAATGCTTTCATGTTGTTGTCTATCTCTCGTTCCCCCTGTTTCTCTTTGAAATTGGCCTTGGGTTGTTGTGGTTGCATTTGGGACAGGTTGATTGCTTGTTATTCTCAAACCTTGTTGCCTAGATTTTTGCTCCTCTACTCGAGTAGACATTCTTGCACTCGAGCAGGCTGTGTATATTTTGGTCCTCCGCTCGTGCGGCCTTTCTCGCGCTCGACCGGAACTTGCAAACTCTCAAGCCTTGTTTGGTTTGATTTTGGGAGAAATTTTTTAAAAATATACTCTACAAACACTTTTTTAAGAGTAATCAAACCAAACAGATTTTTCCAAAAAAACTCTCAGAAATGTGTTTCGTTATCCAATTTCCAAGATTACTTTTGAAACATGTTTGCAAAAAAGGCAAACCAAACAAGTTTTTATACTTTTATCTCAAAAATTACTCTACAAAAAGGCAAACCAAACAAGTTTTTGTATTTTTTATCTCAAAAACTACTCTACAAAAAGGCAAACCAAACAAGTTTTTGTACTTTTTTATCTCAAAAACTACTCAACAAAAAAAACCAAAGTTATTTTAGAGAGAATATTTGGAAAAAGACAAACTAAACAAGTTTTTGTACTTTTTATCTCAAAAACTACTCTACAAAAAAAACTAAAGTTATTTTAGAGAGAATATTTAGAAAAAGGCAAACCAAACAAGTTTTTGTACTTTTTTATCTCAAAAACTACTCTACAAACACAAACCAAAAATACCATCAGTACTTTGCACGTCTGCAAAAGTGCTGGAGGGATGTCTTTCACGCTCGAGCGGGTTCGCGCTCGAGCGTTCTTTCTTGAGCTCGAGCGACTGGTCTGTCGTTTGTAAAAAAAAAATACTGGAAGTATGTATTCCATGATCGAGCGGGTCCTTTCTTGCGCTCGAGCGGAACAAAACTTTGTGTCTGACGTTTAAGCGTAAACTCTACTGCTTGAGCGAACTGCGCGTATATCAGATCGTAAAAAGCACTTTTTATATCACTTTTTCATATCTTTTCAGCCAAAACCTTAGAGTTGAGAGCCTTTCTCTCTAAAATACTCTCTCTCTCTCTACATTTTGACCTAGGTCCTTTGATCTCTCCACCCTACTCCTTTTGATAAAAAGGTGGAGCTTCTTAAGATCTTCTCTTTGAACCGATTAGAGTTGGATTTTGGCACTTTTGGGGTTTCTCTCTTGCTTGGCTCATCTTCTCTCGTTGAGGTAGGGACTTTCTACACTTTGTTATGAGTTTTAACTTAGTTGTTAGTGATTGTGTAACAATGGTGGGTTTTGAAAGAATTTTGAACAAACCTAGGGTTTGGGTATACAATGGAAAGAGGGCTTTTGGTGAATGAGGAGAAAATGATTGTGAGGTTTGAAAATGATGTTGTTTGGTGTCAAAATAGTTAATTTTGGTACTTGGTTGAGATTTGGAGAAAAGAGGGAGTTTGCCCTAGAATGAGCATTGTATTTATTTTGTATAAATAAATGAAATTGATGTTGTAAACTTGGAATTGGACAAATATTGAAATGGATGATGAAATTGAATTGATGATATGTCTTATCTTTAAAAATTTGAAACAGAATTGATGATATGTCTTATCTTTGGAAATTTGAATAAATTATATGTCTTGAGAATATATATCTGTTTAGAAATATTTGTATTGGGCTATCGGTAGAGGACGATTTTGAATATTGTAGAAATTACATATGGATTAGGTGAATTAAAACTATCCCATGGTTGATTATCATTGAATATGATTATGTTGTAAATACATTGTATATGTATGTTTATTTGGGAGTGGAAAGAGGATGTACTCCATGTGTAATTATGTGTTTATATATATTGCTTATGTATGTTTGTTTAGGATGAGAAAAGGGATGGACTCCATTATAATTAAATTGGCCAGAGTGTCCAGGGTGAAAGTCCCGAAATCTATACATGGGTGCCGATCCCGCAGACGAAATATCCGTAAAATGGCAAGATTGAAATCTATACATGGGTGTCGATCTCGTGAACGAAATATCCATAAAATGGAAAGATTGAAATCTATACATGGGTGCCGATTCTGCAGACGAAATATTCGTAAAATGGCAAGATTGAAATCTATACATGGGTGCCAATCCCGCGGACGAAATATTCGTAAAATGGAAAATTAGAAGTGTTATGTGTTGATTGTGAAATTATTAGACCACTGAGTTGTAGTCTCATTTGGATCATTGGAAGATAATGGAAATTGACTCATGTATTGAACTGAATTGGAGGAAAATGAATTAGAATATGGAATTGGCATTTTAAGGCAATATATAGTATGAATGTTTTATCCTGGGCATTGTATATGCACGTACACTTATATCTTTGTTAAATCACATATATCGTGTTAGATTATTCCTATTGGGCTGTAGCTTACCCTATTTGGGAAAAACATTTTCAGGCAATGATGTCATGCCTCTACCAAAGCAATAGCATTTGAGGGATCTTCGGGAAGCAAGAGCTTCTTATTTTTGTTAAATTTTGTATAGCCTAGGGCTTGATTGTAAGGGCTAGTCCCACTTTTGTTGTAACTAAGCCAAGGCTTGGAAAGGTGTAAATCCGAAGGGCATTTATTTATGTTAGACTTTTTTGTATTATGAACTTCATGTAATAAAAAGGTTGTTACACTCTGATTAATGTTGTTATATGTATGCTTCTGGGATGTATTTATCATATTATTCTGAGGGCGTTACATTTTCGGCCACTATTTTGGGCTTATTATAGACTGTTTTAGGGCTGTCCTACTCTATTTAATTGGTTTAAGCTTTGATTAGTTCATTTGTTGTAGCATTAGTCTTTGTATATAGCTTGCATCATGTTGTTCTTAGCCTTTCTTTGTTTAATTTCCATGGTAATAACCTCATTTTAAGAATTAACTTGCCACTACTTTCTTCCATTTAAGAGTTGTTTCAAACGGTTGATTGTTATTCAACACATGAATTAGAGATTTACGCTTAATGACTTAATCTCTACGGCGATTTATTGTTAACGGCGTAATCTCTCTTTCATGTGGAGAATTACTTCCCATTTGATGCTTCTCTCATTTTAGAGGACTTAATCATCACTTCGGACAAATGGACTAAATAATGGAAATGACTAAAAGAATTGGTTTAAAAGCAACCAACACACTTAAAGAAAATGAGTCATCTTACTTAGGCTTGGCCAAACGTTATGCCAAGTTAATCAAGTTAAGAATGATCATGCGCTAATTCATGGTGTTTTGATGATTCTTAAAGCATCTCTACCACCCTCTTTGAGTTCATTCTATGATAAGAGGGAAAGGTGGTCATATTCATTGCATTTTATTGATTTTTGTCTAAAATTGTATCCGGAATCATCAAGCAATCAATTTTCCCATTGATGGTTTTGGAAACAGTTCTAGCCTTCTCTCGAGGCTTTTCCATGATAGAGAAGTAAGGCTGTTCAAAAATCCGTTCAGACCGGTAATCCGGATCGAACCAGACCGAACCGTACAGTTTGGTTCAGTTTTATTAAGAATCGGTTTATCACGACCCAACCCCAAGGGCTTAGGGTTGGAGTCGCAACTTACTAACTTATTTTATTTGTAACAAATTAAACTGCGCAAGCAGAAATAAAAATAAGTAAACAGAAAATTTACTTTATTTTACTATTTAAAAAAAAAGAAAAGAAAATACATCTATAGGGCTTTAGTTGTTTTATTAATCAGTGACCGGCCCCGAGTAGCACAAAAAGGAAGCAAAAAAAAAAAAAGAAAAAAAAAAAGGTTCAATAGCAATCCATGTGCGGGTTCCATTTTGTGGGGTTATGAGTTTCCTCTACATCTCGTCACCTGAAAGGCTAACAGCTATAAGCACACAGCAGAGTGAGAAATATTATGCCAAGAGTATAGGAAATACAAAATAACCATGGATAGTTAGTTAAACCAAACCATTTACATAACTCAATTTGGTAAATAAATTATTTAAGTGGCAGAAACTGAAATACCGAAATTATGTAAATAAATAACTATAACCACGGTACAGAACAAAACAGAACAAAGGTCACTGAAGTGACAATCAAAACAGAGGTCAATGGATCCATGACAATAGAGGGCTACAAAGTGACCAAACAGAAGCCAATGGTTATTTAAGTCCCCCAAGGCGTGAGACTCCCGTGGTGGTACTTACAAAATATAATTGTTTATAAGGTTATAGTCAAATATTATTTAAAAGTTAAACAAACATATCCATGGGTTTCATTTTAGCAAATAGAGTTTAGAAATTAAACCACGTAACTGAAATATTTATATAATTTATAATAGTTTATAAAACATAACTTGTATAAAATAAATATGGTAAGTCAAAACATACGTAAAACATATATGCACCTTACTATTGACCCTTAACCTTACTCCACAATCACAACTTTTTTACTATAGGCTCCTTACTTTCAGTATTCACGTACCTCTCTCTCGTTTTTCTTTCTTTCTTTCGTTTTTCCTTCCTTCATTCACAAACACTCTTACTTCTTTTATGCTACTAACTGAGCCTTGGTTGGGTGACACGTAACCTCTCTATGGAGGGCCATTATTATGCTAATAGATTTGAATTTTAATTATAGATTTGAATCAGAGATTTGAATCTTTTAGGATAAGTATAGATGCCTCTTAAATACATATACTTGGGCCAGCATTATTAAGGCATTGTTTGGGCCAACATTACTAAGAATTTGCTGGGCCAACAATAGTTCACTAATTTTCTTTTCTTTTTATTTATTTATTTATTTTGGTGCTAAATTTTCAGTGTTCCTATTGTAAATTAAATTACACTTTATCATAAAATTATTTATTTTATTTTACTTTACAGATTATTATTATTATTCTTGTTCTCAATATCATTACTTATTTACTATTTTTAACTCTAATTTGATCCATCTAGTATTATAAGTCCATAAATGTGTTAATTTGGCCTCAAATAATAATTTCTAATTAATCCCATATTTGTTAACCGAATGTCAAATTAGATTTCTATATTTATTTATTTAATAATATATCATCACATACAACCATAATTATATTAAGTATAAATATTTATATAGTATTTAATTAAACGTTCAGGGTATCACATGGTTCGGTTTCGGTTTAAGAAATATGAGAACCGTACAAACGGTTCGGTTAATGGATTTTATGAAAAAATCACGGTTTGAACCGAACCGAACCGAATTTTAAAAAATATATATAGATATATATATAAATATATATAGATATATATATATATAATATCAAGTTTTATTTTTATTAATTAGTTTTTTGTAATTTTAATGATATTAGGATGATATAAATATGTAATGTTGAGTAATGCCTTAATATTATTAGTTTTTATCATGAGTTAAATGTAATTAGTTTGAGTAATTATTTTGTTAATATTAACAATTTATTCTTGTAAATAGAAAATTTTAGAACCGTGAACCAAACCGAAACCGAACCGTTATTTTGGTTTGGTTCTGCTCCGGTTTTACAAGTGTAATGGTCTGGTCTGGATCTCAAAATCACAGAACTATTAAGATCGATTTGGTTCTTGGATTTTCTCAAAACCGAACCAATCCAGACCGTGGACACCCTTATAGAGAAGGAAAGAAAGGATAAACAGAGCTTAAACAACTCTGCTTGCACTGTTTTCACTTTAGAAGACAAAACAGAGTTTTGTACAAAATTGAGGCACGACCGGCCTTCTCTATGTCCTGCCGAGCTTCATTGAGGGCCGGCCGACCCTCAAAGTTTGGTTAGCAGTGCATTTTTACAAAAAAAGAGGGCAGTGGCTGAGGTGGAACAGAGCAAGCTTGGAGCAGACATGGCTGTTCTTGAACATTGTGCATGTGCATGCATGCAACCCTTGCGTATCCTTGCTTACATTATGATCATTGAAATTAATTTAATTTAATGTTGTTTATTGTAATTAGTTTTGTTAATTATTAATTGTTGTAATTATTATTTTATTTATTTGTAATTGTTGTAATTAATTAGCTTAGATAGCTAGTTTATTTATCTTGGTTATCCTTGTTGTAATAGCATTGTTAGCTAGTTAATTAGCCTTGCTTATTTATTCATTCATTTGATTTTGTAATAATTAGTTTAATTCGGACTTTTAGACTTTGATTCGCACTCTCTTGCACGAGAGCAATATTGTAATAATGTGTATGTCTTCTAACCCCACGTCTTTCTCCTTTTTACTTACTTGCTCACGATGGTTAGTATAGGGCATCACGTTTCATTAGCATTGTTATGTTTTGCATCCATTTGTCTTGTATGCATATAAGGTTCGGCTCATCATGCTAACCCGATATCAATGTCCAAATTCATTTACTTGAATACGTGCTCTCTCGCATGTCTTGAATGAAATCATATGCCATGTTCATAGCCGAGCCTATAAAATACATAATGTGTGTGTTGCATTAGTCGTATTTCTTAAATTAGGAACATGCATATTTTGCTAACTCTTTCATCTTTTTGCTCAAAGTACTAGGTGAGCTTTTATCGTTTTAGCATCTTGCATCGAATATTTGTGTTGCCATGTCCAAAGCATAAATACCACGAGGCTAATTGCTTAAATGATATAACTGCTTGAATGCCTGTGGATGAAGGCTAGATGCTTAAACTGGGATGGTTTGATTAAATGTCCATTTTAGCCCACTTTTTAAAGTGGTAAATTCACAAAACAATTTCAAAACAAAACATGAGATTAAATGTTCCAATTTTCACAAGTTAGTCTATATTTGTGTGCGCGCCACATAGTACATAATAGCTAATAATCCAAACAAGAGCACATAATGTAAATAAGAAATACATCACGATTAGTAGAGGCCGATCTTTGATCGGGCGAGTGGGGTGCTCAATTCATGACCTTCCTTTCTTGTTCCTAAGTTCCCGAGCCGAGACACTTTGGTGATGACGGACTAATGGCCTTTGGCACGAGTCTTGGGTTTCCTAAATTTCCCTAAAATATTTAGGTGACGACTCTAAAATCTGGTAAAGCAGTACATTTTTGGCATTTGATTCAAACATCGATTTTCCAAAAGAATTGCCGAATTTGGATTCTTTTTGGGGCAAATTACACAAATAGTCCCTATAGTTTGGGACTTGTGTCACTTTGGTCCCTGACTTTTCAATTGTGACACATTTGACCCTGAATTTTGAATCTTATTCCAAATAAGGACAATTGAAGATATCATTAGATTTTTCAGGGGTAAAATTGTCAATTTGATAAAATATAAACTAATGACAAAAATAAATATCAAACAAATATTTTTGAATTTTTACAAATTATTTCTACCTACTAAAAATAAAATTATGTAAAAATGATAAATTTTTTAGACATTTATTTATTTTTTTACCAAATTAATTTTTATTATGTGTTTGGATGATATCATGTAAAATTAATTTTAAAAAATTAATCATATAATTTTTATTAATTTTACATAATTTTATCATTTGTGGATAAAAATAATTTTTAAAAAATTTAAAATATTTTTTTGACATTTATTTTTGTCAAATTAGTTTATATTTTATCAAATTGACGATTTTACCCTTGAAAAATCTAATGATATTTTCAATTGTTCTTATTTGGAACAAAATTCAAAATTCAGGATCAAATGTGTCACAATTAAAAAGTCAGGAACTAAAGTGACCCAAGTCCCAAACTATAGGGACTATTAGTGTAATTAACCCTTTTTTTTGTGTTTTCACTATTTCACATTGCACTTGTGAAATTAGATTCAGAAGCACAAGTGGAGTCCGAACTGTGGGCTATTCACCTTCCGAAAGGAGCGCGGAAAGTCGGGCTACAACTGCTCGTTCAAGTACAGAAACTGAATACCGTGCTCTTGCTGATACTACTCAGGAGCTTCTCTAGCTTCATTGGCTTCTTGCTCACATGGATGTTACCCCTTCTAGTGCTACTGACCTTTATTGTGACAATTAAAGTGCTATTTAGATTGCTCATAATGATGTTTTTCATGATCGCACCAAGTACATTGAGATTGATTGCCACTATTCGTCAATATGTCACCCATGGTACTGTTTATTTACATCCGATCTCTTCTACTGATCAACCAGCTGATATCTTCACCAAAGTTCATCCTCCTGGCCGCTTCATTGAACTTGTTTTCAAACTCAAGTTGGTTGATGTTTATCCTCCTTAAGTTTGAAGGGGGCAGTTAATATATATCTATATGTTTAATGTAATCTATATGTTTCGATAGTTGTTAATCTGATAGACCATGTATATCTATATAGATAGATACGTATGTATGTTTAGATAGCTATGATTTCTCCTATATAAAGGAGACCATGTACATTGGTTTTAAATAATACATTTTACATAGACTCTCTCTCTCTCTCTCTCTCAACTTGTTTAACACCATAATTATGATTAAAGAAAACTTTTTACTCTTAGGTACAAGTGGTCCTGGTTTCTTGCATTATCAAGTGATGCTTCAATAGTTTTTGTTTTTTTTGTTTTGGATTCATGATGCTTCAATAGATTTAAGCAATGATAAGAGGTTGGTGTTGTTGTGTGCACTAATATTGCATTTTATCTTTATTTTATCAACTTTTATGAATATATCACCAATTAGCAATTGTTAACCGAAAGAGAATTGTTATAGAAAAACATACAAATCTCATAGGGATGCTACATGTGATAATAAAACTTACTTGTAACTAGACTTATGAAAATAAAGGGTTACACTTTTCTTATATTCATATTTCAATGTGAGAAAATTTGACAAGCTCATAGAGCCCGCCACATGTTTCATTTTAATAATTTGAACCATTTATATTTTAGGATTTGTTGAGTATAATAATTACGCAAAAAATAAGATGATCAGATATCGATTGTTATATATTTGAATCAAATTTGTATTACAAAAAATTAATAGTTATTCTTGAAATTATATTTGTCATCTATTTTTTCAAACAAAAATAATTCAAACATATAGTTATCGATGTTTAATTGGATTTGGGGTGGCTGCTGTACGGGGGTGCACAACAGCCATTGTTATGTAGCTAAATAGGTTCATTTCAGAGCCCAATTCAATAAGCTGAACCGTTCATATTATAGAATACATTAAGTACAACATACCTGCAAAAAATCAAGTTAATCAGATATCGTTTACCCATTCATCCACTCACATTTGTATCTACAAAAATAAATAACAATTATAATTTAAAGTATTAAAATGAATACAAATATGAGTGGATGAAAGAGTAAATGATATCTGATTAGTTTAATTTTTTGCAGGTATGCTGTACTTAATTGTGAACGGTTCGGATTATCGAAATGGGCCTATTTAACTGCACAACAGTGGCTGATGTGCATCCTCGCACAACAGCCATCCCAAATCCTATTTAATCATCTTAATTTTTTACATGAATATTCTACTCAATTAATCTAAAAAAGTGAATAGTTCCGATCGCCAGAATCTGTTATAAAATGAGTTTATCAAGTCCAAACGCTTTCTTAAATTGAAATGACAACTTGAAATAAACTAAATTCTAAAATAAAATATCATAAACAACTCAATCGACACATTTTATGGTAAGCCTAGTTTGTGAGATTCAAAGTCATAAAACATTATTGCAACAAAACATTATGTACCATATAAGCAAGTTATAATATTTGTGGGGTTGATTAGTATAAATGTCATAATTAAATTCTTTTAAACTGTGTTTGTTCATGAATATTTTGAGTGATTTGAAAAAGAAAAGGGAAAATGTATGTAAAACGTAGATGAAATGTAATTAGATTTCATTCCCATTTCACCTCCAAAATTATGAACCAAACACAATCTTAAGGTCATAAATAAAAAATAAAATGAGTCATAATTAAACATCATACATAAGGTATAACTAAAATAATATCATAACCAACATCACAATGAGTGATAATAAATATTACAATGTATATAACCAAGTCCTAATCAAATTATAACCAATATTATAATAAATCATAACCAAATATCATAAAGAGGTAATTATGGTACGCATAGAATTTCCAATGAAACATTGGTTACAAAAGATTAGGTTTATGCAATCCCAACTTAACAATATACATATTTAGAATTTTTTGTTTTTTAAATTTACTCATAAAAATCAATGAACAATTTAAATACATTCAAGATGTGGACCTTACAATACAA
Organism: Camellia granthamiana; assembly: GCA_036172215.1. NCBI lineage: Eukaryota > Viridiplantae > Streptophyta > Magnoliopsida > Ericales > Theaceae > Camellia > Camellia granthamiana. The sequence goes on along the minus strand of CM069903.1, from coordinate 41,303,940 downwards.
GTCAAGTCTTTTTCAATCGCATCTTATTTTTTTAAATACAAAGCCTGTATCATAATTCCAAAAAAAAAAAAAAAAAAACACGAAACAATACTATAAGGCCTATTTTTATAATTGGATTAAAAGTTAGTTTTTTTTGGTTTTTTTTAATTTTTTTGAGTCACATCATGTCTATATTTTTTTGTATATTTTTTTAATTAAAAATTATTAAAAATTGACTTTTAATCTATTTTCAATTTGTTTCGATGGATCAAAAACAAGAAAAAAAAGGAAAAAAAGGAAAATGAGGAGGTAATGAGTCAAAACCATCAGCCGGAGCTTTGACTTTTTTATTTATTTTTATTTTTTATTTTTAGGCGAAGAAATTACAAGGACAACTAAAGTTGTGTTTGGCAACTGAATTTCTAGTATTTAATAATTGATATAAAAAAATGTGTAAAAAAAAAAAATCATTTGACATTTTGTAATACATTTTTGATTTTTAAATTTTTTTGATTTGTTTCCAAACACAACCTAACAAAAATAACAAACTATTTGCATCTTGCACCTTTCAGGAATTTCTAGTGCTACTCAAAAAATCCTGTAGGTGTTAACAATAAAGAATTTTGTTGCTTAAATGCGGGCTTGTTAGAACTTGTATACCTGGTTCAAGATGGAGGAATTGTTGATCATTTATGACTTTTAACACAGAGAAATAACTATGTATGCCTAAGAGGAACCGTCACTAATTCGAATCTTGCTCCAGTAAAGAGGATTTTTAATAAATTTATAGGTGTCGAACGATAATTAGACAAAAATTATAACTTGCATTGATTGGAATGAAGTACAATTGATAATCTAAGAAGTTAGACTAGTTACAGTATGAAGTTATGATAAATAAGCTATGAAGCTATGATAAATAAACTATAATCCTAAGATAGAGTAATTAAGCTATGAAGCTAAAATAGATAAGCTATGAAGCTAAGATAAATTGGAAAACGTGTATTAAAAGACTCTTGGTCGAGTGTTTAGTCGGGGACCTCTTTAATATTACACTCGGAGTCCTTTATATAGTGTTAGGGAAGTCTCTAATTCCACTCAATTGCTAAAAATGTGACAGCCTTTCCTGGTGACATATATCCTTGATGCTCAGCTTGATCACCCAAGAATAAGTAGCTAATGCCTATCCTTGTAGTTTTGACTTTGTCTACCAAGCTCTAAAGAGCTGCCACGAGGCCTTTTTTATTTGAATTTGATTTTATTTGGCTTAATTTGAGGGAAAAAAGTCATTTGGATTAATTCTCAAGCCTTTTCATTTGTCATATGTGCTTATCCATACAAATCCTTAATCTTTCTTGATTTGGGGAATTCGGTCCCTATTTTGTAGCCTTATTGTTGATTTTGCCAAATTTTCAACCCCATATAATTTTTATTCATAGCAACCATTTAGCAACAAAATAAGAGATAAGGCACCAAAATAGGAGATAAGCCTCAACAACCTCCTATTTATTAAGAACGGTTAAGGCTCACCTTATCAAATCAAATCAAATCTAAATTAATTAATTAATTAATCTAATAACTTGGCTAATTTAATTAATTAAAATAAATCAACTTCAACTGCCACTCTATTGACCTTGGTGGGGGGTCCCATAAAATCTTTGACTCTCTATCTTCCATTGCCACATGGTTCAAATAATTGAGGAAATTGTCATGTGACAATTTTTGCCAAAAAAGATACAAACACTAATGAAAAGTGTTTGGATATGCAACCCTTTAATATAAAAGGGGTACACAAATTTACATAAATTCTTATAAAAATACATAACTTATCTTGTAAAATCGTGTAATTTAAATACAAATTCGCGTAAGTTAATTTATAAAAATTTAAGAAATCACAACTTGACGTAAATTCTTACAAATATACGTAAGTCATCTCATAAAATCGCGTAAGTTAAATACAAATTAATTTATAAAAATTTAAAAAATTACAATTTAGGCCTCGTTTGGGAAGTGGCTATTTTAGAGATTTTTTTGACTATTTTAGTAGGCTATTTTAGTTTTTGTGTTTGAGAAGATAGAATGAATTTTTATTTGAGTTGTTATATTAAAAAATGTGTTGAAATGATATTCGAAATTAAAATGACAAATTTATCCCTAAGATTACATTTTCCAAAAATGATGTAAAGGGGCAAAACCGTAATTTAGCAAGTGATGGAACAACTTGACAAGGTGACAGTGTAGGCTGTGCCTACACTGTCCCACGGCAGCCTTATTTTTTTTTATAATAAAAAGGGTTGGTTTAGGAGCTTTTTGGCTTTTTTTTAGTTTGAGGCTATTTTAGCCTCAAACTCATCTTCTCAAACACCCCGTTAGTGTAAATTCTCACAAATAAACGTAAGTCACCTTACAAAATCACGTAACTTAATTGCATAAGTTAACTCATAAAAAAGTGTCATAAATTATCACAAAAATGTGTAACTTACGTCATAAAAATACATAAGTAAATGACATATGCTTTGAACACTCAAGAATTATCCCTAACTTTTTGATAAGCTCCTGAGGAAAGATGAGCTCTTTGTGAGTTCACGAAGGGGTCTACCAGTAAATCTGATCAAGTTATATGTAAACCCACCAGCTATGGTTCCGCATAGTGGGCCACCTATATAGACCCACAGTCCCTTGTAAACATGTTTAACAATGGCTGGTCCAATACTTCTGGCTGGGTTCATTGACGCTCCTGAAATTGGTCTGCAATTCAAAATCATCAATGGTTTCAAACATTTATTAGGTACCACATGAATAGCAATACATACTAAAATATTAAACTACTTTTTGACACTTTCACTCTGTTTGTTTCGTAAATTTTTATTTATTTATTTTATTTCTAACATATGGTACAACAAAATATTTTATGTGATCAACCGAGAGAAATTTATTTTGACAGAAAATATTTTTTATTATTAAAAGGTAAAAAATATTTTTAGCTTAAACTCTCTCCAATGCCTCCACCGCACCCTACCACTACCACCACTGTCACCTGCACCTCCTCCATCACTAATATGGGGTGTTTTGGAAAGTTGGTAAAAAGCTAGCTTTTGACTTTTTACCAAACTTTTTAGTTTTTTGGAAAGTGATTTGGGAAGTTGGTAAAAAGCTGACTTTTTGCTTTTTAGTTTAATATTTGTTTATAGTGTCAAATCAAATTAAAATGACCAAAATACCCTTATCCAACATAAGGGATTTATTTTTTTATTTTTTTGTCATAGGCCCTAATTTGTAATTTTACACTTGCGTTTTTGGCATTTCCCAAACCAATTTTGTTGCATTTTTGGCACTTGCATTTTTGGATATTTTGTCAAAAAACGTGACTTTTTTTGCTATGTTCCCAAAACGGCACTGTTGGCTACATATTTTGTAAAAGCCAATTACAGTTCGACACGTGGCAAAGTAAGGGCAAGTTAGGGAGACTACTCGAGTCTTCGATCCTGATCGTACACGTGGCAGTGAAATTTGGTTCTCACGTGATCTGAGTAGTACTGGATCAGTAAAGAGATACAAGATGACGTGGCTTCAACGGTTACTCATATTCAAATTCGAATATAGGAGGGAAGCCCAACTGCAAGTGATGGCGTAGTTGAACTACTTCTAAGGCAGCATGATCAGCGATCATAGAGGAGCAGTTCGACGGTTTGAAGTACAATTCGATGCTCATCCTTGAGGAGTATAAATAGCAAGGAGGTTCCCAAGAAAAGTCTCTCGAACTCAGATCATACAAACCAGTCTTACTTTATATTTTCCTTTCCAGTTTTTACATTTCCAGTCTTTACATTTTTGCACTTTAAATACCTGCTCTGCACTTCATTTATAGGAGTAGTTTCAAGTAGATTCAAGTAGATTGTCGCTGTAAACCTCTACGAGGCTGAGTTCGAACCATTGTAAGTTTCATTTAATGAAATACTTCAATTGCTATTTGTTTAACTGTTATTTCGTTTAATTTCTCCTAAGTCAAGCCACCAGTAAAAGTCCTCTTCATTGAGGCTGAAAGAACTAAAACACAATCGCCTGATAATTGGTTGGCAATTATAATTTCTGTAAGGACTGATTGATCCTTGCTGGCACGCTCGCATTTACAAAATTACCCTTCGAAAGCCAAAAAGCCAACATATATTTTTGGCACGCCCAGTGGGACTAATTAAAATGGCTAGACGGAGACGACAAGGAGAAAATGAACGTCTGGAAGAAGGCGTAGAAGGAGAAGTAGAAGTACCTAATCCAGAGGATAATGTGGTAACCCATCCTATGGAAACTCCCATGTTATCAGAACCTATGGTCGAACAGACCAGTACTTCGGGACAAGAACCATATGTTCATAATGTTGGACGAAACCAAGGAATTGGACCATCCACTGTGCCATCTACTCAGCCAACAAATCCATGGGATGGCCTAGTAGATGCCATGGGACAACAATTAATGAACACGATGGAAAGGTGGGCAACATCCTTTTTGGATCGAATGAATAACCACCAACCAACTAACACGAGACACATAGAGGAAGTTTTAAATGTCCCTCAACAAAGATTGGCTAGAGATAAACAGCCTATGCAAGTTAATGGGCACTTTAATGGTCAAACTAGTAATCAGAATCATGAAAGACCATCACCTCAGTCTTGGTATGAACCCATTTCGAGGCCTGTGGCAGGCCAAAATGCTTCAGTACTCAACAATGAAGCCACACAAGTTGGTGGATCTGCTCAAGTACAAGAAACCGGCATAAGAATGGTTACAAATCCCATGTTCGAAGCCATACCTGGCACAAGGGGGTACACTAATCCCTTATTTGAATTTATACCCAGGGGGTTGGAGGGTTTTCCTGCAAGTGGCAGAGACATGACACCAGTTCCAGTACCCTTCACTGGTCCCTTCGCAGGTCAGGCCCAAAGGGGTTACCCATACCCCCAACAGCAACCTGCACCACAGGGACAACCAGTCCCAAATGTACCACCTTACGGACCAAGAGGACCATAAGCACAAGTTTGTCCACCAAACCCTGTGTTTGTTCCTCCAGTAATGGTTCAGCAGGCACAAAATATGGTCCCTAGGGACCAAATTGTTGATATTGTTAGGGAGATGTGTGGACCAATGGCTCGGGGGGTCCAGACTCCTGTATATAGAAAGCCATACCCAGAATGGGTAGACAGGGTACACGAATACCCAAGGGGGTTCAGAATACCAGATTTTACCCTTTTCTATGGGACTGGGAATCAATCAACAATAGAGCATATTGCTAGGTTTGCTGCTCAATGCGGTGAATTTACTAATCATGACTATATGAAACTAAGATTATTCCCAAATTCTCTAACTGGGGGAGCGTTTGTATGGTACATCAACCTTTCACCTGGTTCCATTCAAAATTGGCAACAAATAGAAGAGGCATTTCATGCCCAATTCTTCCAGTCGGAGCCAGAGGTTTCCATGGCAGACTTAGCCAGATTGAGTCAAAGGCCTGAAGAGAAGGCCACTCAATTTATTGCCAGGTTTAAAAGGGCTCGAAATAAATGTAGAGTCATCCTACCAGAGCCAGAATTCGTAAGATTGGCTCAAAACGGTTTAGAGTTCAGGCTTGGAAAGAAGTTTGATTCAACTGAATTAAGAGATTTGGTCGAACTAACCTATAAGGTGTCTCGATATGAAGCATTACTAGAGGAGGAACAAGATCGAAATAATGCATCATACAAGACATATTATAGAGATCCTAATTATGAGATTGATGCAGCGGAGATTGTGGGCAAGGATTGCTCATGGCCAACTTCCTTAAGTTACCAAAAGGAATAAAACTGCCATCTCCAGATGAACTTAAGGGAAAAGTATATTGTAAATGGCATAACTCTTGGTCTCACTCGACTAAAAACTGCATTGTTTTTCGAGACAGGATCCAAGAACAAATTCGGAAAAGGAAGTTTGAAGTTTCCAGCCAAAACAGAAAAGGCCATGGGGATCGACAGTAACCCGTTTCCAGAAGTTGGAGAAAGTACAGCTAATGTGGTTGTACCAAACTTCCAGAATCTATCTCTGCAAGAGTTGGAAGAGGTCAATGTACAGATGCATATTGCTAACCAGACAACTACCAAGAAGGACACTAAAAACCTACCAACTATTGGACAAGGTTTCTCACACCCGAAGGAACACTCTAATGAAGAAATACTGGATGATGATTCCTTGGAAGCAGCTGTAATGTAGAGGATGTGTCCCAAGTGCAGACTGAGTTATAAATGGTTGAAAGGGCTTCCAATTGATGGGAAACAATATTACAGGGATGTTCAGAGACGTCCTAAATCAACCAACGCTTACAACAAAAGGCCGTATCCGGCTAGTGATAGGTAGCGACCACCAATGGTTGAGCCTGCAATGGACAGAATGCATGCTAAAGGCAAGAGGCCCTTACATGAATCTACGCCACCTAACTATTATAGAATGGAGAGCAGTCATTCTGAAAGAAGACTGGAGAGAGGCTCATTTCATGGAATCAAGGCCAGGGATTGGCCTCCTAGACCAGCCTCACGCAGGACAGAAAGTGGCCACTTTCATCGAAGGTCTGTATTAGGTTCAAAACATGAGGTCAGAGCCAAACACTTACCTTCACAGCTAGCTTCAAAGATGACCTTGAAGGTTGGAAAAAGCGGTTCAACATCTGAGTCAGCAAGTTCGTGGGTACTTGGAGTCCCAGACTGGTTTGTAATGCAAAACAAACCCAGGGAACTGCTTGCTCAGAAAGATGTTGGCATCCAAGGTAGGATGGTCAAGCCTCCTTTGGTGGCTCCGAACAATTGAGTATTGCTTAAACACCCAAAGACAAAGGAACCAGATATGGTCCCAGTTATTTCAAGATCACAAAGGAGAAAAATTCAGCGTAGGTACACTCAGTACCAGAACGATATAAAAGAAAATGGAGAGAGCTCTTCGTTGGTCCAGACAGAAGGAAAGAAAACTCCAAAGTTCGACCATACTCCAAAGCCAACTTTACAAAGCAAAGTGGGTTGCAGCAGAGAACAATTGGCTAAGGTTCATTCTGAACTAAAAGCCAGAGAGAAGTGTAGCTTAGCAGGATTGGAGAAAGCTCTGATGGAGAGTGATAGCGGGACAGAAGAAGAGATTGGCACAAGCCAGAAAAAAGAAATGATGGAGGAAGAAATGTTCGAAGCCTTCATGGCTGAGCAAACATTTTTGGTTGAAAATTCAGACGAGAAAGATCCTTCGAAGGAATCTGTTAACAATGAAGTACCAGAGTGCAGCATGGAGAATGCTGCTGAAGTAACTGAAGGTGGCCAAGAGAGGGAGCAGGTACAACCAGCCATCCAATTTGGCTCATTTCCTCCAGTATCAGTCAATATGGTACACATACTGCCCCATGAGTTCCAGGCTGGAAATGAGGACCAAGATGACCAAGACATGGATCCTATTCCTGTTTTTAGTGAAGACTCGCAAGTAAGTATGGTACAAGATGATCTTGGGATGGCTACCCCAATGGAGACTGAATACGAGAGTGAAGAAGAGGTGAGCATTAACCTCTCATATTCTTTTGAGTATCCTTCGAACTCTATGACACAACATGTCAAGCCGTTGTACATCAAAGCGTTCTTCGATGGGATACAACTGAACCGTGTTCTAATAGACAATGGGGCAGCAGTGAATTTACTACCGAAATCTTCTTTGAAGAAACTAGGGAAAAAGAATCCTAAGTTGATTCCAACCAGCACAACTATCGCTGGCTTTGCTGGAGACAAACAGATGGCTCAGGGGATTCTACCCATTAACTTGAGTGTGGGAACCAGGGACTGCATGACAACATTTTTCGTAATCGACAGTAATGCTAAATACAATGCTTTACTTGGGAGAGATTGGATCCACACTAACAAATGTGTGCCTTCCTCTTTGCATCAGAAGATTATGATGTCCTTAGGCAATGGGGAGACGGAGGAAATTGATGCAGATCCTCAACCCTTCATAGCCTGTGTAGACTTTGTAGAGGCCAAGTTGTATATTGAGGGTGTAACACCACTCAGTATACTGAGGAAAGTTGATGGCTTAGCCGAAGTGACGGCCGATGAGGAAGTGACACACTTGAAGCACTTAGTCAAAGAAAGTGCTGATGAAGAGATTGTCATTAAGGATGACAATGATGCCTGGTTGTAGGCAAAGAGATGAAGGACAGGAAGCCAAGTCTTTGGCTCTAATTGAATTCTCAACATTGGATGTAAAAGCCATAGTCCAGAAAGTACAGGAGCAAGAGAGAGAAGCCATGATAATTGGCTGTGAACAGGAACAGCAGCGGGTTAGAATTTTGACCCTTGGCAAATACTGTGTGTTGGACATTGAAACAAAAGTCCAGGAAATACAGGAAGATGATGCCTTATGGACAGACTTTGTTTACGAGGAAGAGGGTGAAGATGTTGAACTAAAGAACCTGGGAACAGAACAAGGCGACAAGGTTGTTTCGAAGGTAGGGAAAACCAAGCAAGAAGCTTCAATAAGTTCTCAGACACAGGATCCCTTAGAAGAAGTAAATTTAGGGGAAGGTTCTATGCAACAGCCCACCTATATAAGTGCTTGCTTGAATAATCTGGACAGAGACCAATTATTGGTTGTTTTGAAGAAATATAAAGATTGCTTTGCGTGGTCATATAATGAGCTACCAGGATTGGATAGGTCATTAGTCGAACATAGGCTCCCTATGAAGCTTAATTTCAAGCCATACAAGCAGAAACCAAGAAGAATGAGTCCAGAAGTAATTCAGAAAGTCAAGGAAGAGATTCTTAGACTACTCAAGGCAGGCTTTATTAGGACAGCCAGGTTTGTTGAATGGCTATCTAATATTGTGCCTGTAATCAAGAAGAATGGTAAAATGAGGGTATGCATTGACTTCAGAAATTTAAATCTAGCAACTCCGAAAGATGAGTACCCTATGCCTATAGTGGATCTGTTGGTGGACAGTTCAGCAAGGCATCAAGTTTTATCAATGATGGATGGACACTCTGGTTACAATCAAATCTACATTGCAGAGGAGGACATCCACAAGACAGCATTCAGATGTCCTGGAAACATTGGCACCTTCGAATGGGTTAAAATGCCATTCGGCCTGAAGAATGATGGAGCCACATAACAGAGAGCTATGAACACTATCTTTCATGATCTCATTGGAGGGTATTTGGAATGTTATATTGACGATATCGTAGTCAAATCCCAATCCATGGGAGAGCATTTGTCTCACTTAGAAACAGCCTTTGAAAAAATGAGAAAGTTCAAATTGAAGCTCAATCCTCTTAAGTGTGCTTTTGGCGTATCATCTGGAAACTTCTTGGGTTATGTAGTGCATAAGAAAGGGATACAGATTGATCAGAATAAAGCCAAAGCCATCATTGAAGCTAAGCCTCCATCAAGTAAGAAAGAATTACAAAGATTCCTTGGACAGGTTAACTTTCTTCGAAGGTTTATTTCTAACACTGCAGGGAAAACTAAAGTATTTTCTTCCTTGTTAAGGCTGAAAGATGAAGAGGAATTTGTGTGGACAGTAAAGCATCAAATTGCTTTCGAAGGTATCAAAGTCTACTTGGCCAACCCTCCAGTGCTGATGCCACCAAAGGACAATAAACCCTTGAAGTTGTACATAGCTGCAGCAGAAGATTCATTGGGAGCTTTCTTGGCCCAAGACAATGAAGAAGGCAAGGAACAAGCTGTTTATTACCTTAGTAGGTTTTTAAATTCTTGTGAATGTAAATATTCAGCTGTAGAAAAGCTGTGTCTTGCTTTGTATTTTGCTGCAATGAAATTAAGATATTATCTTTTACCTACAACTGTCTTGGTAATTGCAACCACAGATTTGGTTAAGTACATGTTATCTAGACCTATGTTGAGGGGGAGAATTGGCAAATGAATACTAGCCTTATCAGAATTTCATTTAGAATATGTCCCTCAAAGGGCAGTAAAAGGGCAAGTTTTGGCCAATTTTCTGGCAGATCATCCCTCTCAAACGGAGAGCCAAGAGATAATGGAACTTGGCATGGCTAGTGTTGAGCCATGGCAGATGTGGTTCAATGGATCGAAAGCCAATGGCTTAATTGGAATTGGTATTGTGATTAAATCTCCGCAAGGGGTAGAGACCACACATGGGTTCAGAGTGGATGAAGCTAGCTGTTCCAATAACCAGGCTGAATATGAAGCCTTAATAGTGGGACTAGAAATCCTTATTGGATTACAAGTACATACAGTAGACATATTTGGAGAGTTTCAATTGGTGGTTAACCAAGTGAAAGGGATTTTTAAGTGTCAAAGCATAAGTATTTTGCCGTACTATGTTGTTGCATTATATTTGCTTTCTCAATTTCAAATAGCAAATGTAACTCATGTTCCAAGATTCTTGAATAATAAAGCTAATGATGTGGCTCAGAAAGTTTCGAACTTCAAGAGAAGGGAGAATGCCCAAAGGGACATAAGCTAAACAATATATCAAAAATTGATACCACCTTTGAATAAAAGGAATGTAGTCTTGGAAGTCCATCGTAATGACTTACAAGAACAAGATTGGAGACATCCAATAATGCAATACTTAGCTGGTCCATCTTCGAAGGCCAGCAGGAAAATCAAATTGCAGTCTATGCAATATATGATATATGGCAATGCTCTCTACAAAAGGGGGGGAGATGGTTTATTGCTGGACTGTTTGGGCCCAAAAGAGGCATTAACAGCTATGGCTGAGGTTCATGAAGGCATCTGTGGTACTCATCAGCCTGGTGTAAAGATGAGATGGTTGCTTCGAAGGCATTCCTACTATTGGCCGACTATCCTTAAAGACTGTATAGAATATGCAAAGGGTTGCCAGGCATGTCAAAAGCATGGTACAATAAGGCATGTGCCGATAACTGACTTACACGCAGTAGTGAAGCCTTGGCCATTCAGAGGATGGGCCATGGATATGATGGGAAAAATACACACACCTTCTTCGAAACATCATTGTTTCATTCTAGTGGCCACTGATTACTTCACTAAGTGGGTCGAAGCCAAACCATACAAGGCTGTAGATCAGATAGAAGTCATTGGGTTCATTAAAGATTTAATCCATAGGTTTGGCATCCCACAAACCATAACTGTGGACAATGAGACTGTGTTCAATGGGAAAATGGTGAAGTCTTTTGTGGCAGAATTTGGAATTAGCCTTATTAATTCCACACCCTATTATGCACAAGCAAATGGTCAAGCGGAATCATCCAATAAATCCTTAAAAAAAGGAATACAAAAGGTTGTGGAAGATAATCCCAGGGATTGGCATAATTTGTTGTTGGATGTTTTATGGGCTTACAGAACTTCCTCAAGATCAGGCACAGGAGTTACACTTTATGCCCTAGTAGAGATTAATGTTAAATTTTTGAGGGTAAGATGCCAGAATTTTGAGGGTAAGATGCCAAAACCAGTTGGATCTGGAGCAGTACCATCAGAGTATGTATTTGGAATTAGAAGGCTTAGATGAGGTCAGAATTTTGACATTAAATAGCATTCTTTTCCAAAAGAAGAAAGCAGCCAAGAATTATAATAAGAAAGTCAAACACATTGGTTTTGATGAAGGTGATTTGGTATGGAAAACAATACTCCCAATAGGAATTAAAAGCCATAAGTTTGGCAAATGGTCACCTAACTGGGAAGGACCATATCAAATTCATAGAGTTCTGCCTTTTGGAGCCTACCATTTGAGAAATTTGAATGGATATGTACATCCCAAAAAGATTAATGGCAGATATTTGAAGCCTTATTTTCCAACCATTTGGGAAACGCAAGAAATAAAATAAACATTAAATACAAGAACACAAGACTGCTCAAATGATAGACAAAATTTGTTCCTTTATAAAGAATTAAGTACATTATGCCACAAATTGGCCCAGAAATCATTACAATGTCTTAATTGTTTTTGTACAATAGATTTCCTATTGTTAAGTGATGGAAATAGTTGAATAGCTGCAACCATCTCTCCCTTGCGATCAGCCAATTCTTGATTGGTGGTTTGCAATTTAGTGTCAGTTCGAACCAAGGCCTGGTTTACTGCAGCTAATTCCTCTTCAAGTTGAGTTTTCCTCTCCAGTAGCTGGGCTCGAAAGAGGGAGGCCGAGGAGTGTTGTTCCTTAAACTTTGATACTTCAGCATGAACTTGAGAAACAAAACTCTGGTCGCCAGCCAATTTCTTAGCCTCAGCCTTGGCAGCTTGACAAATGCTGATGTAAAAGTCGACAGTGGCTGCTACCTCAGACAAATGACTTGAAACATCCATGCCTGATTGTTCAGCAAGTTTACAGCACTGGAGGAACCCATTTCTAATTATAGGCCTTTGTAGAGCCTCGAAGGGAATCCTCGAAAAGGAAATCAGTAGTTCCAGGCATGTGTCCATGTCTATTGAAGGTACAGAAGGCTTGTGGCTGGAAGAAGAAGAGCTCTCAAGAATTTCCAACAAGGAGTTAGCCAAAACTAATGGCTCAGCTTCAATACTGGATATTGGAGAGGTAGAAGGTATGTCAAAAAGACCAGCTAATCTGGCCTCAAAAACATCAACCTCATCCATAGATATGAAGGGTGCAGAGAGTGTTGCAGTGGAAGGCATAGAAGACTGCATGGGGATAGGAGAAATCAAAGGAGCATCTTTGGCAGCTTCTATGGTCTTAGCCACCAATGAATCTAGGGAAGAGGGGCTGGAAGTAGACAAAGGTGATGAACTAGGGGTTGGAAGACTATCAGCACCCTCTGTGAGGGGATCAACTGCCATCAGAGATGGAATAGCAGTTGGAATTTCTGTGAAGGAGGGAGGAAGAGCAAGGTTCGAAGGAGAAGTGGTCTGAAGTAGATCAAAAGTCAGAAAAGGGAGGTATTGCTCTAGGCCAAGAAGGAAAGATGCAGGAATGCTTGATCTCAGGGAAAGTACAGGAAGTGTAGACCTTGAAAGTGGGAAGATAAATTGAGTAGTCCTCACATCCTGCATCTGGCCAGTCCTTACATCCTGCATCTGGCCAACTTCAACTGAAACCGAGGGAGACTTCGCTGGAAAGAGAAACGCAGTAGTTGTTGCTGTAAAAGGAAGAAATACAAAAGATTGTCAAATTTCAATACCAAAAGTTGAAAAAAAAAAAGGGGGAAGAAGTGTGAGAGAAAGTACTCGTTCCAGAGGTATTAGCACTGATGGGAGAACTGCGAAGGGAGTAATGTTCGGCAGTTTGTCGCCTTCTTGCAGCCTCCCTTTGTAATGCATCAGCAGCAGCGGCTTCATCCCTCAAAAATTGTTGCTGCCGTCTCCTCTCGGCCCTTTCAAAAACAATTATTGCCTTAGAATGTTCCTGCTCTACTGCCTTGGTAGCTGCTTCGTGAATGGGGTCTTCAACCAAGTCAGTAGCAGGAACAGTCACTTTCCTTCTTTTCCTTCTTGGCAGTGCTGCTACTGGCTCCTTTTCGATTCCCCTTTCTTCAAATTGGGGTTCAGATTCTTCAGAGGTAAGTTCTTTCCCCATCACTGTAGTAGTTGCCTCAAGAGGAGGATGTTCGATTATATCAGAAGGGGAGACAGCCACCTTTCGTTTCTTTGTTCTTTGCAAAGGCACTTCTTGCTCTTGCTCAATCTCTTTTTCTTCCAGAGATTCAGATTCCTCAGGAGGGAGGACTAGCTTCCTTTTCTGTTTTTGTTGTTGTTTCTTTTTGAGGATAGCTAGAGTTTCAGCTCTCTTGGGGGATTCTTCTTGCGGGGACCCTGCACCAAAGAACATAAGTGTAAAGGAAATGAACAAAAGATTCAAAAGAAAGAAAAAGGAAAATTGAAGATATTTACCCTTCTTCGAAGCAGCTCTAGTAACTCTAGCTGGAGGGGATGAAGCTGCAGGAGTAGTTGTGGCAGCTTCAGGAAAAAGGGGAATGTTCTCAGCCGTTGCTGACTTAGCCTTTGAAGGCACTCCTAACCCTATTAGCAAGTCATGAGGGTGCACAGATAGACGTACTTCCATATTGGCTGTCCACCAGTTCTGGAATCTTTTCAAAACTAAGCCAGATGGAAGAAATGGGACAAATTGGAACTCATTCAATTCCTTCAGCAGTTTGAGTATTGCCGTCTCTAGCTTGGATTTGGATATCCTCAAATCTCTAGCAGTAAGGTGGACATTCGAGAGACTGCAAAGTGGAATAGGTATTCCTTGAGTGAGCCCAAATTTTCTAGCAAATTGAGAAGGGCAATACACCTCAGAAATGCACTTATAGGCTCGAGGGTTCAAGGTGCCAATGAACAATTCCCTTGGTAGCAGTATAGAGGCCCACATATCTTTATGAGGTGAGGTGGAGCACTCTTTATCAGCCAAGAAAGTCTGCAGCCAGGACGGTTCTCTATTGGCTTCGAACGGACAAAAGAAGGAGGCAGACAGAGAAATAGGGAGTTGATAAAAGAAAGTAAAGTAATAAGCAAAAGAAGCAGGATAAAGGACAATCCTAACATACTTCTCCCCGTAAGTGCTAGGATCCTGGACAAGGAATCTTAGGCATTTTGAATGCAGATCAGTAAAATAGGCGAAGAGCCAGAGCTGGAGCACCCAGAGGGGACCTCCTTGGTTAACATCAAGTGGTCTTTCACAAAATTGGGAACAAGCTCGGTAAACATGGCCTAAAAGGTAAGGAGCAACAGCTATATGTTTTTTCAAGACAAGTGCCTTCGCGAGGGGAGCGAACTCAGGCATAATTCTCTGAGACGATGTGCAAAAAAGAAATTTGCATAACCAGTATAAAATAAAGGAAAAGAATTCTCTGTCTTTCACAGGGCCTTCCTTTTTATTTTCAGCCTTCATAAAGTCACTATAAGAAGAATTTAAGGCTGGAAGGGAAAATTTGACAGGAAGGTCCAGATAATTGGGAGTAAAAGGAGAGCCATGAGGGGAAAGTCCTAAAAGATGGCAAATATCGAGAATGGTGGGAGCCATCATGCCACATCGAAATTGGAAGAAATTAAAAGCCATATTCCAAAAACATAAAGCAGCTGGAATTAAAAAGGGGTCCTCAGGGATGATGAACCTCGAAAGACGAAGGGCGTCAAGGATATAGAGCTCCTGTAAGTCATCTTCTCTCGCAGGTACAACCTTGTCATACCATTCCTCCCATTCAGCTCTCAACGTCGGCCAGCAACGATAAGGTCGGGTCAATCTCCAATTGCTCCAGTCAAGCCCTCCTTCGTAGAGAAGAAAGTGATCCTCCAAACGAGGGTATAAAGCTGGGAGTTGGTCAGGAGCTTTCCGGAAGATGGGGCCTAGAACATATTCTTGTTGGCTGCTGTGACGAGGGACAAAGAGACGTCCATCTATAGCGCTCGACCCACCAGTTGTTAGTTTGGTGATTTCTTCATCGATGCATTTCTTCAAAGCCATGGTAGGGCTAATACGGTCGCCAGCGAGTACTTTCAGTGAAGAAGGATCCATTGAGGAAGAGAGGGTTATTAGAAGATCCGTAGGGTTTGTGTGTTAAAAGAGCAAGTGATTTCAGGATACAAAATAAAAGGGCTTGTGAAGGTTTCATGTCTGAAAAATATATTGCGTAAGTCGTTAAGTACTAAAAAGAACGAATACGAAGAGTTTTCCTTCAAGTACTTTTGGAGGGAAAAAAAAAAACACAACTTAGATACTGAGACTAGCTTCGAAGTAGGGTATT
Organism: Camellia granthamiana; assembly: GCA_036172215.1. Classification (NCBI taxonomy): domain Eukaryota; kingdom Viridiplantae; phylum Streptophyta; class Magnoliopsida; order Ericales; family Theaceae; genus Camellia; species Camellia granthamiana. The sequence goes on along the minus strand of CM069903.1, from coordinate 41,288,262 downwards.
TGGCTTCGAAGCCAAATTTTCGCACCATAAAATCAAACAACGGCTGCGAAATTCGAAAGCCGGCTTCGAAGCATACTACATGTTTAAAGATGCTAGAATGCTCGCGTATTGGTCTACTTCAAAGGGTTTTAAGACCTGTTTCAGTGTTATTAATGAAAATAACGGCCTTCGAAGCAAAATTAAGGATTCTTTAAGGGTGGGAATTACTATTCAAAACATCAAAACCAATCGTTGGTTTTTATAAAAGGAGACTGTCTTTTAAACTAAAGCAGCATGGACTGCTCCTCGAAGTAAAAGTGGCCGACTTAAAATAGATTGGTTATATCAACCATGGCCATATAGTGGTTGTAGTTAGTTTGAAAGGCAAGGTTGTTAAATTCGAAGCACTAATTCTAGATGATATCAGCCAGAATTGCCAACTTTACTCCATAAATTGGAAAAAAGACATGTTGGTCCTTTTTAGTATTTCATTAAAAACAATTGAGTCCAGATTCGAAGAATGAGTTTGTTCGGTTCAAAGCTCTAAATTGGCTCTCAAAGGCAAATGGAGACAAATGCCAAATGAAAGATTCTATTTATAATGAAGGCCAAAGCAATTACAACAAATGACCCTATCTGGGTATGAACTCAAGTTCATAAAAATAAGGAATAGAGTAAATAACAAGATCATGAAATTTGGTCCAACAATGATCAATGAATTTCTGTTCTTTCTTTATTATATCTTCTATTTCTTCTAATGTTGGCTGTATAAGTTGGTGAGCTCTCACTTCGTAGTAGAGTTCTTCAGCCTTTGTTTCGAAAGCTTCCTCTCTCAATCTTTGTTCCAATTCGTCTATGACCAAATCATCCCAATACGCAGAATCTTTGTTTTTGAAATCATCGAATTCTTCGATAAAGTTCTCTGCTTCGTACTGGGTTTGAATTCGGAGAGACGAAAGTTGGTCCAAAGATTGTGTAGTAACCATGGAATTTCGATGCTACTAGAGGAGTACTGGGAGTTGGTCGAGGAACATATGAAGTTCTGCTTGGGCAATGGGATTAAGGACATGGCCCCTAGTTAGAATATCACAAGCCCATTGAAAGTTCTTGAGAGGGACTTCGTCCTCAAGAACATTGAAGGGCAAGTGAGAGAAAGCTGCAAGCAGAAGTTGGGCTTCTTTCTGCTCAACTGAGGTAGGGATTGACGGAGGTTTGTAAGGTGGAATGACTTCATTCATGGGGAGGGCAAGCCTCAGTTTCTCTGTCCAAGAAAGCGTTGGTGGAGAAGAAGGGGCAGATGCTTTTGTTTCAGAGGATGGAGAAGAAGGGGTGGATGCTTCTATTATGGGAGATGGCATGGGAACAAAAGCATTAATATAGTCAAGCCAGTCAGAAGAGCCAATTTTCTCCTTCTTGGCTAAAAATGATGGGTTGTACCCTTGTGCCTCTTCTGGGCGTCGGGCAACAAGCACTGACTTTGTAGGCGTGGAGGATGTGTACCATGCCATAAGAAAGTTCTCCTCCAAACTACGTCAATAGTCAATGGGCACGTAAGGGTAGACTACTGAACTTCGAGCATAGGAAGGAAACTCCAAAGGGTCATTGAACTCAACAAAATGATGGTTGATTCGTTCCCTCAAATTATAAGTCTCAGGTGTTGACCAACTCGTCCAGCCAGAAACTCCAGAAGATGAAGAAGTTATAGCTTCATCCCATGCAGAATTTTGTAAAGAAGAGTTTCCTAAGTCCATATTTGCAACTTGCCAAATCAAAGGTTTGAAAGCAGTTTGTTCGAGGTACAAGGGGGAGTCAGAGGAAGAACTTCTTGTATCTATGTCTGCAACTTGTTGAATGGAAGGATTAGGGGCAATGTGTTCGTAGTCCAAAGGTTGGTAATTTGCAAAGGCTTCCATGACCTGAATATAGAAAGGCGGGTAAAGGTGGCTAATGAATGCGTGAAGATTCTTTTGAGGGAAAACAACATTACTCAATGACTTTTCGTGTGCTTGATAAATAGAAAGAGAAATTGATTTAGCCGTAGTCTGTTCGAATGCTAAGGTATTGGGATGTTCAACAAATTGGAAAAGAGTTAATGCAAATGGTCACCAAAGAGATGACGGTTGTGTTTCCAGAAGATAGATTCTATGCACGTTCCAAAAGCGCGGGAAAGGCTATGATCCACTAATATCACCAAGTATTGGGTATATTAGTGCGGGGGGTAATGTTGGCTACATATTTTATAAAAGCCAATTACAGTTCGACACGTGGCAAAGTAAGGGCAAGTTAGGGAGACTACTCGAGTCTTCGATCCTGATCGTACACGTGGCAGTGAAATTTGGTTCTCACGTGATCTGAGTAGTACTGGATCAGTAAAGAGATACAAGATGACGTGGCTTCAACGGTTACTCATATTCAAATTCGAATATAGGAGGGAAGCCCAACTGCAAGTGATGGCGTAGTTGAACTACTTCTAAGGCAGCATGATCAACGATCATGGGGGAGCAGTTCGACGGTTTGAAGTACAATTCGATGCTCATCCTTGAGGAGTATAAATAGCAAGGAGGTTCCCAGAAAAGTCTCTCGAACTCAGATCATACAAACCAGTCTTACTTTATATTTTCCTTTCCAGTTTTTACATTTCCAGTCTTTACATTTCTGCACTTTAAATACCTGCTCTGCACTTCATTTATAGGAGTAGTTTCAAGTAGATTCAAGTAGATTGTCGCTGTAAACCTCTACGAGGCTGAGTTCGAATCATTGTAAGTTTTCATTTAATGAAATACTTCAATTGCTATTTGTTTAACTGTTATTTCGTTTAATTTCTCCTAAGTCAAGCCACCAGTAAAAGTCCTCTTCATTGAGGCTGAAAGAACTAAAACACAATCTTCTGATAATTGGTTGGCAATTATAATTTCTGTAAGGACTGATTGATCCTTGCTGGCACGCTCGCATTTACAAAATTACCCTTTGAAAGCCAAAAAGCCAACAGGCACATAATCATTAGTACATTAATTTGAAGAATGCAACAAATCATAAGAAGATAATTTTTATATAAACAAATTATAGCGAAAACAAACAAGTGTTCATTGAGGTTGGGGTGGTTAACTAATAGTCTTTCTTTTCTTTTTTGGGAAAAGAAAATATGTAACATAAGTAATGGATAAATTACATTCATAGTCATTCTATTGTATCAATTTAATTCATATATATATTTCTAATTTTGTCAGTTTTACAATTGAATTTTTCATTTTGTATTATTTTAGTTCAATTGATAAATGTCCTTTAAAAAAATTAACTAAAATTAAAAAGCAAAATAGTCTGTTTATCAATTTAACTAAATTAACACAATGTCAAAATTAAAATAAAGAATAAAGTACATAGACAATAGATTTAATTTGTCCTAAAATAATTATAATTTCTAGCGTATGTATGCATCACAAAGTTTTGTTTGTTAGTTTTTTTTTTTTTTCATTTTAAATAAATCTTTCAAAAGTATATCCCCGGTCTCTATTAAATATTTTATAATTTGAAAAAAAAATATAAATCCACATTCTGGGCGGTGAAAATGTACCCGGCAACGAAGACGTTTAACGTTATTGTCATTCCAACAGCAATCCCTGCCAGCTCTCCTACCTGCATAATTAAAAATTATAATTGAAATTAAAAAAAAATGATTAAACGATCATTACCTCACCAATGGTAAAATATAAAAATAAGAAAACTCACCCCCCCCCCCCCCCCAAAAAAAAAACAAACAATAAGAAGAAGTTGACACTTATTTTGCCACATCATTGTAGATAAAATTATGAATAATTTTTGAATATTTCAAACATTTTCCTTTATTTTATGCATCAACTTAAAAAGTGAAGGCAGAAAAATATATAAAAACAATAGATATAGGTATAGATATAGATACCGATCGATTATCAGTAGCAACACCGGAGATGACGAACATGAGAAGGAAAGAGATGATGAATTCCAGGACAAAAGATTGGAGATTAGATCCAGCTGGTACAGTTCCAAAGTAAGCTTCACTTGTTACTTCAAATATTAGAGCCAGCGTGCAACTCCCTAATACCGAACCCATTAATTGTGCTGCTATGTGATAATGGCACCTACAAAAATCAATTTATATCAAACCATTTCATTTCATTCCCAACTCAAATATGATCGGTTAATTCATCATTCCCTCTCTCTCTATATATATAGAGTGATAGTATATAAATAAAAAATTTACGCATAATTTTCATATATGTGACTGGAGTTGTTTGGGGTGTCCTAAATAAATGCACTTTTTGTCTTTTTAGACAAAAAAATTAAAGAAAAAAATATGGATGTTTAGGTTAATTTTTTGACTTTTTATAGAAAAATGTGTATTAAAAAATTATATAAATTAGTGTGTAGGGAAAAATTAAAATTGAGAGTTGTGCAACCGTAATTTTTAACTTTTGATAAATAATGATAACTTTTTAACTTTTTAAGTAATTTTTTAATTTTTTTTTGACTGTTTTTCAACTCACCAAACTTAATCTTAATAACAGCCCCCGCCAGCACGAATGGCAAAAATCTTAGTGTGGGTCCTACCACCTTGCACCGACAAGGATTACTTGTACTCCCACACTCTACATATATCGGTATTCCAATGCCAGCCATTGACCACCACGCCAACAACAACAATAATAATGATATCTAGATGTGAGCGTTGTGGGTGGGGCTCGGAAGTTCAAGAGAATTGGTGGTTTGGTTTTCTTTTGTTTGTTTGTGAGTGAATGTAGTGAGGGAAGGAGAAGAACAAAGAAGCAGAAAAGACAAGTTAAAAAAAAATTAAACATTGAATTTTAAAAGGAGCACAGCATAGCATATAATAGGTGCTATTTTCTTCTGACTAGGGATGGTAATTTGAAATCGGCCCGACGGAGACCCGACCCTCCGACCCCGAATGGGACGATTTTTCCTCGAAAAAAACTCCCCACAGGCCGGGAATGGTATTAAAAAAAAATCCCCGATCATTTTCGAGTCGGGAACGGGGATAGCTTCCCCCGGCCCCGGCCCCGGCCCGAGTAATACCCCTGTAATCCTCGAATATATATTCCGTATATATATAACGTTTAGGTTACTTTTTGAGACTCATTTCATTTGAGCCTCTCCCCCACTCACACTCTCTCTTCTCTCGGCCTCTCTCTCCGTCTCTCTACTGTGATGCTCACGGCAACGGTGACGGCGACGGCGTCGGCGTCGGCCGCTCCTTCTCTCTCCTTCACGGCGTCACTCTTCCCTCACGGCATCACAGCGGTGGCTCCTCCTCCTCTCTCTTAATGGCGGTAGCTCTTCTCTCTCTCTCACGGTATGTCCTCTCTCTCTCTCTTTCACGGTATCTCCTCTCTAGTTACTCTCTCTCTCTCTCGCTTTGTTTTTTGATTTTGTTCTTCAGATCTGGAAGTTCTGGTCACCGGTGCCAAGATCCGAGTTGAGGAAGAGACGAATCTGGGTGTGTTGTTGATGATCCTCAGATTTGGAGCTAAATATATATGTTAAATCTATTGTTGTTATTAAATCCATTGTTAAATCTGTTGTTGTTGAATCTGCTGTTGTTGAATCCGTTGTTGAATCTGTTGTGTTGTTGTTGAATCTGGGTATGTTGTTGATTTTGTTGTTGAATATTAAATCTGTTGTTGTTAAATTTGGTATTGAATATCTAATCTGAAGCTTCTTTTTTTTTTTTTTGGCTGGGGACTTTTCGGGGTCGGGGAAACCCGATCCCCGTTAGGGGACGGGGGCGGGTGGTGACAGGTTCCCCGTCGGGGATCGGGGCCGGGGACGGGAAAATTTCTACCATCGGGGATCGGGGACGGGGAGGGTGATCTCCGACCCCGCCTCGCCTCGTTGCCATTTCTACTTTTGGCATTGAAAAGCTGAAGGAGCATCAAGCGGTCATCACATGTTTATAATTACGAAAAAAATAATATAATTATATATTTTTTGAGTTATAATTTAAAAAATTTATAATTAATACAATATGAAATATAATTAAAAATTTCATTAATTATAATTAAAATAATATTGTAATTAAAAAAATAACATAATTAAAAATACACATGTTACACTCAGTGGTGGAGCCAATAAATTAAATAAGATGGGACACTTATTAATTATAACATTGAAAATTTTTACATAAATTTTTACGATTGACTTTAAGAAAGATATATATATATTATTTGTAATTAGTATATCATGGACAATATATAAAAAAAAAATTCATAGATATAAGTTTTAAAATAAATTATATAATGATAAAATAATTTTTTATACAAGATTTCAGTAAAAATTCAATGTAATAGTAATACTACGTCATCATTGACATATGATATCACCACCAATAGTAAAGGCACACATAGAGGATGAACCCCATATGTCAAATGTAACAAATAATTCAATAAATTTCATATCTTCATTGAGATTAATTATAATTGTATGTCAATAATGATAGATATCACCATTGTATTGAAATTTTCATAAATAATAATATAACTTATTGTAATATCTTTATTTTCAATAAAAAAAACAACCATTATTATTCTCATAATTTTAAAAATGTCATTGATATTTCACTTTAAATAATATTTTATAATTTTTTTATTTAAAATATTTTCTTTATATTTGTAAAAAAAAAAAAAAAAAAAATTTATTCCAAAACTCAGGAGGGAGTCACCCCTAGGCCCACTGTGGCTCCGCCACTGGTCACACTCTTTCTAAAGTGTGTATCAAAACTTCACTTCATATTGGCCCTATTTGGTACAACTTAATTTCAGCTTATTTCAGCTTTCAGCTTAATTTAAGCTATTTTGATGTGTTTGGTTTAGCTTAACAATACAACTTATAGCTTTTTGTAAGTTAGAAATCAACTTATTCTTTGAGTGGGGCAAGAGAAGCTTAATTTATAAGTCAGAAATCAACTTATATTCATAATTATAAGATATAAACTATAAGCACTTTCCCACAGCTCTATCAAACAGGGCATTATCATGGTGTTAATTGAGAAGGGGACGGGGAGGAGTCTGATACTTGTGCCTGTTTGTCCTTCCCTTGTTTTAGGCTGCTACCGTGTACTTCCATTCAAGGAACATAAAAATGTTAATAAATAAATAAAAATAGTGTGTGATATTTCGTTGTCCATACGAGTTCTTGATTGTTAGTATCACTGTCATAAAAAAAAATGTTAATTTTTTTAAAATTTATTATATATATAGCATTTGATTATAGAGAATTGTAGTCGAATGGCCTAAATAGCCCAATCTAAAGGATTGGTGTGTTTTATTCCGTTTTTCTTTTAATATATCGGATTAATTTGGAATTTTTTGACTTTTTATCTATTTAGGGTATCATATTTTTACTTTTTAATACGTTTTTTTTTATAAAAAAAAAAGTTTAAAAAATTAAAAAATTCAGCTTTTAACCAATTTTCTAAAATAAAAAAAGAATAAGTGTGTTGGATTTGAGAGGCAAAAATGAAAAATTTGGCACAATATTTTGAACCAAGAGTTAGAAAAATCGAGTCTTAGCAGTTCAAATGAAAGTTTATTAGACTAGTCCCACTAAGATGGTAGGAAAACTTACTTTCGGGAGAGTTGCTTTTGTCTCGGTAATTACCTGATCCTACTGGATGAGCAATGTGGTTAATAATGTAACAACCCTCACACTGTTTACCGATTAATGACTGAATGATTACCGATTACTGCTAAACTGAGACCGAATATGAAAAGTAATTGGACTGACTGAAATCTGAAACTGAATCGATTGACTGTATCTGTTTAATTGCATGTTTATCTGTTTGACTGTTTAATTATCTGTTCAGTTTTTATGTTTAAACTGTTAATTGAAGGCCTTATCGGTGTCCGAATCCAAAATTGATTGAAGTTCTATGGTCGTTAGAATTAATGTGATTTTATGGTGTAATTATCTGAAATGCGATGTGGTATGATTAAGTTAGAATAAAATAAGCTAAATGAAACAAGTTGCCTTATTTACAGAATTGCCATTGTTAGTGGGCCATGTAGACTATACACATTTGAGCCTTGTACACTTGAATCAAAACTTTTCCTCAGCTCATTTTAAGAGCATAACCGGCCATAGAGAGAGAGAGAAAGTGAGAGTTGAATTGTTCTTGTGAATTGCTTGGTGATCTTGAAGAAATTGTAGGAGATTTGCCTTCTTGAGCTTCTAGTCTTGTGATTGAAGACTTAGGTATGAATTTCAACCACCCATTGTTGTATTTAAGGTTGTTCTTGCATGATTCATGCCAAATTAGAGAGCTAAGTCATGTTTTAGTCTTAGCATGTGTAAATGAAGCTTAATTGTTGCATGCATGTTGCCATTCATGAGTTTTGAGGTGTTATTCATGAATTCCTCACATGCATGTTCATAATTTTACAATGGACCTTGATTTCATCTTGTTTTGAGACTAATGAGCTCAATAGAGCAAGTATTTGAAGCTTGTAAATTGCTTAAAGTTCATGCATGTTCATTTGAAATCATGTTCATGAAATTTGGGATTGAAATTGGGTTTAATTGATCTTCCGTTGGGCCTTGATTTTACAAATTGAGCTTTGAATCATGTTATTCTATGTATCTACAAGTGTTTTCCAATAAATGGGCCAAAAGGAATTGATTTTGATGCATTTGTGTTTGATTTTGAACTTGGAGCTCAAATCTGGATTTTCCAGATTTTGGTCTTCTGCTCGAGCGGGGAGAACGGCGCTCGAGCGGGAAATTCGTGCTCCCAGTACTTTATACTGTTTTGATGTCCGCTCGAGCGGGGTATTAGACACTCGAGCGGGACCTTGTGTCTCATGCTCGAGCGGCTATCGAGCGCCCTATCGAGCGTGATTTTCACCCATCCAGTACTTTTGACTGTTTTGCAGACCGCTCGAGCGGGGTAAGTGACGCTCGAGCGGGAACCTTCGTCTGCATGACCGCTCGAGCGGCGTAACCTATGCTCGAGCGGGGCTCTGTTTTTCTGAAATTTCTGAAAATGTTTTCTAAGTGCATCTTTGCATTCTCATCCCATCCTAGGCATTCTTAGGCCTCGTTTAAGACATCTTAATGAGGATATAGATGTAGAACACACCGAGTCAAATTAGGGATTAAGTCATCATTATCTTTCCCAACCGTGTAGCTTAGTGTGTGTTCAATCTGTAAACTGTGTAGGGTTGGCTTTTCGAGGAAACGCTCTAGCCTACTGTAGCCCAGAACTCTGTGAGTAACAATTGTGTAAAGATATGTTCAACTGAGAATGTTTTCTGACTGTTTAACTGAACTGTTTTCTGAACTGACACTGTTAATTGAATGAATGTATGTCCTATATTCTGAACTGTATTGTGGCATCCTTGGCAACTACTGCTTACTATTACTGTTATAGAGATCTCTGTCGGTTCCCTTGTTGGAACCACCACTGTTTACTGATTGATGGCCATCATCTACTGCTTGGTCTTTTAAGACCTACTGTTTACCGTACTGCTATGCTAATGGATGTACCACATATGACTGTTTGACTGAATGACTGAATTACTGATATGTTGAATCAATGAACTGTTTTCATTACTGTAAGGACATTCATTCTTAACCCCTTTACGCATTATGTTATTCACTGGGCTTTAGCTCACTGCTCATATATATATGTAGGTGTTCAGGCACTAGACCGCGGCTAGAAGCATTGGGGTAACCTCCAGTTTTGTCAAGCCAACTACCGTGCCTCACTGTGAGGTTTCGAGCCTGCCAAGCCATGGCTTAGGGGTGTTTTAACTTCCCCCGTCTGCCTCCGTATCTGTTTTGTATAATTGTATAGACTGAATGTTTGGTACTGTACTGTTTAATGGGGATTAGGTCCCTGATTTGACTGACTGTAAGTATTGTACATACTGGTTTGCACTGTTTATATGTATATGTATGAAAACTCTTTTTGCATACAGACTGTCACAGCTCATTGGACATTGTTTATTTACTGTTTTGGCTTCCGCCATGCCCCTGTACTCTGTTTTACTGTATTACTGTTAAGCAGGCCTTCGGTAATCTCGGATTACTGGCCCGTTACGGTGCTAAACCCATAGGGGCGGGTTTGGGCTGTGACAAATAATTACAGAGCACGCGTATAGAAGCGAGGGGAGATCTGTTTGCTAGAATCAAGGGCTCTTTCTGTAGAAACCTCCAAAAACAATCGTTGTTTTTTGAAAATTAATTATTTGATTTTTTATAAAAATACACATAAAAAAATTTTAAAAATTAATTTTTTAATAATGACTTTTTAATTATTTTAACTAAGGTGGTATTTAATAAAGCTAAAAAATTAAAAATTAAAGACTGAAAATTAAGTATTAGAAGCTGAATGTTGAATTTTTTAAATTGAAAAGTTGTTTGATAAAAATTTAAGTGCTTAACTAAAAATAAGTTATTTGATATATATAAGATCAAATTTAAATTCATTATTTTTAAATTGTATATTTCAATTTTTATATTGTGATGATGATAGTAGTGGTGGTGGTGATGGTATGATGGTGATGGTAGTAATAGTGGTAGTGGTGACGGTAATGGTAGTGTTGATGGTAGTGGCGGCAACGTCGTGGTGGTGGTGGTGGTGGTAATAGTAGTGACAGTAGCAGTAGCAGTAGCGGTAGCGGTAGCGGTAGTAGTAAAATGATGGTAGTGCTTGTGGCAATAATGACAATAGTGATGAAGGTGGTGGTAGTAGTGATAGTGATAGCGGCAACGGCGACGGCGATGGCGACGGCGACGGCGGTGGCATGGTGGTGGTAGTGATAGCGGTAGTAATGATGGTGGTGGTAGAGATAGCGGTGACATGATGGTGGTACTTGTAGTGGTGGTGATAGTGGTGATAGTGACATGGTGGTAGCAGTGGAAATAGTGGTGGCGATGATTATAGATATAGCGGTAGCAATGATGGTGATAGTGATGGTGATGGTGATGGTGCTGGTAGTGGCGACGGCGGCATGATGGTGTTGGTGGCATGGTTGTGGTAGTAGCGGTAGTGATAGTGGTGGCAATGGCGTGGTAGTAGATGTAGTGATGATGGTAGTGGTAGCAGTAACAATAGCGGTAGCAGTGGTGGTTAGTTTATCATAGTATATATCGATAATTATGTTTAATATTATAAATTCAATTAAATTAAGTAATTTTCATATGATTTAAAATTTTTCTAAATTTTAGCTTACAAATTAAGAGGTACTTAATTTTTAAGTGATATCAATTGTGATTATGAAACGAGCTTAATTAATTACTATTTAATGTATTCGATTTCACGTGTTAAATCATATTATTAAACATTCCCTAATTCTCAAACCAAATAATAAATTCCTAATTCCCTAATTCTCCAACTTATCCTTAATGTAACTTGTAACTAATATTCAAATGGATGCCATTATTAAAAAGAGAGATACTTATGGCATCTCCAACGGTTCGCCAAATATTTTATCAAATTTGAGGAAAAAAAAAAATGCATTCCTCTATTTGATACCAACTACTCCAACGGGGAATTTGTAATTGTCATCAAAACATAGGTTGACCTGGGGGATGACCTGCCAGACATCTGGCCGATCGACCAATAACTGTAATCCAGCTTAGCAAATGCACTGCTTGTATGATTTCCCTTCTTTTTTTCTTCAGGTTCTGCCATTATTTCCTCTATTTTTTCTTCTTCTTCTCTGTTTATGGATGATTTTGATCAATTCGGATACTAAAATGCGAAATTGTGATTGTGATTGTGTTTGTGACAGGAGTTTTGGGTTGGAAATGAAGAACTTGTTGACATGTATGAAAGGAGATTTGGTGATACTAGCTATATTACTTTCAAGCTTGTATGGTCAGTTTACACATTTCATATGGTAGTAACAATCGTCAACATGAATTAAGAAAGAGAAGAGAGCACAATGAACTATAAATACATTTATAAAAAATATGAATAAACTAAAAGCAATAGAAACAAGCAGGAATTTCAAATTCAAGAAGTCTACTTGAGCATTATAAAAGTACATGAAAAAGACCTGTGTGGGTGATTTTCCGACCACACTGCCAACTCAGTATTCAGTTGGAGAGTACTGGCAGAATAGATGACACCTGGCTGACCTGCAACAGAAAGAGAAGATTCCGGCGGTGGTTCGTCCACCCGGGGGCACTCCGACGATCAAGTCAGTATAACTCTCAAAGATATTCAATAGTGCTTAACTCATTAGATAAAGCATAAAAAGCATACCTTAGACCCATAAGGGTGCCTCTCTTTGATAGCCAACACAATCCTAGTCCTAATAGGAGCCTAGCTCTAATGGACTTAGGATTACCACTAATCTTACACTCCCAGTAGGATTAGGATAAACTCTCTAAGAGTCTCATCTTTACCCAAACCAAAGTCTTCTCTTATTCTAGGACTCTTGTCCCTTATCCGCTTATCTCAGATTCCGGTTTCTTCGCAGATAACCTCGGCCTAGCCGAGATGATCTCGGCGTCATGACCAGGACACGTGGCACCTCGGCCGGCACTTCGGTGACACCTCGGCCACGTGTTGTCATTCAAAAATTATGTCCCCACAACTGCCCTCTAGGTTCTATTACCTCGGTATCCTGAGGTGATGGAACCTATATCATTTCTTCCATTTAGCACGTCGGCTAAGCTCGCTTCATCATCTATTGCTGAAGTCATAACTTGTCGGCTTAATATGACCAAGACCTATAGTTTGCTTTCATCAATGCCTTAGAACCAACGACTAAGTTCGTTCAAGTTTCTCAGCCGAAACCGTCCTCCTAGCCGAGGTATTTGCTTCATTGAATCAAGAACTTCAAGAGTTCCAGCACGCGTACAAGCTGGTACGCACAATATTTCAACCATTTTTACCACGTGTCTTTTCCCTACTGGACCGTACTTGATACGCGCCATCAAGTTGTATCGTTTTTGCGAAGCTTTCTGCAACCAGTTTCACTCTCTCCCTCCAGGGAGGCTTTTGTTGCACTTCTTTGCTTACTACCACCGTCTGACATCGGCGTACTTCACACCGGCCCTTTTGTAATCTAAACAATCATTCTTCGATGTTAGGCCGAAGTGCCTTCCTTTCTTATCTGAATGCATCCTCAAATTTCTTCTTTTCAATGTGTTTTGCATGATTCTATACTTAGAATAATTTGCATGTCTTCAAGGTACACCTTTACTATGTAATCTCTTCGGGGTAAAGATACCTCGGACACAACTTCTAGTTTTGTTTATTTCGGCCTTGGCTTAACACTTGAAAATATTGTAACAAATGTTTTTACAAGTGTTGCTCAAAACTCGCCACTTTTCTTTTACTTCTTAAGACTTCTGTCTTCTATTATCTTCCAAGTCTTGGCAACATGGTAATCTCAGCACATGCATAGATACTTCTTTCACTCGTAACCTTGGCTTAACCTCAACTTGTAAATTTTCTCAAAATTTCAACAAGGGTGAAACCAGTCTTCTTATAACATGACCTCGGCTTTAATTTCAACTTGTAAACTTTTCTCAAGTTTCAACAAGTGTTAAACATCATTTCGGTTTAACTTTAACTTGTAAACTTTTCACAAGTTTCAACAAGTGTTAAACATCATCTCGGTTTAACTTCAACTTGTAAACTTTTCATAAGTTTCAACAAGGGTTAAACATCATCTCGGTTTAACTTCAACTTGTAAACTTTTCTCAAGTTTCAACAAGTGTTAAACATCATCTCGGTTTAACTTCAACTTGTAAACTTTTCACAAGTTTCAACAAGTGTTAAACATCATCTCGGTTTAACTTCAACTTGTAAACTTTTCTCAAGTTTCAACAAGTGTTAAATATCATCTTTCTTCTCTTGTTTGGACATCTTTGTCCATGGCGTGTCCTCCTCGGCTTTGGCATACTTTTCTATCCTAGCCATTAGCTCCTCTATGCTTTTCGGCAATGTCTTTGCCAGTGATTTTCGAAGAAGGCAGTCATCCTTCAAGCCGTTTTTAAACAACACGACCGCCACCTCTCGGTTGCATCCTGGTATTCGGTTGAATACCTCATAATATCTTTTGGCATAGGTCCTAAGGCTTTTATCCTCACCGATCTTCAGGGCCATTAGGGCGTCTACCCTCAATGGCTGTAGCTTGTTTGTCACGAACCTGGCCACAAACATCTCGGCCAGGCCTTCCCAGGTTTTCACAGTTCATTTCGGCAACTTGTGAAACCAGTCCGATGCAATTTCTCCGAAGGATGAGGGGAACACCTTGTAGAGCAACGGCTCATTCCCGGTGTACAACGCCATCGAGTTCAAGTACAAGCCGACGTGAAGGTTGGGGTCCGACTTACCGTCGTAGATCTGGAATCTCGGTATGCTAAACCTCTTCGGGGCTTCGAATTTGTCCAATTCTACTGAGAACGGAGTACTCGGCTTGACCGGGGAGGTTACCTCGGCATCTTGTTGCTTTCTCTGTAAGTGATCCCCCAGATCCTCTTTGGTCCGTCTAGGAGCTCGGCTATCTCCTGACTTCAGCCTTTACGGTGCACTGCTTCCAGTTTCATTATGGGTCTTTTTGGACTTCCCTCTATTGGTTGCGTGGAAGCACAACTCCTGCCCTTGAACATACTGATGTTCTTTGGGGTCGGCTTCCTTGGTGTGATGTGTCCTCCTCGATTCTTCCCTTCTTGACTCTCCTCGCCCAACCTCCCGTGAAGGCCGGTGAGAATACCCCTTTGCCCTGTTGTGCTGAGGGACTGCAGGAACTATGTTCTGCCCCCCTTTCTTGGCATCTTTCTTGGCCGCTAGAATCGGCATATCTTGTAGCGAGAATAGTGGCTGCACGACGTTGTTCTGCATCAGGAAATTGACGACCGTTTGCAGGTCCGCCAATTTGTCCGCCATTCCCTTTATCTCATCGTCCCTCCACAGGCATCTATCTTTCCATACTTGGAGGTCTCCCTCGTTGTAATACTCACCTCGGTCGGCCTTCTTTGGGGTGTCTCCCTCTCGGCCGACGTTCTTTCCTCCGTGATTCTTATCACGAGTCTCTTCATTGCAGTTGTCTTCTTCGACGTCAAGGTCGATATGTTTCCCATTCTCAGTAGGGGTGTCGTCCCTAACCTTCTCTTTCTGTCCGTCGTTGGCCATCTATTCTCTTTTCGTTCCCACAGACGGTGCCAAATTGTGTGGGTGATTTTCCGACCACACTGCCAACTCAGTATTCAGCTGGAGAGTACTGGCAGAATATATGACACCTGGCTGACCTGCAACAGAAAGAGAAGATTCCGGCGGTGGTTCGTCCACCCGGGGGCACTCTGACGATCAAGTCAGTATAACTCTCAAAGATATTCAATAGTGCTTAACTCACTAGACAAAGCATAAAAAGCATACCTTAGACCCATGAGGGTGCCTCTCTTTGATAGCCAACACAATCCTAGTCCTAATAGGAGCCTAGCTCTAATAGACTTAGGATTACTGCTAATCTTGCACTCCCAGTAGGATTAGGATAAACTCTCTAAGAGTCTCATCTTTACCCAAACCAATGTCTTCTCCCATTCTAGGACTCTTGTCCCTTATCCGCTTATCTCGGATTTCGGTTTCTTCGCAGATAACCTCGCTCTAGTCGAGATGATCTTGGCGTCATGACCAGGATACGTGGCACCTCGGCTGGCACTTCGGTGACACCTCGGTCACGTGTTGTCATTCAAAAATTATGTCCCCACAAGACCCATAGCTCATACTTACAGAATTCTGTGTATTGGTACAAAAAAGTCCAGTCTAGTGTTTTCTAAAAGGTTCTTCTTTGTATTTAAAACAAAAGAAAAATCTAAAAATAGCCATTACATATTGCAAATTACGAGTGCACTTTGAAAACCGTCTTTTAAGTTGCAGAAAAGAGCTGTGACTTCAAAAGAAAATTGTATGGTCTCCAAAACTATATAGCAGTGATTGCGAATACTACTAGATCGGTTTCAGTATGGTTGAGGGCTTTAGGCAAGACATTGTTTGACTGACAAGATTAAAAAACAAAAGAAACAAAAAAAAAAGGAAAAAAAAAAAAACTTTTAGTTTCTTACAACTACCCAAGGTGGGTAATTTTCAAATTTCTAATTCTATTTTACCCTACCATTGGAGATTGAAAGAAAACTGGAACTAGTGATTACTCAACACAAACCAACATTGTTTAACCTTGGCTTCATTGTATTTTTTTTTTCACCATCTCTTACCCTTGATGATTCCTTGGCTTCAGACTTCATTGGTATCCTTCACAATCTCTTTTTCCTCGGATTCCTTTGCATTTCTTGACATTGCTTTTGTGTGGACATTTTTCAAATCTTCAATCATCCCTTCTGGGTTAGTGCTTTTGCCACTCTCCTCCAAATGCAAGTCTTCCTTAGCTTTTCCAAAACTCTCCACCCCATCCTCTTTGGTAGCCCTTTTAGCTTTCTTCACTGTTTCTACTTCATTGGCTTCTGTAATGACCTTAAGAAGTTCTAGAGGTATAGTTACTGTATCAAGCTCCAGACAACCCTTGGATTATCTGATTTGCATATATGTATTGATCAAACAAGGTTTTCTTTTGGATTTGCTGAGTAGATTATCTTATTTGTATATATGTATTGATCAAATTGCTTTTCTGTATTGGAGAATCTAATTTCTGTTGTTGGTGAAAGTCCTCTTTAAATCAAAGTGCCTCATTGGAGGTTGCCCCAAATCATGATTTTTTGAACCAACAAAGAAGGCAAGTTAAAAAAAGATGTAGAGGTGGTCATCCGGGGATCGATCCGACGGTTGACCGGTCAATGTAAATTTTTCACAAATTATGACTTGAGCTGGTCATCTGGGGGAACATCCGGTGGGTCCACAGCCAACAGCTATCCACAGTAAATGGCTGAAAGGTGCAAGACATCCTCAGTTTGGTAAAAGATTTGGAATGTTCTCAATTTGATACAGGTTTGATGAAATCATTGGAGACCAAAAAAAGTGTACTTTTTCACCAAATTTAAATTTAGTGATGGATTTGGTTAAACGTTGGAGATGGCCTTATAGGAGGAAAGTTCTATAAAATGCATTTTGCTTAAATTCCAAGCTATTTAAGAGGGATTGACTTGGTAAATAAAACATATATATATATATATATTACTGAGTGTAAGAGCATTTCCAATAGTATAGGCATTTAGAATAGGGAACTTTTTTGATAAATCCTCTATCTAAGAGTTTTATTCCATCCAACCCGTATTCTTTTTGACTATTTCATTAGGTCCTATTTGAGATAAGAAGACCAAAACACCCTCAATCTCTCCTACTCCATTAATGTTGATATTTAATGTTGATTGCCATTATGTTTTGCTAGTTCCCATGACCATTCCTATTCCCCATATCTTCACTCCAAAAAAATGTATTAACTGCACACCACTATTTAATGTTGATATATATTACACACAAAAAATTAAACATGATTTTTTTATTGATTGTCATTATGTTTTGTTAGTTCCCATACATCCAAATGTTGACTGTATGTGATGACGTGAATGCTCATATTAGATGACGTGAATGTGAATGTTCAGATCAGATGACGTGAATGTGAATGTTCACATTAGATGATGTTGTGATAAATGTGATGTTAAGATTCACATTAGCATTGTATCAAATTACACAACCATAAGCCTCAATTTTCATTTGAATATAAACATGACTATACGTGATGATGTGAATGTTCACATTAGATGACGTGAATATGAATGTTCACATCAGATGACATTGTGATAAAGGTGATGTTAAGGTTCACATCAGCATTACATTAAATTACGCAACCACAAACCTCAATTTTCATTTGAATATAAACATGACGTGTGAATATTTACATAAGATGAAGTTGTGATAAAGGTGATGTTAAGGTTCACATCAAAATTACATCAAATTACACAATCACAAGCCTCAACTTTCATTTGAATATAAACATGATGTGAATATTCATAATAAAAAGGGGGCAGTTACATAATGTGTTGTCAATTACATAATGTTGATATTTAATATTGATTGTTATTACTAATAGCAATCACAATCACAAAAAGGGAGAAAATAACATATTATCACTGCATAAAAATAAAAATGTTCACATATTATGAACGTTCATATTACTATATTAGATGAGAGAATTTTTTTTTAGAAATGTGTTATGAACGTTCACATCAGATGAGAGAGAATTCTAAGGGCGTTGAAGTCATTAAAGAAGGTGTCCATTTTATGAGATTATCAAATTTTTTTAATAAAGTTTGATGATAAGGGAGCTTTTTTGGTTTAGGGTTTAGGGACATTAAATATCAACATTAAAGTTTGATGAAAAGAGAGCTTTTTTGGTTTAGGGTTTAGAGACATTAAATATCAATATTAAAATCAACATTAAATATAAGGGTATAAGTCTAAGAAAATAATGCAAATTAAGAAAAATAATTTTATGGAATAAAAATATACATACATGAGACTAAATGAGTTAAAAAATTCGTACATAGACTTTTTGGGTTAGAACACTTCTAAATGAGATTTATCAATAAAAATCCGTTTAGAATATTTTAAATATTTTACCTAATCTCATCACAAAATAAGTATCACTCTAAGTATCACTGTAGGCATTTTTACTCATCTCTATTGACTAACTACATTTAGAGAGTCTCAAAGGCTAGACACACTAATTTTAAGAGTGAAAAGTGCTGTTGGAATGCACAATATGCTGAGTGATTCGGCAGAACAAAAAAAAAATATTTTTATATATGTATTTAGTATTAGGGTTTGAATTGCACTAATATTCGAATTTAAATCTTATGTGTTGCTATTCTCATTTATCTTATTATCTTCCTCACAATGATAAAACAAAAGCTAATCATTCTTGATGCTGATGTGATAATAAGATGTCGTAAAGGAGTAAATGCTGATGAAAGGAACCAACCTACCACATGTATATTGTTGAGTTATTCAAAAGATGAAAGAGTTTTCTTTGTCATTGTTGTTATTTATCATTTTGAGTTACACTAAATAAGGTGTTCCCAATTCATTTAAATGGTGATTAATCATCTTAGATATAGGCACAGCCTAGTTGCATGAATGTATATTGAGATTTTCGTGTTTTGAAATTTTCAACACATTATATAATCATCGAATGCGTTGAGAAGGAAAAAAAAAAATTTAAAAGTTAAAAAACAGAGAATCATTATGTTTAATTTTTATTGCATATAAAAGAAACGTCAAAACTCTTCCATTGGATCCTTATTTGGTGAAAATGATTACTCAATTTATTTTGCTTCATAAACATCTTAAGGAAAAAACACATAATTGAGTAAGGACAAAGTAAAATATTTTTTTTCTTGGATAATATTGCCAGAGTCATATTTTACTGTTAAATAGAATAACATGTTACTGTAAGATAGAGTAACATGTTACTGTTACTGCTTACATCAATTTCGACGGTAATATATATATATATATTTTAAAGATTTTCATAGCCAACATGGATTTCATTTGATAGATCTTGATGAAAGGATTCTAAAAATATTAATTTTATTAAAAATCGACATTTACATAAAAAATTATATTATTTTAAAGTTTAATATTTTGATAATAGTAGTATGTGCTTGACTTTTCAAGAAATTTTTGTTATGCTTATCTTTAATGTGTTAAAATTTTATTATGAGAAAATTTTGATCAAATCCCCTACATATAAAGCCAACCTTAGTCACCAAGTTTCTATAAAGAAGAGAAGCACATTCCAAAGATATAACTCCATCAAATTCCCAATTCTCCTGCTGGCCACCAATGGAATTTATTCTTGTAAAATGGTTATTAGAGTTTAAATGCGCATCAATATACCACTTCTCCAAGAAAGGGAAAATAAGTATGAGATTCTCTATTATTAATTTCTTAAATTTTTTTTCTTATCTTAAAATTTACTCTTTACTATTGAAGTATATCTCTAAATTTATATAATTTTGAGATTCTCATATGATTTAAGAATTAAAGTGTATGGAGACAAACAGACTAAATATTTTACAAATAAAAAATCATTAATCTCTGAAAAATATTAAAATTAGCTCCTACATATTTACAACATCCACATGCAATTCGCTTTCATTGCCACTTTATACAACCATAGAAGAGGCTCATTACACCAGCTCTCTATCCTCTATACCCTCACAAAAATGTCAATACTGTTTACCTAACCAAACAACCCTTATAGCTTTTTCAAAATCCTCATGCACCACCACCACCTAATATTAAGCCAAAAACACCACAACTGATCACTCACACTTCTCTTCACGTATCACTTCTCTCACATCTATCTATCTCTCTCTCTCTCTCTCTCTCTCTCTCTCTCTCTTACAACAAGAAAATGTGGTCATCAACACATCAATATCAATTGGGCAATCAAAATCAATATTATCTCACTCATTGAATTAAGTGTGATTAAAAAATCATTTTAATTTTTTTAATCACATTTTTAATAAAAGTGAGATATTTTTAATTCTTTTTATGTGATCTTTAATCGCATGTTAATTAGAAGGTGTGATTAAAAAATACATATAATCGCACTTAATTAAAAAGTGAGATAAAAAATAAATATTATTATACTTAATCAGATCAAGTGTGATTAAAATATCAATATAATTTTTTTATCGTACTTCCAATAAAAGTGAGATATTTTCTTTTGTCACAGTGTGATCTTTAATTATTTTTGTAGTAGTGCCTACCAATCCATATGATATGGATATCTACTCCGGAATAGGATGGAATGTTGTAAGTTTGATAGTTTTGTTTGGATGTGGATTGTTAATAGTGTTGGCTTTTTTGTCACTCTAATGTGATTCTATTCCAAGTTTTTGTTTTCGTTTTTTTTAGTCCATGTTTAAATTATAGATTTTGATAGAAATTTTAAAGGAAAACATAAATGAAGAAATAATTTACCTTATATTTCATTCACATTTTTCTCATTTTTTTCCTTTTTTTTTATATCTAAATCCTTAATCCAAAAACAACATTAATCCAATCTAACAAGAATCCAAAAAATGTACTTTGATCAATGCTATTTTACATTCCAATTTTAATCTTTTGATCCCAATATCCTTATTTTCCTCTTTTTCAATACACTCTTAGCCACAAGATGTAGTGGAATTTTGAAATATTGAAATCTTGAGACATAATCTTGTGTTTGGAAATGTATTGGGAATATAGGGCAAAATTTTAGAACAAAAGTAGGAATAGCAATGAAGTAGAGTGGGATTGGATTTGTGGTGTTCTATTCCTACACCATTCCTAGTTGGGGCAATACTACTGGCCTTGTCTCATTATTAGGATCCTTGGGGCATCTTCAATGGAG
This sequence comes from Camellia granthamiana, assembly GCA_036172215.1. Taxonomy (NCBI): domain Eukaryota; kingdom Viridiplantae; phylum Streptophyta; class Magnoliopsida; order Ericales; family Theaceae; genus Camellia; species Camellia granthamiana. The sequence goes on along the minus strand of CM069903.1, from coordinate 41,266,921 downwards.
ATGCTGAGCACACTACACACACATTTATACAAGTATACACACCACACCTTTGGCTATAAGCTAATACACCTAAAAATAAAAATTTTAATTATATTCTCTTTATTTGTTTGCACGTTTTTTTTTACAAAAAGCTAAAAAATACTAAAAAAACCCACTTTCCAAATGAACGCTGAAGGCTACACTTTTTCTTTCCTTTTGATAAAAAGACTACGCACGTACTTAACACTAACATTTTCATTAAAGTACCGAGTCCTTCGCTAAATTAACAGACTTTTAATACAAATTGAGTCTACTTAATCTTATATGCACATTTTAACACACACTAAGCCTGTTTTGAAGATGATAAATTGCAATATTCACAGTACTTGAAATGGCAGTTTAAAGAGATTGCAATACACACACACACACAAGCCTCTTATGAAGATGGATACCATTCCTGTGAACAAGGTTGGGTTTCAAACACCAAAACATTTCTCCTTTCAAGTTAGTTTGCTCTTGACAACAACACAAATTTGTGACATATATGAAAGATTCATCAATGTGACATATTTCTTGTCTGAAATTCTTCAAAAATTTATTGTTTGCAGACCATTTTCTTATAAAAACATACACCACCAAAATCAGAAAAGTGGGGGGAGGGGAACAAAAGATGATGGAAAATCTGAAATTGGTATTTTATTTATTTCAATTATTCAAATATAACTTATGATGTCATTCAAATGTAATTTTATATGAGCCTCCCAATAAGACGTACCAAAAAATCCCAATACAAATAGTACGAAAACCAACAATAGGATTCACCACATTCAATTTGAAGTAATTTTAGAGCCTAACTATGTTTTTCATATAACAATTTCTAGACAATAAAATTAAAAGAGTACGTTCATGCAACACCCTCATCTAATGCTTTGATTGTTTTAAGACGCCACACTGCAGCTTCAGGATTGAATCTCAGTTCCCACGTAGGCCAGTAATGCAAATCCTGCTTCAATGTTAGTACTCGAGGTTTCCCATTCAATTGAACTATCCTTACACGAATGAACTCCCCATCCTCTATTTCCTGTTAATCTCAGAGCATAAGAATTTATAATCCAACCATATAATGTTTCTTTTACATAAACATAACATCTAGTTGAAAACGAACTGCATAGCCGTATGCCTTGTGAGCATAAAATTAAAAATTAGATAGAGTAGTTCATGTGACTCATAAAATGAACCCATATATATATATATACTAGGCAGGGAGGCCATGGCCTTCCATGGTTTGTGTGCATGTGGTACTCACCCTGATGGACTTTCAAGATGGTATAGAGTTTGAGTTGGAAGTAGAGAGAGTTTGAATTGAAAATAGCAAGTTCACAAGAAGTAAAGTTCGAATTGGAAGTACAGAGAGTTTACAATTGCTTTGTTAGTTTGGCCAAATGATGTCTTTGGCCTTCAAATCTTCAATTAATAGTCTAGATATATACAAATATCAACAATGTAAGTGTGGAAACTATCTAATTCTTCCATTATAACCAAATGATTGCCTATTATATATTTTAATTAATAGTCTAGATATGTATAAATTTTAATGATCTAGTAGTATGAAAGCTATCTACATCCTTCCACCACCTTATGATGAAAAAATTCTACAATTATCTACCTAATTATAGGGATTTCTACAAAATTTTACATAAATCTAAAATCGAATTCGTAACTCAAATATTTGATAAAATTCCCAAGTTGTGACATTATTCCCCGCCTAATACGACCACATCCTTAACGCACATTCCTCGTGAAAGCTTTCGATCTTCTCTTTGAATTGATGCAAGAGTTTTGCTAGCTCTCAACTTGTCAATTTCAAGTAGTCCATCTCTTTTACTTGGTATTTTTAACACATCATTGGAGTTCCTAGTGATTCCAAACCCTTAAAATATCCAAATTCAACCTTTTAAATCTCCAAATTCAAGACGTATTAGTAGTATAATTTTCTCTCAATAAATGCAAATTATACAGATAGCATTTTTAAGCAAGAGACTATCTTATTTACGATTGACCCATATAAACACTAGCTTTATAGTCAGTCAGTAAAGAGATGAGACATAAGCAAAAGAGTGGACTCTATGATTTCTTCTTCTTCTTCTTCCCTTAATCCCACTGTCCCACAGTCCACTACGTTGGGATTGATCTCTCATATTAGTCAGTCATTACAGCTGGATACCAATCCAAATATATATATATATATATATTTTTGAGATCATATTAGTCAGTCATTACGGCCGGATACCAATCAAAAAATATATATATTTTTGTAAGTGGGTTGAGGAAAGATTAAAAACAAAGGACGACAATGAGTTGCTTGGAGTTTTTGGTGATTCAACATCACATTGTTGTCCTCAAACCCCCTACGGCCATTGATGGACACTTGGACTTCATAATTTTTTGAGACTTTTCCTTTTGAATGATCAACATGGAATTAATATGCCAAATGACCGAGGAATGGAGGGGCATATTTTAGAAGATTTAATTTTAATTTCTACATTTAGATTTTAAATTTGTCAATAGAAATGGCAAGAAAAAAAAAGATAAAAAAGTTCATAGTTCTAAAAGTTTGGGAATAACAAATGCCTTCAAATAATAATATAATAGGTTTGAGAAAACTTCACAACAAACTTAACATATTTTTCCTTGTATTTTAATTACATTTTTTTTAGTACATTAAAAGAAAATTATAAATACGTGCAAGAAAGATCCTCAAAACAAATATAAAAAGAAAAAGCCTACATGTAGTAAGGGAATCAAACCTTTTTTGAAAAAAGAAAAATCCTATAATTCACAGAGCCTGTAGATATAGAAGTCCGGCCCGTTTGGACCAAGCCCTACAATAAGCCCACAATTTTCTTGTATGAGCCCACAGCCTAGCCCAACCCATTACATCATATGCAATGACAACAGATCTAAATCGAGTTATTCGATCCTAGACATATGGAAAATGCTACCATATGCACCCTGCTACAAAATGTGTAATCCTATTACAAATTGACGTAATAAAAAATGCCGCAACAAAGCCATAAACTTTTACATCATGCATAACCTAACTACAAATTGGCATAATAAAAAATATCGTAACTAAACCAAAAATTTTTATATCATTAACCACAAAATTTTAGACATTTTATTATGCTAATTTGTAACGAGGTTATACATTTTGTTACTGATGTTACACAATTTTATGATAAAACCATATTTTTGTAATAGAGTGCAACCCTTTAGGGCCAGATATATAGATACTAGGGTAAAATGCCCATGCCTTGCAAGGGGTTACAGGCACTATTGTGATAAATTTAGGCTAGGCTTGGTATCCCCTACAAAAGCCAAAAAATCAAAAAATCACTATCCTATTTAAGTCACATCATCTTATTTAAGTCACATCACTTCTCTATCACATCACTTCAAATCCAACTCATATTTCATAAAAAGTAAAAAAGTACACTTATTTAGAATATTCCAAACAACCCCTTAAATTTAAGAAATTCACATATTCTAATAGAGTTTAGAATTTTTAAAAAAAAAAAAAAAAAAAATGAGCTTTTATTTTTGTCTTTATCTATTTTTGATTTTTTTAGATTTTAATATCTATTTATTTTGATGCACCTAATATAAATATACTTAAAATTTTAATATTTATGAGAAGTCTGAAAAAATTTCACTAAAAAATAAAAAATATGAAAAGTGCTTATTCTTTTTCAAACTTCTTCACATTTTTTTAAAAGTATTTTTTAGATGTGTCTAGACAAAGTGTATTAAAAAGAAAAAAAAAAAAAAAAACCACTAAATACAAAACTCACGAAAAACAAAAACTAAAAATAATTTTACTCTTTGAAAACAAAATAGCGTGTTTATGGTCTTTTATGTTTTCATTGGTTCAGTAGGATAAAATAATCATATCTTCAAAATATTCATTCTCATATTTGGTTGATTTAAAAATTATGGAGATGCATTGTAAAAAAAATATCATCATTTACCATTATAAAATAATCATCATTCCATAGAAAATTAAAAAATGATCATTCCATTCCATTCCATTCAATTTTTTTTTGAGTGAACCAAACATTACTTCTGATTATTCTCTCACAAAACTACATGAAATAAAAGATTTAGATAATTTTGAATTGTAACGCTCTGTTTGTTTGGGGGGAAAAAAATTTTCAAAAATTATTTTCCACATTTCCCATCATTTGGTCCAACAAAAAATGGAAATCAATGGAAACTATTTTCTACGGTCAATGGAAAATAAGCATATTTAGACAAAAATATTTTTACTTTTAAAAAGTGAAAAAAGTTTTCTAAACCAAAGTTTTATCAGTGCCACCACATTTCAACCGCTACCATCATCTCCACCACCATCACAACCACCACCACTACCAACTCTACCTCATTACTACACCACCACCACCACCACTGCCAACACTTCCACCCTATTGCCACCACTATCACTAGCGCTAATGCAACCATTAGTACATTAATTTCAAGAATGCAACCAAACATTAGTGTTTTCTATGAAAAAGATTTTAGAAAAAAAATTCTATAGAAAATGTTTTGGATTTGGTCGAAACAAATGGAACGGTATTATATAGTACAAGTTATATCATGTGATAGATAAAATGAGTGTGCACTATTGTATTATGTTTGCTTATGATGGAATAAAAATGTGATTATTTCTAATTATTGGTGTATCACTATTGTGTTAATGATAATGTGGTAATTAATGTGAATGTAAGTAACATTTCCTTTTTTTAAAATTATTGCTTATGTGTCAAATTTTTGACAAATTAAAAATTAACACATAACTTGTCATTGTGAGGTAAATTGTAAGGTGATGTTTAATAAAATTAAAAATTGAAAGCTGAATGTTGAAAATTAAGTAATGAAAACTGAATGCTAAATTTTTTTAACTGAAAATTGATTTGATTAAAAAAATAAGCGTTGAACTAAAACATGTTTGATATATACAAGATCAAATTTAAAATTTATTATTTTTAAATTGTAACTTTTTATTTTTATAGTATAACGACAAAGGCGACAATGACAATGGTGGTGGAAGTAAAAACAGTGGTTCTGGTGATGGTAAATGGATGTTGTAGTGGATGTAAAAAAGATGACAATAATGGTATAATGATGGCGGAAGTCATGATAATTGTGACAATAGTTGTGGAGGTGAAGGATAGTTGTAATAGTAGTGACGGGATGATAGTGATGTACTAGTTATTGTGGTGGTAGTAGTGAAATAATGGTTGTACTAATACAATGATAACAATGGTGAAGGTTGTTGTGGTGGTAGTAATTGCAGTGGTGGCGGTGGTAGAAGTGGTGATGGCAACAATAAAAGTGAGATTTTAACCATGTATGTTGACACATGTACAAAATTATTTATAAATTCAATCAAAATTAAGTAGGTTTTATATCACTTAAATTTTTGTTAACTTTTAGCCTATATTTTAAAGGGGGAATTACATCCAAGTGGGACAGAATTTTTTTTTTTTACACAAACATGAAAGGGTGCAAGTCACACTTGCACCTCCACAACTTTTCAGTTGCATTTCATCACAGAATCACTTACACCCCACATGTTCTGTAATTTTTTCTTTGTTCCCACTGTGTTGCAATTCCCTCTATTTTAAAAGCTACTTCAAATTTTAATTACCAAACGGCCGGATTAATTCATTTTCACTTAATGCATTCAATTTTAAGTACTAAATTAAGTTATCAACACCAAGTGTCAATTTTCTATCTATCTATACTATTATTAAGTAAAGGTCGGACTTCCTTTGGTTGATTTTCCTCAGCCCCATGTCCCTCATTTTATATAAAATAAAACCAAAAAAAAAAAAAAAAAAAAAAAAAAATTATAAATGGGAAGAGTGAGACTCAAACCTTAAATCTTAAATGTTAAAGAAGACACTTACCACTTAACTAACACACAGTATATAGTATGTATTTTGTTTTATTTTTATTTATTTGATTTGCACACGTATCGCGTGCATCAACCCTTAGTATTCCATAAAACAAACAGAAAATAATTTCAATAAACTAATAAAAAAAAAAATAATAGGACAAAATCAGGCCTAATTAAAAAAATGCACATGTAAAAATACTATTAAAATGTGCAAAAATACTATTAAAATCCCATTGAACTTCATAAGTGAAGGCTGGCATTTGATGAAAACAAAGGGCCAAAATTAGCAAAAACAACAAAAGGCAAGCAATGGCACATTTTCTTAAAGAGTGTTGCTATTAACACTCCATAAATCATTTTGGATCCCTCAATTTTTAACTTTTTTTTTATTACAATAATAACCTCAAATAAATTTTTTTAAAAGGACATTATTAATTTTGGGATACTCCATCTCACAATTAAACTTACACACCCACTATATCATGAATTAGGATTTATGAGAACACCCACCTCTATCACCACTCATCCATTTTCTCCAAATCCCACCTTCAAAACCGACCTACCCTCAAAACCTTGAAAACCCTTTGGCGGCAATATTCCAGCAGCAACAATGACAACCATTTGACTACCTACATTTCTCCGGAAATGGCAATATTTCGATAGTAAAAGTGGCAACTCTTTGGCGGAATACAGACCTGAACATTATTTATTTGTTGGGGATGGCGTTCTCAAACAAATAAGTAATGTTTGGGAATGTAGATCCGAACATAGAAATTTCTTAACACATTGAATGGTCAAAATTATTAATGCTTGCAAAAATTTTCATTTTTTCAAGTTCGGGAATACAAGCCCGAACATTAATAATTTGTTCGGGAAGACATTCTCGAACAAATAAGTAATGTTTGGGAATGCAGGTCCGAATATGAAAATTTCTTAACACATTGAACTGTCAAAATTGTTAAGGCTTACTGAAGTTTTCATTTTTTCAAGTTCGGAAATACAGGCCCGAACATTACTTATTTGTTTGAGAATTTGTTTGGGAATTCCCAAACAAATAAGTAATGTTCAGAAATGCAGGTTCAAACATTGAAATTTCTTAACGCATTTAATGGACAAAATTTTAAACATTTGCAGAAGTTATCTGAAGTAGCCCAAATCCATTATCAGGTTCAAAAGTTATTCCTTCATCGCGTAGCTTTGATAATATTGCTGCGTAGTTCTCTGCTGAACTCACAATTTTATAATATCTATCAACAAAACCAATCAAACCAATTATTATAATTTTTTTCCTACAAGAGAAGAAATTATTACGAGAAAACTAAGAAATTATGTATATATATATAGAGAGAGCGCATACCAACTGTGACAATAATGGATGAGACAGCAGAGATAGTAATCACATTGACTCTTCTTCTTCTTGGTGGGTTTTGTTAGGGTTTTTTGAAAGGGGGGTTTTTTTGGGGTGTGGGTGTGTGGGGAGTGTACATTCAATGGGTGAAATGTTTTCACAAAGATAATTTTGGTATTTTTTTTTTTGGGGGGGGGGGGGGGGGCGGGGGAAGAAATTTTGAGAGTTTCAAATTTTACAAGTGGGGGCCCGAAGAAATGAGGGGTTCAAAATAATTCATGGTGTGCTAATAGCACCACTCTTTCCTAAATGAAAGTCTCATATATTTTAGTATCGATATAGGTACATATAATCATGCAAAAGAAGCAAAAGGCAGAAAATTTGAGTCATTAGTAAAATAATCATACAACACTATCAAATGAAAATAAATTCAATCTGCTAAAATCACAAAAATAAAACCAGACAATAAAATTCGGAAAAAAAAAAACCACCACCACAACACAACCCATTTTCATAACAGCTAAGAATGTGTGCTAGCTTGGTTAAGACGACCTAGCAGTCGAAATGTTTCACTTGGAAATCTATCAGCTGCTTGGTTTTACCAATGCATATGCTACAAGACATAGATGGCCTGTTAGGCTCAAGCATCAAGTATACATTTACTAGAGGCTCGAGAATAGTGAAACAAGGAACAGCCATAGAAGTCCAAATTCACAATTCACATGCCTTAAACTCTGAAACACTCCCAAACCGTGTGCCTCAAGCATGCAGACTTGCCTTGGAGGTGAGAACCATGGCCCAGGCAGAGTCATCATAAAATAGGAACCCACTAACCACCTTTGGCATGCTTTTCCATGGTCGTTAACTTGCTATTAATGTATAAGTGGGTTCAAATTTAATGAAGAATTCATGTGTCTCATGCATATCTGTTTTACATGGACTCTTCTACTTCTCCCAAAGTACTTGTATTGTATCCACTTGAAATGACAAGGTAAGGTTGTGGGATGTGTGGCTAACACACATCCAATTTAGACACTTAGATCCTCCAATTTCTTTACGCACATCCAATTTAGACACTTAGATCCTCCAATTTCTTTACAGTGTTTGAAGAACATTGTTGTCAAATTGGGATACGAATTGTGTATTGTTTTTTAATTTTTTTGAATCGCGTATCGTAAGATACTTTAATACCTTTAGAAATAGGTAAAAAAATAAATAGTCATAAAAAACAAATATCTTATAAGAATAAAACACTAAACAATGTATAATTATGTCCATTGCAAAAGCAAAGTTCTTTAAATTAAATATATACATACAACAATACATATTATCTTCACAAAGCATAAATTAATAATGCAAGATTCTTAAACCATACAATAGATATGTCAAAAAGGTCGAGAAATAAACTAAAAAGTACCATTCTCATATCAAAAATAACTTTTATTTATATTTATATTTATTTTTTATAAGTTAATGAAAATTTTCGACAGTATTAATTTACATAAAATAATTTGAATAATTTTTTTTCAAATTTGCTAAAGAAATTTAAGTATTTATGTAACATACGTATTGCAATATGTTTCCCACATCGTATATGTATCGTAAGATACATTTAATTTAAGATATGTATTGATGATAGTATCGACTTCCTTCTGAAAGGTGTCGAATCGGAAGATACATATCGTGAATTATAAGATATTGACAACACTGCTGAAGAATAATAAACTCACATTTGCTAGTAGAGAAACATTTTTCTAGCCTCACAAAAATGAGAGATTATATTTTTACTAATTCATATTTAATTTCAACTACATTTCTACATAATTTACAACATTATATTTAAGAATATTATACAATGTCTAATATATATAAATGCCCATGACACATCCCCATACTCGTACCTTAGTCCTAAGATTTAGGTTTATGAAGGTTTGACGCATAGAAAGGTACCCACACCTCATACTTGTAACCAACTCCATGTAACAAAGTATTATTAGTGCATGATTATAAATTACAAGTGAGGCAATGCAGAAATATTTTTCAATTAAACTATAAAAAGAAATTGTAGTTTTAAGCATGCCTCGATAGATATGGGCAGACGTACCTTTGTCACATCAACAAAAGCATCTAAACTTGGAGTTGGTTTCCCATTAACTTCCACAATCCACTGAAGAGCGTACAGGCCATATCTATTTGCTGGACTCCCATGACACCATCTGGAAAATTTTATAACTTGTCACAAGTTTTAAAAATTATAAAAGGTAAATTCATTGGTTATAATTAACAAAGCTGATGCGGGTTATTTCAGAAGCAATTCCTAATTTCCTATGACTAGAAGTAGGAAGTCAGCATTGTAATTCTCGCTACTGTGTCTAACTAAATAAAGCCTTAGCATTACTACAACTAAGACAAAAACCCTCACCTTGCCACATACACACCATGGCCTTCTTCAGGAAGAAATCCTAGAGCACGCACTGCTGCGTGAGGATCCTGGACAATACACCCACACCAATTCATAACTCGTGCTGTGCCATTCCCATCCCTCACATCTGTTCCAACAAGAAGTTCAATTTCAAGTCCCTGCCAGACCATAAAGACCATTTATGAAGATGATTTTCTAAATAACTCTTCTATCTTTAATACAAGCAAATGGTAAATTGAACTTGATACTCCCTGTGTCCCATTTTGTGTGGCATGACCATGCACACAGTTTAAAGGACGTTTCTCTTTCTTTCTTTCTTTCTTTCTTTTTTTTTTTTTTTTGGAATAATAGGTTTACAAAGAAGCCTTTGTCTCATTTGAATAACATTTTTTGGTTACTGAACTTGCATTCAAAATAAAGTTGAAGGGCAGTATGAAAAAGTGAGGATAAAATTTTCAAACCTTGACATATAAGATAGAATGTAAGACATAAAATACGGCAAAGGGAGTTAACTAATATACCATTGTCAGATCCTCTCTACCAAATAATTCAAAATGAAATGAAAGGAAGGGGAAAAATGAAAACCAAATAGGGCAGAGATTGTTTGAACACCTCACGAAAGATAGTCATGTTAAGCTTCCCATCATGTTCATGCCATTGGTCCAACGCATGGCAAGCATCTTCAATATCACGAAAGCATGTGATTGGCTCTTTATTAATTGCCAAGACCATGTCACCTTGTTCTAATAGATTCTCAGCCTTCGATCCAGCCAAACAACCTTTAACACGTAAGACTTGACGTCTAATTGGATCTTTCTTAACAAGAGCCTACAAGAGTCACATAAACCATAAGTGATTGCAGAAAATGCAAAAATGGGCACATTATACCATATTTTCCAAGCATCAGTGTTTCTAAATACAATCCAAACAAAATAGACAATAAAAAGAGTGATGATAACGTGATATTTCATGACATTTTTAGGGAGAAGATAAAAACATTTCCCCTTTTCCCCATTTTTTCCATTTTTGCAGGGAAGGAAAAACGTCACTTCAAAATACAAAAAAAATAGACAGTAGATCCAAATCATATCTAGATGCTAAAACAAAAGGAAACTGTAACCAGATTGAATGCATGAAATAGAAAAAAGAAATTCATATCAGGGAGTGTACCTGGATCCATTTGTCACTCAGTCCAAAACTACGTGCCTTGGAAAGCAAAGTTGGATAAAGTTCAACCTCTAAAATCCTGACAAGTGGCATTGGCCTTCTGACACCATTTATGAGAAGCTTTGGTCCATTTGCACCAGATATTATTTTGTCAAGGACTTGGCTGATTGTGTAAATTGGAATGCCTCGGGCAAATTGATGATCTTCTGATGAACTACTTCTATATTTCAGCTGTAATTGGGAATGGAAGAATCAAAACAAGTTTGCCTAATAAGGCAGCTCACAAGAAAGAGTGAACAGGACAAACCTGTGTGGAAAAGCTTCCCCATATAGCCTGAACCCTGCCATGCTCATCGGTTAGCACACCCGAAAATGTACTACCAAAATCTGAAACCCAAATCAGATGATGCCAAGACAAACTTATCAAGAAACACAACACAAGACAGCCGGACAATCAACATTTGAAAAATTGATATCCATTTCAAGCCTTAAAATGACTCGTCAAGTTACCAGTATCAAGCTCAATGGCTTCCATGTTGGTTGCTCTGTAGCGCGGACGATCAGCAGAGCCAATATTCAAAGCAGCACAGGGGTTGGTGACAACAGATTTCCTTGAAGTAGCTTGCAGGCTCCTACTTAATCCCACAAGACAGACGGCATCTCCACGACGCAGCAGAGGTTCTGTCACAACATGTATGATCTTTTTTCCATTACCATTAACAGAACAGAGAGTCTCATTCATACAACGCAAGTGCATTAATTTTGATATCATGGAAATGCTTATCAATTTAATGCAAATTTACGTGGTAAAATGTAAAAATAATTACATTCTATTTTGGTAGAGACTATAAAGAACACCATAGTGAGAGCATCAAGGAATGGTATTACACAGAGACCCCTTCTGGTGCACATTATTATCCGGCTTTTCAGGGTAGTCTCATGGCTTTGACTATCCTTGGTTTAAAATGTTCACGGAAAGCATGTGCTCTCCAAATATCCATCCACAGTTACGGTAAATTTTTGTTTCTTCGTTATGGATTTCCACTTCATGCCCATTTTTAAATATATAATATAGGCCCTCAAGCTAGGTATTCTTCTGGAATTCAATTGAAATATTCCATATTTGTGAACGGAGATCGATGAATCAACAAATAATACACCTACCAGGTAGAAGTTCCGCAGCACGAACTGCCGAGGCACCATCAGCTCCCAGAGCAGAAGGGTCATATGCAACAAGAGCATAATTATGGACAGGATGGAGGAAAATCACCTGCACAAGAAGTTAGTGGGTAGTGGCTAAATCATGATGGATGAAAACAGTCTTTAGTCCTGAACAACGTTTAAAATTTTACCTCCCCAGGGATTTCAATTGGAAAGGCAGCAAAAGAGAGCATCACATCAGACACAGATATCGCAACTGTGTTTTTGTCAACAGCAACCAATCCCATGTCATGAGAATGATATATAATAACACCAGTTCCTAAAAAATGTTGCGAGCGCACACCATCAACCATGCATGATGGTGGTACATGAACCTGCAAGTTTTCACATCAGGTGAATTACTTCTCATAGGATTACTAATTTGAAAATGCTCCCATCAAACCATTTTCAACCACACAGCAACTACCATAGCTATGGTAACAATAATTTTTAAAAATAATAATAATAATAATAATAATAATAATAATAATAATAATAATAAATTATAGTTCATGAAAACACAGACAGAACTCATACACAAATCTCAGAAGGACCATATGCTTGATGGCGGAAATGAAAGCAAAATTCAAATATTTCATTTTGTTCTTTATACTGCGATCTCCTTCCGTGTATGAAAACAGTTTGCATCTGAGTAACATTGGGCTAAAGGCAGTACAAGTGGAAACATCAGTGGGTTCATAGTTTCTATCTCCCCTCACATATATATTGTTTCAAGAATGCAAATATTGCCTACATCATTGTCACCTCATGTATCATATCATGAAAGAGAAATCCAAATAGCCAAATAGGTGTAGAAAAGAAAAGGTGTTGCACTTTTATAATAGAATTAAAGCAGATCCATGAGAAAAATGATAAGAGGATTACTTCTTCAAGAATACCAAATTTGTTTTGAATCCCAACTCTTCATCCGCTTAATAACTAGTATGGTCACGACTCACAAGTATCTTCTGGAGTTAGCATTTACACATCCATGCTCAGTAATTGTCTTTCCAAATCTTTTGCCTTCTTTTTATATTATTCTTTTTTCCAATGACTCTTAATCCTGTCAAGTTTGATGCCATCCAGCAACAAACAACTTCTACAATTTCCATTACTAATAGTAATGACAATACTTAATAATAGTAATGGTAAATAAACAAAAATAGCAAAAATAAACAAAAAATTAATACAACAGAATAAACAGTCAAAAGACCACCAACAAAGACAGTATGATATGAATCCTTGACAAAATTACCTCAAACATCACAAGAGTAGGTTCTATAACACGCTCAGCTACTGAAGCATTAGCTGCCGTGACTGATGCATCTTGATAATCTTCCAGGAAAGCATTTTCTGAGTTTGTCGAGTCCTCCAACTTTTCTTGTCTAGGCTCATGTAAGGAACAGTTAGCGATAACAATGCTATCAGCAGATGAATCCTCTTCTACTTGCCGTTTTTTGGTTCCAATATCAGAGTCATCACGAGAATGTAATCCCACAGCAACATATTCAGAACTAGTTTCGATACTAGTGGAACCATCTGTTGATTCCTGGTTGATATCATGATGCACATGCCCCATTAGACTAGCCTCACCAGCATCTGATGGAGCTGTATGTTTTGCAAGAGCTTTTTCGGCCTTATTCATGCCAAGGGACAAGAATGGAGATTCAGGTGGCAAAGCAGGCTTTATTGTCCATAAACCAGTACTGTCATTGCGAGTGTAAATCTGAGGAGGGGCATACCATTCATGGCGATCAATCGTGACAAGGACAGACTGCAGCAAAAAGAAGTGAGATAAAAAATTCTCTCAACTCACAAGCACAATGAAGAAATATATGTGCACACATGACAATAGTTACATAGATATATACGTATACCAATTTATACATTTGCATAGTTACATCTATGAATATACATACATGTCTATTATAGAGCAAGAGATAGATTTTAAAATAAAATAAAAACCATTTAAGACAGCTTGGCTGGACATATTCATGCTCATGAACACTCATCAATGATAATCAAAGGTTTCTTGAGCCCAAAATGCATCTTTGAGATATCTACTCAGATTAGGGAGCTAAAAATGTTATGAAGAATAAGGCTCACGCATGTCATTAGCTAAAGAAGACAGGGCACACTAAAAGAGGCAAACTAGGCCAACATAATTTTTGGAGAGTTAACAAACCTAACGAGCAAATACAAAGGTACCTTGAGAGAGACAGCAGGGGAGGACACAAGCCTCAAAAATACCACTCCTGTATTTGGGCCACCTCTTCAAGGTTGGTCCAGACAGGCTTCAATATGGACAACGTAAAACGATATAGCACATGGATCATAAAGAAATGTTGAATATAGAAATCAAAATGAATATTGTTGAATGTATAGATGAGAATAAGAAGTTGTAGAATGAGAGAGAGAGAGAGAGAGAGAGAAACGGCTGCTGTATATAATATTGATTAAAAAATGTAGGGTTTCCCCCCTTCCACACAACTATTTATAATAATAAGAATAAGACATAAAGACCAAACTACCTCTTACACTTAACACTCCCCCTCAAGTTGGTGCAAAGATGTGTTTCATGCCCAACTTGCAACAAACGGAGTAAAAGACCTTACTACTAAGACCTTTAGTAAAAACATCCGCCAGTTGATCTTCAGACTTAACAAAAGACATACATATCACACCGTTATTCAACTTCTCCTTGATGAAATGTCTGTCAATCTCAATATGCTTAGTCCGGTCGTGTTGAACAGGATTGTGCGTAATACTAATGGCAGCTTTCTTGTCGCAATACAAAGTCATGGGATCGTTGCAATCAAGCCCTATATCACTCAACAAAGATTGAAGCCATATCAGTTCACATGTTCCATGTGCCATAGCTCCGTATTCAGCTTCAACACTAGATTTGGATACTACCGCCTACTTCTTACTACGCCATATGACTAGATTGCCCCCTACAAAAGTAGGGTAACCGGAGGTAGAGCGTCTGTCATCTATAGAGTCTGCCTGTCCAATCTGCATCTGTGAATGCTTCCAACTTGAAGTGACCATGATTAGAAAACAAAATTCCTTTTCTAAGGACAGATTTAAGGTACCTCAAAATGCGACAGACTGAGTTGCACGAGGATCATGCACAAACTGATTCACTATCCCAACTGCATAGGCAATATCTGGATGAGTATGAGATAGAGATATCAGTCTTCCCACAAGTCTTTGGTACCTTTCCTTCTCCACAAGCTCACCAACCCCACTACAAAGATGATGATTGGTCTTAATCGATGAATCAGCTGGTCTGCAGCCCAACATGCCTGTTTCCTCAAGAAGATCTAAAATGTACTTCCTTTGAGAAATAAAGATGCCTTTATCAGATCTGGCAACTTCAATCCCAAGAAAGTATCTCAACGGACCAAGGTCTTTGATCTCAAACTCCTTGACTAATTGCATCTTGAGATGGGTCACCTACTCCTCATCATTACCTG
The DNA here is from genome assembly GCA_036172215.1 of Camellia granthamiana. Taxonomy (NCBI): domain Eukaryota; kingdom Viridiplantae; phylum Streptophyta; class Magnoliopsida; order Ericales; family Theaceae; genus Camellia; species Camellia granthamiana. The sequence continues at coordinate 41,251,367 of CM069903.1, read as the reverse complement.
TCACAACTATGTCATCCATATATACAATAAGCACTGTTACCTTATGTACATTGCGTTTGACAAACAAGGTGTGATTTACATTGCTTTGCTTATACCCAAATCCCAGCATTGCCTTTAGGAATCTACCAAACCAGGCTCGAAGAGATTGTTTCAACCATACAAAGCCTTGTTCAATCTACAAACCTTTCCAACTATAGACTGAGATGAGAATCCTGGAGGTACATCCATATATACCTCCACCTCCTCCTCCAACTCCCCATGAAAAAATGCATTTTTCACATCTAGTTGTAAAGGCTATCTCAAATTAGCAGCACACGAAAAAATAACTCGAATGGAATTCATTGTTGCTACAGGGGCAAAAGTTTCTTGATATTTTATCCCATATGTCTGGGTAAATCATTTGGCCACTAGTCTTGCTTTGTATCGTTCAATCGTCCCATCTGCATTGTGCTTAATGGTGAACACCCACTTATATCCGACTGATTTTTTTCCATTAGGAAGAGACACTAACTCCCAAGTGTTATTTTTACTCAAAGCTTGCATCTCTTCTACCATAGCTACCTTCCACTTAGGATCATTGATAGCTTCTTTTCAACCCTGCGGAATACACAGAAGAAAGAGATGAAACAAAGGCACAATATGTAGAAGACAACGAATCATATGACACAAATTTAGAAGTGGGGCGTTGAGTACAAGCTCTAACCCCCTTTCCAAGTGCAATAGGAAGACTCAAACCATCAACAACAGGGCTATCAACAACTGGTGAAGAAATAGGCTGAGGATCATTACCTTTAGAGTCGGTGGAAACTAGGTGTGGAACTGGCATAAGAGATGATGATTAACCTGGTGGCACAAGAGAAGTCTGCTCTTTCTGATGCCATGAATAAACTTTCAGATCAGCTTTGTCCAAACGACCACCGATATCAGACTTCTCATCAATAGAACTCTTAGGCTCCCCCTTACCACAAATAAGGGCTCGCTAATTAGAAAGGAAAATACACAACTCATGTTGGTATGATGCCGCCTCATTTGCAATCTCATCCATAACACTCTCCCTCTGAGGAGATAGCGAAGGACAAAGAAAAAAGACTTAGATTCACGGAAGGTGAGATCTATCCTAACATACAACTTACGAGTGTGAGGGTCACATTTGTAGCCCTTATGAGTAGCATAATAACTAAGAGAGCCACACCAGACAGCCTTAGGATCAAACTTTCCATAAGTATGAGGTTGAAGATGAACAAAACAGACACTACCAAAAACCCGAGGTGGAAGGGAAGAAGTGGGATAAGTCATAGGAAGAAGTTCAAGAGGAATTAGAAGTTGAGGACACTAGAGGGTATACGGTTAATAAGGTAAGCAGCAGTAAGAACCAGTTTTTTAAAAAGCGCGCTTAGGCGCGCGCCTAAGCTCAAGGCGAGGCAAGGCGCAGCTTTGCGCCTCAGTCATGGTGAGGCGAGGCGACACAGGGGAAGCGCTGCCTAGGCGATGAGGCGAGCGCCTTATTACGAAGCGCAAGGCGAGCGCCTTGTGCGCCTTGGCTTTCTTCCACTCCAATAGGTTCTGCTCTCTTCTCCTCTTCTTCTCTTCTCTACTTCTTCTCCTCTCTCTGCTTCTTCTCTTCTGCTTCGTCTTCGTCTTCGTCTTCTCTTCTCTTCCCTTCTTTCGTTGTCTTCTTCTCGCTTCTGTCTCGCTCTCTCTCTCTCGCCTTCTCTCTCGCGATCGCGATCTCTCTCCTGTCTCGTTCTCGTTCACGATCACTCTCTCTCTCGCGATGGCGATCTATCTCTCTCTCTTCTGTCTCTCCCTTTATCTTCTAAATTCATATATATATATATATAATATTATATAATATATAATATACAATATACTTATAATATATAAAATATAATTGATTTATATATATAATATTATACAATACCTATTATATAATATATAATATACTTATAGATAATATGTAAAATAAAATACATTAATTATTTAAAAATAAACACAAGTATATAAAATAAAAATATACTTATGTAAAATAAAAATAAACACATGTATATAAAATAAAATAAAAAAATTAATTAAAACACATTATTTAAAAAATATAATAAATAAATAAAATAATATATATATATATTAAAAAATTAATTATTTTTTTTCTTCTTATTAAAAAAATTAATAATATACATATTAAATATTTGTTTATGTTGAAAATTGTACTTTATTAATATTTTGCTTAACTTCTATAACTTGCGCCTCGCTTTGGTGAAGCGCGCGCCTCGGGACTTAGGCTCCAGGTGACCTTGGCGCCTCGATGCGCCTAGGGCTTTTTAAAACACTGGTAAGAACAGCATCCCCCAAAAAGACCAAGGAACTTTCATGGTAAACAAGAGAGAGCGAGCAACTTCAATGAGGTGGCCATTCTTGCGTTCAGCAACTCCATTCTGCTCAGGAGTGCCAACACAACTAATCTGATAAAAAATGCCATGCTCCTCAAGGTATGCCCCAAAATCTCCATCAACATATTCCGTCCATTATCACTTCGAAGAATTTTGATAGTAGCATTGAAGAGATTGGACACCATTTTATGAAAAATTTTGAAACACGAGAAAACCTCATTTTTAGTTCGAAGTAAATAAATCCAAGTTACACAGGAATAACAATCAATAAACGTGACAAACCACCTGTAACCAGAGGTAGAAACCACAGGGGAAGGACCCCACACATTAGTATGAATAAACATAAAAGGAAAAATGAAGGAAAAAGTTTAGCCAAAATACTAAAGAAAGGATGCCCCAAACGACAATGCCATTGATGAAGAAGACGAAGGGAGGAGTAGGAAGTGCATTGAAGAGCCTAAGAGGACAAAGTTGATATAGGAGGAACGACGTCCAGAAAGTACAGTCCATCTTGAGCACAATGAGTCGGAAAAAAAGATGGACTATAGTAATGCTACTAACAGAATGACATCCAGCGATATCCAGAACGACAATGCACTCCAGAACGACTGTAAAACGACATCCAGCCAGTTTCTGAAAGACACAATGAGTCGGAAAAAAAGATATGGAGCAATTGAGAGCAGTAGGAATGCTACTAACAGAAGTAAGTGGAAAATTAGGAACCTGAAGAACAAATGAAAGAGAGAGTAAAGAGGTGCAATAGACTGAACCCTTACCAGAGATAGAGGATAAAGTGCCATCAGCCACTCTAACCTTATCTCGCCCAGAACCACGTAAATAAGACTGGAAAAGACTAGAAGTACCCGTCATGTGATCGATAGCACTTGAATCAATTATCCAAGGAGACGACGAAGAGGTACTAAGTGTGCTAGTAGAAATACCTGTGTGGGCAAAGTTGGAAAAGGCAGAAGAGGAAGGAGCTAAGGTAGAGAAAGAATCAAGTCGAGCCATCAGACGTCTGAGAGTGTGAAGCTCATCTTGGAAAATAGAACCAGTGTCACCCGAGGCACTAGCAATAGTCTCGGAAACATGTGCTTGAGGACGAACACCACCACCACGGCCATGGCCTCGAGTAGGCCGACCATGCAACTTCCAACAGTGCTCTTTATCATGTCTATCTTTCCCCCTATCGACCAAGGGACCCTTACCACCACCCTGAGGCAGACTAGGCTGAGTATCACGTGACTTTGGGGCTACAACCATCTCTGACCGATCCTAAATAGGGACATGCACCATAGCACTAAGACGACTCTTCTCCTACTGAACCAGGGCATAAGCCTAGCACAATGTGGGAAACGGAGAGCGACCTAACACCTAAACCCGTATCTGATCATACTCCAAATTCAGGTTAGCAAGAAAGTCATACATCCGCTTCTTCTCCACAGCCTGCTGAAACATAGTGGCATCCATAGAGCAAACTGGTTGGAAACTCTGGTAGTAATCTAGCTCCTGCCATAAACCACTCAACTCAGCATAGTAGACTGCAAGAGAGCGATTCTTCTGATCAAAGCTTCTAATCTTCTTTCTCATTTATAGACCTGTACATCATTACCCTTTTGAGAATACATCTGAGATGCAGCTATTTAGATCTTGTAAGCAGTATCCATCAAGAGAAAAGTCCGACTAATGGTAGGCTCCATAGAATTGATCAACCAAGTCATAACTAAAGCATTCTCAAAAATCCATTGAGCAGATAAAGCATCATCAGTAGATTGCTTAGTACCATCGGTAATATAGCCAGTCAAACGCTAGGCTGCAATGGCAAGACTGCAGGAGCGGGACCAAATCAAGTAATTGGTACCATTAAGCTTGACCGGACTAATCTGGAGAGAAAGACTATCACCAAGAGTCATACCACGACTCAGTCCACTCTTGTCCTTGCCCTTAGAGTCTTGACCCTCGCTTTCAGCCATGAGATAAGAGAAAGATGGGGCAGAAACACAAGCAGGATGTCAAATAAGTCCCGAAAACACCTAACCAACATAGCAACTCACCTTCTAAGGCTGAAACAGTGTAAGATAATCCTAGAACAAAGCAACCAGATCAACTAGGAGCCTAAAAACCAAAGCAGACCATCCAAAACTTAGAAAAAATCCAAGGTAGGGCCAAAATACATCAAAATAGGGACAACAAACCCCTCTAGGGTTCCAGTCAGCTCCCCAAGATGTGAGCGAAAGGGAAAAAACCAACCGAAAAGAGCACAAACAGTGACTTTCGAAAAATCACCTAGTTTAGACGAAAAATCAAAAAAAAAAAAAAAAAAATGGAAAAAGCAATCAATAATAAGCAAAAAATCAAAAGAAGATTATAGCGTACATACCCATTAGATTTCGAGCATATAGCCATTTTTTTTTTTTTAAACAATTGATACAAGTACCAAGATACAAGAAACAAGGAGGGAAGAATGAAAGGAACAATCTTTAAGGAGGAAGATATTGCTCTGATACCATGTTGAATGTATTAAATGTATAGATGAGAAGAAGTTGTAGAATGAGAGAGAGAGAGAGAGAGAGAGAGAGAGAGAGAGAGAGAAACGGCTGCTGTATATAATATTGATTAAAAAACATAAGGTTTCCCCCCTTACACATAACTATTTACAATAATAAAAATAAGACATAAAGACCAAACTACCCCTAACACTTAAAACATATGGAAATTAGAATAGGAATTAGAATAAGAATTATTTTGATTGTAGGAATCTTACCTTGTGTATATTGTTTCCTAAATTATATCATGAATATATTATATATACATGGTATCTACCTCATTGATTGGTAAGTCAAATAATTCTTTCCAGTTTTTTTGGTATCAAAGCCTCCCTGGTCGTCTCTCTCTCAATCACCCATCACCACCGACTGCCTTCTTTCTTCTCTCTAGCCTTCGATAGCCCTTTCCAGCCATTTTTTGCCCTCCGACAGCCTCAGCCCAGCCCTTTTTTAGCCTCCGACAGCCCTTCCCGGCCTTCGCCTAGCCTCTAACGGCCCTTTCTAACTCCTTTTCTCCCTCCGACAACCTCGGCCCCAACCCAACCTCCGCAGCCCCTCTCCTTCCTTGTCTTCACCTCGGCAGGTCTTCTTTGTCCCTGCTGAGGCTCTAGTTGCTGCCAACTAGACTTGGTTCTGGTCTTATGTGCTTCGGCTACCTTTTAGGTGGTCCGTGGCTGTTTTTTCTCCTTCTTGGGGGTGATTGGACTAATGTATTAAGCCCCTTGGTCTATCCTTTTATTCTTTTGGGCTGCTAGATTTATTCGGCAACATCAATTTGGATAAGCCGTTGAGTTTTTTCCGACTTCTCATTTTTTCTTAGACTGTGTTGCTATCTTTGTGTGTTTTTCAGCCCCTCTTTTCCTACCATGACTGATCCATCCTTTGCTGATATAACTGTTAGATTAGTATATTATTAGTTGGGTTATTATTCAAATATAATTATTCTATGCCATACGGCTCCTTTGTAATTAGGGTAAACTACCAATAGGTCCTACTTTGGAGACTTATTACCCATTAAGTCCTATTGATAAATTTATTAAGTGATAAAGACAAATTTATTAGTCTTTTATTTTTATGAATAAATTTATAGTGATAAATTTATCAGTCTCTTTATTTTTATGAATAAATTTATAGTGATAAATTTATCAATCTCTTATTTTTATAGTGTTAAATTTATTAGTTAGGACCTGTAGGTAAATAAGTCTAGTTAATAGGACCTACACGTAAGTACCCCTTGTAATTATTAATCTTTATTAATATAAAAAGGGGATGATATCACAAATTCACAATTATTCCCTAATCTTAGTATTCTCTAAAGTTACATGGTATCAAAGCCACAACCCTAAACCTATACACCACCACACAGCCACTACCGCAGAACTTCTGGTCTCGTTTTGGTCTGGTCACACCCAGTCAGGGCTGCTGAGGGCTCTCCTAGCCCAGTCGGCCACTACCAATAAGCCTTTTGGTCTCGTCACACGCTGTCCACCATTGCCGCCAAGCCTCCTAGAGTCGTCGGCCCCTGGTGCAGGCTGCCCAAGCCTTGCTGACTGCCACTGGTGGTTTCTCTGACCCAGCTAACAACTCCTCTGCCTTTTTTAGTGTCATTTGACTCCCTCTACTGTGTCGTCTGTCTGGTTAATTGAACCCCTGCTGTCTGTTGGCTTTGTGAAGGTCAACCTATGTTTCTCTTCATGATGCTGTATTGACTATGAAGGTCTGTCTGTTTCTCTTCGTCGCTTTTTTTTCTAAAAAAAAAAACTCTGTTCTTAAATCTTAGGGTCTATTTGGTAACCATTCTGTTTTCAGTTTATATTTACAAAAATTTTAAAAACTGTCATAAAAATTTGTTTGATAATTTTTTTGGTTTATAAATGGTTGTCTCAGTTTATAAATTTGAGAATTTATGTTTTTAGTTTTCAATTTTCAATTTCTTTTTTCAAATAATTTTTTTTTCGAATCATTTTATTTTTCAGTTATTTTTTTTTTCAATTAATTTTTTTCAATTATTTTTTTAATTAATTTTTTTTTCAATTTTTTTTTAATTAATTTTTTTAAAATTATAATGTGTGTGATCCTATTGTTATAGATAATAAAAATAAATATAAATATTTTAGGCCTGAACAAACATATTTTTTAGTTTATGTTTTTAAATTTTTTTAAATATTTTGTTCAAACCAAACGCGTTTGTACTTTATGTTTTTCTAAAAATAAACAAAAACCAGTTTATAAAATTTTTGTAAACATAAACCAAAAACGTAAACGTTACCAAACGCGACCTAAGTATTTGTGTTTTCCTTCCACTACCACCACCTTTCAAGTTTGTGATTGGCACTAGTTTTGTTGAGGGTTCGGCAATACAATATCCATGGCAGATTCCACCAGTGTGTCCACTACTTTCCAGACACCTAGGAGTGAGAGTTCCATTATACTTACTACTATAACTGATAACCCCAATCCTAGTCTTAAAAGCACTACCTCTCTGTTTAATTGTCAGAACTATCTAGCGTGATCGCAGAATTTGACTATTTTTTTGAAGAGCAAAGGGAAGATCGGGTCTGATTATGGCAGGATATTGGCACCCAGTACCACTGTCCCGGGTTATGACCAATGGGAGATTACCAACTCTTTGATTATGGGTTGGCTTATTCATTCGATGGTACCAGAAATTGGTGAGGGCTACTTGTCTATGGAGACTACTCAGAATGTTTGGGATGCTGTGGCTACCACCTATTCCCGCAAAGGGAATTTCTCGCAGGCATTTGAGTTGTGCCGCTCTATTGAGAGCTCTGTTCAGGGCGGGGAGCAGACTGTTCTTCAGTACTTCACCTTCCTCACCAACGGTTGGAAACGCCTTGATCACCAGCAGGACTATAAGCCTATTTGCACTGCTGATTCAGTCGGGTGCAAGAAGTTCATTGCATAGGAAAGTGTTTTCAAGTTTCTGGCAGGCCTCAATGTGGAGTATGATCCGGTTCGGAGTCAAGTTTAGAGTATGGATACTCTTCTTTCATTTCAAGAGGCATTCGCCTATGTACAAAATGAGGAGAGTTGTCGGTCTGATATTACGTCACATGTCTACTGACCGCTCAACATTACTGTCTATCCCTAGAGATGGCCTCAGCCTGATTCCTATTCCTCGGCCTGCCGCCAAGGAATCTGTATTCTGTGATTACTATCGCAATCCGCGGCATACTCATGAGACGTGTTGGAAGCTTCATGGGGCTCCATCTGGGGGTCGAGGTGATCGGTTTGGTTCCAGAGGAGGTCGGTCAAACCAATCATGGTCTCTTTGGCATGACTACTCACAAGCTTGAGGATGTTCTGCATCACTTGCTGGACCGCCGGTCTTCTACTGCTCTCAATACACCTTCCTCGTCGTTTGCCCGCTCAGGTAACTTGGCCTTTTCTACTCGTGTTTTCCTTTCTCACAAGTCTTTGCCCTGGATTATTGATTCTAGTGCCACAGATCATATGTCTGGATCCTCTGACCTTTTCTCTGCCTATAAGCCCTCTTCAAGTCAGGACAAAGTTAGGATTGCAGATGGTACTATTTATTCTATTTTTGGGAAAGGTTTAGCCCATGTCACTCCTACCATACCTCTATCTTCTGTTCTCTATGTTCCCAATTTTTTTGTTAACCTGTTGTCCTTGGGTCGTGTTACAAAGGATTTGAATTGTAGTGTAACATTTTTTTCCTAATCATTGTCTTTTTCAGGACCTTGTCATGAGGAGGATGATTAGCATTTGTAGTGCAGAAAATGGTCTCTACTTCCTGGATCAACCGGCCAAGCTTACTCCTTCTACCTCGAGTCCTACTATCAAAGGCGATTTATGACTGTGGCATCGACGTCTTGGGCATCATTCTTTTTATTTACTTAAGCATTTATTTCCATCTATTTTTGCAAACAATAATGTGTCTGAGTTTCTTTGTGAGTGTATCTGTTTTTCTATGAGTGTGCCTCGGTCCTACTGGGACGACGGTGTTCTTACTGCTGCCCATCTTATTAATTGTCTTTCTACCCAGGTCTTGCAAAAACAAGCTCCCCTTCAAGTCTTCCTAGGTTCTGAATCCTTATTTTCTATTCCTTCCAAAATATTTGGCTGTGTTTGTTTTGTTCACAATCACTCTCCTACTCGTGGTAAGTTAGACCCTCTCTCCGTCAAATGTGTTTTTCTTGGGTACTCTCCTACTCAAAAGGGTTATAAAGTGTTATCACCCTCCTTCTTGTAAGTGGTTTGTGTCTATGGATGTCACATTCTTTGAGTCCCAGTCCTATTTCTTGTCCTCTCTGGTGTCACAGTCTTTCTTGCATGGGAAGCCTTGGTGTGAAGTGATTCTTGTGATTTCTATGGATAGGGAAGGGCAAGTCTATGTCGGGAACAAAGACAGACAGAAAGTTAATTGGATACAAGAGAACACTTCTGCTCACCCACCGCCATCTCCTGCTTCTGATGAGAGTCTAGATAACTTTGAATCTCTTGAGTCCACTGATCTTGATACTCCTATTGATCTTGATGTTCCTATTGCCAAGAGAAAGGGTGTGAGATCTTGTACTCAATATCCTATCTCAAATTTTGTGTCCTAATCTCATTTGTCGTCCTCATATAAAGTTTTTGTGTCAAATATTTCCTCTGTTAGCCTTCCTAACCATTTTCAGGATGCTCTTGCTACCTCTGAATGGAAACTTGCCATGATTGAGGAAATGAAATCACTTAAGAATGGCACTTGGGAATTGATTGAGTTACCTAAGAGAAAATGACCAGTGGGATGCAAATGGGTGTATACTGTGAAACACAAAGCGGATGGTTTTATTGAGCGTTACATGGCTAGACTTGTGGCAAAATGGTTCACTCAGACATATGGCGTTGACTATCAGGAGACCTTTGCACCCGTAGCTAAGATGAATTCAATCAGAGTCCTCTTTCTGGCAGCTAATCTAGATTGGCCACTTCATCAGTTTGATGTAAAAAATGCCTTTCTCCATGGTGACCTAGAAGAAGAGGTATATATGGACATTTCTCCTGATTTTGAGGATCATCAGGCAGAGGGTAAAGTATGCCGGCTTCGGAAGTCATTATATGGTCTCAAATAGTCTCCAAGGACTTAGTTTGAGAGATTCACTCAGGCTATGCTTAAATATGGCTTCAAACAGAGTCAGGCATATCACACCTTATTTGTGAAACTTCCTCATGTGGTAAGACTACAACGCTCATTGTTTATGTGGATGACACAGTTCTTACAGGCGATGATAGTGAGGAAATACCTCTGTCGAAGAAATATTTAGCAAATGAGTTTAAAATCAAAGACTTGGAGAGCTTGAAGTATTTTCTGAGAATTGAAGTTGCTCGCTCCAAGGATGAGATATTTATCTCACAGAGGAAGTATGTGCTTGACTTGTTGAAGGAAACTAGGATGCTTGACTGCAAGGCCTGTGACACTCCATTGGAACCGAATCAGAAACTCGGGGATGATGAAGGAGGAGCAATTGTTGATAAGGGGAGCTATTAGAAATTAGTGGATAAGCTCATCTACCTATCTCACTCCCGTCCTGATATTGCTATTGCTGTCAGTATAGTTAGCCAGTTTATGCATACTCCTCATCAGATTCACTTCGAGGCTGTCATAAGAATTTTGAGGTATTTGAAGTTGGTTCCTGGTAAGGGTTTTTATTTTTCAAAGCATGATCATCCTCATGTGGAAGCCTATACAGATGCTGACTGGGCTGGATCAGTAACTGATAAGAGATCGACTTCAGGGTATTACATCTTTATTGGAGGCAACCTAGTTACTTGGAGGAGTAAGAAACAGAATGTGGTTGTTAGGTCAAGTGCAAAAGCTGAGTTTAGAACTATGGCACAAAGAGTGTGTGCGCTCCTATGGATCAAGTTATTGTTGAGTGATCTAAGTGTTAATTAGACGGACTCCATGTGGTTATATTGTGATAATAAGGCCGTCATCAACATTGCTCACAATCCGGTTCAACATAACAAGACAAATCATATTGAGATTGATCGCCACTTCATTAAGGATAAACTCACTAGTGGCACAATATGTACTCTATTTGTGCAGACTGGTGAACACATTGACATCCTCACCAACAGAGTTGGGAGTAAGCCATTACATGACATCCTCGGCAAGCTGGGCATGAGAGATATCCTCGCACCAGCTTGAGGGGGAGTGTTAGATTAGTATATTATTAGTTGAGTTATTATTCAAATGTAATTATTTTATGCCTTAGAGCTCCATTGTAATTATTAATATAAAAAGGGGATGATATCACAATAATTCTTTAATCTTGGTATTCTCTAAAATTACAATACCCACCAAGCCTGTCCCAATTAGTTCTGATTTTTCTCTTCTCATCACACTTCTATTCATCGTATTACGAATGTGGTGTTGAATGGGAAAAATTTTGCCTTAGAGATGCTCCCTTAAACTTTATTTAGGGGGCAAGGGAAAAGCTCATTGGTTTTTATCTTCCACTACTCAGCCTGCTACAACAGATCCTGCTCGTACACATTGAGATATTAATAACTGCACTATTTTGGGATGGATGTTCAACTCCATGGGAGCTCGTATTTATCACATGTTTCTCTATTACGACACAGTTCTTGGTCTATGGCATGCCTTGTCACAAATGTATGCTCATGGTCATAACGATGCTTGCATCCTTGAGCTCTATCAGGATATTGCTTGTGCTTCCTAATCTGTCTTGGGTCTTTCTGTGTCAGAATTCTTTGGATACCTTCAGGCCCGTTGGGAAGAATTGGCTCAATATAAGCCCTTGACTGAGTTTCCAGTAGATACTGCCTCTCTTGTGTCCAAATGCCTTACTCGCCAGCATACTTACCAGTTTTTGATGGGTTTAAACTCTGACATTGAATCCCTTCGAACTCAAATTTTAAACACATCACCTATGCCCTCTCTCTATGAGGCCTTTGCCACCATTGATTGATGAGCGTCGTGAGCGTCAGGTCCAGCCGAATCCTTCTCCCTTGTCTCCAGTTTCATCTGATCAGATGGCTCTTGATGCAAAGTCTGGTTCTCGAAGTTCTACTAGTCCTTTACTTGTCATCATTGTGGCGTTTCTAATCATGTTAAGACTCGTTGCTTCAAACTTCATCCTAAGTTAATGCAACGTTCCTCTCACACTATAGCTCTAGTAGATTCCGCTAATCCTGCTCCTGGGTCTCCTCATCTCCCTAATTTACAAGAGTTACAGACTCAGATTGGTCAACTTCAGGCTCAGCTTGGATCTCTTACCGCCAGTTCTCCTGGGCCATCATCTATCACTGTTGCCACCCTTACAACAGGTACTTCTATTGCTTTCTATGTTCGGTCTACTAGTCCCTCATGAGTTCTAGATTCTACGGCTAATGATCATATGACGGGTGAGTTTTTCTTTCTTTCTTCGCCAGTCCCTACTACTATTGCCTAATCTGTGTGTCTTATTGACGATTTGTTATCCTCTGTTCGTCATAAGGGTGTAGTGTCTTTATCCCCTACCATTACTTTATCATTGGTTTTACATGTTCCAAATTTTTCATATAATCTCTTATCCGTTAGTCGTCTTGCCAAACAATTTAATTATTCTGTCATCTTCTTACCCTCTTCTTGTCTTTTACAGGACCTGAGTTCAAAGAGAATTTTTGACAAAGGTTATGAGCGTGATGGGCTGTACTACTTTGGGGATCCACTGGACTAGCCTTCCTTTTCTTCCTTGGCTAGTTTTCAGGCCTATGTTTTACCTGCTTCTATGTCTTGTGTTTTAATATTCAGACTTTAGAATTATGGCACGCTCGTATGGGTCATGTTAAATTTCAGTATTTATGTCAACTTTTTCTTTCATTTAATAAAGCTTGCAAAGATTCTAAGTTTCATTGTGTGGTTTGTGAGATGTCTAAGCATACCCATGCTAGCTATATCCCTCTATGACTCCTGCTCCCAGTGCTTTTGATCTTATATATTCTGATGTCTGGGGCCTTCCCTTGTCAGTGCCTTTACTGGTCATAGATATTATGTGACTTTTATTGATGATCACACTAGGTGCACTTGGGTTTATCTACTTCATCGTAAGTCTGACGTCTTTCCCATTTTTGTCCAATTTTTACAAATGGTTAAAATTCAGTTCCATACAATTCTTAGGACTATCCGTTTTGATAATGGTGGGGAATATATTTCTAATGCATTTCGTTCCCATCTTAATCAAACCGGTATTCTTCAACAACTTACTTGTCCTCGAATCCCTAAACAAAATGGTGTTGCTGAACGCAAAAATCGTCATATTATGTCTGTTGTCCAGTGTCTTCTTCGCGGTATGGGTGTTTCCAAGTCTTATTGGCATATGGCTGTCCTTACTGTTGTTTACCTCATTAATGGACCCCTAGTTGTGTGTTGCGTGAACTCACTCCATTTCATACTCTTACGCCCAACACCACTCTATTTTGAACTCTTACCTCATGTCTTTGATTGTACCTGTTTTGTTCAAAATCAGAGTCCCACTCGCACAAAGTTAGATAACAAAACTATTCGTTGCATCTTCTTAGGGTACTCTTCTATGTCCAAAGGGTATAGGTGTTATGACCCTGTGTCTCGTCACTTTCACCACACTTTGGATGTTACATTTTGTGAGGATCTTCCTTTCTTTGGTACTAACCGTTCTTTGCAGACTTCTCCTCCTGTTACTTCCACTGTTCGCCCGGTGACCATTTTGGACGAGGTTGAGAATGAGGTTGTCCCCCTTCCTCCTTCTCAATCTTCGCCTCCTCCCCCATTGCAAGTATACTCCAGTCACCCACGCACTCAACCCCCTTTGTCGCCTCTCCGATCTCTAGGTCAGGTAACTCTTCTCCTTTAGCTTGTCCTCCACCTCCTTGTCGTAACCCACATCGGGATCGACATCCTCTAAATCGTTTGAGTTATTTGAGTAGTACTACTCATCCTATTTCCCAGTATCTTTCCTATGATAGGGTTTCCCCTTCTTACCGTTCTTTTCTTGGTAAGCTTGAGTTGAAATCCATTCCTCGTTCTGTGTCTGAGGCCTTTTAGAATCCCAAATGGGTAGTAGCTATGCAAACTGAGATGGCGGCCTTAGAACAGAATCACACTCGCGATCTTATACCTTTACCTCCTCGGGAAAGCACAATTGGTTGCAAATGGGTGTTCACCATAAAATACCTTGCTGATGGCTTAGTTGACTGTTACAAAGCCCGCTTAGTGGCAAAAGGTTTCACACAGATTCCTGGCAAGGATTTTGATGCCACTTTTGTCCCTGTCGCCAAACTTACTTCTACACATCTCCTTATCTCCCTTACAACATTTTATTCTTGGCCTCTTCATCAGCTTAATGTCAAGAATGCATTTCTCCATGGAGATCTTCTTGAGACAATTTACATGGCTCCTCCACCCGATTTTCGAGCTGAGGGGGAGTATTCGGGGAAAGTGTGATGGTTATACAAATCCTTGTATGGTCTAAAACAATCTCCACGAGCATGGTTTGGTCGCTTCAGTTCTGTTATTATATCTATGGGCTTTGTTCAGTGCCACTCCGATCACACTTGTTTCATTCGCCGAAATTCTGCAAGTCAGTGTATAGTCTTGTTAGTTTATGTGGATGATATTATTCTCACAGGAGGTGACTCTGTTGGCATTGGTCAAGTAAAGGACTTGGGCCAAACTTTTGATATTAAGGATCTGGGATGTCTCACATATTTTTTTGGGAATTGAAGTGGCTCGCTCAAGGAAAAAGATCTCCTTGTCTCAAAGAAAGTACACTCTTGACTTGCTTCAGAATACTGGTATGTTAGGGTGTAAACCTGCTTCTACTCCTATGGATCCTAATGTCAAATTCACATCAAATTCTAGTGAGTTGCTAGATGACCTAGGCATGTATCAGCGTCGTGTTGGACACCTCATTTATCTGACCAACACTACATCTAACTTGACATTTGCAGTTAGTGGTGTGAGTCAGTTCATGCATGCACCTCATAAAGAACACCTTGACGCGGTTCATCATATTTTGAGGTATTTGAAGACTTATCCTGGCTTGGGATTATTCTTTACCGGTAGTCTCCAATCTGGGCTCTCCTGTTTCACCGATACAGACTATGTAGGATCTAAGACTGATCGGTGTTCCACTTCTGACTTCTATACTTTCTATGGTGATCATCTTATCTCATGGAAAAGTAAGAAGTAGGTAGTGGTTTCTAAGTTTTCTGCAGAGGCTGAGTATCGAGCTATGGCACAAGGGACATGTGAGATTCTTTGGATTCGGTCTATTCTGGCAGAGTTGGGTTTTGAGGAGACTGTTCCTTCCTCTTTATTTTGTGATAACAAATCTGCCATTATGTTATCCTCTAATTCTGTGTTTCATGAGCGTACCAAGCATATTGAGGTTGACATATATTTCATTCGAGAAAAGGTTCGGAATGGCATTGTGCGTCCATCCTTTATCTTTTCTTCTCAGCAGTTGGCAGACATGTTCACAAAATCTGTGGGACCAACTTTGCTCCAGTCTTCCATTGATAAGTTGCGTTTGTTGAATATCTTCATACCAGCTTGAGGGGCAGTGATGAATATAGAAATCACAATATTATGTTTGAATATGGAAATTAGAATATGAATTATTTTGATTGCAGGAATCTTACTTTGCGTATATTGCTTCCTAAATTGTATCATGAATATATTATATATACATGGCCTCTATCTCATTGATTGGTAAGCCAAATAATTCTTTCCATTCTTTTCTATCACCTCTAGGATTCGCTGGTAACAAATGCAAAAAAGGGGGATAGTTTTGAATACTAGGGCTGAAACCTTCCAACCATAGTGGTACTTTTACCACATACAGAAAGCCATGACTTGCTCCTTTCAATGGAGGTCCTTGGACAGTAGTTAAAATTAAATAAAAGTAAATCCACACAATTTATCCCATCAAGTACAAAACATGAATGCTAACTGAAGTAGACTTGGTATGCAAAGGAAGACAAAACTGTTTTCAGCTCAGTGATGCCCATTTGGTGCAAAATATCATATTGGAATTCTTTTGATAGATTCTAACAGGAACGCAAATAATAGTTAATACCTTCCTTCGATGTCGATCTTTGTAACTTATATATTCCAAAGGCACTCGAGCACCCCTAGCCAGCTTAGAAAGAACGGAAATCAGATCCTCAAGTTGTGATATTTCCTTACCTCCAAACTTTTTAATAATGGCATGGCGAGGAACTCCAGCTCTAAAAAGCATATATCTGAAATTGGTAAGTACACAACTATTTCCAATGAGAGATTGTAACAGAAAATTCAAGGTGATCTCTCTACTCTAGATATCAAATGGTGACAACAGCCTCCCTTGTTGCCACAAATGACTTGTACTAAACACAGAAATTTAACCAATATATGCACAGCCAATGCAGTATGTAACAAAATTTGAATAAGAATAGAATTCAAGCATCAATCTAAATTCAACTGGTAAGGATAGACATACCCTGGTTCTGAAACATATACAAGGCCACAGTGGAAACGAAAATTTCTAGCCTGTCACCAAAAAAACCAAGAGAAAACAAGTTGAGACATATTTACAACAATAAGCAGAGCAGGTTATCTTAACAGCAAATAAGCTACAACTAAAAAAACACTGGTATCCAACCGAAATTAAATAAAACATAATTACATTTTTTTTTCCTAGCATCAAATGAGAGAATATGAAATAACTAACATAGAATGATATGCCTGAATGTATTAGAAATGAGATCACCTTGAAAAACTGTGGTGGAATCAAGAATACCCTTCCCACAGGGTAGGGAAATCATGTGCACCAAAAGCTAAAAGTTTGTGCATGTCATGTTGCCAAAACGCAATGGTGCTTGGTTTTATGAGCTTAGAAACCACATAATAAATGCAGTAGAAGAAAATAAATAAAAGGGATGAAATATATTTCTTTGTAATAGAAGAAAATAGATGAATAGGTAACATTTTCCATATTAACCGAATATCTGAAGTTATAAAAGCAATGATAAAGATAAAAATACAGATAAGTGTAACACTTGTTAGCATACAAAAGCAACTTGAGGTTAAATCCACAAATCATGGGCCTTCAAGTTTAATACCCAAGTCTTCAGGGCATGCTTAATTAAAGATCCACAATCAACCAAATGCCAATTAGATTCATTTTTTGTAACTATATGAGGAGGTTTTATTATGCATGATGTACTTACTCTACAGAAATTTATAAATAAAATTTAAAGTCTATATTCACCATTACGTAGCATGTTTCTACCAGTTTCCAGGTTTGACAACACCTATACATAGGTATAATGAAACAGGATTCAGACCACGGGATGAACAAAAAGTTGGAAAGAAATCAAGTTTTAAGCACTCTTCCTCTCTCTGAGTCTCTTTCATATATTTTACCCATCCCATAATCTCCAATCCCTCTTTCTCTCTCTTCTATTCTCTCTTATCTCCATGTAAGTCTTCATACTCTTCTAGTATCTTGAAACTCTCAGACCACATTAATTTCAAGAATGCGATAAGATGGGATTATGAAACCTAAGAGAAACAGTCCTAGGACAAAAGATCACAGGACTAATAGTTGTGTGTTTGGATGAGTCAGGATAGGGGACTGGATAATACCCAATTGGTTCAGGGATGTGATAAAGGCGTCTCAGAAGGGACTAACAACCAAATGGAACAAAAATGTTAATAACAAGATTACTTAACTCCAAATAGGTCCTACCTACACTGGACTTGCCAAAATACCCCAAGGAGAGGGTGCATCGGTCATAATATGAAACATCTGGAGAGTGTAACAGGGCACTTTTTATAAGGTGGGGTCACCAGCATAAACTTCTTTCAAATTTTAGTCTGATAGAAGTTCCTCACTCAATTTCATCTTTTGTAGATTTTATAGGAGTTCCAAATTTTCAGAAGCATAGTTTGTTTTTCCTCCCTTAAACTCCCCATGTACATAGGAGTATACAGGAGTGACATAAACAATAAGCAGTAAGATAAAAACGAAAGAAACTCTAAATTAAAGAATTTGTGAGAGTTTACTAGGTAACACAATTACAAATGAGAAAGAAATTTCTGTATAGTTCCTTGAGCTGTCTAGCAATAAACAATGAGTGAACCAATAGTAAGTGATTATCTACATATATCTATACTATTATATTTGCTTCTCCTTATGCCACGCGTCTCTCATTTTTCTACTTAAAATAAAAAATTGATAGATGAGAGGAGTGTGACTCAAACCTTGGACCTTGGGTCTAATGAAGAAGACTCACAACTTGAGTAGCACATAATATATAGTAAACATTTTGTTTTATTTTTACTTATTTGAATTGCACACGCATCACGTGTGACAATAGCTAGTACAATATAAACCAAACAATTGGACAGATTTAGAGGTCATAACCTAGAGCAATGGCAAGTGTTATCTGCTCCCAGTGCTGTGCTGCAAGTTCAAGTCACGAGAATCAACCTTTCCACCCCCAAGAAAAAAAAAGTGCTGCCAATTGAAAAGCCCAGCCCACACTTCTCCTTAAAATCTAGATATTAAAGAGAGGGCAATTGAAACCTTATAACTAACACAGATGGGACAACTCCAAGCGATGTGGAACACATTGCAACACACCCTCCTGGACCACAACCTACACTAGCCGGACAAACAGCACACCAGTCACAGGCCCAACCAAGCTCTGATATCAAATTGAAAAGCCCAGCTTATACTTCTCCTTAAAACTCAGGTATTAAGGAGAGGGAAACTGAAACCTTATAACTAGCACAGATGGGGCAACTCCAAGCGATGTGAGACACATTCGAACACTGCCTACTTACTCTCTCTCCCAAACACTAGTGTAAATGGGAAACTTATGCATTGGGTATGACCTTTAACATTGGAGAACAGGTTTCATTTGTCTTTGTATTGTATATGAAACATCATTAGTATAAAAATATGATGTGCACAAAACTTAGTACAAGGAACAAGTCGACATTGTCAACATAAACATTACTATCTTTGGGGCAAATTAATTTAGGTTTCAGGTAGATCTAACTACTAAATCTTAGGACAAGACAACACAGTAAAATATCTAAATCTAAGTTTCTTTCTTCTGAACGAAGGGTGAAATGAAACATAAAAGCCCACAGGGCACTTGCAGCCATTTTACAACACCTTTAAAACAAGAAAGCATAATGGAATTATATTGTAGGGAAAAGTGAACTAGGAATCTATTGCTCCTTCCATTCTAACAATTGCCCATTTAGTGAGCATCCAACAGAAAGTGAGCCGAAACCATACCCTGACATTTCCACACCCAACTTTGACTCCTATATCCCAACATCTCTGGCATAGGTACTTAATGTGTTTTCTTTGTGCATTCATTTAACACAGCTATGAGAAAATGCACACATATCATAATAAAATAAAACTTCTACAAACAGAAGTATGTAAGACCAAGAAAGTCATGGACACTAAGCATCAAATTCCAACTAACCTGTTGATACGAAAGAGGGTGTATCACAGCACCACTTACTTCCAAGAAGTAGTCAGGAGTTACTAAATGCAGATCTTGAACCTGAAAAGCATCAGCAGAACAGGTTAAACTTACACCACTACTGTATGAAAAGCAAAAAGGCACAAGATAGACAATACTCCTCAAAAGGACCTTGACTAAGAAGATTGATATCCACATCAAGAACGGAGTCAAGATTAGTGACACTGACACATAATACTGTAAATATTTTATTATGTCAGTCACTCATAAATGTTTTCTAGCACAAAATTATTCGTACTTCCAGAAACAAAAATTATATCTGTTATATGAGAGATTGATCACAAAGAACGTTGTTACAACAAAAAATAATAGAACAATATATCAGTCATGACACTACCTGAGATCCCTAAAAAATTGAAGGGAGAAAAAAAACAGATATTGAAGGGTGGAAACTCATGTCAAAATGAACAATATATACACAATATCAAAGCATCCCAATATTTTAATTGCCAATTCCTATCTTATGGAGAAACGAAAGTAACAAACAAACTGTGCACAAGGTTAGGAAAAAATTCAGAATACCACTTAATTGCTCCAGTCAAAATTCACAAGATCTTACTTGTAAGTCAAATATTCCACTCAAGAGTCCAAGAGGGAGTGCATTCAAAGTCCTCAAATGAACCCAACTCAAAACCAAGAACTCTTCGTAGAACACGTGCCCAAAACAGTTCAATAAAGAAATCAGAAGAGAAAGAATCACACAAGATCTAAATTAATCAGAAGAATGTAATATAGATAACAGAAATGAGTTACAATTATACCAACAAGTACAGCATTATGTGACAAAGAAATAAATCAACAGGCTAATATGTTAGCTCCACAATGCAAAATCAAACAGCAGATTGAGATTCCATGAAAAGTTCCTTCAGATAGGTAAGACTTTAAAGCATCCTTCACTCCTCAGGAATTAGTAAAAACCCATCACAACTGCATTTGAAGTTTTCCGATCCAGAGGAACGCCTGTTACGATCTCTCTGGCCTTGTTACACTACTCAGAAAATCGTTCAGTTTTCCACAGGCCAAATAAGTTTATCTGAAAATTAGTTAACTGATGAACAATGATAGTCCATTCAGTTAACAGATTCAAGACACAGACACAACTTGAGATATAAGTTGGACACAGCTCAACCTTAACTGTAAATTTCTACGAGATTTAAAAATAAAAATAATAACAAGCACAGTGTCTAACTGAGATAGGAACTGTAAACACAGATTATTTTTTCCCAAATCATGAATCGTAAAGGTTCAATCATAATTTCTAAAATACAAAGGAAAAATATATTTATATATATACATAGAAAAATACATTTGATCTGAAGTTTGTTATGTTCTCTTCCCTTTTGTGACTTATGCATCCATGGCCTCCTTTGTTTTAGGACACACATTTTGTTCTTCAAAAAGCATTCAGCATCAACACCATTGCTTTGTTTTTCTCCAAACATTTGTTAAAAAAATGATTTCTAATATCTTCAGAGACTCGATTACATGGGGCAACATTATCATGGGTTCCCACCAAGTGATTCTTCATACAAATTACTCCACCACAATAGTCCTCCTCAAAATAGTTGCAATTGAAGTGCATTTTATTATTCTGAGCCACTAACACAGGTAATTCAAGTACCCAAATCACTATCACTTATTCAAACCTTTCACTTGATGCCTCCAGAAATTCATTTTTTTAAAGTAGAAACACATGGATAAATTCGGCTAAGTAAGCTAGATATTGTAGAGAGAGAAGAATATTTTCTGGAGAAAGTTTAGGGTTTGAGACTGCCAAGAAATAAAATAAGAAAGGAAGGAAAAGGATGCAGTAGAAGTAACCCTCAACACTCTTAAATGTCTGTAGAAAACTTTTTCATCCACACCAAAAAAAAAGAAAAAAGACAATAGGGCTCCACACCCGTTTTCAGGTTGGGTCGACTGCATGTGTATCACGCGATATGCTTGATTCAACAATTTCCCTTGTGATTCTTCGATCCCATTGCAATTCCGGCTTCCAGTTGACTCACCCCCAAATATGGATCAATTGCTTGGTGTATCAAATTGACCAGTGTGATACATATCATTTATTGTACAATTCTGATAACAGATGTCAAATAATACAAGAGCAGGAGCTTTACAGAATAACTGAAGAACATACTGGCATCCAAATTTTTCCATGATGCTCATTACCAACTATGTGGAGCACACTAAAGGATGGAATAATGTACATATAAGTCGATCAACATCTCTTAACTTTGGAACAACAGGCAGTTTCATTATCTACCACAACAACTTATGACATCTATAGAAACAATTATAGCACTCTGCCATAACGAAGTCAAACCATTAACAAATACTTTACATAACAAAAGGACGACACAAAATGTGCAATAGTAAATCTCACCACCAAGTCTACAGTCAATGGTGTGCCACCCCTTTCAATCAGTAATTTAATCTTCTGGTCCAAACTGTCATCAAGTAATGTTTCCATTTTCAGGAACTGAGTAATTACCTGCAATAAGAACTTCGATATATCACAGACAAAACATTTGGGTCATACTTCAGCACTTCAACATGAAAATTATGAATTAAATTCCACAACCAGAAATCAGCATGCATTGGTTACTGGAAAGTTAAACCTGGTTACTTAAAACAACGGCTCTTTAATGAAATAAATGCAGAATAAAATAAGCTACAAAACCAAAAAATTTACTTATTGGTAGGCCAAAAGTGAATATTCGCTAACAATTTTCATCGAAAAATAGCAAATACAGCTCAAAAAAAAGTTTCAAAACTGCACACCCCTAACCTACAAGCATTGTTTGAAGCTCCTGTTTTCGAAGAGCTTTCATATAAAATACATAATAGGAAGTAAGCATTACACACAAATGGACAATATATATGGTACACAGTTGAAGAAATACTTACGTCCCCATTTATGCGAACAAGCACGTCACCAGGCTCCAAAAGATTGTGTGCTGGGCCACCTGGCACCTGAACAAGTCCAGAATGATAGCAGACATTGAAGACAGGAACAAGTCCAGAATGATAGCAGACATTGGGGCTGTTTGTTGCAGCTTCTATAAGCTGATTATAACTTATTTCAATTTGGGAATCCATGCCAGATTGTTTGGTGCAACTTCTGCTTATAACTTATTATCCAAAAATAACTTAAATAAGCTGAAAAAAGCTAATTATTTAGAAGCTAGGGGAGGGGAGCTTTTAGCTTCTGATTTCTGATTATCAACTTTTAGCCTAAAAAAAGCTATACCAAACAGGGCCAATGAAGACAGGAAAATTTCCACTCAATCAATTATAACACAGTGAAGAAAGTATACTCACGACAGAATCAACAACAAGCATTCCAGTTTCTCCACTCAGAGAGGCATGGCGCACAATCTAATCCAGTCAACTCATTAAGGCATCAGCATCTCAAATTATTATTTTGAGAAATCATTGAAAGAAATAATGCAATTTTCACAAGAACCTAACTACCTGTTCTGTTTCAGTTCGGAGACCAAGGCGACGTGTCTCATCAAATCCTCTGTGGACAAATGTCACCTATATAATGAATTAGTAATGCCAAATCATACGAAAGTAAATCTTGAAGTGTACACATAAGCCAAACATAAAGAAACAAGCACAAGTGTGATCTTATTTGCAAGTGTTTTTTCGCTTTATGCAGATCTTGATCTTATTGTCACCAGCATGGTATCATTACTTTGTCACTCATGCATAAACAAGAGGCCACAGAAATGAATCCATCTCTAAATAATGAGATCCCTTTATTGATATTATTACCAAATCAAGCAAAAAGCCACCACTTTGTAATTTTCATAAATCTTGGAGGACACATTAGTGTTTTCAAAGAAGTTTTGTTTTTTACTTTTCTTTGTCAAATGGAAACAAGATGCTGTCTGAGATAAGTTGAATAAATTATAATAAGTAATAATGAGCTTATCCTACTTTTCCAAATGAGCCCATTGAGACAATCCAGTTACAAATGAAAGCAAAATAATACACCTATTAAGGATGGAATTCGAAGGGAGGGAAAGCATAAATGCAAAAAAAAATAAATAAAAATAAAAACAAATACACACAGGCAATGAAGCCTTCATTTGTAACATCAAACTACATCCTTGATTAATGCAAAGGAAGATGATACATACAAATAACTGATGCTACATTTGGAGACAAAAGTGAATATTTGAATTGGAACCGTTATGTGGGACCTGCCCAGAATGCCCATACATACCAAGACTTTGTTCACACAGAAAAGGCCAGTAGGAAAAGAAAAATGGAAATTTCTATCTTGATAATGTCTTTTCTTTTTTAATTGTATCGAATCCATTTTCTATTTTGGAATGAACACTGACCAACTATAAATGAAGCAAAATCTACGGAAGTATTGTATTATGAATTATATAAATATCCAAACCGCTCTCAGTACCACATTTTTATAGACCAGACTCAGATACCATTATGAATAAAGCTACATAATGTATTGTCCGGCAGGAGTAAAAAACACAATTATGTTAAAAGGCAAAAGAAAGCAAAGTAGGAGAAACTTCTTAGATATTTACTTTTTTGGTACCATTAAGAACTTAATATTATTACAAGTGTTACTAAGGTTAATAGTTAGTGAAGACGGGTGGCCCCTTGCGGGACTTGAACTCAAGCATGAGCACAGTCAACTGGTGGTGCCTTGCTACCTGGGCAGATGGCATCCTCTCTAATATATTTACTTTACCAAAAAAGAACTTAGGAATTATTTTATACAGATGTGGAAATTAAAGCAGCACTCACAAAGTACAAAAGTTTAAAGTGCAAGATTGAAGATTCTCAAAACTGAAAATCATTGAATTTATAGTTCCAGACAGAATCATAGGGAACAAACCATAATAAGTAAAAAATAAATAAGGAAAAAGAGTTAGCAAACTAAATGAGAGATTGGAAGCTTATAAGAATTAGACATTTTAGGCTGAAAACAACAGAAGAAAAATAAATGTTTTGCAAGCAAAAAAACGATTTGTTAAATCATAAACTCAAGCCAAAAAAAAACGAGACAATTTTAGAGATCTGGCTATTGATCCACCAAAATATGTTATCCTGTTGAATGCAGTATAGACAAAAACAAAACAAATAGGAGCATTGAATCAAATTAAAACCTAGAAGGATAAGAATTAACAAACCTGAAGCGTACCGCGAGGAATAGAAACCACCCTCCATTTATCTCTAAAAGAATCTCTAGCCTTCTGCAAGAATTTTAATGCCCTTACAACCTGCAAATAGTATAATGACAAGATTAACTTAGAAACTACAACATTTAATTGTGATGGCATCAATCAATCAATTGGAAATTGAAGGCTTCAAATCTATAGAATATCAGTTGTAGATAGGGAGTTTCTAAATACACCCGATTAATTTCTCTTAACACCCACTACATACATTGTTAACATAAATACACCCTCTAAATTTCTCTTAACACCCACTACATACATTGTTAACCTTGTACCTAAAGGATAAACACTTGTACAGGTGCCTGTAGAACAAAAAATTGATGGGTGCATTTAGAAGCTCCCTTGTAGATAATTCATCACATATTTAGACTGGCATCCCACAATGCCAACCCTCACATAGAAACTTAAAAATACTGTACAACATCCACGTCCACGTCACAAAATAAATAAATAAATAAATAAAGGCTAACGAATGGGCTAATCCAACGCATGGAAGTATAAAGGCTACTTTTTAAAGTTTAGATGGTTTGGTTAGGTAGACAAAGTGGTAGGTTTTGGCTTTCCAAGCTTAAACTTATAAGATTGAGCCTTCAAAGACTTCTTATTGAAGGATACTGCTCTACCAAAATCGATCTCAGAAGACAAGTGAAAACTGACAAATCTAGTATAAAAACATCAGTAGATGTAATAGGAAGACCAAACAAGAAGGCAAGGTCATTGAGTGTGCAGAGAAAATAAAGCAATAAAAAGAACGATAAAGGTAAACAAACTTCAAAACAGTATGAATGGAAAATGACCCAACAAAGGTCGCATGCAGGACTAGAAACAGAAACTAACTATAAAGAAGAAATGAACAAAAATTGTAAAATGTTAATAAAAAAAACAGCATTTGATTTAGATATCCAAAAGATAGTAGATTAACCTTTACTGTAAGAGTTGATATTACAAGAAAAATAAAAAATAAAAACAGCGAGAATAATGGTAAAGTTATCTCACTTCATTCTCCATGGTTTGAGCAGCCGACGATAGAAGGCTGTTCTTCATTTTCGAATAAATAATGTGCACTACATTAAGTTCTAAGGTTGAAAAGCATATTATCAGATTGGTTATTTGCATCAAGGTGAGTTCCGGTTATGATCATTCGACAACTGTAAACTCCCTGTTTGAATCAGGTCAGGTGTTGGAAACAAGGTAACTGAATTCAGTTACATCTCCAATAGACCACAAGCAGTTAACCTCCGACCTTGACAACAATGAAAGCATGACATAGAAGTCACAGAAAATAATTGCAAAGATACTCACTCTTTCTAAAGGTAAGAAAAATGCCGAAGCACTTGACGACTTGCCCCCAGCATTCAACGCCACTGCCCTGCCTTGCCAATCAATTACTGGGGAACCACTTGAACCCCCTTTAGTCCCAGATGCCGCCTGTAAGTAGAAGAGGGGGGGGGGGGGGGGGGAAGGGTAATTACAATTAAAACTTTGGCTTGAGACAGAACCAACAAGGTTTTCATAAATTGCAAAGAAACAAACAAAGGATGATCAAAAATTGAGTTAGCAGCAAAATGAGGGTTGACAAGAATGTCCCAACACTTAGGCCCCGTTTGGTAGAGCTGTGGGAAAGTGATTATAACTTATATTATAGCCTAACAGCTTATAGCTTATAGCTGTGAACATAAGCTGATTTTTGACTTATAAATTAAGCTTCTCCTCCCCCACTCAAAGAATAAGTTGATTTTTGACTTACAAAAAGCTATAAGCTGTATTGTTAAGCTGAACCAAACACATCAAAATAGCTTAAATTAAGCTAAAAGCTGAAATAAGCTGGAAATAAGCCCTACCAAACAGGGCCTTAATGGGGCTCTTTCTTTTTCTTTTTCTGACACTTCATTAAGCGTTCAGATTTTCCATAAACTTCTATAGCCCTAGCCACAAAAGAAGGAATATTTGACACTCCTTAAATTCATAATGGTGTGGATCTTTCAAAAGACAATGTTCACAAAACAAATGTCCAAGTAAACAGGATTTGCTTTCTGTGATATTTTTTTCTTCTTTTTCTCTCTTCACCAACTAATCATCATATACAATCAAGAAGGCATTGCCCAAACACATGTCCAAGTAAAAATTATACAACATCAAGCTAGTCAAACCAAACCTACAAACTTACTGACCAACACAAACATTCATCAGCAAAGGTGCTCAAACTAATTAGACCAACACGAATTATGATCAGCAAGTTGAATGATAATTAACACCAATCGCCAATCATAGCTATGCTAACTGACAAGGCCAACACAAATTTTGTAACTTGAATGATTAAAATAACTCCAACTTAGGAGTCCATTAAAAGCATCTAATGTCACAATGCTTACTTGCAAGTAGAATGTATTGAAGTCATTGTAGCCATCCCTGCAACATAAAAGGCCATTGTAAAAATGTAAGTAAATGGTGGCAAAGAGGTAGCACTTTGGCTTGTGCATATTAACAGAAGTCAGAGGCAGAAAAGCTTTTCTTCTTTCACTTTTTAAAAGAATTGGTATTAGTAGGAAAAACAAAACTCAACTCTAAATCTACTACCACATATTATGGAGGGCAAAGAAAATAAAATATTAGAAATCAACTGTAGAAAAGTCATTCCCCTTGTGACAATTGTTGTCTGTGGTATTTGTCTCAGTAATATAAAAGGCAAATTGAAAATGTCTAAGGAGACACTAAAGAGTTTCTAAGTTGAAAGGGTACATGTGAAAGGCAATTGTCAGGATGCCCCACACAGGCTTCACAGTTGCATGTCATTCACATCTTAAATGCCATTAGATAATGATAGTCCATATAGGAACCACGCTGGCATACAACAAAATCAGGGACTGCATAATGAGTTGGAGCTCAGTCAAGGATGACTGCAGCCAAAACATGTGGAAGCACTACACAACAATTATAACAGGAGTTCCACTTTCAAGATTACTCCACAAGAGAGTGGAAATCGACGTACAGTGGCTTCCTCTTTCCTTCTCTCTCTCTCGGCTCCTTCACGGCTTCTTTTTCTTCTCCATCTTCTCCTCTTCCCAACTCTCAGGTGTCTTCATTCTTCTTCACCAATACCTTGTTCTTGCATGATTGTTGGCTCGAAGGATCCTCAAAAGGGTTTATTGTGCATTCATAGGCCTCTTAACTGTATTGACTGGTGCAATCTAAATTCTAACCCTATTTTAGTTGGCTGCCCTTTACTCACCACTTGCTTGATCCTTTCCTTTCTTCTAGATGAGACCAAATTTAGGAAATAGATAGAGAGAGAAAATCAGATTACTTCACTTCTTTCAATATCATTGATTTTAAAGTTCAAAAGCATCAAACTCTGCTCATTCAAAAACTGTCCAGATCATCTCTTTCATAATTGAAGTTTCAGTTAGTGAAGTCCTAGCCTTCAAAGTGCAAACTTTATTTCCCTGTTGTTCACAGCCATTAGCTATGTTTCCTTGTCATGCTTTATTGCATTTGGCGGATGTTTGAAACTATCTTAAGCTAGTGGTAGAGTTCAGTTTGCTAGTGGAATAATCTCTGTTTATTGCCTCGGCTAAATAGCACTTTTGCTTGGTTTTTGTTTGTATACTTATGATTGTTAATGATTGTTAGTGCTAAGCATCTCACAAAAGGTTCTCCAAGGTTTGCACAACCCTAAGGCCTAAGTAGCACCAAACACTTCTAGGGAGAAGACGCGCATCTCACATAAGGTTCTCCAAGGTTTGCACAACCCTAAGGCCTAGGTAGCACCAAACACTTCTAGGGAGAAGACGTGACCTATATACGGTGGACTCTCAATATAGTAACAATGTTCAGCATTCTAAGGTACACAAATTAGGTACTGCAATTGTGCCTTGAAATATTTCTAAAACGAGTACATCATGTGAACAGCCAACATAAAGTAAAGTATGCAACAGACAGCTACGAACATATGAAAAATATAGAAATAAAGATTAAATGGGAGAACATAAAGAAATGTAGTAAGAAAGCAAACAAGAGTATGCTTTATATACATGATATTTGCACAGCTCTATCTTCCACAAGTTGCAATGTTAAGTAGAATTATATAAATAATAAATTAGATTTAAGGTTTCGAAAAGCGGTTGTAGAGTATAAAGGCCGTAGCGTAATGGTTGTGGTAACCGGAACCGTGATTTTTTTTTTTATTTTTCGCACAATTTGAAGAAAACTTACCGATACACATATTTTTTCTCTCTCTAGAATCACATTTATTAGGGTTTAAAATAAATTTTGATCAATTTTTATTAATTTTTAAGTATGATCCAATATATTTCATATTTTCAAATCACTATAAAAGGAATTTTTTACATTTTATTTTAATAGTTAATGACTCTAAGAATAATTGATTTTAAATTTCTACAAATTATTTTGGATAAATTACAAATACATCCCCTGAGGTTTGATTAAAATACGAATAGCTCCATGTGATTTTGGAAATTACATTCCACTCCCTGAGGTTTTCTAATTTCATAACAAATCGCCCATTTTATTAATAAATCATCAAATTAATTAATAATTTTTAATGATGTTAGAAATATGTTTAATTAATAATTTGGGTAATTTTATTATTATATAGGAGACCAATTATGAATTTTATTTTTTTAGTTAATTCTGTTAAATAAAAAATTCTAACAAAGAGGTATTTGTAATTTTCCAAACTACAGGGGGCAATCTGTATTTTAAGCAAACCTTAGGGGGTGTATTTGTAATTTACTCAATTATTTTTTACCAATACCTGAACTAATTGAATAAAAAATATTCACAATTATTAAATAAAATGATTATAAAATAAAAATTGTGCCATAAACAAAAATTATTTTTTTAGGCATTTTTTTAGACAACACTTTACATGTAACTAAATAAAATTATTTACAATTAAGTATTAAATGAAATGATTATAAAAATAAAAAATATGCCATAAACAAAAAATATTTTTGAGTTTGTTAAAGATATTTTTTAAACAACACATTACAGTAACAAAATAAAAAATATTTATAATTAAATATTAAATAAAATGATTATAAAAATAAATACAACTACGGTTTATATATTTTTTATTTTACATGCTAATGTAATGAAATAAAATTATAAAGAAAATAAATTCATATAAGATTTTTTCATTGGACTTGGATCACTTGAGTATTTGTTCTTTTTCTTGTAAGTTTTTAATTATTAAATTTTTTTTTTGAAAAGGAAGTTATTCAAAATATTATAAAAGTGTGTAACGGACCATTATAGCCAAGGTTTCGAAAAGCGGTTGCGGTCGCCGTAACAGTTGCGGTGGTGTCGTTGCAGGGTATAAAGGCCGTAGTGTAACGGTTGCGATAACCGGAACCGTGATTTTTTTTATTTTTCGCACAATTTGAAGAAAACTTACCAACAAGCATTTTTTTTTTTTTCCCTTTCTAGAGTCACATTTATTAAGGTTTAAAATAAAGGGATATTTACCAATAAATCCCATCTTACAAACAAGTACTCTAATTAGTCCCAAGTTTTTTCTATTGATCTGTTAAGTCTTATTAGTGGAGAATTTCTTTCCATGTGATCTTATTTTTGATTTTGGTAGTGTTTTAGTAGACAGCTATACCCTTTTATTAATGTGACAGATATGATATAATACTCTAATGTGGTAGGTATTAATATGACACTCCACAAAAAATTAAAAACTCCTTATTGTACTTTTCCTAAATGTGACAACGAGACGAGTAAGATGTGACACTCCAAAACTTACTCAAAAAAAAAAAATTTCTTTAGGATACTTTTCCCTAATGTGAAAATGAGGCGGGTATGATGTGATACACTTCAAAAAAAATAAAAATTCTTTAGTGTACTTTTTTCTAGTGTGACAACGTGGCAGGTATGATGTGACACTTCAAAAAAATAAAAACTCCTTAGTGTACTTTTCTCAAACACGACAACATGGCGAGTATGATGCGACCAGTGTTTTTAAAGGCTCAAGGTGCACTAAGGCGCTGAAGGTCTCTCGGGGCCTAGGCGCAAGGCGCAAGGTCAGGCGCGGGCTTTATTGAAGTAAGGCGCATAGTCTTAGTAAAAACTAAAAAAATTAACATAGACTAATCATTCATAGTACTAACTACCAAGACAATTTTTTTAAAAATAAAAAGTAATCAAGATTCAAGACAAAATATAAAATAATTCTTAAAGCCATGAAAGTGCATATTACATAACATTCCAATTTTCAAAGATAAAATAATCCACATTCAATAAAATAAAAACAAAAACAAAAACATAAACACTAATACATCCAAAACATAAATATCTAATTTTGGAAAATAAGAATAAGAATCAGAATCTAATTTTGGAAAATATGAATTAATTTTAGTTAATTAGAATAAGAATCTAATTTTGGCAAATATGAATTTTGGAAAATAAGAATAAGAATAAGAATCAGAATCTAATTTTGGAAAATAATTTTAATTAATTAATCAGAATTAGAATCTATTTTTTTCCCCTAACAGATAAAGGAAAAAAAAAAGACTAGTAGAACATTGTATTAATTAATTATTTGTGAATAATTATTTATTTGTAATTTTTTTTTCAGTGTATTTTTTTAGTTAATTAATCAGAATCAAAATCTATTTTTTTCCCCTAACAGATAAGGAAAAAAAAAATTTGAAAAAAAAAAGAAGGCATAATTGAAAGGCATAATAATCTATTTCAATAATCTATTTTTTTTAGTCTATTTTTTTTAGTTAATTATTTTGTATTTGTATTTGTATTTTTTTTTTTTTTTGGGTTTCTAACAGACTCAAAGGCATAATTGAAAAAAAAAAAAGAAAAAAAAAAAAGGGGCAAAACAGAGACGAGACGACACAGCCAAAAGGAGGAGGAGGAGAAAGAGAGTCAGAGTCGAAGAAGAAGAAGAAGAAGTCGAAGAAGTCAAAGCCAAAAAAAAAAAAAAAAAAAACAGAACCAGTCGATCAGCCCAGTTGAAGAGGAGGAGAAGAAGAAGAATCAAGCCGATCAGCCCATTCGATCAAGTCGATCTGTGGTTCAGAGCCATTCGAAAAATCAAGCGCGCCTAGTCGTGCGCCTTGCGCCTCTGTCGCTTGGTTCAAGTCGCGTCAAAGGCGTGCGCCTAACTCAACTCGCCTCGCCTGGGACCTGTCCAGGCGCAAACCACGCGCTTCGCTTCGCCCTGCACCTAGGCGCGCTTTTCACAACACTGGATGCGACACTTAAAAAAAAATAGAAACTCCTCAGTGTACTTTTCTCAAACGTGACAACATGGCGGGTATGATGTGACTTCAAAAAAAATAAAAACTCCTTAGTGTACTTTTTAAAACGTGACAACATGACGGATATGATGTGACACTTCAAAAAAAAAATAAGGTAGTGTTTTAGAATTATGATTTGAAAATAAAGTTGTATTTTGAGTTTGTGAGTTTTGGAATTATGATTTAAAAAGAAAAAATTTGTTTGGTTATGAGTTTTGAATTTTTGATGTGACATATGAAATGAGAAAAGTTGTTTGATTATGAATTTTGAAAAGAGTTTTCAAAACTTAATTAAAAACTTATAACTTATAACCAAACACAGAACTCAAAACTCTATTGAAAATTCTATTCAAAATTCATAACTAAACTCTCTTTAAAATTCAATTCAAAAAAATAATTTGTCATTTTGGTCTAAAAAAATAATTTCTATATTTAAAAAATATCAAAAACAAATATATATATATATGTTCCAAATAATAGGTAGCAACTGGCAATTGCAAAAAAAAAAAAAAAAAAAAGTACTGTTCCAGTCAACCGGCCGGACATCGGGGGGATCTCTGGTGGGACAACCCAAAGCGCAAATTCAAAAATCAAAAACTCACACTGCCAAACATGCATTGGAATGTGTTTTCAAATGTGGCGTTGGAATAAATTTTTAAAAACTTCAACTAAATATAACATTAGAATGTAGGGGTGGAATTATAATTTGAAAGCTATACCAAACATAGCCTAAAACTCTTTAGTATACTTTTTCCTAATGTGACAACATGGCGGGCATAATCTGACACTTCAAAAAAAATAAGAACTCCTTAGTGTACTTTTCTCAAATGTGACAATATGGCGGGTATGATGTGACAGTCTAAAAAAAAATTTAAAAACTCTTTAGTGTACTTTTTCCAAACGTGACATATGTGACACTCCAACGTGACGGGTATGATGAGACACTCTGAAAAAAATAAAAACTCTTTAATGTACTTTTTCTAAATGTGATACTTAACGTGACGGGTATGATGTGACACTAAAAAGCTATTTAGTGTACTAATGTGACACTCCAATATGACGAGCAAATGAGTCATTACACATCTAAAAAGACTAAATGGATCACAAGAAAAAATATGGAACTATATGAATTACAAGTCCAAAATATGGAACTTATTTTTGTTAATTTTTAAGTATGATCAATATATTTCACACTTTCAAATCACTATAAAAGGAGCTTTTTGCATTTTATTTTAATAATTAATGACTTTAAAAATATTTGATTTTAAATGTCTACAAATTATTTTTGATCAATACCTAAACTAATTGAATAAAAAATATTCACAATTATTAAATAAAATGATAATAAAAATAAAAATTGTGCCATAAACAAAAATTATTTTTCAGGCATTGTTTTAGACAACACTTTACAGGTAACTAAATAAAATTATTCAAAATTAAGTATTAAATGAAATGAATATAAAAATAAAAATTGTGTCATAAACAAAAAAATATTTTTGAGTTTTTTAAAGACATTTTTTAGACAACACATTGCAGTAACAAAATAAAAAACATTTATGATTAAATATTAAATGAAATGATTATAAAAATAAATACAACTACTGTTTATATATTTTTTTTATTTTACATGCTGATGTAATGACATAAAAAATAAAAAATAAAAATTATAAAGAAAATAAATTCATATAAGATTATTTTCTTTGGACTTGGATCACTTGAGTATTTGTTCTTTTTTTGTAAACTTTTATTTATTCATTTTTTTTGGGAAAGGAAGTCATTCAAAATATTATAAAAGTGTGTAACGGTGTGTAACGGACCGTTACAGCCAAGGTTTCGAAAAGCGGTTGTAGTCGCCATAACGGTTGCTGTGGCGTGGTTGCGGTTGCGGGGTTAAAGGCCATAGAGTAACGGTTGTGATAACCAAAATCGTGATTTTTATTATTTTTCGCATAATTTGAAGAAAATTTACCGATACGCATATTTGTTTTTTCTAGAAATACATTTATTAGGGTTTAAAACAGATTTTGATCCATTTTAGTTAATTTTTAAATATTATTCAATATATTTCATATTTTCAAATCATTATAAAAAGAGCATTTTACATTTTATTTTAGTAGTTAATGACTTTAAAAATAATTAATTTTAAATGTCTACAAATTATTTTTGATCAATACCTGAACTAATTGAATAAAAAATATTCACAATTATTAAATGAAATGATTATAAAAATAAAAATTGTGTCATAAACAAAAATTATTTTTCAAACATTTTTTTAGACAACACTTTACAAGTAACTAAATAAAATTATTTACAATTAAATATTAAATGAAATGATTATAAAAATAAAAATTGTGCCATAAACAAATATATATTTTTGAGGTTTTTAAAGACATTTTTTACACAACACATTACAGTAACAAAACAAAAAATATTTATAATTAAATATTAAATAAAATGATTATAAAAATAAATACAACTACTATTTATATATTTTTTATTTTACATGCTAACATAAAGAAATAAAAATTTAAAAAAAAAATTATAAAGAAAATAAATTCATATAAGATTTTTTCTTTAGACTTGGATCACTTGAGTATTTGTTCTTTTTTTGTAAGCTTTTATTTATTTATTTTTTTTGGGAAAGGAAGTTATTCAAAATATTATAAAAGTGTGTAACGGATCGTTACAACCAAGGTTTCGAAAAGCGGTTGCAGTCGCCGTAACGGTTGCGGTGGCATGGTTGTGGTTGTGGGGTACAAAGGCTGTAACGTAACGGTTGCGGTAACCGGAACCATGATTTTTTTTGTTTTTCGCACAATTTGAAAAAAACTTACCGATACGCATATATATATATATTTTTTCTAGAATCACATTTATTAGGGTTTAAAATAGATTTTGATAAATTTTTGTTAATTTTTAAGTATGATCCAATATATTTCATATTTTCAAATCACTATAAAAGGAGTTTTTTACATTTTATTTTAATAGTTAATGACTTTAAAAATAATTGATTTTAAATGTCTACAAATTATTTTTGACCAATACCTAAGCTAATTGAATAAAAAATATTCACAATTATTGAATGAAATGATTATAAAAATAAAAATTGTGCCATAAACAAAAATTATTTTTGAGTTTTTTAAAGACATTTTTTAGACAACACATCACAGTAACAAAATAAAAAATATTTATAATTAAATATTAAATAAAATGATTATAAAAATAAATACAACTACTGTTTATATATTTTTATTTTTTACATGCTAACGTAATGAAATAAAAATGAAAAAAAAAAATTATAAAGAAAAAATTCATATAAGATTTTTTTTCTTTGGAGTTGGATCACTTGAGTATTTGTTTTTTTTTTTGTAAACTTTTATTTATTTTTTTTTTTTTGGGAAAGGAAGTTATTCAAAATATTATAAAAGTGTGTAACAGACCGTTATAGCTGTTATGGTACTGCTACAGCCGTTACGTAACACCGAAACGGCCGTTACACATGTAAATTTCCATCACCCCGCTATAGCGGCCGTAGCGGGTGATGGTAACCACCACAACCATTACCTAACGGCGTTACGTAATGGCTGCAGCTACTTTTTAAAACCTTGGTTACAGCTGTCACGGTACCGTTACGGCTATAACGTAACACCGAAATGGCCGTTACACATGTGAATTTCCGTCATACCGCTATAGCGGTGTAACGGATGACGGTCGTAACGGGTGACAATAACCTTCACAACCGTTACATAACAGTTGCGACAGCTTTTTAAAACTTTGATTAGATTGCAAATTTTTCTTACATAACAGGCATAAATGATACATAAATATATTAATATGTTGTCATGTACTACCGTGTTTGCCCTAGCCACGCCATGTCCTAATTTTTAAAGATTTATATGTCGCCATGCCCGTATCATGATCCCATATCTATGCATATTATAGCAATCCCGGTTTTCCTTTCCTTTGTATGTTGTATTTCGGACTCGGTTTCGTGATTGTGTTGTTGTCTCATTCTCATTTTCATTCTTTACTCTTTGTATTTGAGTCTTGGGTTGTGTTGGGCAAGTTTGAAATAAGTTGGTTGTGCTTTGGAACCAAGAGTTGATGCCCAGATTTTGGCCTTCACGCTCGAGCGGGCGTTTTGACGCTCGAGCATAATTTTCCACCTCCCAGTACTTTTGTCTGCAGGTCTTCAGACGCTCGAGCGGGAGTTTTGATGCTCGAGCGTGACCCTTTGTTTTTGTTCCTCCGCTCGAGCGGGGAGTTTGACGCTCGAGCGGGGACCATGTCTGCAAAACTTCTAGAAGTGCGTAATCTACGCTCGAGCGGCGCTTTTGACGCTCGAGCGTGAGTCTATGTCTGACGCTCGAGCGGGGGTTTCCACGCTCGAGCGGGGCGACTGGTATATCACTTCGGGATTTCACTTTTTGGATCACTTTTTCAACACTCTTTCTCTCTCTTACTTTCCCAAACACAGATTTGAGAGCTCCTCTCTCTAAAACCTTACCTTCTCTCTAGGGATTGATCTAGTAGGAGTTATTTCCTCGCCTTGGGCCTTTGTAAAAGTTGTGGGGATTGTTGAAGGCTACACATTGATCTGAAAATCTTAGATTTTGGAGCATCTTGAATTTCTTCCTCTTCTTCCTTTGGGCTCCGGATTTGAAGTAGGGATTCCTACTCATTCTTATGTGTTTTAACATAAATATTGAGCTATTTGTATAGATGGTTTGATTTGGGAAGTTAGGGTTTGAAATGTGTTATTTTGAAAAAGGGGGTTTTTGTCCTTTTGGCCTATATATATATATATATTTTGGGTCTTAAAAAGGGGATTATTGATGTTTTTGTTAATATTTGAGCCTTTGGGTCAATATTGGGAAAAGGGAAAAAATGTCATGTTTGGGTATATTTGGGTCATTAGTGTAATTAATGACAATTGTTATGGAAATAATGAAATTGGCTCATTGAGGAATGAAATGGTGGAGTTGGATTTGTTAATCACTCACCTTTGAGAATTTTTGATAAATTATCTGTTGGCGTAATTATTATCTGTTTAGAAATAATTGCTTTGGGCTACTGGTGGAGGGTAGTCTTGATTGTTGTAGATAATGCATGATGATTAGGGAAACTAAAACTAATCAAACTGAGTGTGCCATCGAACATGGCGGTTGATATAATACATGAATTTTATGTATTGAATTGATTATGTATATGATATGTGTTTATATACATTGTGTTGTGTGGGAGGAGATAGGGGATGTACTCCACGGTTTAGGGGAAGATAGAGGATGGACTCCTAAACCGGATATTGTTTGGGAGGAGATAAGGGATGGACTCCATTGATACAGCAATTTTGTGTATCTATTGAAGTATTGATATAGCTAATTTGTATATCATATATGAAGTATGAAAGTGTTTGGTTTGAGATTGATACAGCAATTATGTGTATCTTTGGTTAAGTGTGAAGTGTTTAATTTGAGTTGTTATCTCAATTGAAATGGAAGTACTGTTGATAAGAGATGTAATTTCATTTAAAGTATGTGGCCAGGTTCTGAGCCAGGTTTATAAATTGAGAAATTGGATAGGAAATGGAAAACGGAATGAAACATGAACACATTTGTCATGTAATCGAAATGGGTTATGAATTGACTTATGTGAGATAAACATTTATCAAATACTAATGTTTTAGTTATTGCTCATATTATGTTTAGCATATCTTTACTGGGCGTTGGCTCACCCTATATGGGACATCATTTTCAGGTTCAGGTACTATGCCGCCTCCGAGATCTTAGCACGGATTGTTGTGGGAGTTAAAGACTCTTTTTGTTAATTTTTGTTGTATTACATGTATATCAAGCCAAGGGCTTCTTTTGTGTAGAGTTAGCACTCTTTCCTTTTGTAACCAAGTGTTGACTTGGAAAGTTGTAAGCCTATAGGGCATTTACTTTTGTTGTCAACATGTAATACTTTTTGTAAGAATACTCTGATGATTATAATTTGAGATCCCTTTCTTTATCATGATTGTATGATATTATGGGTTTATTTTGAGGGCGTTACACATATTATTCTACATGGTCTAAGGCTGCATTAGTACAATGCTATGCCACTTCAAACATGACTACTATTGTAATTCTTTACAAGCTACATACATATATGGATACGTATCGAGAAAAAACATGCATCTTCCAAAGAAAAGGGTTAATTCAACATCATAATTACAGTCATCACCAGGTTGTATCACTAAAATGGATATCAGATTTTAATAATATATGCATTCTAGTTAAGTGCAAAGTTCGAAAAATGAAATATAGTAAATAAATATTTATACGCACATTAAAGCTAACACATACTTTTTATAATGAGGAGCATCCCTGTCCAAACGAGCAAGGGTGCCAGCCAGAATGGAGACCTGAAAGATCAGAGTACATTCAAACAACAGAACATTTAACACACCAAAAAAGATAACAATAGGTCAGATCCTTATAAAACAAAAGGGTATATGATTCAAAACTAAAGAGATAATGACCATATAACACAAGTTGGTGGCCAGTATGAAGCATAAGGGAAATGAAGGATTGCACACAGTGTGTATTGACAATACATAGTTGTCTTAAAAAGGAAAGATTTCTCCAAAGCTATAGTGTACGTCAATGTGTGTTTTCTTTTCTTTTTTTAATTTATTTCATTTTTTCCAGACCAATAATGATTGTAAGAAAAATTATTTTATGTTTCACATTGGATCTCATCAAGAGATATTGCAACATGTGCTAAAAAAGGCGGAAACAGATTTTTTGAAAGGTAAACGATAGGAGAAGATTCCTGGCTTAGATGAATATCTGAAGAGATCAAGTTCAATGTTATAATAGCATCACAAAATAATACCAGGAGATAATGTGAAAACTACAAATGTGTTCAGTATACCTTCTCTCCACTGTCATTACCAACCACCCTGATCTCTAGTCCAACACTAGCAGCCTCTGGAGCAAGAGGAATCTCCTCGTAGCTGAGAAATTGTATGGCACCAGGGTCATAACGAAAGAAGCCAAAATCATGAACCTAGAAGAAAACGCACGTATGTTAGCTCACTCCCAAGGTTTTAAAAAGCGGCTGTAACCGTTACGTAACGCCATTACATAATGGTTGTGGTGGTTACCGCCACCTGTTATGGCCACTATAGCGGTGTGACGGAAATTCACGTGTAACAGCTGTTTCGGTGTTACGTAACGGCCGTAATAGTACCGTAACAACTGTAACCAAAGTTTTAAAAAACGGTCGTAACCATTACGTAACGTTATTACATAACGGTTGTGATAGTTATCGCTACCCGTTACGGCCGCTATAGCGGTGTGACGGAAATTCACGGCCGTTTCAGTGTTGCGTAATGACTGTAGCAGTACTGTAACAGTTGTAACGGTCCGTTATACACTTTACACACTTTTATAATATTCTGAATAACTTCCTTTCCAAAATAAATAAATAAAAACTTACAAAAAAATAACAAATACTCAAGCGATTTAAGCCCAAAGAAAAAATCTTATATATATTTATTTTCTTTATAATTTGTTTCTGTCTCGGTGTTACATAACGGCCGTAGTAGTACCGTAACAGCTATAACCAAAGTTTTAAAAAGCGGCCACAACCATTACGTAACGTTGCTACATAATGGTTGTGGTGGTTACCGCTACCCATTACGGCCGCTATAGCGGTGTGACGGAAATTCACATGTTTAACAGCCGTTTCGGTGTTACGTAATGGTCATAGCGGTACTGTAACAGCTGTAACAGTCCGTTACAAACTTTTATAATATTCTGAATAACTTTCTTTCCCAAAAAAAATAAATAAATAAAAGCTTAAAAAAAAAAACCAAATATTCAAGCGATCCAAACCCAAAGAATCTTATATAAATTTATTTCCTTTATAATTTGTTTTTAATTTTTATTTCATTACATTAGCATGTAAAATAAAAAATATATAAACAGTACTTGTATATATTTTTATAATCATTTTATTTAATATTTAATTATAAATATTTTTTATTTTGTTACTGTAATGTGTTGTCCAAAAAAATATCTTTAAAAAACTCAAAAATATTTTTTGTTTAAGGCACAATTTTCATTTTTATAATTATTTCATTTAATACTTAATTGTAAATAATTTTATTTAGTTACCTGCAAAGTTTTAAAAAGCGGCCACAACCGTTACATAACGCCATTACGTAACGGTTGTGGTGATTACCGCCACCCGTTACGGCCACTATAGCAGTGTAATGAAAATTCACATGTGTAACGGCCGTTTCAGTGTTACGTAACGACCGTAACAGTACTGTAACAGCTATAACCAAAATTTTAAAAAGCAGCCGCAACCGTTACGGTTGTGGTGGTTACCGCCACTCATTACGGCTGCTATAATGGTGTGACGGAAATTCACATGTGTAATGATCGCTTCGCTATTACGTAACGGCCGTAGCGGTACTATAACAGCTGTAACGGTCCGTTACACACCATTACACATTTTTATAATATTCTAAATAATTTCCTTTCCCAAAAAAAATAATTAAATAAAAGCTTACAAAAAAAAAAAAAAAAAAATACTCAAGTGATCCAAACCTAAAGAAAAAATCTTATATGAATTAATTTTCTTTATAATTTTTATTTCATTACATTAACATGTAAAATAAAAAATATATAAACAGTACTTGTATTTATTTTTATAATCATTTTATTTAATATTTAATTATATATATTTTTTATTTTGTTACTGCAATGTGTTGTCTAAAAAATGCCTTTAAAAAACTCAAAAATATTTTTTGTTTATAGCACAATTTTTATTTTTATAATCATTGCATTTAATACTTAATTGTAAATAATTTTATTTAGTTACCTGTAAAGTGTTGTTTAAAAAAATGCCTCAAAAATAATTTTTATTTATGGCACAATTTTTATTTTTATAGTCATTTCATTTAATAATTGTGAATATTTTTTTATTTAATTAGTTTAGGTATTAGTCAAAAATAATTTGTAGACATTTAAAATCAATTATTCTTAAAATAATTAACTATTAAAATAAAATGTAAAAAGCTCCTTTTATAGTGATTTGAAAATATGAAATATATTGGATCATATTTAAAAGTTAACAATAATTGATCAAAATCTATTTTAAACCCTAATAAATGTAATTCTAGAAGGAAAAAAAAATATGCGTATCGGTAAGTTTTTTTCAAATTATGCGAAAAATTAAAAAAAATTACGGTTCCGGTTACCACAACTGTTACGCTACGGCTTTTATACCCCGCAACCGCAACCGTTACAACGACTACAACCACTTTTCGAAAGCTTGCTCGCTCCCATATACAGCCGTTTCCCAAATAACTTTAAAAATGCATGCTGCATCGTATCAATGCAAAACCCACACAGACTACAGCTGCAAGGCACTACATAACCAACTTCTCCTCACAAAGCAATAATGTTTGAAACTTAACAACTCCTCAGTGAAATGAAGAGAAAATACATGCACAGGCACACACATGTGCTCACACACACATATACACATACAGAGCACAGCACAGAAACAGAACAAACAGAATGCAATGGTGGAAAACTAAGAGGACAACAAAATATTTAAAAAGGATAAACCAGTGTTCCTTTTTCAACAGCCTCTCCCCAATGCACAGTAATTAGATGGGGTTTTAATGCTAGTTCATAAAACAACACATGCAGCATTAGAAAAAAGAGGCAATTCAATGGCATCAACCAAAATAACAAAAACCACCACACAGAGGAAAACAAGAGCACCAGCCCCTCATTAACTAAGAAAGCGTCAAAGAACATGCACCTTAACATGAGAATAAGAAATAAGAAATTAAGACATTAATGGAAACTTTTAGAATACATCTTGAAAATTTCCTAGCTCAGACAATTAAAAAAGCTTCTAGAAATTTTATTATGAAAATAAATATATATATATATATGCATAGGTCATGCTTTTGGTAAAATATGAAAAATTAGACTGCTAATATCTAGGACACTCTTCTTATCAGTGAAGGTTGTTCAGAAACCAGACAACACACAAGTGTTTACTTATCCAGTCACCTAAAACAACAGAGTTCACCTTTACCTTTATTTATTTAAAAGATTTACAAAAGCATGTGGGTTTACAACTTCCAATTTTTTTCACTAAAAACATAATGTGAAACGATCTAATTTTTTATTGCACTTTTTTCTATAGACACTTGAATGTAAAGTAATATTTACCAATACTTTATGATAGAAAAATGTTTAAATTTAGTGGATAACAAATACAAGCATATGTGGTGATCAGAGTATTGGGTACGGTAGTGTTGTTCGACAGTAAAGCAATCTAAGAGGAACTGCAAATCCAGAGTTTTATCCTTGAGAAATAAACAATTTACCAAACAAACAGCTAAAACTAGATTAATGGAAATCAAATTTAATCACAAAATTAGTTTCCCATTTGCTAAGCAGCTTTTAATTTCTTTTATTTATTTATTTATTAAAGTTTGGTTTCAAAACAGAAGGAGAACAATGCTACTAAAAAAACATGGATGCAGCATTCTATTTTATAAAGTAAGATTTTGATTATTCTCATTAAACCAAAGTTATAGTCTTCGATTTGCGCAAAATGGGCTGGTGCCCCTAATTACAACTATAGAAATAGGTTTCAAAATTTTGTAGCATCGAGTGATAGTTTGAGGTTTAATCATCTGGATTAATTAATCAAAATTCAAAGTGAGTAGTTAAAGCCACCAAAAACAATGAAGCAGTAATGCTTCAAACTTACTTTGAAACCTGTTGGAAACAACACTCCAAGAGCCCAATTAGCACAGCTGATTTCAAGAAGAAGCCCTTCAGAGGTGAAGCACATTCCTTTCTACCTCTGCTACTATGTTATTAAATCTCCCACAACAATTTTCTACACTAGCTTTTTTAAAAACCTGCAGAGTATTGGTGCTTAAAACCTCATGAAAATCACCTCCTTCATGCACCACCTAAAGACATCATCTAGATACTCAAAGACTGTCTATAAGTAACCCTTGTATGAAGGATAACCTTTTCTTCTCCCATAATCTAAACAAGGTAGACAACTGACTTCCAAAGTGATGTTTTGAGACTTGGCAACAAAAACCTTTCATACATAGAGATAATTTAGTATCTAACTGGGCTCCAGAACCTCTGAGCATTGAATAACAAACGTCGAGGCCAGAACACCAAATCTCAATTGATAAAAAGTACACCACGCCATGTGAACGGTACTATGGCTTCCAAGCAAATAGGAAAAGTTCACAAATGTCACTACTCGCAACATCTTGCTAAAAGAGACAAACTATTGACTGAAACTGACACCGGATTTACCAACCAACCCTACAGAAAAGGGACTCTTAATTGATATGAGAGCGGTGACATTCAAGTGTTTTATGTATGACATTCCATATTTTATTTTTCATATGTATGAAGTTCCAGATATCTTTCATAGCTTCTTATATTAATTAATTAATTAAGTAAATTACAATTGTGAGCTCGGATTAAAACCAAAATAAGAAACCCAAAACAATATAAGCATAAAAAAGAAAGCCCAAATATAAACCACCTACCGGGTCACGGTATATAGGATATACAGGAATTTCTTCGCGGTTTAGGAACATGGCTTCTGCAACTACAGGTCCTATTAGGCACAAAATCAGATTGATTAGAACTAAACAAGGAAAACAAAACAGGAGAAACTATGTGCTACCTTTTAATCTATAAATAACTAGCATTGATTTAAGCGGTCAATTTGTGTTCTCAACATTCAAAATTAAGTCATAAATAAGAAAAAGAAGTACCGGGCTTGACGACATGGCGATTGGTGAGAATAATCCCGCGCTGCTTATCAACGACAAAGCCCGTGGCGTGGCTGGCACCGGCAGATTCGGTGTCGAAAGCCCGACAAGCGGTGGTCCGAAGCACGACCACCGCCGGAACCACCTTATCGAGCGCCTTCCGCCAGTCATCGGCGGTGGCAAGATTATCTCTGATCGGCGGATCAACCTCCACCATGCACAGCTCCTCCTTCATACTCGACTCCTCCGATCCCAACCTCTCCAGATGATCAGCCATACCGTAGTACCCCTGTCTCTGTAAATCACAGTCCGAAACCCTAACTTGAGAAAAAAATCGAGAATTGGAGTGGAATAGTGAGGGAGTGGTTTTGGGGTTTTAGAAGACAGGGATGAATGAGAAATTACATGTAGAGAGGGAGAGACAAAAATTTGACGGAGTTTGAGATGCAGTGTGAGTTCGGTTGGGTGCTGACAAAGACCACTCACACTCGAATTGGCCACTTTTTATGACGTGTTATTGGCCATGTGCTTTCATGTATTTTATATATTGGCGGAAGGATAAAATTCACAATTTCATAGGTGATTGGTTGATGTATGCGAAAGAATTTAATGATTTATGATTGATAGAAATTATTGTTGCATAACACTAATTAATAATTATTTTAATAATATAAAAGTTTATGATTAATCTAAGCATGATACGTGGTGTCTTAAATTAACTAATTATTTTTCACTTTTTATACAGGAAGTGTCTTTGAACAGCGGGGACACAGATATTTTTGTGGGTTCTAATCTTTTGCATATAATTTTTAAATTTTTTATAAAATGATATTTAAAAAAATATAAAAATAATGCATCTTTAAAAAAAATAAAAAGGACAATAAATATATTATTTTAATATGTACTATAATTTATTTTTTAATTCTTTTATAATAAAAAAAAGTGTAAAAAAATAAAAGAGTGAAATGTCATTCTCTTGATCTAATGATTTTAATTTGGAAAAATTATTTGTAAGT
The DNA here is from genome assembly GCA_036172215.1 of Camellia granthamiana. Classification (NCBI taxonomy): domain Eukaryota; kingdom Viridiplantae; phylum Streptophyta; class Magnoliopsida; order Ericales; family Theaceae; genus Camellia; species Camellia granthamiana. Next base: position 41,206,527 of record CM069903.1, on the reverse strand, counting down.
CACATTTGGATGACTTATTTAATGTGAAGTCTTATGAATATTCTTTTAGAGTTTAAAGTCATATTTAAATAGGAATGTGTTCCATAAGAAGGAAATTCTATTTCTACACACCAAATTATCTCTGTGTACATCTTTTCTCAATTCACACATTTAGTAATTTGATTTTCACTTTTTTATCTCAATTCACACATTTCACATTTCAAATATATCTTCATTTTCTCTGTGCACATCCTCTCCTTCCATCCGTTTTCACTCCAAAAACCTTAACCCTAACTACACCAGCTACTGACGGTGGCGGCAGCGATGACATCAACCACCGCCTCTTCCCAACCTCTTAGCCATTCTCACACAACCCCTCACGCTGCCGTCACCTCTATCGCGATCTTCTCTCCAAAAAATCCCAACTCACACACACACACACACACACACACACACACACACACACACACACACACACACACACACACAAGGTTTAGGTGTGATTAAGCTGATCGATTATTCGATTTTTTCTCATAGATATATATATATATATATTTGGGTTTGGATACAGTGTCTTAGGGTTTGAGAGTTCGAGTAAAGAAGAAAAACAATAACTATGTCGCTTAGGCCTAGTGCGAGAACGGAGGTTCGCCGAAACCGTTACAAGGTTGTTGTCGATGCCGAGAAGGGTCGGAGACGAATGAAGGACAACATGGTTGAGATCCGCAAGAGTAAGCATAAAGAGAGCTTACACAAGAAACATCTGTTGTTCTGGTTGAAATTTTAGGGCTTTACAGTCGGGATTTAGAGATAGATAGCGAAAAGTTCTGGTTTTTTTTATTTGGGTCTTGGTAATTTTGGTTGGATCGGTTGTTCGGATTAGGGGTTTTTAATTGTAATGCTTTGTTTGAGGTTTTGGGGTCTGTTGATTTGATTGCAGTTAGAGAGTCTTCCTTCCTTGGTTATTAGTGTTTGGTCAAATAATAGTGTTGGCTTTTTTGGCTTTCGAAGGTTATTATTGTAGTTGTGAGCGTACCAGCAAGGATCAATCAGTCCTTACAGAGAATTAATTGCCAACCAATTATCAGATGATTGCGTTTTAGTTTTTTCAACCTCAACGAAGAGGACTTTTACTGGTGGCTTGATTTAGGAGAATTTAAGCAATATAACAATTAAATGAAGAACAATTTGTAGATGTCCCCGAACGTCCCGGGAGGGAAATCCCGTTTTGTTCGTTTGTGGGTTTACTACAGTTTAGGACTCAATGTCACGGTCCTGTATCTAATTTCGCAGAGTGCAATGCAAGACCGATGAATCATCAAAGAGTCCAAGTCTAGCAAATCGTTTTGGAAAATAGATTTTTAGAAAGAAGTGCCGAACATAGACTGCTTTGCCAGATACAGAGTCGCCACCTAAATATTTTATTTTGGGAAATTTAGGAAACCCTGACTCGTTTGCCTAAGGCCACGTGTCCGTCATCACCAAAGTTGCCTCGGCTCGGGAACTTGGGTACGATTGGGGAAGGTCAGCTATGAGCACCCCCACTCGCCCGATCAAAGATCGGCCTCTACTAACCATGATATCTAGTTTTGAAAACATTATGCGTTCTTATTCCGGTTAATTAGCTAGAATTTACTATGTGATGCGCACAACACAAGTATAGACTAGATTGCCTAATTTGGAACAAAGCTTTATATATCCGCCCGTTTGGAAAATGGTTTGAAATTTGTTACTCGTAAGTAAGCTAAAATACGGATTTCAAAGAGTTGTTCCAACTCAAACAATCCAACCTTCACCCACATGCATTCAGGCAGTTTATATCACATAAGCATATAGCCACATGGTAAGCATGCTATCATGTTAACATTTACACTCATGCGAGATGCTAAAGCATAAATGTTTACCGAGTACTCCAAGCTAAAACAAAAACTAGTTAGTAATCATATGCATGATCCTAATTCATGTTAAGATGGCTAATGCAACACATGCAGGATGCAGCTAGAATAAGCTCGGCTAATCTATGGATGGCATGTGAAATGCGACAACTAACACGTATTCAACTTGGAATTGAAATACAATGCAGTTAGTATGATGTGCCGAGCCTGGTACATGCAAGACAACTGTATGGATGCACGCATGCATAGCATAAGGTATGCTAATTTAAATATGCCCTAATACTAACCATCAAAAGTAGGTAAGTAAAAGGGAGAAAGAAGTGGGGGTTGGAAGACATGCACACACGCACCCACAGGGACCGAAAGAATAATACAATTTAACTAACTATCAAGCTAATTAAATATTACAAACAATTAACTAGTTAAGCAAATTAACTAAGCTAATTAAGCAGTAAAAGCAGCCTCGGGAAGGGGGCCCAATGCATGCGCGCTTGGTTCCGCTCGGAAACCCACTACCATGCACAAGTTTGCCTCTGTTTCCCCTGCTCTGCTCCTCTGAAAATTGAACAACTCCCAAGGTATGCTCCATGGACACTGTGGATCACCACCGACCAAGTGGAAACCCCACCGACCATGTCCGGATGGTCATCGACCATTTGTTTAGATCTCGGCCATCAATAATTGGTCGGTCGGCACTCCATGTAGTCGACTGGCCAAGTCTTCCTGCAGAACCTGTTTTGATAGCAGCAGAGGGCAAAACAAGGCATGGCAATGTATTTCAAGCAAATGTGTGCACCAACACATCCCTTATCATGTTTGTGACTCAAAGGGGTATGTTCCTTGATTCTCGGACCACCAATCGCGCATTTCAATGCGTGATGGCCCAAGGAACCAAGTTGTGCATTTTGATTTCAAATGAAATGCAAACAAACACATAAGGCCCAACCTCTATCACTTGATCAAGAGACAAGGCATGCATGCTCAATGCAATGCAACCTAGGCATGTGAACTAAGCATGCAATATGAACATGAGGGCAAGCATGCAACAAAATGCAATATGGCTAAGCATGTATCAACAATGCAAGTAATGAGCATGCAAAACATTATGCAACCGAAGCATGTAAGCATGTAGCAATGAGACCACATTTGAACAACATGCGAAAGGTGGACTTAGACCAACATGGACAAGCCTCGGCCATGTCTAAATAGGAAGCCAAAATGCTATGGAATGGGGGCAAATACACACACAAACAATGCATGCAAACATGGCCCAACACTTAAGCATTAAAGAGCATCTTTTAAGCACACTTAAAAGAGGATAATCATGGACAAATGGCATGCACATCAAACTCTGAAAATCATGTTAAGATGATACCAAATCCACCTACCAATGCAAGCAAGGCATGCAACCAAACCCAAGGACTTAAACTATGGTCATGTGACACATGAAGCAAATGACCAAAGTGAACTAAAACAGTCCTAAATCATGCAAAAGTAAACCCCAAGAACCACTTAGATGGCATCTAAATGACCTAATTCTAAAGGCATGCAAAAGGGGCCAAACATGGAGCATAAGACACCAACCTCTTAAAGCATTAAAGGAGCATCAAATGCAAGCATACAAGCATGCCATAAGGACTGAAATGACATGGCAAGTGGTTCCAAACCACTGAGATAATGCAAATAGAGCATGCTAGAGGGTCCAACACTAAAGGCCTACAAGGGAGATTACATGGTAGCTATACAAAGCAAATTATGGATGACCCAAACAACCAAAAACAGTCCTCAAGCACACTAAAACATGTATAAAAGCTTCACAAAGCTAAGCCAAAACAAGTAAGCATAGTGGTCTAAATGCTAGATACATGTTAAGGCAATTTCATGGCATTACAAGACAAGTATGCAAAGCAAGCATAGTGTGTCTAAACCAAGTAAAAACAGTGCTATATCATGGCAAAATAAACACAAATAACACTTAAGACATGGCCAACATGAACTTAAAAATGGTGCTCACACATGAGGCTAAAATGGCACATTTTGAAGACAATAAGGAGAGGTGATGGCCCTCTCCTTCTTAGGACCTTAAATCATCATCCTCACCACTGAAATCCCTCAAGATTTCAGTGGTGAGGAGGCCCAAACAAGATGGTCCTGGAGCTCACCAAAAATGCACAAAAATGAGGCCAAACAAGGCCTAAGAGGGGGTAAACGACCCCAAACACAAAAGTGACCTTAAACAAACTTTAAGAGGAGCTCAAAATAAGACTTTTTTCAGTTTATGAAAAAGCCCAAATATGCTTGCAAGTAAGGCTAAAAGTGTGTGAAAAAACGGAGAATAAAGAGGGAAAAAGGGTTACCTTTGAAGACCAGCAAGAACCAGCAGCTTTTAGACCCAAAAATGCAACCCTCAACCTCTAAAAACAAGCTCCAAGAACCTCCAAGTGATGATGGAAGTGTGTGGCTATGAAGTGGAGTGCAATAGGCCAAGAACAAGACCCTTACACACCCAAATGTAGAGAGAGAGGGAGATATAGAGAGAGAGTGATATATATATATATATCTTATATATCAGATTTTTCAACCCTTGAAATGGAAGGAGAGGCTCTCCTTATATAGAGGAACAAAGGTGCAAGCTTCTCCAAGAAGCTAGAGCAAAAGGTTCAAGCTTCTTGGAGAAGCTAGAGTAAAAGGTGCAAGCTTCTCTTGGAAGCTAGAGCAAAAGGTGCAAGCTTCTTTTGGAAGCTTAGAAGGGTCAAGCTTCTTGGAGAAGCTAAAAAAAAAAGGGTCAAGCTTCTTGGAGAAGATAAAAAGAGTCAAAAGGTTCAAACTTCCTCAAGAAGCTAGAAAGGGTCAAGCTTCTCCAAGAAAAGGTCTCGGCCAGAAAAAGTGGCCAATCGGCCAACAAAGATGGCCGACCGACCACAAAAGATGCTGACCGGCCGCAAAAGGTGCGGACCGGCCACCAAAGGTGCCGACCGACCACCAATAGTGCCGACTGGCCATCACCAATGGCCGATGGCAAGAAAACAGGGCCGGTGGCCTCAAGCCATGGCCGGTGAGGTGTGGGGATGTCCAATCAAGCCATTCCTTGCCCTCAGAAGCAAAAACAGAAGTCGAGAGGTCTTGAGGCAAGGCGCGCGGCCGAAACCTCCGAGAACTCAAGACGAACACGAACATGGATGATCACCGAGTGTTCAAACGGTGACGTCCAAGTCTTGAGGACGGTCAAAAATGGGGTGTCTACACAATTGAAGTATCTCATTAAAATGAAAAACTTACAATGATCCAAACTCAGCCTTGTAGAGGTTTACAACAACAATCTATTTGAAACTACTCTTATAAACGAAGTGCAGTGCATCAATTTAAAGTACAGGAAATGTAAGACTGGAAATGTAAAACTGGAAAGGAAAATAAGTATAAAAGGCTGGTTTTTTTGGATCTGAGTCTGGGGGCTTTTTCTGGGGCCTTCTCTGCTATTTATACTGCTCAAGGATGACCATCGAACTGCACTTCTAACCGTCGAACTGCTCCTCCATGATCGCTGATCATGTTACCTTAAGATTAGCTCCATTACGCCCTTATTTGCAGTTAGGCTTCCCTCCTAAATTTGAATTTGAAATGTGAGTAACCGTTGAAGCCACATCCCCTTGCATCTCTTTGTTGATTCACTGCTACTCAAATCTCGTAATAACCAATACTATCTGCCACGTGTACGATCAGGATCGAAGACTTGAATAGTCTTCCTATATTATCCTTATTTTGTCACGCGTCGAATTATAATTGGCTTATACAAAATATATAGCCAACATTACCTCCCGCACTAATATACGCAATACTTGGTGATATTAGTGGATCAAGCCCTTTTCTCAACGTCTTAAAACGTGCATGGGCTTTGCATTCTTCTAGAAATGCAACTGTCATTCATTTTCTGCATTAACTCCCCTTCAATCTTTTGAACACCCCCACCACCTTAGTATTCGAACAGACTGATACATTTTAATGGCCGAATCAATTTCCTTCTTCATTGATCGAGCACACGAAGAGTCATCTGATGATGCTGTTCTTCCTCGAAAGAACCTTCATGCATTAATTAGCCATCCTTACCCACCTTTCTATATTCAGGTCATGGATGCCTTTGCAAATTATCAACCCTTGGACTTCGAACACATTGCCCTTAATCCTTTGATTCAGAAGCTTAAAAATATGGACATGGGAAATCCTCCTTCTGACTCACCCTTGGACTATGAACAAACTGCTCTCAATCCTTTGATTCAGAAAATTGCAAATATAGACATGGGAAGTTCTTCTTCACAGTCTTCTGCATGGGATAAGGCTGCAACTTTTTCTTCCTCTGGGACTTCTAACTGGACACACTGGTCAAAACCTGAGGCCTGTGATTTAAGGGAGCGAATCAACCATCACTTTGTCGAGTTTACTGACCCTTTAGAGTTTCCTTCCTATGCGCGAAGCTCGGTGGTCTATCCTTACGTGCCCATCTATCATCAATGCAGTTTGGAGGAAAATCTACTTGTAGCATGGTATACATCTTCCATGCCTACAAAGATAGTGCACGCTGCCCGACGCCTCGAAGAGGCTCAAGGGTACAATCCATCATTCTTAGCCCAGAAGGCGAAGATTTGTTCTTCTGACTGGCTCGGCTATATTAATGCCCTTGTTCCTTCTGCCCTTACTCCATCTCCTGAAATAGAAGCATCCACACTTTCTCCTTCGCCAAATCCTTGTTGGATAGAAAGACTGAGGCTTGCCCTTTCCGCGGATAAGGTCTTTCCACCTTACAAACCTCCATCTTCCCCTAATCCAGCTGAGCGGAAACAAGCTCAACTTCTGCTCGCGGCTTTCTCTCACTTACCCTTCAATGTTCTTGAGGATGAAGTCCCTCTTAAGAACCTTCGATGGGCCTGTGATATTCTGACTCGGGGTCATGTCCTTAATCCCCTTGCCCAAGCAGAGCTTCACATGTTTTTGGACCAACTTCCATTGCTTCTCCACTGACATCGGACCTCTATGGCCACCACACAATCGTTAGACCAACTTTCGTCCCTTCGAGTTCATGCCCAGTACGAAGCAGAGAACTTTATTGAAGAATTCGATGATTTCAAGAACAAAGATTCTGCGTACTGGGATGACTTGGATATAGACGAATTGGAACAAGGATTGAGAGAAACAACATTCGAACTAAAGGCTGAAGAGCTCTTTACGAAGTGAGAGCACATCAACTTATGCAGCCAATGTTAGAAGAAATAGAGGACAGAATAAAGAAAGAACAGAAATTCATTGATCATAGTTGGACTAAATTTCATGATCTTGTTATTTACTCCATTCCCTATTTTTATGAGCTTGAGTTTGTACCCAAATAGGGCCATTCGATGTAACTGCTTTTACTTTAATGCCACTAAGACTTTTCTTTGTTTGGTATGGTTTGATCTTGTTTCCATTTGTCTTTAAAAGCAATTTCAGAGCTTCGAACTGAACAATCTTATCCTTCGAACCTAGACTCAATCGTTTTAAATGAACATCAAACAAAAACGACCATGAACTTTTCCAATTTATGGAATGTAGTTGATAGTTTTTGATGTTTTTTCATTTAGGACCCATGCTTCGAATCTAACAACCTTACTCTTCAAAACTTGTTTCAATCATAACCAACATATGGTCAATGATTTAGTATGATCAATCAGTTTTAAATTGATCCTTTTGCCTTGAACAACAGTCCATACTTTCAAAAATATGAAAGCTCTTTTTGAGGGCTGTACTGTTTTAGTCTAGAAAGAGAATCTTCCTTAAACATATATAAACCAATTATTGGTTTTAATGTTTCGAACAGCAATTCCCATCCTTGAGGGATCTCAAGTTTTGCTTCGAAGGACATTACTTTCATTGAGAAACCTAAACAGGTCTTTAAACCCTTCGAAGTAAATGAATACTTGAGCATTCTTACATCCATAAGTGTGAAATGTACTTCGAAGCTGGCTTCTTAGTTTCGAAGCCGTTTATTATTTGACTTTTGGCGCCAAAATCTGGTTTCAAAGCCAAATACAATACTTTGAAGCTGGCTTCAACACCTGGGATGTGTTTTCCCTCCAAAAGTATCAATATTGAAGGAAGCTCTTCGTATTTGTACTTTTAGTACTTAACGATTTACGCGATATATCTTCCAGACACAAAGGTATTTAAAACCCTTTTTTACCTCGTGCTCTGAAATCACTTACTCGCTCAAAACACAAACCCTTTTCCTCTGTTAACCCCCTCTTCCTTGCCTCTTCCTTGCTGCTTGCTACCAATGGATCCTTCTTCTCTAAAAGTGCTTGCCGGTGATCGTATAAGCCCAACTATGGCTCTGAAAAGATGTATCGACGAAGAGATTGCCAAATTAACAACTGATGAATCAAGCGCCATAGACGGCCGCCTCTTCATTCCTTGTCACAGCAACAAACAAGAATACGTCTTGGGTCCCATCTTTCGAGAGGCTCCTGCTCAACTTCCAGCTTGATACCCTTGTCTGGAGGACCATTTTCTCCTCTACGAAGGAGGGCTCGACTGGGGAAATTGGAGGGTAACCCGACCTCATCGCTGCTGGCCGACATTGAGAGCTAAATGGGAAGAATGATATGACAGAGTTGTACCTGCGCGAGAAGACGACCTGCAAGAGCTCTGCATTCTCGATGCCCTCCGTCTTTCCAGGTTTATGATTCCTGAAGACCCTTTCCTGATTCCCGCTGCTTTTTGTTTTTGGAACATGGCTTTCAATTTCTTCCAATTTCGGTGTGGTATGATGGCTCCTACCGTTCTTGATATTTGCCATCTTTTAGGGCTTTCACCCCTTGGCTCTCCTTTCACTCCCGACTATCCAGACCTCCCTGTTAAGTTCTCCCTTCCGCCTTTAAACTCCTCTTACAGTGATTTTGTAAAGGCCGAAAACAAAAGGGTAGGTCCCGTAAGAGATAGAGAACTTTTTTCCTTCATTTTGTACTGGTTGTGCAAATTTCTCTTTTGTACTTCATCTCAGAGGATTATGCCTGAGTTCGCCCCACTTGTGAAGGCACTTGTTTTGAAAAAACGTGTAGCCCTGGCTCCTTATCTCTTAGGCCATGTTTATAGAGCCTGTTCCCAATTTTGTGAGAAACCTCTTGATGTGAACCAAAGGGGTCCCCTTTGGGTGCTCCAACTCTGGCTCTTTGCTTACTTCACTGATTTGCATCCCAAATGTTTAAGATTCCTTGTTCAGGACCCTAGCACTTATGGGGAAAAATATGCCAAAGTTGTTCTTTATCCTGCTTCCTTTGCCTATTACCTCACATTTTTTCACCAACTTCCTGTTTCTCCACCTGCTACCTTCTTCTGCCCCTTTGATGCCAACAAAGGATCTGCTTAGCTATGAACATTCTTAGCTAATAAAGAATGCTCTACCCCATCCCACAAAAGCATGTGGGCTTCTATTTTGCTGCCAAGGGAGCTGTTCATTGGCATTTTAAACCCTCGAGCTTATAAGTGTATAGCTGAGGTGTATTGTCTTTCCCAATTTTCCAGGCAATTCGGGTTAACTCAGGGGATTCCCATTCCACTCTGCAGTCTCTCAAATGTCCATCTTACAGCCAGAGACCTGAGAATACCCAAATCAAAACTGGAAGAAGCAACATTCAAACTGTTGAAAGAATCGAGCGAGTTCAAATTTGTCTCCTTCCTTCCTTCCAGCCTAGCTCTGAAAAGATTTCAAAACTGGTGGACAGCCAACATGGAAGTACGCCTATCAGTGCACCCTTACAATTTACTGATAGGGTTAGGAGTGCTTTCTAAGGCTAAATCACCAACAACCGAGAACATGCCTTCTCTTTCCCTTCCAGCTAAAGTCACTAGAGCTCCTTCAAAAAAAGATAAGTATTTTCAGCTTTCTTTTCTTTTCGACTCTTTTGTTTCCTTTATACTCACACATTTTGGTGCAGGGTCTCCACAAGAAGAATCTCCTAAGAGGGCTAAAACTCTAGCTGCTCTTAAGGACAAACAACAGCAGAAAAAGAAAAGAAAGCTAGTACTTACTCTTGAAGAATCTGAATCCCAAACCGAAGAGAGGGAGATCGAGAAAGAACAGGAGGTACCATTACAGAGGAAAAAGAGAAAGCAGATGACTGTCTCTCCTGCTGATCCAGTCGAAGACCCCACTCATAGGACAATTACCAAAGCAGCAGAAAAGGAACTTACTTCTGAGGAATCTGAATCCCAGATCGAAGAGCGAGAAATTGAGAAGGAACAGTCAAGACCAATACAGAGAAAAAAGAGAAGGAAGATGACTGTCTCTGCTTCTGATTTGGTCGAACACCCTATTCATGATGCAGCTGCCAAGGCAGTAGAACAGGAACATTCTAAGGCCATAGTTGTCTTTGAGAGAGCTGAGAAGAGACGGCAGCAGCAATTCTTAAGAGATGAAGCAGCTGTTGCTGATGCAATTCAAAGGGAAATTGCAAGAAGGCAACATATTGCTGGGCACTATTCCCTTTGAAGCTCTCCTATCGCTGTTATCACTTCTGAAACAAGTAATTTCTTTCATGCTTCTACTGTTTCTCCCTTGTCAAATTTTGGTATTGAAACTTGACATTGCTTTACATCTCTTCTTTTGCAGCAACAACTACTGAGCCTATTCTTCCAATAAGGACTCCCTCAGTTTCAGTTGAAGTTGATCAGCTGCAGAACGTGAGAATTATTCAAATCATCCTTCCACTTCCCAAGCCTGCACCTGATTTACCCTCCTTGAGACCAAGCATTCCTAAATTCCTTTCTTTTGGTTTGACTCCATATCTTCCCCATCTGACCTTTGACCCACCTCAATTCGGTTCTCTTTCAAACCTTGCTCTTCCTCCTTCTTCCAAGGAAATTCCATCTGTTACTCCATCTCTGACGGCAATTGATTCTCCTATAAGGGGTACTGGTAGCTCTCCAACCCATGGTTTATTACCTCTGCCTTGTTCCAGCCCCTCTTCCCTTAACTTATTGGTGGCTAGGACCATAGAGACTGCTGAAGATGCTCCACCCATTTCTCCTATCCCTATACAGTCCTCTGTGCCCTCCACCACAGCTCTCTCTGCGCCCTTTAAGTCTACGGATGAGGTAGATATCTTCGAAGCAAGACTAGCCAGTCTATTCGACATACCCTCTACCTCTCCGATAGCCAATGATGAAGCTGAGCCATTAGTCTTGGCTAACTCCTTGCTAGAAATTCTTGAAAGCTTCTCTTCCTCCAGTAGCAAGCCTTCTGAACCCCTAATGGATTTAGACACTTGCCTGGAATTATTACTCTCTTTTTCGAGGATCCCTTTTGAGGCTTTACAAAGGCCTATAATAGGAAATGGGTTCTTTCAATGCTGCAAAGTTGCTGAGTAGTCCGGCATGAATGTTTTGAATCATCTATCTCAGGCAGCAGCTACCATCGACTTCTACATCAACATTTGCCATGTTGCTAAGATTGCAAAGGAGAAATTGGTCAGAGATCAGGACTTTGTTTCAACAGTACATGCTGAGATATTAGGGCTAAAGGAGCAACATTCCTCTGTCTCCCAATTTCGTACTCAACTACTAGAGATGAAGGCTCAACTTGAAGAGGAGCTATCTGTAGTCAACCAGGCCTTAGCCCGAACTGATACCAAGTTGCTGATCACCAACCAAGGATTGGTCGATCGAAAGCAAGAAATGACCACAGCCATCCAATTGGTTTCTTCATTTAAGAATAGAAAATCTGTTGTAAAAGAACAATTAAGGCATTGTAATGATTTCTGGGTCAATTTATGGCAGAATGTATTTAACTCTTTATGAAAAAAGAAAAATAAATTTTGATTTATCATTTGAGTACTCTTGTGTTCTTTGCTTGTCATTTATTCTATTCCTTGTGTTTCCCAAATAGTTGGAAAATAAGGCTTCAAATATCTGCCATTAATCTTTTTGGGATGTATGTATCCATTCAAATTTCTCAAATGGTATGCTCCAAAAGGCAGGACTTTATAAATTTGATATAGTCCTTCCCAGTTAGGTGACCATTTACCAAACTTATGGCTTTTAATTCCTATTGGGAGTATTGTCTTCCATACCAAATCACCTTCATCAAAGCTAATGTATTTGACTTTCTTATTGTAATTTTTGGCTGCTTTCTTCTTTTGAAAGAGAATGCTATTTAACGCCAGAATTCTGGCTTCATCTATGCCTTCTAATTCCAAGCACATACTCTGATGGTGTTGCTCAGGATTTAGCTGGTCTTGGCATCTTACCCTCAAAGACTTAACATTGATTTCCACAGGTAACAATGCATCATGCCCATACACCAAGGCATAAGGAGTAACTCCTGTGCTTGACCTTGGGGAAGTTCTATAAGCCCACAATACCTTCAACAATAAGTAATGCCAATCCCTAGGATTGTCTTCCACAACCTTTTGTATTCCTTTCTTCAAGGACTTATTGGATGATTCAGCCTGACCATTGGCTTGTGCATAATAGAGGGTGGAATTAACAAGGCTAATTCCAAACTCTGCCACAAAAGACTTCACCATTTTCCCATTGAACACAGTCTCATTATCAACAGTTATAGTTTGTGGGATGCCAAATCTATGGATTAAATCCTTGATGAATCCAACGACCTCAGACTGGTCTACAGCCTTGTAAGGCTTAGCTTCGACCCACTTAGTGAAGTAATCAGTGGCCACTAAAATGAAACAATGATGCTTCGAAGAAGGTGGGTGTATTTTCCCCATCATATCCATGGCCCATCCTCTAAATGGCCAAGGCTTTACTACTGCATACAGGTTAGTTACGGGCACATGCCTTATTGTGCCATGCTTTTGACATGCCTGGCAACCCCTTGCATATTCTATGCAGTCTTTAAGGATAGTTGGCCAATAGTAGGAATGCCTTCGAAGCAACCACCTCATCTTCACACCAGGCTGATGAGCACCATAGATGCCTTCATGAACCTCAACCATAGCTGTCAATGCTTCTTTTGGGCCTAAACATTCCAGCAATAAACCATCTCCCCCCCTTTTGTAGAGAGCATTACCGTATATGATGTATTGCATGGATTGCAACTTAATTTTCCTGCTGGCCTTCGAGGATGGGCCAGTCAAGTACTGCATTATTGGATGCCTCCAATCTTGTTCCTGCAAGTCATTATGATTGACTTCCAGGACCACATTCCTTTTATTCAAGGGTGGTATTAATTTCTGATATGTTGTTTGGCTTATGTCCCTTTGAACATTATCCCTTCTCTTGAAATTCGAAGCTTTCTGAGCCACATCATTAGCTCTATTATTCAAGAATCTTGGGATGTGAGTTACATTTGCTATTTGAAATTGAGAAAGCAGATGTAATGCAACAACATAGTATGGCAGTATGCTTATACTTTGACATTTGAAAATCCTTTTCACTTGGTTAACCACCAATTGAGAATCTCCAAATATGTCAACCGCATGAACTTGTAATCCAATAAGAATTTCTAGCCCCACTATTAAGGCTTCATATTCAGCTTAGTTATTAGAACAAGTAACTTCATCTACTCTGAAACCATGTGTGGTTTCTACCCCTTGTGGTGATTTAATCACAATACCAATTCCAATTAGGCCATTGGCTTTTGATCCATCGAACCACATTTGCCATGGCTCAACACTAGCCATACCAAGTTCCATTATCTCTTGACTTTCTGTTTGAGATGGATGGTCTGCCAAAAAATTGGCTAAAGCTTGTCCTTTTACTGCTTTTTGGGGAACATATTCTAAATGAAATTCTGATAAGGCTAATATCCATTTGCCAATTCTTCCCCTCAACATAGGTCTAGATAACATGTACTTAACCAAATCTGTGGTTGCAATTACCAAGACAGTTGTAGGCAAAAGATAGTATCTTAATTTCATTGCAGCAAAATACAATGCAAGGCACAACTTTTCTACAGCTGAATATTTACATTCACAAGAATTTAAAAACCTACTAAGGTAATAAACAACTTACTCCTTGCCTTCTTCATTGTCTTGGGCTAAGAAAGCTCCCAATGAATCTTCTACTGCAGCTATGTACAACTTCAAGGGCTTATCACCCTTTAGTGGCATCAACACTAGAGGATTGGCCAAGTAGGCTCTGATTCCTTCGAAAGCAATTTGATGCTCTGCTGTCCACCCAAATTCTTCTTCATCTTTTAGCCTTAACAAGGAAGAAAATACTTTAGTTTTCCCTGCAGTGTTAGAAATGAATCTTCAAAGAAAATTAACCTGCCCAAGGAACCTTTGTAATTCTTTCTTACTTGATGGAGATCTGGCTTCAATGATAGCTTTGGCTTTATTCTGGTCAATCTGTATTCCTTTGTTGTGTACTACATAGCCCAAGAAGTTTCCAGATGATACGCCAAAAGCACACTTAAGAGGATTGAGTTTCAACTTGAACTTTCTCATTCTTTCAAAGGCTGCTTCTAAATGAAACAGGTGCTCCTCCATGGATTGGGATTTCACTACAATATCATCAATATAACACTCTAAATACCCTCCAATGAGGTCATGAAAGATAGTGTTCATGGCCTTTTGATATGTAGCCCCAGCATTCTTCAGGCCAAATAGCATTTTAACCCATTCGAAGGTGCCAATATTCCCAGGACATCTGAATGTTGTCTTGTGGACATCCTCCTCTGCAATGCAGATTTGGTTGTAACCAGAGTGCCCATCCATCATTGATAAGATTTGATGCCCTGCTGAACTGTCCACCAACAAATCCACTATAGGCATAGGGTACTCATCTTTTAGAGTTGCTAGGTTTAAATTTCTGAAATCAATGCATACTCTCATTTTACCATTCTTCTTAACTACAGGCACAATATTGGATAGCCATTCAACATACCTGGCTATCCTAATAAAGTCTGCCTTGAGTAGTCTAAGAATCTCCTCCTTAACTTTCTGAATCACTTCTAGACTCATTCTTCTTGGTTTTTGCTTGTATGGCTTGAAATTAGGCTTCATAGGGAGCCTATGTTCCACCAATGACCTATCCAATCCTGGTAGCTCATTATAGGACCATGCAAAACAACCTTTATATTTCTTCAGGACAACCAACAACTGGTCCTTGTCCAGAGCATTCAAACAAGCACTTATATAGGTGGGCTGTTGTATAGAACCTTCCCCTAAATTTACTTCTTCTAAGGGGTCTTGTGTTTGAGAACTTACTGAAGCTTCCTCTTTGATCCCTTCTGCCTTCGAAGCAATCTTCTTGCTTTGTTCTGCTCCTAGGTTCTTTAATTCAGCATCTTTACCCTCCTCCTCATAGACAAAGTCTGTCCATGAGGCTTCTTCTTTCTGTATCTCCTGGACTTTTGTTTCAATGTCTAATGCACAGTATTTGTCAAGGGCCAAAACTCTGGCCTGTTGCTGCTCCTGCTTGCAGCCGATTATCCTGGCTTCTTTCTCTTGCTCCTGTATTCTCTAGACTATTGATTTTACATCCAATATTGAGAACTTAATTAGAGCCAAAGACTTGGCTTCTTGGACTTCATTTCTTTGCCTACAACCAGGCATCATTGTCATCCTTAACGACAACCTCCTCATTAGCACTCTCCTGGACTAAGTGCTTTAGGTGTGTCACTTCCTCATCAGCCGTCACTTCGGCTGAGCCATCAAGTTTCCTTAGTATACTGAGTGGTGTTACTCCCTCAATAGACAGTTTGGCCTCTGCAAAGTCTACACAGGCTATGAAGGGTTGAGGATCTGCATCAATTTCCTCTGTCTCCCCATTGCCCAAGGCCATCATTATTTTCTGATGCAAAGAGGAAGGCACACACTTGTTAGTGTGGATCCAATCTCTACCAAGTAAAGCATTGTACTTAGCATTGCTATTGATGACGAAAAATGCTATCATGCAGTCTCTGGTTCCCACACTCAGGTTGATGGGCAGAATTCCCTGAGCCATCTATTTGTCTCCAGTGAAACCAGCGATGGTTGTGCTGGTTGGGATTAACCTGGGATTCCTTTTCCCTAGTTTTTTCAAGGAAGATTTCGGTAGTAAGTTCACTGCTGCCCCATTATCTATCAAGACTTGGTTCAATTGTATCCCATCAAAAAAGGCCTTGATATACAAAGGCTTAACATGCTGTGTCATAGAGTTTGAGGGATACTCAAAGGGATATGAGAGGTTAATGCTTACCTCCTCTTCACTCTCGTATTCAGTTTCCATTGGGGTAGCCATTCCGGAATCATCTTTCACCATACTCACTTGTGAGTCTTCACTAGAGACTGGAATTGGGTCAATTTCTTGCCCCTTTTGGTTCTCATCTCCAGCTTGGAATTCGTGCGGTAGTATGTGTACCATATTCACTGACATTGAGTCAAATTGAATGGCTGACTGTGCCTGCTTCTCCTCTTGGCCACCTTGTTCAGTTACTTCCGAAGCATCCTTCATGCTGCATTCTGGTACAGCATTACTAACGAGCTCTTTCAAATGGTCTTTTCTAATTGGCTTTTCAGCCAAAAATGTTTGTTCAGCCATGAAGACTTCGAACATTTCTTCTTCAACCATTTCTTTCTTTTGGCCTGAGCCAACTTCTTTCTCTGCCTCACTATCACTTTCCATCAATGCCTTCTCCAATCCTGCTAGACTGGATTTCTCTCTAGTTTTTAGTTCAGAGTGAACTTTGGCCAATTGTTCTCTGCTGCAACCCATTTTGCCTTGTAGAGTTGGTTTTGGAGTATGGTCTGACTTTGGATTCTTCTTTCCTTCTGTCTGGACCAATGAAGAGCTCTCTTCACTCTCGTTCAGGTCTTGCTGGTACTGAGTATACCTACGCTGAATTTTCCTCCTTTGTGATCTAGAAATTACGGGGACCATGTCTGGTTCCTTTGTTTTTGGGTGCTTAAGCAATACCCAATTGTTTTGAGCCACCAAAGGAGGCTTGATCATCCTGCCTTGGTTTCCAATTACATCTCTTTGGGTAAACACTTCCCTAGGTTTGTTCTGCATCACAAACCAATCTGGGACCCTAGGTACCCAAGAACTTACTGACCCAACTATCGAACTACTTCTTTCTTCCTTCGAATCTCCCTTCGAAGCTGGCTGTGAAGGCCATTGCTTGGCCCTGACTTCATGCTTTGGGCCTAACTTAGGCTTTCGATGGAGGTGTCCACTTTCTGTCCTGCGTGAGGCTGGTCTAGAGAGCCAATCCCTAGCTTTGATCCCATAAACTGAACCCTTCTCCAGTCTCCTTTCAAAATGACTACTCTCCATTCTGTAATAATTAGGTGGCCTGGACTCATATAAAGGCCTCTTGCCTTTGGAATGCATTCTATCAGCTGTTGGTTCAACCATCAATGGCTGCTACCTAACACCAGATGGATATGGCCTTTTATTGTAGGCATTGGTTGGTTTGGGACGTCTCTGCACATCCCTGTAATATTGCTTCCCATCAATTGGAAGCCCTTTCAACCATTTGTAGCTTAGTCTGCACCTGGGACACATCTTTTGCAGTACAGCTGCTTCTAAGGAGTCGTTATCCAGTGCTCCTTCATCAGAGTCTTCCCTCTGATGTGGAAACCTTGTCCAATAGCTGGTGGATTTCCTGTGTCCTTCTTGATAGTTGTCTGGTTGGCAACATGCATCTGCACATTGACTTCTCCCAATTCTTTCAAGGACAAGCTTCGAAAGTCTGGCATTATGACATTGGCTGCCACCTCTCCAATTTCTAGAAAAGGATTACTGTCAATCCCCATGGCTTTTTCTGCTTTGGTTGGGAATTTCAAACTTCCTTTCCGAATTTGTTCCTGGATCCTGTCTCGAAAAACAATGCAGTTCTTAGTCGAGTGAGACCAAAAATTATGCCATTTACAATATAGTTTTCCTTTAAGTTCATTAAGAGATGGAATTTTGAGTCCTTTTGGTAACTTAAGGAAGTTGGCCGCAAGCAAATGATCAAAAATGTCATCTGCCTTAGTTAAGTCGAAAGAGTATTTCCTGTGAAGGTCTTTCTTTTTAAATTGCTGGTCAATTGTTGTATCCTTATGAACTAATGCTTCACAGATCACAGGTTCTTTCCCTACAATCTCTGCTGCATCAATTTCATAATTAGGATCTCTATAATATGTCTTGTACGATGCATTATTCCGGTCTTGTTCCTCTTCTAGTAATGCTTCGTACCTAGACACCTTATAAGTGAGTTCCACTAAATCTCTGAACTCAGTCGAGTCAAACTTCTTTCGAAGCCTAAACTCTAAACCATTTTGAGCCAATCTCATGAATTCTAGCTCTGGTAAGATGACTCTACATTTATTTCGAGCCCTTTTAAATCTAGTAATAAACTGAGTAGCCTTCTCGTCAGGTCTTTGACTCAACCTTGCCAAATCTGCCATGGAAACCTCTGGCTCTGATTGGAAGAATTGGGCATGAAATGCCTCTTCCATCTGTTGCCAAGTCTGGATAGAGCCAGGTGTAAGGTTAATATACCATACAAATGCTCTCCCAGTTAGGGAATTTGGGAATAACCTTAACTTCATATAGTCATTATTAGTAAATTCACCGCATTGAGCAGCAAACCTAGCAATATGCTCCACTGTTGATTGGTTTCCATTCCCATAAAAAAGGGCAAAATCTGGTATCCTGAAACCTCTTGGGTATTCATGTACCCTGTCTACCCATTCTGGGTATGGTTTCCTGTACACTGGAGTCTGGACCCCCTGAGCCATTGGTCCACACATTTCTCTAACAATGTCAGCAATTTGGTCCGTAGGGACCATATTTTGTGCCTGCTGAACCATTACTGGAGGAGGAAACACCGGATTTGGTGGGCAAACTTGTGCCTGTGGTCCTCTTGGTCCATAAGGTGGTATATTTGGGACTGGTTGTCCCTGTGGTGCATGTTACTGTTGGGGGTGTGGGTAACCCCTTTGAGCTTGTCCTGCGAAAGGACCTGCGAAAGGTGCTGGGACTAGTGTTGTGTCTCTTCCATTTGTAGGAAAACCTTCCAACCCCCCGGGTATAAATTCGAATAAGGGATTAGTGAACCCCCTTGTGCCAGGTATGGCTTCGAACATGGGATTTGGAATCATTCTTATGCCATTTTCTTGTACTGGGCCAGATCCACCAAATTGCATGGCTTCACTGTTAAGTACTGAGGCATTCTGACCTGCTATAGGCCTCGGAATGGGTTCGTACCAAGACTGAGGTGATGGTCTTTCATAGTTCTGATTACTAGTTTGACCATTAGAATGTCCATTAACTTGCATAGGCTGTTTATCTCTAGCCAATCTTTGTTGAGGGACATTCGAAACTTCCTCCATGTGTCTTACATTTGTTGGTTGGTGGTTATTCATTCGATCCAAAAAGGACATTGCCCACCTTTCCATTGTGTTCATTAATTGCTGTCCCATAGCATCTACTAGGCCACCCCATGGATTTATTGGCTGAGTGGATGGAACAGTGGATGGTCCAATTCCTTAGTCTCGTCCAATAGTATGAACATGTGGTACTTGTTCTGAAGTGCTGGTCTGTTCGACCATAGGTTCTGATAAAATGGGAGTTTCCACAAGATGTGTTATCACATTATCCTCCGGATTAGGCATCTCTACCTCTCCTTCCACGCCTTCTTCCAAGCGTTCATTTTCTCCTTGTCTCCTACGTCTAGCCATTTCAATTAGTCCCACCGGGCGTGCCAAAAATATATGTTGGCTTTTTTGGCTTTCGAAGGTTATTATTGTAGTTGTGAGCGTGCCAGCAATGATCAATCAGTCCTTACAAAGAATTAATTGCCAACCAATTATCAGACGATTGCGTTTTAGTTCTTTCAGCCTTAACGAAGAGGACTTTTACTGGTGGCTTGATTTAGGAGAATTTAAGCAATATAACAATTAAATGAAAAACAATTGAAGTATCTCATTAAAATGAAAAACTTACAATGATCCAAACTCAGCCTCGTAGAGGTTTACAGCAACAATCTATTTGAAACTACTCCTATGAACGAAGTGCAGTGCAGGAATTTAAAGTACAGGAAATGTAAGACTGGAAATGTAAAACTGGATAGGAAAATAAGTATAAAAGACTAGTTTTTTGGATCTGAGTCTGGGGGCTTTTTCTGGGGCCTTCTTTACTATTTATACTGCTCAAGGATGACCATCGAACTGCACTTCTAACCGTCGAACTGCTTCTCCATGATCGCTGATCATGTTGCCTTAAGATTAGCTCCATTACGCCCTTATTTGCAGTTAGGCTTCTCTTCTAAATTTGAATTTGAAATGTGAGTAACCGTTGAAGCCACATCCCCTTGCATCTCTTTGTTGATTCACTGCTACTCAGATCTCGTAATAACCAATACTAACTGCCACGTGTACGATCAGGATCGAAGACTTGAATAGTCTTCCTATATTATCCTTATTTTGCCACGCATCGAATTATAATTGGCTTGTACAAAATATATAGCCAACAAATAGCAATATGCAACTGGAGGCTACTACACAATTCCATAAATTGGTGTTTGGTCATATGGGCCTATATTTCTTCTGTTTAATTTTTGGAAGATTAATTGTTCAAATTTCATTTTCAGAACGAAGTCCACCGATTGAAGAAGTTATTGTCACGACCCAAACCCACCCCTATGGGTTTAGTATCGCAACCGGCCAGTAATTCTTGAATTACCAAAGGCCTCTTAACGGATTAACATAGAGTTAGGGGCTGCGGAAGCAAATATACATACTATACGCAGTCTATTGAGCTGTGAAGACATACATGAGACGCATAATTTAAAACTTTTATAAACTTATGAGTGATGTTGAGAGACAGCCATTACATATCACCTCTAGTAGCATAATGTCAGAAACCTTGTTCAAAACTTAACAAGCAAACAAACTCTAACATGATTACAAAAACAGCCACAAATCTCAACTTCGTTTGGAACCTCCTCGGGAGGCACAAATGTTGGCTAACAAAAACTGAACATAAGCCGTCAACTTTGGGCTTGGTCACGTGCCTGCTCACCTACATACATACTATAAATAGTGAGCTAAAGCCCAATGAATAATAACAGAGTAAAGACTTTGATGAATGATGCCCATAACATATTTCAAACCTCATAGCAAATCAGAATCATATTCAGATGACAGGAACATAATCATGATCTTATCCATGTTCAAATCATGTGTGGTACATCCATTAGCGTAATCATGTCTCTTTGGTCAAGCATATCAAGTTCCATAAAGGAACCTCCGGTACCGGGTGACACATCTCATACATAGGCCACGGTATTGTTCCCCCCGGGCGAAGGCCTGTGCCACGGTATTATTTCCCCCAGGCGAGGGCCTGGGCCACGGTATTATCCCCTGGGCTAGGGCCTCATGACCATAAGCCACAATATTATGTCCCCTGGGCGAGGGCCTCTGCCAAGGATACCATAATTACGTTTCAAAGAAAATTGGGCAATTATTCATTCATACAAAACATAGCATTTTAGAAAACTTATCATTTCATAACATCAGAAAAATAATTAAAGTTAAACATAACTTTACAAAGTTGTTACTCACAGATAATTGGTAGCTCCAATTAGATGGCAAAGTGGGCAATTCACTTTTCTTGAGGCGCGTGGCCTACATAACATAGCAGACTCATACATTGAATCATGCGCTCGATTGTACATAGCTTAATCGTGTGTTTCTAGCCTTTAACCCCATTATAGTGTCTTAATTATGGCCTAGGAATGCCTAGGATGGAATGAGGATGCAAAAATGCATTTGAAAACATTTTCCAAAACTTGCTGAAAACAGGGTCCACGCTCGAGCATGGATCTCCTCGCTCGAGCGGTCATGCAAAAAGTGAGGCTTCACTCGAGCGTGACTCCCCTCGCTCGAGCAGACTGCAAACTTTAAAAAAGTACTAGTTGCTTGAATTTCACGCTCGATGGACGCTCGATCTCCGCTCGAGCGTGAGACTCAGATCCTCACTCGAGCGTGACTTCTGTCGCTCGAGCGTGCTGCAAAACACATGAACTTCTGGGTGCATGCATTTTATGCTCGAGCGTACCTCAAGTCGCTCGAGCGGAAGTGCACGCACTCAGAGTGCTCGCTCGAGCGTGAACTACTACGCTCAAGCGTGAATGCAAAATCTGGAATTTCCAGATTTGATCACCAAGCTTCAAACCCAAACCAAACACTTCAAAACTCAATATTTTGGGCAAAAATTCTGGAAAACATTTAGAAACTCACAAAACATCATGACTTGAAGATCATTTCGTGAAATCATGGCCCAAGGGTATGCTAATTGTACAAAATTTCAACTTAAACTTTATGAATGTTCAAGAACATAAAATGCATGAATTCTCTTGTACTCACTCACTTCAAAACATTATCAAATTTGGCAAATTGATAGAAAACATGATGAATTCCCAAAATATAAGTGAGATGAACATATGCATGAAAGAATCATTTGAAATCATGCTCAATTTGTGAAGAAATGAACATGCATGTGAGAATTCTCATGAAATCAACCTCAAACTCCATGATATGAATATGCATGCATGAATTGACTTAGTGTAGACACCCCATTTTTGACCGACCTTAAGACTCAGACGTCACCAGTTGAGCGCTCGGTGATGTTGCATGCTGTGCTCGTTCAGAAGTCTCAGAGTCGCGGCCGTGCGCCCTGCCTCCGGACTTCCGAATTCTCTCCTGTGCTTTGTCTCGGTTTGCGAACCAGACCCGGTTTTCTCTATTTTCTTTCCTGAGGGAAGGGAGTGGTCCTGTAGACTATCTCCCGGTGGCCGTGAGCTACTTTTCGTGGCCGTAGGCCATTTTGCCCATTTCGGAGCCCGGTTCCCGGTTTTCGGGGCCGTTAGGCCGTGTGCCTCGGCTCGGGACCGCCCAACCATCTCCGCTTTCTCCGATTTTTGGCGGAGACCTCTGTTTTAATGATCCGAGGAACACTGGGGCCCCTGATGCCCACTTCGCAGCCGAACACCACTTCCGGTGCCCGGCGACCCATTTTCGGGACCCCGAACCGCGTGATTTGGGCCCCGAGCATTCATTTTGCATCAGCCTTCTCCGGTTTTTGGCGGAGACCTCTGTTTTAATATTCCGAGGAACCCTGGGGCCCCTGATGCCCACTTCATGGTCGTGTGCCACTTCCGGTACCTGTAGCCGGTTTTCGGGACCCCGAACTGCGTGTTTTGGTCCCGAGCATTCATTTCGCATCCATTTTCTCCGGTTTTTGGCAGGTATCTCTGTTTCATCATTCCAGAGGACACTGGAGTCGCAGATACCCACTTCGCTGCTGAACACCACTTCCGGCACCTGCAGCCCATTTCCGGGATCCCGATTTGCTCGGTTTTGGCCCCGAACATCCATTTCTCATTAGTTTTTGTTCAAACTTGGCAGGTACCTCTGTTTCAACATCAGGAAGATCACTGGGGGGTGAGAAGCCAGCAATTATCCCAGATAACCAGTTTCGCTCCTCCAGAGCCCGTTTTGCTCACTTCCGGGCCAATGTTGAACACCCTAGGGGAATTTTCTTCCAACCAAAGCTACATATCTGTGATGAGGGCATCTGGGAGGACACTTTGGTATGGTGGTCGGCCAGCAATTCATGGTTTCATTTTTGGGCCTCTCCTTCAAGCTCTATGTTGTGACTCTTGGTTCAATGTTGCCAAATTCAGACCTTGGATCCTTGTTCTACACATCTTGGAGGACACTTTGGCATAGTGGTCGGCCAGAAATTGTTGACTTCATTTTTGGACCTCTCCTTCAAGCTCTATGTTGTGGCTCCTGCTTCAGAGTTGCCAGATTTCAACCATGGGGCCTTGTTCTACACACCTTGGAGGACACCTTTCTATACTGGTCGGCCAGAAAATCTCCTGTTCATTTTCTTGGGGTGGCCGGCCGGCCATGTAGGGTGGCTGGCCGGCCACCTTGCAAAAAAATACCTGGCCGGCCAGATTCTTGCTTTCCAGCCTGTCCCAGCTGTCCGGATATCTTTCAGCATATCCCGGGGCATCCGGGGATATTTCGGGAGGGAAAGATTGGGTGCTTTCCCTCCCCTTTTACACCCCATTTTCTTGCCTATTTGAAGGGCCCTCCCTCTCCTTCTTCAAGGTTGGAAAATTTTCCTTGAAGAACACATCTCCAAATTCCTCCATTTCCTTAGCTCAAAACTCCAAAAAAGCTTCAAGTGTCAAGGCCATTTCTTCACCAACCCTTAGCTCCACCATCAACACTACCACTCCAGCAGCTAGGAAGTGAATTTCAGAGGTTGAGAAGCTACAAATCAAGGCCAAGAATCAAAGAAAGACAAGTCTTCAAGGGTGAGTATTCAAAACTAACTTTTAGGGCTTTTTCTTGGTTCATTTTTATACTCTAATTGGTTGAGAATTGGGGCTCCGACCCATACTGCTTTTGTGCTTAAAATGAGCCCCTCTACAACTTTGTAGAAGGGCTCAACCTCATTTGGTGTTTGTATACACTAGTTCCTTCAATATTCTTCAAGTTGGTAACATTTTTGCATGCTAAAATTGACCTATTTGTGTTGGTTTTTGGGGGTCCGACCCCTACTGCTTTTGTGCTTAAAATGAGCCCCTCTACAACATTGTAGATAGGCTCAGCTTCATTTGGCCTTTGTATATACCACTTCCTTCAATATTCATCAAGTGTGCCACTCTTTTGCATGCAATTTTGACCTATCTCTATTTGTTTTTGGGGCTTCGACCCCTACTGACTTTGGTCTTATTTTGACCCCCTTTACATATTCCATGAAGAAAGTTTTGTCATTTGGTGTGTGCATTGCATGTCTCATGATATAGCCTATTTGGAGCCTATTTTGCATGGATCTTTTAGCATGATTGTGATCTGATTTTGAGAATGTCATCTTCTGAAATTGTGCTTATTTTTAGCTCATCTTCAATTTTGTAGAAGAAAGTTCGTCCATTTGGGGTTTGCATGTATCACTTGTCTCAATACCCCTCTTTTGGCCACTAACTTTGCATGCTTTGTTTGATCTATCTATGCTTGCATTTAGGCCATGTTTACTACTGAAAAAATGCCATTTTTGGGACTGTCTTGCTACTGTTCTTGCTTCCATGATCATATTTTGCACGTGTAGCATGGCTATAGGCCATTTCGGGGCTTAATTTCGCATTTTCGGGATGAATGCATGCTTCGAGTGTCATTTCGAATTGTTTCGGGGCTGTTTTCCCGTTTATTTAAGTGCTGAAATTCCATTGCCATCATTTCCCATGCCATTTGTGTCATTTTTGCATTGCCTCGGTTTGCGTGCCAATGGGCACGCACTTCGAGGCACCTCATTTCTAGCATTCCGGCAGCCTATGTGAGTGTGGCTGAGGCTATCTCATGTTGGCGTAAGCCCAATTTGCATTTTCATGCTTGCATGCCATTGCCTCGGTTTGTGTGCCCGTGTGCACGCATTTCGAGGCACTTTGTTTTTATCCGACGGCCTCCTATGTGAGTGAGCTGAGGCTCTCCCATGTTGGTGTAAGCCCATCGTGGCATTCCGTATGCCATCTCATTGCATTCTATCATCGCCTCGGTTTGCGCGCCTGTGGGCACGCATTTCAAGGCACTTCGGTTTTATCCGATTTACATCTCATTTCATCATTGCCTCGGTTTGTGTGCCCGTGTGCACGCATTTCGAGGCACTTTGTTTTTATCCGACGGCCTCCTATGTGAGTGAGCTGAGGCTCTCCCATGTTGGTGTAAGCCCATCGTTGCATTCCGTATGCCATTTCGTCTCATTTTATCATTGCCTCGGTTTGCGTGCCTGTGGGCGCGCATTTCGAGGCGCTTCGGTTTTATCCGATTTGCATCGCATATCGTCGCCTCGGTTTGCGTGCCTGTGGGCGCGCATTTCGAGGCACTTCAGTTTTATCTGATTTTTCTCACTTTATCATCGCCTCGGTTTGCGTGCCCGTGTGCACGCATTTCGAGGCACTCTGTTTTATCCGCTTGGTATTGCGTATGCCTCTGCCTCGATTTGCGTGTCCGCAGGCACGCATTTCGAGGCACTTCGGTTTTATCCGATTTACACTTCATATCATCGCCTCGGTTTGCGCGCCTGTGGGCACGCACCTCGAGGCACTCGGTTTTATCCGATTTTATCATTTCATCGTCGCCTCGGTTTGCGTGTTCGCGGGCACGCATTTCGAGGCACTTCGGTTTTATCCGATTCTCTCATTTGCATCGCCTCGGTTTGCGTGCCTGTGGGCGCGCATTTCGAGGCACCTTTGTTTCATCCGATTTGCATGTCATGCCATCGCCTCGGTTTGCGTGCCCGCGTGCACGCTTTTCGAGGCATCTTCTTTTCATCTCATTTTCATAGCATTGCGTATGCTAGGGTTGTATGTTAGTTGCATTTCATGCATATCATGCATATTGCACGGGAAACGAGGCGCATTCTGTACTCCGAGTACCGGAACGTGTCTCGATTCCCAAGTCACCGACACTCCGGATTACCCATGATGGAGTTAGGTTTTTGTTGTAGCATTCATCTGCATTCATCCCATATTGAGTTGTGCAATTCGGTTCCTCGGCCATCATGCATCGAGATGCGTGATTGGTGGCACGAGGATCGAGGCATGCATATATTTGTGAAATACACTGCTATGCCCTTTTCCTGCTCTCCGTTGCAGCAAAATCAACAATCAACAACTTTTCGGAGGTTGGCACGCATTTCGAGAAAATTGCAAACAGAGGCTAATCAGGGCATCCCAGTGGATTTCCGCCCGAAGCAGCCCAGCATACACCATTCATCAGGAGCAAGGCAGTCCCTGGCTTGCATGCCAGTTTTACTTTTCTGTAATTAATTTGTTAATTAAATAGAAAATTGTATATTTATTCGGACTGTAATATTCTTTCATTTGGGACTGTATTATTATTTATTCGGACCCTCTGCGCGAGGGCAAAATTGTAATAAGGGTGTGTGAGTGTGATGTATGTCTTCCAACCCCCATTTCTTTCTCCCTTTTATTTACCCGCTTTGGATGGTTAGATATAAGGCATATTTCAATTAGCATACAGTATGATAGCATGTTTGCATCATTCATCTGTTTTGCATGCATCGGGCTCGGCACATCATACAAACTGCATTTGTATTTCAATTCCAAAATGAATACATGCTAACTGTAGCATTTCATATACCATGTTTAGAATAGCCGAGCCTGCTATAGTTGCATTTTGCATGTGTTGCATTAGGCATTTCAGCATAGTTAGGATTCATGCATGGATTTCTAATCGGTTTCTGTTTTGGCTGGGAGTACTCTGTAAGTTTTATGCTTTAGCATCCTTGCATGTGTGTGAGTGACTGCCATGATAGCATGCTTACCATGAGGCTATTTGCTTATGTGATATAACTGCCTGAATGCCTGTGGGTGGAGGTTGAGTTATTTGAACTGGGACAAATCACTGATTGTTTGTTTTAAGCCCACTAGATAGTGGCAAAATCACTGTTTTCTAAGCCCACCTGAGGGTGGCAAATCCGCATTTTAGCCTACCTGCGGGTAGCACCATCACACCATTTTCAAACAAACAAACATGAAGTGTCTAGTTCCAATTCAGACGACTCAGTCTATACTTGTTTGCTGTGAGCATCACATAGTAACCTAGGCTAATAACCGGAATAAGAGCATACAATGTTTTCAAAATCAGATATCATGATTAGTAGAGGCCGGTCTTCGACCGGGCGAGAGGGGGTGCTCACGATGTGACCTTCCCTAATCGTACCCAAGTTCCCGAGCCAACTTTGGTGATGACGGACACGTGGCCTTTTGGCACCGAGTCAGGGTTTCCTAAATTTCCCATTTTAAAATATTTAGGTGGCGACTCTGTTATCTGGCAAAGCAGTCCATGTTTGGCACTTCTTTCAAAAAATCTGTTTTTCTCAAAACGATTTGCCGGATTTGGACTCTTTGGTTCGAGATTTGGAACCGCAACAAAAATCGAGTCCGAGCTGTAGCGAGGTCCCCCCGCGGGCGTTGTTACAGTTTCTGGCGACTCTGCTGGGGAGTTAGAGAACTTGACTCCAACTCATGATATCTGTTTTTGACTACACTTGTGTGTTTCTTTGCATTGCATTTGCATTGGTGCGCCTAGGACACCGTGTTTGCCATATGCCATTCCCGAACGATTTGCCGGAGGCTTGTCTTGTCAAGTCATGTCCGTAAGGCTGATCGGCTCTGGGCTCTGACAGCATGGGAACACAAACCCCGGTTTTACCGGGGCACCCTTTTTTGACCATTCGACCTAGTGCATATTCGGATCCGTAGTGACCATTCCAAACTAGGACAGGTTGCTTACCCGTTTGTAGGTTGTTTGAAGCCGCTGCGTGCGTAGTGAAACCCTAGTTCCTGACAAAATAGGACAGGGAAACCCTACCCCAACATAGGGGTGTTTTGGCTCTCACTTATCTGTTATGTGCTTGTTAGAGTGTGCCTCTACAGGGAATGCATGTATCAGTATGAATTTGGGCATCAGGCCTGCGGGCATCAGTTTTTGAATTTAGGAATCAGGCCTGCGGGCATTATCCAGTATTTGGGAATCAGTTGTCCGCGGATATCAGATTCAGTTTATCAGAACAGTGATACAGGAATATTGACCAGTATTTGAGGACAGTGTATAGCCAGCTTACCAACTGTGTGTTGTTGTATACTCGACTGTGTGTGGTGTATTCAATTTAAGCCGTTATGCTGCCCGTTTTATTTCTGGTTATTTATTTCTTTTTCGCTTTATTTATCTTTTTGCTAGGGCAGTTTGTAGCACAATTGCTTCCGAACCCGTCGATACCCCCCAAGCAATCTGGACACGTGGTCGCCGACTCAACCGATCCGAGGATCTAGTTGACGGACATCCAGTGTTTCACTCGCTACCCCCTGTTATCAGAAGAAGGCCGAGGAGGCGCAGTCCGTCAGAACAAAGATTACTGAGACAGCAGTCTGTTTTAGTAGCAAATAGTCGGGTCGAGCTTCCTGTTTCTGCTATAGAGATACGCCTGCCGGTTCTTCAAATGGAACAACAGAATACAGCTATGGAGGCGATGATGCGCCAAATGACTGAAAGCATGAAGCAAATGCAAGATGATGCTCTCCGCCAGGCGGAATTTTCCAGACAACAGGCCGCTGTCATGGCCCAACAGTCTGAGTTGATCACCAGATTACAACAGCAGAACGCAGCGTCTGCCTCAAATCAGGCTCCCCCTCCACCCGGGGCCCCATTACCTGAACAACTACCTGCTGGCCAGAATGCCCCTCCAAACCCGCAAAATGCCCAGGCTGCCCAGAATACCCTCCCGAATCAACAGAACATTCTGCCAAACCCCCCAAACATGCAAGAGGACACGGGTCTTCCAACGGGGCTGGCTCCGCCCCCGCTTCTACCACAACTGTCCAAAGACATTACACCTAACCATCCGGACTCTCCATTTGAGTTCGAGGTAGACCAGACAGCTCTGAAATTGAGCAAGTTGGAGAAGCTCTTTAAGAAGTCTCAAGGGGTGAAGGCCATCCCAGATATCGAAGACGGCTATACTGATGTAGCCGTGACATTGCCGGAGAGATTTAAGATGCCCCAGATCGATCGCTTTGATGGATCCGGGGACCCTATGGTTCACCTCCGGCTATTCTCAGACGTTCTAAGACCAATGGGCCTAACCCGACCGCAAAAGCTTTCTTTGTTCGGTCGAACCCTGTCGGGTGTGGCATCCACTTGGTATTCAAAGCTGGAAGATCAGGTGAAGATAAACTGGGATGAGATGGCTGAGGCCTTCCTTGCACAATATTCATACAACACGCAGATCGAGATCACAACTCGTGATCTCGAGACAACGAGGCAGGAGCCCAAGGAATCTTTCTCCGACTTTGTGACCCGGTGGAGGGCGAAGGCATCGATGATGACCTTAAGGCCAACGGACAGAGACCAAATACGGATGATTGTGCGCAATCTCCAGCCGGCGTTAATGAAGAAGATGATTGTAGTTCCCTTCCCCACTTTCGCAGATCTGCATGATATGGGGATGCAAATAGAGGATGCGATGAAACAGGGTCTGTTTGACCAAGATCGGGATCAGCCCCGGAGAACTTTCAACCGTGGTAATAATGCAGGCCCGAGTGGCTCTTCCAATACCAGAACTTCAGAGGTCGGAATGGTCACCACCACTCCCCTTCCCCAACCAAGGTCCGCAGCGGCCACACCTTTTTCTGATGCCTCTGGGAGCAGTAATCAAGGCCCAAGATACCAACCCAGGGGTCAACGAACCTTCTCCCCGCTCTATATGCCATTGTCCAAGGTCCTCGGGGTCCTAGTCAGGAAGGGGCACCTGAAACCCTTGGAACCGAGGCCTCTACCGAATCCACTCCCCCCTTCCCATAACCCAGCCAAATATTGCCAATACCACCAACAGCATGGTCATGACACCGACCAATGCTACAGGCTGCGTCATGAGGTTCAAGATCTCATTGACAAAAACATCATCCTACCTCCCCAAGGACCCAACGTCACAAACAACCCACTCCCCAAACACAACCAAGATCCACCAAAAAGAGTCAACCTCATCCACACTGGGGTCGCTTCATATGATCCCAGTATCTATATCACTTCCTCCCACCTACCCAAGCCAGAGGTGATCCTCCCTAATAGCACGGACTTGTGCATGATGGACACCTCTACACCCCAACCTGAACTAAAGGTGGTGACCACCGAGGATGGAACGGGGCAGGCTTCCGAGGAGAGCAAAACTGAGTCTGGGATGGAGCAAACAGAGAGTTTGACTGGCAGAGCTAATGATCCGAGTGGGTATATCTTGTCAGTGAGCCAACCAAAGCTGAGTGCAGGGCTGTTGCCAGAGGCTGAATTGTGTATGATCCGGGGGGATAAACCTGAATCAGCAGGGGATGATTTGACAACGGTGGAAGAGGACTTCGCCGACCTCCAGTTTTTCAACGATCAGGAATCAGGGGATGCATCAGTCAACTGGTTTGAATACGAGGAGTCAGCAGAAGTCGTTGGGTGGTTGGATGATCAGCCTGATATTGTACCATCTGTGGCCGGAAGGGCCGAGGATCAGATTGAATTGCCGGAGAGCGCCGGTACGAAGAATTTCGCTCAGGAACAAGACATTTTGAAAACCGCACAGTTGTTGTTGGAGGAACAAGGAAAAAGGTGGGATTCTGAGAGAGCCCGAAAAGCAAAGAACCATGAGGAAGTTGAGAGTGCTGCGAGCACGAAAATTGAACATGCTGTGAGCATGAGGAATGAAAATACCGAGAGCACAAACAAGCCGGAACCAGACAGATGCCTGTTAGATGCTAATGGAATGTGGTGGGAAGATGACGACTTGTATCTTGCCCACACGGACGAAGACTGGGCAGGTGGCCAACCAGACAGTACCTGGTACCTCGAAGAGGTGGACCACATGACGAGAAGTGGGCGGTATTTCAAGCCCCCACACCTTGATCAGCCCGAGGCATCAGGGAAAGATAAGGAGGCAGAAAAATAGAAAGAGAAGCAAGTGGAAGAAGAGGCTGTACTGAAGCAGCTAAAGAAAATACAAGCAGACATCTCCATCTGGGGACTGCTTATGGCTTCAAGGGTGCACCGGCAGGCTGTTTTATCTGCCATGGACAGAGCTAAACTCTCCATTGAAACTACGCCAGAACAGTTAGTTGGGTTGGTCTTTCCGGGAGGAGGTTCCCCGGCGTTGACCTTTTCGGACAAAGAACTGCCGCCTGAGGGCGTGGATCATAACAGACCTCTCTACATCTCTGTAGAATGCAGGGACAAGTGGATTCCGGTGGTGCTTGTTGACACCGGGTCCGCTATCAATGTTTGCCCGGCCAGAACGGCGTATGCAATTGGGTTAAAGCCTGCGGACTTCACGCCCACTACTCAAGTAATCAGAGCATATGACAATACAAGCAGGGATGTCCTAGGGACAGTAAAAATCCAAACCAAGATTGGGCCCGGGCAACACGAAGTAGATTTTCATGTCTTGGAGGTCCCTGCATCTTTCAACATGCTTTTGGGGCGACCCTGGTTGCATCAAGTGAAGGCCGTCTCATCTACTCTACATCAAATGGTGAAGTACCCCTACGGAAAGGGAGTAGCCATTGTTTTTGGGAATTCGTCAATCCATCCCCCTCCGGAGGTATCTACGCCAGTCCTTGAGATTGAACACGGCATGGAGGATCTGTTCATATCGGGATTTACTTTGGCTGAGGCCCGGGTAGTACAGAATATCATGGCTGTGAATGAGGGTTTGTATGTCAGCGCTCAAGCCGTATACCTCATGAACAAGCTACAGCATATCCCTGGGATGGGATTGGGAAGAAGCGGCCGGAAAGGAGTCGCAGCGTTGGCCGAGGTGCCACATAATCCACATACCTTTGGATTGGGTTATCTGCCCACCAAAGAAGATTGGGCAAGGAAAGGAAAGGAAATGGCTAGCAGAGCCAGAGCAAAGCAGGCTGGGAAGCCTTTTGATTTAATGCACAGGCCCATCTGGGGTACCCTGAACGGACGCTTTGTCCGGGAGGGGGAAGATTTTCCATTCTGTGGCTTCCCAGAGCCATGGTTAAACGCGGAGAGGAAGCGCGTACCAGGCTTCGAAATCTTCTTCGACCTGCAACTATCCGGGGATGACGTTGCCACAGAGCAGACAGACCCAACAACTGAGGTTGAGCAGAATAAGGCAGAGGATTCCGAGGGCACTGAATTGGAAATGGGGGTAGCACTGGCAAGTCTCCTCTCTGATCCTCTGATCGACCAAGATTGCTTGGGGAATAACGCCGTGGTTTCCATGATTGGGAATGAAATGGCCGCGAGCCAACCAGCAGCTATTTTGGACGCATCAATCGCACCTTCCCTCACTTGGCAGTATGAAGAGGGATTCTTATCCAGCAGTTCCGGGTCAGGTAGTGAGCCGGAATCTGATTCCACCGAGTCTTCTGAGTCGGAATCAGGTTCCAACTCGACTGAGTCTGAGTCTGGTACTCCTGGGGGTGTCAACCCGGATGCCAAAGTCCTGTCCAGGTCGTCTTTTTCCTTTTCTTTTGAGTCTGTTGTAACGGAAGAATTGGACGATTTGGATGAACTTAATGAGAATGAGGTGAATGTGGTTTCCGAGTACTTCTCTGTGCCCCTAATTTATTGCTTAAATCAGGACTTTCAAAATTTTGATCAAAACGACGAGGACGAAGTTCCTCCGGTTTTACAACGACTAATTGAGCAGGAGCAAGAGAGATTTGTTAAGCCCTTAACGGATGAAATCATTTTTGTGAACATTGGTACTGAGGAGGACCCGCGGCTGGTCCAGATCGGGTCCACGCTGTCTTCAGAGGAACGCGAGCGCTTAGTCGCTTTATTAAAAGATTTCAAAGATGTTTTCGCGTGGTCCTACGAAGACATGCCTGGGATCGATCCTGAGATTGTACAGCATCGGATCCCCCTTGACCCCGAGGCCCGACCTGTCAAACAGAAGCTCAGAAGGATCCGCCCGGATTGGGCTCTTAAGATCAAGGAAGAGGTCACCAAGCAAATTGACGCAGGCTTCCTGCTAGTCTCTGAATATCCGACTTGGCTGGCCAATATAGTTCCGGTGCCAAAGAAAGATGGCAAGATCCGGGTGTGCGTAGACTTCAGGGATTTAAACCGAGCCAGTCCGAAGGACGATTTTCCCCTACCGCACATCGATGAGTTAGTGGACTTCACAGCAGGGCACGCTTTGCTCTCATTCATGGATGGCTTTTCAGGATATAATCAGATAGTGATGGCGCCGGAGGACAGAGAAAAGACTGCATTCACCACCCCGTGGGGGACATACTGCTATCGGGTCATGCCGTTTGGGTTGAAGAATGCTGGGGCTACTTATCAACGGGCCGCGACCACAATACTACATGATATGATCCACAAAGAGGTTGAGGTGTATGTGGACGACATGATTGTCAAGTCCAAGGAAAGAGAGGGCCACTACGCCGCCTTGCGCAAGTTTTTCCAAAGGATCAGAGAATTCAGGTTGCGGTTAAACCCTCAGAAATGTACATTTGGTGTTACAGCGGGAAAAATGCTGGGGTTTCTGATTACACAAAGGGGCATCGAGGTCGACCCTTCCAAAATTAAGGCCATCTTAGAAATGCCACCACCAAGGACTGAAAAGGAGGTGCGAGGCTTTCTGGGTAAAGTGCAATTCATAAGACGGTTTATTTCAAAACTAACCTTGACTTGTGAACCACTTTTTGGCCTCCTGAAGAAAGGAAAGAAGTTCCAATGGGACGGCCGATGTCAAGCTGCATTTGAACAGATTAAAGAGTATCTACAGAACCCGCCCGTTTTATCACCACCAGAACCGGGGAAACCGTTGATTTTGTATCTATCAGTGACTGAAACCACGATGGGCTGCATGCTTGCACAAGAATCTGAAGATAAGGTGGAGAAAGCCATCTACTATTTGAGCAAGAAAATGCTGGAATATGAGACCCGATATACACCACTGGAAAAGGCTTGCTTAGCCCTGGTATGGGCTACCAGGAAGCTGCGGCACTACCTGTTAGCTCACTCTGTAATGCTGGTTTCACGACTCGATCCCATCAAATATCTTTTCGAGAAACCAGCGCTTACGGGTAAGCTAGCTCGCTGGTTGCTGTTGCTCTCCGAGTTTGATCTCACATATGTGACGCGCAAGTCAGTAAAAGGAAGAGCAGTGGCAGAGTTCCTTGCCGACCACCCGGTTGAGGGGGATGAAGCAGTTGAGTATTTATTCCCAGATGAATCAATTTTGCATATCGACGAGGGCCTGAACTACGTAAGGCTTGATTCCCATCTTTGGGATACGTAGGCAGCTTCATCTTGAAGTTCAGTCACAATCTTTTCCCCGATCAACTTTGTCCATTTTGATTATCTCAGTCATCTTTATTCATCAGCATCTGTTGTGATCTCCGGTACAGTGCTATTCAAACTAGGGGCAACTTTCCGTTGCGGTGAAGTGCTGCGGCATCATTCAGACTAGGGGCAACTTTCCAGTTGCTAGGATTCGGGGTTGTGCATCTCAGTGACAGATCTCAGGCGTGTCCAGTTCTGATCCATATCGAAAATAGTTTTGAAAAGTTTTAATAAAAGTCGGCTTTGTTCAAATTAATCTTCTTACAACTAAGACCATTTTTGGACCAAAAGCGGAAAATTTTCAGTACCACAACCTTCAATTTCATTGATTTCAAAACCAGAGTTCTGTTGCTCTTGTATACAATTGAAGTTGCTTTTTTATTACATTCATAACGAAAACTTGAAAGTACTAATAAAGCAATAAATCTGGGGCACAGTCCAGTCAGGTGTCCCTGCGCCCCCTCCCAGAGCTAGTTGAAGCCTCTGATGCCAACTTGGGCCCAACTTGTGCTCCTTCGTTGAGCCAATCCTAGCGCTCATCAGACCAGGTGCAACTGAAGACAGGGGCAGGGGCCAAAAGCCCTCTAACTCTCCAAGCAATGCGGTCTGCTGATAAATTGCACATCCATTCAAACCACCAGCTCCCATCAGGAGCATTGACTAGGTGTTGCCGAAAGAAGTAGCTGCGGGCTGAATAAGCAGGGCAAGAGTCCACAACTTGCAACTTATCCGTCAACCTTATCTGGGGAGGGATGAAAAAAAATGAGAGATTAAAGAATAGAGAGATGTGCGATGAGAGAAAAGTGAGATAGGGGTTTTGTGAGAAAAATCGAGCCCGAGGGCCGAGTGATGTGAGTGAACATATATGCGAGCTTGGATGGGAAACATTACCTGTAGCAGTAGTGGACTCCCTGCAAATCTGGTTGTCTCCCGGCAGTAGAAGGCATCCAGGCCTATCAATTTTGGATACATTCCATTCTTCAGGTAGTCCATCCAAAGTACATCGTGTTGTATTTTTGTTTATCGAGTTGTTGTTTTTGCTTATTGAGTTGTAAGTTTTGTCGAGCTGTCGCATTTTGTGTTTTGAGTTGTTACCCTTTTTGATTACACAATTTTGTTAAGTCTTGTCGATTGAGTCGTTAACATTGTTGTACTTTGTTTATCGAGTTGTAAACTTGCTAAGATTCTGTTTTATTTCTTAGTGAGTCAATTTGTTTTCATTTGTTGCGTCGGTTCACTACCTGACCCGGTAATACATGAGGCACATTTTCATTCAATTCCACTTGGTGCAAAATAATGCGATGCGATGCTAAGAATTTCAAATACAATATCTTTTCAGAAGCTGTTTCATTTCATCATGTTTTACAACAAAGTAAAGGTACAAGTTTTACAGAAAATAAAACTGCCTAACAATGTGCAAAGTGCTACAAACTACTAGCTAAAAAGTAGAATAAAGCAGGAAATAACATCAGTGCCCTCGGGAGCGGGAATGGGGAGGCCCTCTCATCCTCTTCTGCGGGATAATCTCTACCTCATCATCACCATTTGAATCGGAGCTGTCGTCCTCCGGATCCCCCTCAGGCTCGTCTCCACTCCCGGAACCAAGACCGGAGCCTCCCCCTCCAGGAGATGTGTCTGACACATGATCTGCGACCTCCTCCTCGTCGTCCTCAACAATGGGTGCCCTGCGTCTGCGAGACGACCCTCCTCCTCGAGCTCCTCGGTGAGGCCGAGATGGCCCAGCTCCTCGAGGCCCAGTACCTCTACCTCTCTGAAAAGGCCCGGGAGGCCCACCTTGTGTCGAAGCATAGACTGGAGGCATCTGAAAATGCAAAGTGCAATACATTAGTTCAAACATAAAAAGCAGGTGCAAGTACAGTATGGGAGAGGGGTGTGTGCCAGATGTG
The DNA here is from genome assembly GCA_036172215.1 of Camellia granthamiana. NCBI lineage: Eukaryota > Viridiplantae > Streptophyta > Magnoliopsida > Ericales > Theaceae > Camellia > Camellia granthamiana. Next base: position 41,169,885 of record CM069903.1, on the reverse strand, counting down.
TTCTACACAGCCTATCAGTGCAATGGAATGTTTAAAGCCGGAGCATTAACAGAAATATGATAAGTGCAAAGAAAGATGAAGGGTACCTGGAAGCCCATGATGGACATCTGTGCCTCTCTGCGCAGGACCATCCCCTCGAGTGAGGCCACCACTCCGAGCATCTGATCTATGTAATCCCGAGGTGGCTGCAGATACAAGCTCAATTCATCAATTGATAAGCAACTGTCAAAATGTCTGTGTGACAAATGAAAAATGGCAGAACATACCGGTGGTGAGTCAGGATCACTGACGTATCTGTGACCAGGCGCCGGAGGCTCCATGGGGATCGGAATCGGGGAGGTAGCCCCATACTGCCAACACGTCAACTCAGTCGGCATCTCTGGCCATCCAGGGTGATCAAGAGTCGGAGGGATCGGAGGAATCGAACTGCCTCTACCTCTAGATGTGCCAGCCTTGCTAGAAGAAGGGATGTCTGTAGCACGAGCGTGGCTCGAAGATGGTGCGCCAGCGGGCCTCCGTGCCGGAGCCCGTACTCCCGTCAAGGGGGGCATCAAATATATGCGGCGGTAGGTGGAATAGCTCCCATCAACAAGATGTAATAACGCATCACTGCCCTGCATAGCACTACTGACCTCCTCAGGAGATAATCTATCAGCGGTCCGCATGGTGTCTGGAGGTACAGCAGGAGGGTCCTGAGAATTTCCCCCCCATAGCTGGCGCTGGAAGCGTTCCCCCAGGAACCAAACTCTACCCACTGGTCCCTCGAGCAGGAACCTGTACTGGGAACTAGTCGACCCCCCGGGGTACTGATCCTCGAGGTCGTCGCCGAAGATTGCCCAAGGCTGCCAGGTGATCTGCGGATAACCAGTGTATAAGTCAATCAGAAATCAGAACATACAAAGCAGATCAAAGATGAAAATGGAAAAGGAACTGAGAGTTCTAAAATACCTCTGTCGCTCGAACAGTGTCAAAGTACTGCCGCAGAGAGAAGAGAGTCTCTCGAGGCCTCGACAAATGCTCGCCCTCAAACATCAGTGAATATGGGGTCATAGGAGGTCCTGTCACCTCCATCTCCGGGGCTAATGTGGGAAAATATGCATATACCCATAGCTGAGAAAAGCAGTGCGGGATGTAAATACAAGGTGCTAGAGGCAGAATACAGAGTGCAAAGTACGCCGTGTGTGCAGTGAACAAGCAATGAGAAGCAAGAAATGTAAATCAAAAGGGCAGAATGTACCTCCCAGGCTCTCCAATAGCCGCCGAGTAAATCTCCCCGTCCGCGAGAGACTGCGCTCATGTAACAGAACAGGGTAGCCAGGCTAGCGCCGCCCCAATCATACTGGCTGACCTGTGATAGGTCTACCAAAGCACTCAGGAGGTATAATCCTACCATGTTCCCTCTATCGGCGAACAAGGTGGTGCCGAGGAGATACATGAGAAAACCGCGGGCATACTGCTCCGCCTCCTCAGGAGTACCAGGCTCCATCTGTGGCCGCCGGAAGTGCAAAGCAAACCAGGAGTATCGGACTCTCCCCGAACCTCTGTCTACAGGCGGGTGTGTCCCCAATAGGTGCATCCAAGCAGCCTCCCACTGGCCCATATCCTCGTCATAGGGAATGGGTACACCGCCTACGTCTAGGCCGGTGAGTATAGCGAAGTCCAACGGGGTCATGGTCATATCCCCGGCTGCAGAAAAATGGAAAGAATTGGTGGTGTCCCACCACCTCTCTGCTAGAGCCACAAATAAAGTCCTACTGATGAGGCAACGAGATAGTCCCCGGCAGAATGGTCCAAATCCTGCGAGGTCGACCAAGCCCCGGACAGCTTCCGGAAGCTCAAAATACCACTCCCTCGCGGTGACGGAACCGTATCCTCGCACTGTGCGAGAATGAACCTGCATTTAGAATGAATGCATAGATCAGCAAATGAAGTGAAAATGAGCTGTGTGCAAATAAAGTGAAAATGAGCTGTGTGCAAATGAAGTGAAAATGAGCTGTGTGCAAATGAAGTGAAAACGGGCTGCGTGTTCAGTAAATTTGGTATTTGGGCTGCGTGTTCAAAGTTTCAGTACATCTGAGTTTGGGACTGTGTGTTCTACTCAACATCAGTGGGCTGTGTGTTCACCTCAAATTGGGACTGTGTGTTCTACTCAACATCAGTGGGCTGTGTGTTCACCTCAAATTGGGACTGTGTGTTCTACTCAACATCAGTGGGCTGTGTGTTCACCTCAAATTGGGACTGTGTGTTCTACTCAACATCAGTGGGCTGTGTGTTCACCTCAAATTGGGACTGTGTGTTCTACTCAACATCAGTGGGCTGTGTGTTCGCTTCAAATTGGGACTGTGTGTTCTACTCAACATCAGTGGGCTGTGTGTTCACCTCAAATTGGGACTGTGTGTTCTACTCAACATCAGTGGGCTGTGTGTTCACCTCAAATTGGGACTGTGTGTTCTACTCAACATCAGTGGGCTGTGTGTTCGCTTCAAATTGGGACTGTGTGTTCTACTCAACATCAGTGGGCTGTGTGTTCGCTTCAAATTGGGACTGTGTGTTCTACTCAACATCAGTGGGCTGTGTGTTCACCTCAAATTGGGACTGTGTGTTCTACTCAACATCAGTGGGCTGTGTGTTCACCTCAAATTGGGACTGTGTGTTCTACTCAACATCAGTGGGCTGTGCGTTCGCTTCAAATTGGAACTGTGTGTTCTACTCAACATCAGTGGGCTGTGTGTCTGCTTCAAATCTGGGCTGTGTGTTCAGTACATCAAGTTTGGGGCTGTGTGTTCTACTCTCAATTAGTGGGCTGTGTGTTCGCTTCAAATCTGGGCTGTGTGTTCAGTGCATCAAAGTTTAGGGCTGTGTGTTCTACTTTCAAATCTGGGCTGCGTGTTCAGAAAATCTGAGTTTTGGGACTGTGTGTTCTACTCTTAGTCAGTATGTGCTGTGTGCTCATTTTCAACTTCGGGCTGTGTGTTTGGCGAATCAATGTTTGAGCCGTGTGTTCAATTCCTAACTAATGTATACTATGCGTTCACAATTATTCAATGAGCTGTGTTCACGGAATTCAAGTGGCTAAGTCACATGCTCAGGATGCAAGTACTATGTCATAAGCTAAACTATGTGTCTAAGCATGGCAGGGGAATGAAATGCACGAGGAATACAGAGACTAAAGTAAAATACCTCTGCATCATAAGAGAGGTGCTGCTCTGGCTCTCGTAAGAGAAGATCCCTTGGTACTCGGTCGTTAAACTCAGTGAAATGACGAAAAGTGGCCCGCGGAAGCCTATGAACCGCTGGGGCATATCGATCGGGAATGAAAGGGCGAACTCTCGGAGGCAATGCCATAATGTCAAAGTCATCTCCGGCGCCGGGAAAACCTCCGCCGTGAGGGAAATGGCCCGCCATGTCGAGAAATCTGCAAAGAGGAGCAAAAATGAGCAAAATGGGCCAAAGTTGGAAAAAGTCAACAAAAGTCAACTCTCGGGAAACAAAAAGTCAACAAAAGTCAACCCCCGGGAAAATTTTCCAAATAGTGAAACAAAATTACCTCAGGTGGTGAAAATGAGAAGAGAAGCTCCAAAGTCGAAATTTAGTCGCTTCAAAGTGCTTAAATCTGAAAGATTTCGCAAAAACAACTTGCGTGGGAGGCCGAGGGGCGCGTATAGAATGCAGATCTGAGAGAGAGAATGGCTTAGAGAGCAAGAGGAGAGAATTCCACACTTGGGGGTGTGATTTCGGATTGAATGGAGGTGCATATATATAGAAAAGGTCAAAATGACCATTTTGCCCCTGCTTTTGGCAGGTGGCCGGCCGGCCACCTAACCTGGCTGGCCGGCCCCTCTACCTTTTGGCCCTGGCCGATGGCCTCTCCTAGGGCAATGGGCTGGCCGACCATGTCCCCCACCCCCTCCCCTGCCTCTCTGTAAATTTTGAGGAAGATCGGAGTTCCCGGGACCTGAAAAAGTTGAAGAAAAGTACACTTTCTGGCGCCGAATTGCTCCGCTGGAACTTTAACTGCAATTTCTGATATGTGTCTCCTCATTATTCATCAAAATCAGAGTGTCTCCTTCTTAAACATATTGTGAACTCTCCGGGAGTTGAATCAGAGGCCGCGATTGAGTTGCCGTCACCGAACTGCGCATTTTCCGGTTCATCATTTCATGTCAAATGGGCATCCTGATTTATGTTCGTTTCGCTTCATTGGGCTTATAATCTGCATTGTCATGAATGTTTCGCATGATTTCTTGATGTGCCATACTTTTTGTGCTTGAACACGCGTTGACGCGCACGCACTTTTCTCGCGTTATGTTGCATCCGTTCATCGACATTGTGTGTGTCAAGCTTTTCGAATCATAGGAATCGCATGGAATATATGTTGTTGCATATTGTTCTTGTTGAATTTCTCTCTTTTGCAGGCACGATATTGTATGTACGGTTCATTTGAGGCTGGTGCGACCAGACGAATCGCGCAGGTATCGTATCTTCTCCGTGTGAGACGCGATGAGAATTGAATGATTCTCCGCATTCCTAACTGCATGAAATGTAGTTGTTTGCTTTGCATTCTTGCTTAAAACTGTTGCATCTATTTGTCAATACTTGCTTCATTGCAGCTTGCTGCACTTGCATGATCACCTGGCTCTGTGCATGTCGTTTTGCATTTTGCCCCCTGCCTGCGGGCACGCCTGCGGGCACATATCTCTGTTCATTTCGTTTGATTGTCTAAGTCTTCGGCCTTGTCAAAAATGGGTCGTCTCTGGGCTTTGACATCACTCCCGTCATTGTTATGACTTCCGAGTTCTGTCAAAGAGGGGCAACTGTAGACACCCCATTTTTTGACCGACCTTAAGACTCAGACGTCACCAGTTGAGCGCTCGGTGATGTTGCATGCTGTGCTCGTTCAGAAGTCTCAGAGTCGCGGCCGTGCGCCTGCCTCCGGACTTCCGAATTCTCTCCTGTGCTTTGTCTCGGTTTGCGAACCAGACCCCGGTTTTCTCTATTTTCTTTCCTGAGGGAAGGGAGTGGTCCTGTAGACTATCTCCCGGTGGCCGTGAGCTACTTTTCGTGGCCGTAGGCCATTTTGCCCATTTCGGAGCCCGGTTCCCGGTTTTCGGGGCCGTTAGGCCGTGTGCCTCGGCTCGGGACCGCCCAACCATCTCCGCTTTCTCTCCGATTTTTGGCGGAGACCTCTGTTTTAATGATCCGAGGAACACTGGGGCCCCTGATGCCCACTTCGCAGCCGAACACCACTTCCGGTGCCCGGCGACCCATTTTCGGGACCCCGAACCGCGTGATTTGTGGCCCCGAGCATTCATTTTGCATCAGCCTTCTCCGGTTTTTGGCGGAGACCTCTGTTTTAATATTCCGAGGAACCCTGGGGCCCCTGATGCCCACTTCGTGGTCGTGTGCCACTTCCGGTACCTGTAGCCGTTTTCGGGACCCCGAACTGCGTGTTTTGGTCCCGAGCATTCATTTCGCATCCATTTTCTCCGGTTTTTGGCAGGTATCTCTGTTTCATCATTCCAGAGGACACTGGAGTCACAGATACCCACTTCGCTGCTGAACACCACTTCCGGCACCTGCAGCCCATTTCCCGGGATCCCGATTTGCTCGGTTTTGGCCCCGAACATCCATTTCTCATTAGTTTTTGTTCAAACTTGGCAGGTACCTCTGTTTCAACATCAGGAAGATCACTGGGGGGTGAGAAGCCAGCATTATCCCAGATAACCAGTTTCGCTCCTCCAGAGCCCGTTTTGCTCACTTCCGGGCCAATGTTGAACACCCTAGGGAATTTTCTTCCAACCAAAGCTACATATCTGTGATGAGGGCATCTGGAGAGGACACTTTGGTATGGTGGTCGGCCAGCAATTCATGGTTTCATTTTTGGGCCTCTCCTTCAAGCTCTATGTTGTGACTCTTGGTTCAATGTTGCCAAATTCAGACCTTGGATCCTTGTTCTACACATCTTGGAGGACACTTTGGCATAGTGGTCGGCCAGAAATTGTTGACTTCATTTTTGGACCTCTCCTTCAAGCTCTATGTTGTGGCTCCTGCTTCAGAGTTGCCAGATTTCAACCATGGGGCCTTGTTCTACACACCTTGGAGGACACCTTTCTATACTGGTCGGCCAGAAAATCTCCTGTTCATTTTCTTGGGGTGGCCGGCCGGCCATGTAGGGTGGCTGGCCGGCCATGGAGGGTGGCTGGCCGGCCACCTTGCAAAAAAATACCTGGCCGGCCAGATTCTTGCTTTCCAGCCTGTCCCAGCTGTCCGGATATCTTTCAGCATATCCCGGGGCATCCGGGGATATTTCGGGAGGGAAAGATTGGGTGCTTTCCCTCCCCTTTTACACCCCATTTTCTTGCCTATTTGAAGGGCCCTCCCTCTCCTTCTTCAAGGTTGGAAAATTTTCCTTGAAGAACACATCTCCAAATTCCTCCATTTCCTTAGCTCAAAACTCCAAAAAAGCTTCAAGTGTCAAGGCCATTTCTTCACCAACCCTTAGCTCCACCATCAACACTACCACTCCAGCAGCTAGGAAGTGAATTTCAGAGGTTGAGAAGCTACAAATCAAGGCCAAGAATCAAAGAAAGACAAGTCTTCAAGGGTGAGTATTCAAAACTAACTTTTAGGGCTTTTTCTTGGTTCATTTTTATACTCTAATTGGTTGAGAATTGGGGCTCCGACCCCTACTGCTTTTGTGCTTAAAATGAGCCCCTCTACAACTTTGTAGAAGGGCTCAACCTCATTTGGTGTTTGTATACACTAGTTCCTTCAATATTCTTCAAGTTGGTAACATTTTTGCATGCTAAAATTGACCTATTTGTGTTGGTTTTTGGGGGTCCGACACCTACTGATTTTGTGCTTAAAATGAGCCCCTCTACAACATTGTAGATAGGCTCAGCTTCATTTGGCCTTTGTATATACCACTTCCTTCAATATTCATCAAGTGTGCCACTCTTTTGCATGCAATTTTGACCTATCTCTATTTGTTTTTGGGGCTTCGACCCCTACTGACTTTGGTCTTATTTTGACCCCCTTTACATATTCCATGAAGAAAGTTTTGTCATTTGGTGTGTGCATTGCATGTCTCATGATATAGCCTATTTGGAGCCTATTTTGCATGGATCTTTTAGCATGATTGTGATCTGATTTTGAGAATGTCATCTTCTGAAATTGTGCTTATTTTTAGCTCATCTTCAATTTTGTAGAAGAAAGTTCGTCCATTTGGGGTTTGCATGTATCACTTGTCTCAATACCCCTCTTTTGGCCACTAACTTTGCATGCTTTGTTTGATCTATCTATGCTTGCATTTAGGCCATGTTTACTACTGAAAAAATGCCATTTTTGGGACTGTCTTGCTACTGTTCTTGCTTCCATGATCATATTTTGCACGTGTAGCATGGCTATAGGCCATTTCGGGGCTTAATTTCGCATTTTCGGGATGAATGCATGCTTCGAGTGTCATTTCGAATTGTTTCGGGGCTGTTTTCCCGTTTATTTAAGTGCTGAAATTCCATTGCCATCATTTCCCATGCCATTTGTGTCATTTTTGCATTGCCTCGGTTTGCGTGCCAATGGGCACGCACTTCGAGGCACCTCATTTCTAGCATTCCGGCAGCCTATGTGAGTGTGGCTGAGGCTATCTCATGTTGGCGTAAGCCCAATTTGCATTTTCATGCTTGCATGCCATTGCCTCGGTTTGTGTGCCCGTGTGCACGCATTTCGAGGCACTTTGTTTTTATCCGACGGCCTCCTATGTGAGTGAGCTGAGGCTCTCCCATGTTGGTGTAAGCCCATCGTGGCATTCCGTATGCCATCTCATTGCATTCTATCATCGCCTCGGTTTGCGCGCCTGTGGGCACGCATTTCAAGGCACTTCGGTTTTATCCGATTTACATCTCATTTCATCATTGCCTCGGTTTGTGTGCCCGTGTGCACGCATTTCGAGGCACTTTGTTTTTATCCGACGGCCTCCTATGTGAGTGAGCTGAGGCTCTCCCATGTTGGTGTAAGCCCATCGTTGCATTCCGTATGCCATTTCGTCTCATTTTATCATTGCCTCGGTTTGCGTGCCTGTGGGCGCGCATTTCGAGGCGCTTCGGTTTTATCCGATTTGCATCGCATATCGTCGCCTCGGTTTGCGTGCCTGTGGGCGCGCATTTCGAGGCACTTCAGTTTTATCTGATTTTTCTCACTTTATCATCGCCTCGGTTTGCGTGCCCGTGTGCACGCATTTCGAGGCACTCTGTTTTATCCGCTTGGTATTGCGTATGCCTCTGCCTCGATTTGCGTGTCCGCGGGCACGCATTTCGAGGCACTTCGGTTTTATCCGATTTACACTTCATATCATCGCCTCGGTTTGCGCGCCTGTGGGCACGCACCTCGAGGCACTCGGTTTTATCCGATTTTATCATTTCATCGTCGCCTCGGTTTGCGTGTTCGCGGGCACGCATTTCGAGGCACTTCGGTTTTATCCGATTCTCTCATTTGCATCGCCTCGGTTTGCGTGCCTGTGGGCGCGCATTTCGAGGCACCTTTGTTTCATCCGATTTGCATGTCATGCCATCGCCTCGGTTTGCGTGCCCGCGTGCACGCTTTTCGAGGCATCTTCTTTTCATCTCATTTTCATAGCATTGCGTATGCTAGGGTTGTATGTTAGTTGCATTTCATGCATATCATGCATATTGCACGGGAAACGAGGCGCATTCTGTACTCCGAGTACCGGAACGTGTCTCGATTCCCAAGTCACCGACACTCCGGATTACCCATGATGGAGTTAGGTTTTTGTTGTAGCATTCATCTGCATTCATCCCATATTGAGTTGTGCAATTCGGTTCCTCGGCCATCATGCATCGAGATGCGTGATTGGTGGCACGAGGATCGAGGCATGCATATATTTGTGAAATACACTGCTATGCCCTTTTCCTGCTCTCCGTTGCAGCAAAATCAACAATCAACAACTTTTCGGAGGTTGGCACGCATTTCGAGAAAATTGCAAACAGAGGCTAATCAGGGCATCCCAGTGGATTTCCGCCCGAAGCAGCCCAGCATACACCATTCATCAGGAGCAAGGCAGTCCCTGGCTTGCATGCCAGTTTTACTTTTCTGTAATTAATTTGTTAATTAAATAGAAAATTGTATATTTATTCGGACTGTAATATTCTTTCATTTGGGACTGTATTATTATTTATTCGGACCCTCTGCGCGAGGGCAAAATTGTAATAAGGGTGTGTGAGTGTGATGTATGTCTTCCAACCCCCATTTCTTTCTCCCTTTTATTTACCCGCTTTGGATGGTTAGATATAAGGCATATTTCAATTAGCATACAGTATGATAGCATGTTTGCATCATTCATCTGTTTTGCATGCATCGGGCTCGGCACATCATACAAACTGCATTTGTATTTCAATTCCAAAATGAATACATGCTAACTGTAGCATTTCATATACCATGTTTAGAATAGCCGAGCCTGCTATAGTTGCATTTTGCATGTGTTGCATTAGGCATTTCAGCATAGTTAGGATTCATGCATGGATTTCTAATCGGTTTCTGTTTTGGCTGGGAGTACTCTGTAAGTTTTATGCTTTAGCATCCTTGCATGTGTGTGAGTGACTGCCATGATAGCATGCTTACCATGAGGCTATTTGCTTATGTGATATAACTGCCTGAATGCCTGTGGGTGGAGGTTGAGTTATTTGAACTGGGACAAATCACTGATTGTTTGTTTTAAGCCCACTAGATAGTGGCAAAATCACTGTTTTCTAAGCCCACCTGAGGGTGGCAAATCCGCATTTTAGCCTACCTGCGGGTAGCACCATCACACCATTTTCAAACAAACAAACATGAAGTGTCTAGTTCCAATTCAGACGACTCAGTCTATACTTGTTTGCTGTGAGCATCACATAGTAACCTAGGCTAATAACCGGAATAAGAGCATACAATGTTTTCAAAATCAGATATCATGATTAGTAGAGGCCGGTCTTCGACCGGGCGAGAGGGGGTGCTCACGATGTGACCTTCCCTAATCGTACCCAAGTTCCCGAGCCAACTTTGGTGATGACGGACACGTGGCCTTTTGGCACCGAGTCAGGGTTTCCTAAATTTCCCATTTTAAAATATTTAGGTGGCGACTCTGTTATCTGGCAAAGCAGTCCATGTTTGGCACTTCTTTCAAAAAATCTGTTTTTCTCAAAACGATTTGCCGGATTTGGACTCTTTGGTTCGAGATTTGGAACCGCAACAAAAATCGAGTCCGAGCTGTAGCGAGGTCCCCCCGCGGGCGTTGTTACACTTAGCTTCCTTAAATTCTAGCCCAAAACCCTCATGAATTCACCTATTTCACAATTAAAAGGGTGGATTCCTACCTTAAGTCTTGAATTCTCAAGTGTGGTGGCTTAATCCTCCAAACCCTCTTCAATTTCCTCTAGATCTCAAGCAATTCTCTTGGTTTGAGTTCAATCTCTCCTCTCTTCTCTCCCTCTTCCTCGCGTTTGGTTCAAGAATGAGGAAAAACAAGAGTGTCAAAATATGTAATAAGGTGTAGAAGTGGTCTTGCATAAGCCCACTTAGTGGCATTTAAGTAATTAGTCTAAATTAAGCTAAGTATTATTAACTAATCTAATTTAATCGTTCCAAACTGAATTTTAATTAAACCTACCATGAAATCCTATAAATCCTAACTAACATATAAATCAAGTCAATTTTTGAATTGGATGCCAATAAGCCTTCAATTCGCAACCGAAAGAAAACATGAACAGATTTTTTCCACGTTAAACAGATATAGACACAAATAATGTAACACACATATGCAATTTAATTCAAAATTTCTCCTTAATTACTGATTAGGCATAATTAATCATGGATTAACGTTAATCAGGGATCGGGGTTGTTACAGTCTTCCCCCCTTAAAGAGTTTGGTCCTCCAAACTCGAGTTACCTTCATTTTGGAAGAATACCGGATTCAAAGGGAATAATTCAGGATATCTTTTCATCATGTCTTCTTCCGTTTCCCAGGTTGCATAGCTTCCTTCATGATTCTGCCAATCAACTTTCACTAATGGGATTTCTTTGTTCCTTAGTCTTTTGACTCTTCCATTGACAATTTGAATTGGCCGTTCTTCATATGTATAATCATCCTTCAAAAGCACGTGAGTTGGCTCAATCACATGTAGCGAATCTCTCAAATATTCTTGAAGCATAGATACGTGAAAAACATTGTGCATATGCTCCATCACTGGAGGTAGAGCCACCCGATACGTCACGAAATTGATCTTCTCAAGAACCTCATACGGCCCAACATACCTCGGTACCAACTTGCTTTTTACACCAAACCGAGTTTGACATTTCATAGGGGTCACTTTTATGAACACGTGGTCCCCAACTTCGTATTCTCTATCTCTTCTTCAGACATCAGCATAACTCTTTTGTCGGCTCTGTGTAGTTTTCAGACGCTGTTGGATCAGTTTCACTTTCTCTGTTGTTTCCTGTACAAGTTCCGGTCCCAACAAAGGTCTATCACCTACCTCAGCCCAACATATCGGAGATTGGCACTTCCTTCCATACAAAGCTTCATAAGGAGCCATTTCAATACTTGAATGGTAGCTGTTGTTGTACACAAATTCAGCCAATGACAAATAGGTCTCTCAATTCTCTTGGAAGTCTAATACACACATTCTGAGCACATCTTCCAAAGTTTGGTTAGTCCGTTCAGTTTGACCATCTGTCTGTGGATGATAAGCACTACTCAATCTTAGTTCAGTCCTCAAAGCTTACTGCAAACTCTGCCAAAATCTTGACACAAACTTTGAGTCCCTGTCAGATATAATAGATACTGGCACTTCATGCAACCTCACAATTTCATTCATATAAATATTGGCCAATTTGTCCGCATTGTAAATAGATTTAACAGGTAGTTTATGGGCAAACTTAGTTAAATGATCAACTATAACCCAGATAGAATCCATACCTCGAGTAGAGCGAGGCAATCCCATAATGAAGTCCATGGTAATATGCTCCCATTTTCATTCCGGTATTAGAAGCAGTTGTAACAAACCAGCGAGTCGTTGATGTTCGGCTTTAACTTGTTGGCAATATAAACATCTAGCCACAAAATTTGTGATGCACTTTTTCATTCTAGGCCACCAAAAATTCTGTTTCAAATCATGATACATTTTTGTGTTCCCCGGATGCATGACAAATTTGGTGCTGTGAGCTTCGAACATAACACGCTTTCTCAAATCAGAAGAATCTAGTACACAAAGTCTACTCTGAAATTTCAACACATTATTCTCAAACACAAACCCTGGTTTTGGTTTTGAATCAAATTCTTCCACAATCTTTTTCAAGTACTCATCTTTAAGTTGTTTCTGTTTGACTTCTTCAATGATTGCAGGTTGGGCAGAAATGACAGCTAAAATCCCACTTTGCTCTCGCAAAACAATTTCAATCTTATTCTTTTCTAGGTCATCCAGCAATTCTTTTTGACTGGACAGCAAACATGACAAATTCCCAATCGACTTTCGGCTCAAAGCGTCTGTTACAATATTAGCTTTACCTGGATGATACAAAATTTGCAAATCATAGTCCTTGATTAGTTGTAACCATCTCCTTTGTCTCATATTCAGTTCTTAGTAAAGAAATACTTGAGGCTTTTGTGATCCGTGTACACCTCGTAAGTCGCTCCATACAGCTAATGTAGCCAAATCTTTAATGCAAACACTATAGCCGCTAGTTCAAGATCATGTGTTGGGTAATTCTTTTCATGTGGATGGAGTTACCGAGAGGCATAAGCAATTACCTTCCCGTTTTGCATTAATACACAGCCCAAACCTTTGTAGAAAGAATCACTGTAAATCTGAAACCTATCTGAACCATTGGGCAAAGTCAAAATTGGTACAGTCATTAGTCTGGTTTCCAACTCCTGAAAGGCTGATTCATGCTGATCATCCCAATCAAACTGTACATTCTTCTGTGTTAATTGTGTCAATGGCATTGCAAGTTTTGAGAAGTCTTTCACAAATCTTCTGTAATAACCAGCAAGTCCCAGAAAACTTCTAACTTCTATTATATTTTTCGGTCTAGGCCAGTTTACAATAGCTTCAATTTTCTGAGGGTCAACAGAGACACCATCCTTATTGATTACATGTCCCAAAAATGTTACATTGTCAAGGCAGAACTCACATTTGTACAATTTTGCATACAATTTCCTTTCTTTCAGAATCTGCAAGGTAGCTCTCAGATGGTTCCCATGTTCTTCCCTGTCTTTAGAATAAATCAAAATGCCATCAATAAACACAACAATAAATTCATCGAGATATTGTTTGAAAACCCTGTTCATTAGGTCCATAAAAGCTGTTGGGGCATTTGTTACCCTAAATGGCATTACCAAGAATTCATAGTGTCCATATCTAGTCCTGAATGCAGTTTTCTTAACATCTTCTGCCTTAACCTTTAACTGATGATATCCGGATCTAAGGTCGATTTTAGAGAACACTTGAGCTCTTTGGAGTTGGTCAAATAAATCATCTATTCGGGGTAATGGATATTTGTTCTTAATGGTCACTTTGTTCAATTCTCGATAGTCAATACATAGCCTCAAAGATCCATATTTCTTTTTGACAAATAACACTGGAGCACCCTAAGGTGAGGTACTTGGGCGAATGAATTTCTTGTCTAAGAGTTCTTGAAGTTGGACTTTTAATTCCTTCAATTCAGAAGTCGACATCCTATATGGAGTCTTGGAGATGGGTTATGTTCCAGGTATTACATCAATAGTAAATTCAATTTCCCTATCGATTAAATCCTCGGGTAGATCATTGGGAAACACATCAGGAAAATCACAAACCACATGAATAGTTTCTATATTGGCACTATCCGAAGACACAGTCAGCACATTACACAAGTAGTCCTGATACCCCTTTCTTAATAGCTTTTTAGCTTTTAGAAATGAAATCGCGTATGGCGGAGGAACTACCCCATTCCCAGTGAAAGTAAACTCACGCATACCGGGTGGACGAAATACAACAGATTTATTCACACAATCAATAGTGGTGCAGTACTTAGCCAACCAATCCATACCCATAATACAATCAAAATAATCGATGTTCAGGGGTAGTAAATCAACATACAATGTCATTTCACCAATCATAAGATCACATGCCGAATAAACATAAGCACATATCATAGAACCCCCAGATGGTGTAGATACAGATAACAAATAGTTCATAGGTTCTAACGGTCTAGTTAATTTCTGAGAAAAAGCATGCGACACAAATGAATGTGTGGAACCAGAATCAATTAACACATATGCATTTTGAGCACAGATAGAAATGATACCTGACACTATTGATTCAGTGTTTTGTACATCCCCAAGCACCAAGGCAAATACTCTCCCTTGCCTCAACGCTTCAGTCCCGTTGTTGCCCCTGACATTAGTTCTGGTATTTGATTTGGTCACTGAAACTGACCTAGCTGAACTTGCTGTGGGGTGACTGGCATTCCTGGATCCTAATGGACAATCTTTTGTCATGTGGCCAACTTTGCCACACTGGTAACAGGCACTAGATGCACGATGGCACACTCCCCTATGTCTCTTGCCACAATTCGGACAGTTTGGTATGGATCCACTACTCTGACTAGAACTACTGGTGGATCTTGTATTTTGCTTCTTCAAGAATGATCGGCCCTTTTTGAAATTAAACCCGGCTCTCTTGCTTTTCCATTTAGTCAGTGGAGTTGTAGTTTGTTTCTTTGCCGCCAGAATGGCCTCTACCATCAGTGCTCTATCCAATACATTCACATACGTGGGTAGGTTAAGAACTCCCACCCGATCCAGTATATCTAAATCCAGCTAACCCTCAAATTTGCAGGCCTTCTTGTAGTCCGTGTCCACCATATGAGGAGCAAAACTGTCTAACTCAGTAAATTTAGCCTCGTATTCAGCTATGGACATTCTGCCTTGTTTGAGTTCCTGGAATTCTGAAACCTTCCGGTCTCGGAAGCACTGGGAAAAGTACTTGTCATAGAAAATTGTATTAAATTGAGCCCATGTCATGTTCTCATTGCCATTTCAAACTAGCAACCACCATCTTCGAGTTTCATCCTTTAGAGTGTTGGTGGCCAATAAAACTTTCTGAACCTCGGAACAGGGAAATACTTCAAACAATTTCTCCATCTCCAACAACCATGTTTCAGCCTTTAACGGCTCAATTCCACCAAGAAAGGTTGGTGGTTTCATTTTCATGAACTTCTGAGTCAGATTAATAATATTGTTGTTGTCTGGTTCAACTTGGGCTGGCGGAGGTGGAGGAGGTAAAGGTTGTTGCCTTTGTTGTTGCATTACTACCTCAATTAGAGCTGTAAGCATTTGTTCTATTCTGTTCATTCGAGCCTCAGCTGATTCAGCCGTTCCATCACTTCTCGCATTGTTCATTTGCTATAGGTAAACAGGACATTATGAACATAGGCAAATAGTCCTTTTTACATTATTCAGATTGTTTGTTCCCATATCACATGGTCATAATTGGATTTATGTTTTCTCTTTCAAACAAACACACTTAGACATGCACTTGGAATGCCCCTATTTCTTACTAGGACATCCTAAGCTCATATGGACTCGTGTGTGCGGTATAACTCGTGCTCTGATACTACTCTGTCACGACCCAAACCCGCCCCTATGGGTTTAGTATCGTAACCGGCCAGTAATCCTTGGATTACCAAAGGCCTCTTGATAGATTAACATAAAGTTAAGGGCTGCGGAAGCAAATATACATACTATACGTAGTCCATTGAGCTATGAAGACATACATGAGACGCATAATTTAAAAATTTTATAAACTTATGAGTGATGTTGAGAGATAACCATTACATATCACCCCTAGTAGCATAATATCAGAAACCTTGTTCAAAACTTAACAAACAAACAAACTCTAACATAATTACAAAAATAGCCACAAATCTCAACTTTGTTTGAAACCTCCTCGGGAGGCACAAAGGTTGGTTGACAAAAACTGAACATAGGCCGTCAACTTTGGGCTTGGTCACGTGCCTACTCACCAACATACATACTATAAATAGTGAGCTAAAGCCCAATGAATAATAACAGAGTAAAGACTTTAATGAATGATGCCCATAACATATTTCAAACCTCATAGCAAATCAGAATCATATTCGGATGACAGGAACAGAATCATGATCTTATCTATGTTCAAATCATGTGTGGTACATCCATTAGCGTAATCATGTCTCTTTGGTCAAGCATATCAAGTTCCATAAAGGAACCTCCGGTACCGGGTGACACATCTTATACATAGGCCATGGTATTGTTTCCCCCGAGCGAGGGCCTGTGCCACGGTATTATTTCCCCCGGGTGAGGGCCTGGGCCATGGTATTATCCCCCGGGCTAGGGCCTCATGACCATAAGCCACAGTATTATGTCCCCTGGGCGAGGGCCTCTGCTAAGAATACCACAATTACGTTTCAAAGAAAATTGGGCAATCATTCATTTATACAAAACATAGCATTTTAGAAAACTTATCATTTCATAACATCAGAAAAATAATTAAAGTTAAACATAACTTTACAAAGTTATTACTCACAGATAATTGGTAACTCCAATTAGATGGCAAAGTGGGCAATTCACATTTCTTGAGGCGTGTGACCTACATAACATGGCAGACTCATACATTGAATCACACGCTCGATTGTACATAGCTTAATCGTGTGTTTTTAGCCTTTAACCCCATTATGGTGTCTTAATCATGGCCTAGGAATGCCTAGGATGGAATGAGAATGCAAAAATGCATTTGACAACATTTTCCAAAACTTTCTGAAAATAGGGTCCACGCTCGAGCGGTCATGCAAAAAGTGAGGCTTCGCTTGAGCCTGACTCCCCTCGCTCGAGCGGACTGCAAACTTTGAAAAAGTACTGGTTGCTTGAATTTTACGCTCGATGGACGCTCGATCTTCGCTCGAGCGTGAGACTCAGATCCTCGCTTGAGCGTGACTTTTGTTGCTCGAGCGTGTTGCAAAACACATGAACTTCTGGGTACATGCATTTCACACTCGAGCGTATCTCAGGTTGCTCGAGCGGAAGTGCTCGCACTCAGAGTGCTCGCTCGAGCGTGAACTGCTACGCTTGAGCGTGAATGCAAAATTTGAAATTTCCAGGTTTGATCACCAAGCTTCAAACCCAAACCAAACACTTCAAAACTCAATATTTTGGGCAAAAATTCTGGAAAACATTTAGAAACTCACAAAACATCATGACTTGAAGATCATTTCGTGAAATCATGGCCCAAGGGCATGGCAATTGTACAAAATTTCAACTTAAACTTTATGAATGTTCAAGAACATAACATGCATGAATTCTCTTGTACTCACTCACTTCAAATTTGGAAAATTGATAGAAAACATGATGAATTCCCAAAATATAAGTGAGATGAACACATGCATGAAGAATCCTTTGAAATCATGCTCAATTTGTGAAGAAATGAACATGCATGTGAGAATTCTCATGAAATCAACCTCAAACTCCATGATATGGACATACATGCTTGAATTGACTTAGCTTCCTTAAATTCTAGCCCAAAACCCTCATGAATTCACCTATTTCACAATTAAAAGGGTGGATTCCTACCTTGAGTCTTGAATTCTCAAGTGTGGTGGCTTAATTCTCCAAACCCTCTTCAATTTCCTTTAGATCTCAAGCAATTCTCTTGGTTTGAGTTCAATCTCTCTCCTCTCCCTCTCCCTCGTGTTTGGTTCAGGAATGAGGAAAAACAAGAGTGTCAAAACATGTAATAAGGTGTAGAAGTGGTCTTGCATAAGCCCACTTAGTGGCATTTAAGTAATTGGTCTAAATTAAGCTAAGTATTATTAATTAATCTAATTTAATCGTTCCAAATTGAATTTTAATTAAACCTACCATAAAATCCTATAAATCCTAATTAACATATAAATCAAGTCAATTTCTAAATTGGATGCCGATAAAGACTTCAATTCGCAACCGAAAGAAAACATGAACAGATCTTTTCCACGTTAAACAGATATAGACACAAATAATGTAACACACTGTAGACGTCCCCGAACGCATCCCGGGGCGAGGGGAGTGCGAGTCCCCCCCCCCCCCGCGTTCTGGTTCGATATTGGGTCTACTACAGTTCAAAGGACTCAAATGTCACGGTTCTAAATCTTGAACCAAAGAGTCCAAATCCGGCAAATCGTTTTGAAAACAGATTTTTTTGAAAGAAGTGCCAAACATGGACTGCTTTGCCAGATACAGAGTCGCCACCTAAATATTTTTTTTAATGGGAAATTTAGGAAACCCTGACTCGGTGCCAAAGGCCACGTGTCCGTCATCACCAAAGTTGCCTCGGCTCGGGAACTTGGGTACGATTGGGGAAGGTCACTTCGTGAGCACCCCCGCTCGCCCGGTCAAAGACCGGCCTCTACTAACCATGATATCTTATTTTGAAAACATTGTATGTTCTTATTCCGGTTTTTAGCCTAGGTTACTATGTGATGCGCACAACATACAAGTATAGACTGAGTCACCTGAATTGGAACAAAACATTTCATGTTTGTTTTTTGAAAGATAGTTTGCTACCCGCAGGTAGGCTTAAAATGCAGATTTTGCCACCCTCAGGTGGGCTTAGAAAAACATGGTGTTGCCACTATCTAGTGGGCTTAAAACAAACAATCAATGCATTATTCCAATTCAGATAACCCAACTTTCACCCACAGGCATTCAAGGCAGTTATATCACATAAGCACATAGCCTCATGGTAAGCATGCTATTCATGGCAACACTCACACGCATGCAAGGATGCTAAAGCATAAAAACTCACCGAGTACTCCAAGCCAAAACAGAAGCTCATTAGAAATCATGCATGATCCTAAATATGCTGAAATGCCTAATGCAACACATGCAAAATGCAACTATAGCAGGCTCGGCTATTCTAAACATGGCATATGGAATGCTACAACTAACACGTATTCAATTTGGAATTGAAATACAAATGCAGTTTGTATGATGCGTCGAGCCCGGTGCGTGCAAAACAGATGAATGATGCAAACATGCTGTCATACTGTATGCTAATCGAAATATGCCCTATATCTAACCATTGTAAGCAGGTAAATAAAAGGGAAGAAAGACGTGGGGTTGGAAGACATACATCACACACACCCACACTTATTACAGTTATGCCCTCGCGCAGAGGGTCCAAATAAATATACAGTCCGAATAAAAGAATATTACAGTCCAAAATAATACAGATTCCTAATTAATATACAAATTAACTAAGAAAACTGTAAAACTGGCATGCAAGCCAGGGGCTGCCTTGATTCTGATGAATGATGCATGCCGGGCTGCTTTGGCGCTGAAATCCACTGGGATGCCCCAATTAGCCTCTGTTTGCACCTGCTCTTGAAATGCGTGCCAAGCTCCGAAAAGTTGCTGATTCTTCATTTTGCTGCAACAGAGAGCAGGAAAGGGGCATAGCAATGTATTTCACAAATATATGCATGCCTCGATCCTCGTGCCACCAATCACGCATCTCGATGCATGATGGCCGAGGAGCCGAATTGCACAACTCAATATAGGATGAATGCGTATGAATGCTACAACAAAACCTAACTCCATCATGGGTAATCCGGAGTGTCGGTGACTTGGGAATTGAGACCCGTTCCGTCACTCGGAGTACGAAACGCGTCTCGTTTCTCGTGCCCGGGCTAACTCCTATCCCGAACACGATGCAATATGCATGATATGCATGAAATGCAGCTAATATGCAATCCTAACATACGCAATGCTATGAAAATGAAATGCCTCGAAATACGTGCACACGTGCACGCATACCAAGGAAATGATCCTAAGGCATGAAATGGCATACGCAATGCAAATTGGACTTATACCAACATGAGAGAGCCTCAGCCACACTCACATAAGAAGCCGTGAGATGAAAAAGAGATGCCTCGAAATGCGTGCACACGGGCACGCAAAACGAGGAAATGGCATACGCAATGCCGTATGGGCTTACACCAACACGAGTGAACCTCAGTCACACTCACATAGGAGGCCCTCAGATGAAAAATGAGATGCCTCGAAATGCGTGCACACAGGCACGCAAACCGACGCAATGGCATACACGATGCAATGAGACTAAAATGGCATACAGAATGCAAAGTGGACTTACACTGACATGAGTGGACCTCAGCCACACTCACATAACAGGCCGTGAGATGAAAAATAAGTTGCCTCGAAATGCGTGCACAAGGGCACGCAAACCGAGGCAATGGCATACGCAATGCAATGGCATGGAAATATGATATGGGCTTACACTAACATGAGTGGACCTCAGCCACACTCACATAAGAGGCCGATAGATGAAAATGAAGTGCCTCGAAATGCGTGCACGCGGGCACGCAAACCGAGGCAATGATCCTAAAGCATGGAATGGCACTCCAAATGCAATATGGGCTTACACTAACATGAGAGAGCCTCAGCCGCACTCACATAAGAGGCCGTCGGATAAAAAAGAAGTGTCTCGAAATGCGTGCACACGGGCACGCAAACCGAGGCAATGACATAAAGGCATGAAATGGCCTAAAATATGATATACAATGAGACTAAAATGAGATGTCTCGAAATGCGTGCCCACGGGCACGCAAACCGAGGAAATGGCATACGGAATGCAATAGGACTAAAATGAGATACGCAATGCAATATGGGCTTACACTAATATGAGAGAGCCTCAGCCGCACTCACATAAGAGGCCGTGAGATGAAAATGAGATGCCTCGAAATGCGTGCACACGGGCACGCAAACCGAGGCAATGGCATACGCAATGCAATGAGACTAAAATGGCATATATAATACAATATGGGCTTACACTAACATGGGAGAGCCTCAGCCGCACCCACACAAGAGGCCAATAGATGAAAATGAAGTGCCTCGAAATGCGTGCACACGGGCACGCAGACCGAGGCAATGGCATACAGGCATGAAATGGCATGGAATATGATACGCAAACATGCAAATGAATTTCAACAACTAAAAATGATGCAAAACAGCCCCGAAATGAGGCGAAATGTCACCAAATGCAAGGAATGGTCCCGAAATGCGAATTTAGGCACCCGAAATGGCTTATAGCTATACCAAACATGCACAATATGGACATGGAATGAAAATACAGCAGCAAGGCAGCCCCAAGACAAGCATTTTTCAGTCATAAAAAGGGCTAAACAGCAAGCACACATAGGATTAAGCAAGAATGCAAAAATGGCTCCGCAAGAGGGATATTGAAGTAAGTAATAAATGAAAAGCTCAAACAAGAAAATATCCTTCTACAACACTGAAGAGGGCCTAAAAATATGCACATTTACAGTAGATGACATCCCCCAAATCAGTATGCAAACATGCTAAGAATGCCATGCAAGAACTAGGATACTATAGGCTATAACATGAGGTACCCCAAACATTCATCAAACCAGAAAATACCCTTCATGAAATATGTCAAGAAGATCAAAATATGACTCTTTGCAGACCTGATGATGGCTGAAAACAGAATCTAGATAGGCTTAACAAAGCATGCAAAAATGGGGGTCAAAGAGGGGTATAATGACAAGTATAACATGGAGACCCCCAACAAAGTTGATCCCTTCTACAATGTTGTAGAGGGACCCAAAATAAGCCTACTCACAGTTCATGACATGCTCCAAAACAGATCACATGTAGGCCAAACAAATCATGCAAATTTACGGTAAATGTGAGAGATTATGAAGCAAGTTCATGATAGAGAGGCCAAACAGGGTTGAGCCCTTCTTCAATGTTTAAGAGAGGCTCAAAATAGGCCCACTCACAGTTTACATTATGCTCGAAAACAGATCACTCATAGGCTAGAAATTTCATGCAAGATTATGGCATATAAGATGATATTGAAGCAAGTACCAAATAGAGGGCTCAAACAAGGTTGAGCCCTTAAACAAACATGAAAATAAGCTCAAAAGAGTGACCCTTTCAGTTAGGGTCAGAGCCTAAAACAGTGAGCAAATAGGCTTAAGAAATGAAGCAAGAAAATACTACAAAAGAGGGAGATTGAGACTTACCCTTGTAGACCCTTTCTTTTCTACCTCTTGGCTTGAGGAATGTTGCTTCTAAGCCTTTGAGAACCTCTCCTTGCTGCTGGAAATGGAGTGGTGATGGGGATGCTTGATGATGATGAAGAAATGGCACCAAACTTGAAGAAAAATGACTTTGGGGCTTGGAAATGGAGAGAAATGGGAGGTGGAAGGTGTATCTCTCTCTCAAATATGTCTAACAATTGTCCAACCTTGAGCTAAGAAGCCAAGCCTCTCCTTTATAGAGGAGAGGCATCAAAAATATCTAAGGGTCCTCTCTAATCCTCCATACACGTGTATGGAGGATTGTCCATTTGGCAACCAGCTGGCACAGCTGGAATACACTGAGGGAGAGGAAAATGGCCGGCCAGCTTAAAGGGGCAAAAAAGTCACTTTTTTGGGTAGGTGGCCGGCCGGCTGGAAAAGGTGGCCGGTCGGCCAGGGTCAAAAGGTCCAACCCATAAAACTAGCCGTCTATGTATCCCTTGAAGTTAGCTTTCCAATGCCGCAAACCTTGCATTAAAATTCCTCCTGTAGAAAAAGTTATGCCAGTTTCCGTAAAGCCGCGCAGATTCGGTCCAAACGGACTTCAACCAACCATATCTCCTCCCCCCGGATTTGGACTTAGGAGATTCTTGAGTGCAAAATGAAGCCCCGGAAGTAAGCTTTCCAATGATAGTGGCCTCATATTTTAATTCTCCTTGTACAAAGAGTTACGCCCGTTTCGGTGAAGCCGCGCAGACTTTTCTCCTTCCCAGATTCATGCTGAACCACTTTTGACCAAACAAAAAGTTGGTTGTCAGAATAATTGCTGGCCTCCCACCCTCCTACAAGCTTCCTAACCATGAAAATAAGGCCTCCACCAAAAATGAGCCCAAACCGATGCAAAATGAAGGCTCGGGGGCCAAAACAAGCAGTTCGGGGTCCCGAAGAAAGGCTGTTGGGCACCAGGAGTGGTGTTTGACCACGAAGTCGGTCCCTCGGACCCCAGTGTCCCTCAAAAGGGAGTAAATGAGATGCACGCCAAAAACCGGAGGGAACGGAGATGGTTAGACGGTCCCGAACCGAGGCACACGGCCTGACGGCTCCGAAAACCGGGAACCGGGCTCCGAAATGGGCAAAATGGCCTACGGCCACTGAGAGATGGTCTACTGGACCTCTCCCTCCCCTCAGGAAAAGAAACAGAGAAAACTGAGTCTGGTTCGCAAACCGATACAAGGTACAAAAGAGGGTTCGGAAGTCCGGAGGCAGGGCTCACGGCCGCGACTCTGAGACTTCTGAACGAGCACAATATGCAACATCACCGAGCGCTCAATCGGTGACGTCTGAGTCTTAAGGTCGGTCAAAAATGGGGTGTCTACAGTTGCCCCTCTTTGACAGAACTCGGAAGTCACAAGTGACGGGAGTGAATGTCAAAGCCCAGAGACGACCAATTTTTGACAAGGCCGAAGACTTAGACAAAGCAGACAAGATAGACAAAGATGTGCCCGCAGGCAGGGGCAAAATGCAAAATGATATGCAGGGAGATTTTGATGATTGGACTTATACGCTACGCGAAGCCGGTTTTGAAAGTTGGACTTATACGCTACGCGAAGCCTGTTTGAAGATCGGACTTACACGATAAGCGAAGCTGGTTTGAAGATTGGACTTATACGCTACGCGAAGCCGGTTTGAAGATTGGACTTATACGCTACGCGAAGCCGGTTATCACTCATGATCATGCAAAGAGAGCTGTAATGAAGCAAATATGCAAAATAAATGCAACATTTTAAGCGAAAGCTAGGCAAGAAGTAAACTCGAGACAAATTACATCTTGTGCAGAAAGGATGCAAAAAAAAAAAAAAAAAAAAAATGCAATGCTCACTGCGTCTCACGCGGAGAAGGCTAAAAGCGACTACCGAGAATACCCGTAGTCTCGCACAAGACATCTCTCTGCGTATCACACACAAGAGAGGGAGAAGGTAAACCTCTCAGCGTATCACACGCAAGAGAGGGAAGGTAAGTTTCTCAGCGTATCACACGCAAGAGAAGAAAGGTGAACCTCTTAGCATATCACATGCAAGAGAGGAAAGGGTCGTCTCTCAGCGTATCACACGCGAGAGAGGAAAGGGTCGTCTCTCAGCGTATCACACGCAAGAGAGGAAAAGGTAGAAACCGGGTAAACAATGGTGTAACCAACAGGCGTATCTCAACGCATTCCAAACGGAGAGAGGGAAGGTTTTAACCGGGGAAACAATGGTGTAACCAACAGGCGTATCTAATGGTGTAACCAACAGGCGTATCTCAACGTATTTCATACGGAGAGAGGGAAGGTTTTAACCGGGGAAACAATGGTGTAACCAACAGGCGTATCTCAACGTATTTCATACGGAGAGAGGGAAGGTTTTAACCGGGGAAACAATGGTGTAACCAACAGGCGTATCTCAACGTATTTCATACGGAGAGAGGGAAGGTTTTAACCGGGGGAACAATGGTGTAACCAACAGGCGTATCTCAACGTATTTCATACGGAGAGAGGGAAGGTTTTAACCAGGGAAACAATGGTGTAACCAACAGGCGTATCCTAACGTATTTAATACGGAGAGAGGGAAGGTTTTAACCGGGGGAACAATGGTGTAACCAACAGGCGTATCTCAACGTATTTCATACGGAGAGAGGGAAGGTTTTAACCGGGGGAACAATGGTGTAACCAACAGGCGTATCTCAACGTATTTCATACGGAGAGAGGGAAGGTTTTAACCGAGGGAACAATGGTGTAACCAACAGGCGTATCTCAACGTATTTAATACGGAGAGAGGGAAGGTTTTAACTGGGGGAACAATGGTGTAACCAACAGGCGTATCTCAACGTATTTCATACGGAGAGAGGGAAGGTTTTAACCGGGGAAACAATGGTGTAACCAACAGGCGTATCTCAACGTATTTAATACGGAGAGAGGGAAGGTTTTAACCGGGGGAACAATGGTGTAACCAACAGGCGTATCTCAACGTATTTAATACGGAGAGAGGGAAGGTTTTAACCGGGGGAACAATGGTGTAACCAACAGGCGTATCTCAACGTATTTCATACGGAGAGAGGGAAGGTTTTAACCGGGGAAACAATGGTGTAACCAACAGGCGTATCTCAACGTATTTAATACGGAGAGAGGGAAGGTTTTAACCGGGGGAACAATGGTGTAACCAACAGGCGTATCTCAACGTATTTCATACGGAGAGAGGGAAGGTTTTAACCGGGGGAACAATGGTGCGAGTGTGTGATAGATACACAATAGGCAAAGCGAGTGTGTGATAGATGCACTAAGTGAATGATCTCAGATGGAACTTCTTTGAATGAACCGTACATACAATATCATGCATGACTGAGAAAGAAACTTGACGGGTACAATGCATTACAATGCATGATGCTTAAGGAAAGCGATAAATGGACAAAGCGGCGCTTTAGAAAGCGGCGCTTTAGAAAGCGCCTCATGCGGTGAGTGGCGGTGAACCACTCTACTCTGATGGGGATCTCCCCTCGTGCTCGTCGAACACTTACCTTCAACTCACAGTACAAAGGTTCTGGAATGCTAACAAGTAATAACATCTGCATGTAGGAACTACGGATGCCACTTGCCTTCCTGATCATATTCACAACTTTCCCTATTCTCCAACGGGGTGACAGACTAGGTTGGTCCAGTATCCAGAATTGAGGTGCATACACGCTATCTCAACCTATGGGGCTTCCATACAGATTTCAAGCCGAGGGCACGCCTCTGGGTATTTAAACCAGACTTTAGTCTCGGAAATCCCGAACCTTTGCGTTCTAGGCCACGGCCATTCGAACTCTAATTTCCACCGTCGCAGTTGGTCTCCTAGGAACTCATCGCAAACACGGCCAAGATGCCTCTGGCAGGGAATGGTACTCAGGGAGAGCACTTCTGATCGCCATTCTGGCTTGAAGTAGACTTGATCTTGAGCTTGAGGTAGAGGCACACTCATACTTCGGAGCATTGGCAAGACCTGAAGAGGTACACACAGAATACAATCTCGGAGCCTACTGAAGTTGGAACAAACTCAGATGCCCGACATTTTTCCCTTTTGCTTTTGCTTTGCAGTCCGGAACCATTATAGCTTCAGATGGGTCCTGGTTCTACTGTTCTCATATGACCTGAGTTGAATCCTGCGGTTTTATGAAAGAACAAATACTGTTTTACACAAATGTGGAGAACGGCACGGCACTTAGAGCACAAAACGATTTTATTTTTGAAATTGAGAGATGAGTTTTTCGACCAGGTATTGAGCCTACGACTGAACACAGCAAAACGACTCAACAAGGAAATAAAAGGCACACAACCTAGACACATCGAGTAACACTCGAAACGACTCAAAACAAGAACGAGATAAAACAAAAAGACACGACACTCAGACGTGCACAGGGAGCCTGTTTCACCGGGTAGTGTTTCCCACCCTTTTCTTATTTGTGGTTCTCACATCACTCGGCCCTCAAGCTCTGTTTTTCTGAAAAAGCCCTTTTCTCACTTTTCCTCTCATCGCACATCTCTCTATTCTTCAATCTCTCATTTTCAATCCCTCCCCTGGGTGGTTGATGGATAAACAACAAGTTGTGGGCTCGTGCCCCTAGCATTCTGCTAGATTCTCTTTCTTCCGCTTACAGCTAGTGAATTCCTCCCACAGAGAGGTTGCACTACAACTGGGTGTGTAGCAAATTTGCAGCTGACATCGGTTGACGATACTTTGCTGGAGAGTTTGGACGTAATCAGATGTGTCCAGATGAGGAAGTGGAATACCTTGATCCATTCCAGTTCGTGCTTCGCACTGGGCTTGATACCTCGTTGCATGGAGGACGTGAGAGCTTTCAGCCTTTTGTCAGTCAGCTTTAGTGGTGCCTTTTTCTTGGCATGTAGAGTGCCCTTCTCGGCAAGGATGGTGCCCTTTTCTGGCAAGTATTTTGGCAAGTATTTTGACAAAGGGGAAAAGACAGAACACCTGACTCAACTGTGCCCCTAGTTCATTATTTTGACCATTTTTTGGCTTTCTACTAAAAACAATTTTGACCCACATGAGAGTTAGATTAACATGCTTGTTCAATTTTTGATTTGAAATCATGCAAGTCAGGCTATGAGCACTGAAAATTTTCCCTTTTTTGGGTCCGAGAAATGGTCCAGTTTTGGAAAAAATGAAATAATTTTCGAGAGAATTAGTCAACCTCAGTAAAAATCCTCGAAAACTATTTTTGCAAACAACCACTTGCTCAACGAGCATGAAACCTACTACTGAGATGCACAACCTCGGATCCAAAGGAAAACTGCCCCGTGCTTGAAGAGAGCTGCACGGAAACGGAAAGTTGCCCCTTGTTTGAACGGCACCACGGCGCATTGAATGGCAACGGAAAGTTGCCCCTTGTTTGGATGGCACCGCAGCGCGTTGAATGGCAACGGAAAGCTACCCCTTGTTTGAATGGCACCGCAGCGCATCGTAGTCAGTCCTCAGAGTGCTGAACGCAACCAAACTCTCGGATACAATGAAGACAAAAATGACTAGAACCATTGCATGGACACAATCAAATTTGAAGTGTTTTACGGCTGGACTTCAGAATGAAGTTGCCTACGTATCCCAAAGATGGGAATCAAGCCTTACGTAGTTCGGGGTTAAGGTACACTCGGGTATTTAACCTCTCCTTTTTATGCTCTAACTTTTGCCAAGGCGCCTGTTGCAGGTTTTCAACCTTGCGAGCTTTGTCTTTCTTTTCTTTTCATTTTCATTTCTTTTCTTCTCTTTTTTTCTTTTCTTCTTTTTTTCTTTTTTTTTGTTTTTTTGCTTTTGTTTTTTCTTTTTTTCTCTTTTTTTTTCTTTTTGCTTTTTGTATATATCTTTTCTTGCTCTAACTTTTGCCTGGGTCGCCCTTCCGGGTTTTCGGCCCAGCGAGCCTCTCAAGGGTAAAAGTGTAGCTTGGTCCATGCCAAATGGTTGTAGGGTTTTGAAGCCATCCATACCCAGGAGAGTGGCTGTTGATTTGCAAGAGGACTCATCTTCAGCTCTTCGAGCATGTCTGACATCTTTGCCCCTAGTTTGAAGGGTACTTCTGTTCTAGCTTTGCAAGCTTCTTCTGATCTTCTGATCTTCTTGATCCGACTTTCCTGGCCTCTTGTTCGAGGGCTGCTTCAAATCTGGCCACACAGGCCTCACATCGTAGTTGACCGTTGAACCTTCTGAATTCAAGTTCAAGGCTTGGAAGCAAAGGGGTTGAGTCTCGAGGCTGAGAGCGATCCTAAGCTGCACAATCTCAAGAGCGATTCCACACAGGTCTTCGCAGGACCGCGCAAAACATTTTGTTTTTGAAAATTTTTAAGAAAGCGACAAATCGCTCGCGCTGAAGATAGTGTGAAACCAGTCTGGATCAAGCCAGGGTCCTTCTCAGTACTCACGCTAACAAGCATGATTTCATTCATTAAGGGCTTAGCACGCCTCTCTTTCTCTCAATTGATCAAAGTTTTGCAAATCCCGAGGAATTCCTCCCTCTTTGTTTTCACCGCAGTGTTCAAAAAGTTTTGAAAAACTTAGGTCGATGCAATGAATTCAAGGCACAGAAAAGACACAGCTTCTAGTCAAATACTGCCATCTCATTTGGAATTTCTGGTACAACTGGCACACGGCGGAAGCGAGCACAAGAATGTGAAAATCACTGCTGTTCATTCAAATCTGTTGGCATTACTGGCTTCCTGGCAGAAACAGACTCAAAACAAAACGAAAAGACAAATGCAAAAATAAAATGGTGATACCCGAGGTAACACCCCCCGGAATCACCCGACTCCTATACAACAGGACTGACTCGATACAACAAGACAGACCCAAAACAAAAGGGACTGACTCAAAACAGAAAGACAGACTCAAGACAAAACAACAAAACTGACCCAATACCCAAGTCAGAAAGCACAAAAACTGGTATTTGCACATTGCTCAAAACATTGCGTGCCATTTCCACGTCTGGAGTAAATTGAGTGCCATCCGCAGGTGGTTCATCCCCTGATCACATCATATTATTCCCCACAAGTTCACTGATCAAGTGCCGATAGACTTTGCAGGACCTGGTGCGGGGATGACCCCGTTGTCAATCAAATTTTGTATCTCATGGCGGAGACGGACGCAACTGTCGGTGGTATGGCCAGTTTGCTGATGGTACGCGCAGTACTGGGTAGCATCATGTGTAGCCGGAAGAGGGTTCGGGAGAGGCCGAGGCTCAAGGGGTTTGAGATGGCCTTGTCCAACAAGGATTTGAAGAGCCTTGGACAAAGGCATGTGGAGGGCATGGAAGATCCTCTGTCCTCGGGGTAGATACTTCGAGGTTTGTGGATTTTTGCTGGACGCACCAGTAAAGGGTTTGGCAGACGCTGACTGGGTTTGCTGATTTCTTCCGAGTACGGGATTAGAGCTGAAAGGAACATTCTTGGTACAACGGCCCTTCTCTCGGCTTGCCCCTTGATTCAAACTGCCCCCGACTTGAGTGGCGAAAATGCCGTCCACAGTTTTTGCAACAACTGCGAGCACTTGCTCTTTGTTCAGTCCCTCGGCTTTCAAAGCCTCAACAGCAACAGAAGATGCTCATGGGGATCCATGTCCGCCCCTATCTTGTTCTTTCCACTCGCCTTTACCTCGCCAAGGGATTGGCATTCCTCAAATACAGCCCGTTCCAAGACTGGGGAGCCTTTTGACACGAACTCCCTGGTATGAGATGTGGTTGATGACGGAGCCAATGTCCCGGAGGCCAGATTTGTCACAGTTCTTTGAAGATCTTTGATCATTCTCTTCAGCTCAGAAGTAGTGGGCTCACGGGTTTGAGATGATTGGGGTTCAAGTGCATCCATCGTGCTTAAGGCCATGCTTTCTGGGATAAACATCTCGGGCTTGGGTATATGGGTCGGGGGGTATATACTGGGGTTGTAGGTGGGTGGCAGTGTATGGCTGAGGTTGAGATGTGGATGAGGTACTTGGTCCTTGGGGTTTTGAAATGGAGCTATTGTCCGGTTGTCAATGAGATTCTGGATCTCATGACGAAGGCGGTAGCAATCATTGGTGCCATGGCCGCGCTGCTGATGATATACACAGTATTTGCTGGGGTTATGTCTGGCAGGGAGTGGGTTTGGCAAAGGTTGAGGATTAAGGGGTTTGAGATGCCCTCTTTCCATCAGGACTTTGAATGCGCTGGTTAGGCTCATATGGAGGGGGGTGAAAAATCTACCCTGAGCTCGGGCTGGGCTGGCTATTTGTAGGCTGGCCTTGGCAAAAGGATCGGCTATGGCGACTATGTTGACTTTAGCAGGTTTGGAAAGGTCCTGCGAATCTTCAGCTGGCAAAAGTGGGTCAAAGTTCAGCTGGGGTCCTGAAGCTGGGTGCGAGGCAGATGCCCCAGATGGGCGTTGCGTTTCAGCACTGGTCTCATCCTGCATTGCAGTCCCCTGATGTAACACTGCTATCATAGCCACAAATTCTTCCGAACCTTGTGCCATCACGGGTCTACTGATGACGTGACTGGTGACTGTCGGATCAGATGAGCCAATGAGCCCTGTATGGCCCTTCTTTGCCTTGCCTCAGCGAAAGAACACCGGTTTCCCTTGAATCGAATTTCTGACCTCACAAAGTCTATCAACACTAGTCCAATGTACCCGGGGGATTTCGGAGCCTTCTGAAGCTATGGTTCCAGGACTACCCTAGCAAAAGAGAAAACGGACAGCATCTCAGCCCAATTTCACCAGAACAGATACGAACAAAATCGAATGAGTGTGCTCTCTACTGAATTCTGCCCCAGAATTCCGCCTGTAAGCTGATACCCTCAGGTAAAACTGATTCCACCAAATACTGATGCTCGCAGGCCTGATACCCAAAATACTGAATTGGTGCCCGCAGGCCTGATGCCCAAACTTGTAGACTGATACATGCATTCCCTGTAGAGACGCACTCTAACAAGCACATAACAGATAAGTGAGAGCCAAAACACCCCTATGTTGGGGTAGGGTTTCCCTGTCCTATTTTGTCAGGAACTAGGGTTTTACTATGCACGCAGCGGTTTCAAACAACCTATAAACGGGTAAGCAACCTGTCCTAGTTTGGAATGGTCACTATGGATCCGAATATGCACTAGGTCGAATGGTCAAAAAGGGTGCCCCGGTAAAACCGGGGTTTGTGTTCCCATACTGGCAGAGCCCGTAACCGATCAGCCTTATGGACATGCCTTGACAAGACAAGCCTCCGGCAAACCGCTCAGGAATAGCAGATGGCAAACACGGTGTCCTAGGCGCACCATGCAAATGCAATGCAAAGAAACACACAAGTGTAGTCAAAACCAGATATCATGAGTTCGAGTCAAGTTCTCTAAATCCCCAGCAAAGTCGCCAGAAACTGTAGATGTCCCCGAACGCATCCCGGGGCGAGGGGAGTGCGAGTCCCCCCCCCGTTCTGGTTCGATATTGGGTCTACTACAGTTCGAAGGACTCAAATGTCACGGTTCTAAATCTTGAACCAAAGAGTCCAAATCCGGCAAATCGTTTTGAAAACAGATTTTTTTGAAAGAAGTGCCAAACATGGACTGCTTTGCCAGATACAGAGTCGCCACCTAAATATTTTTTTTAATGGGAAATTTAGGAAACCCTGACTCGGTGCCAAAGGCCACGTGTCCGTCATCACCAAAGTTGCCTCGGCTCGGGAACTTGGGTACGATTGGGGAAGGTCACTTCGTGAGCACCCCCGCTCGCCCGGTCAAAGACCGGCCTCTACTAACCATGATATCTTATTTTGAAAACATTGCATGTTCTTATTCCGGTTTTTAGCCTAGGTTACTATGTGATGCGCACAGCATACAAGTATAGACTGAGTCACCTGAATTGGAACAAAACATTTCATGTTTGTTTTTTGAAAGATAGTTTGCTACCCGCAGGTAGGCTTAAAATGCAGATTTTGCCACCCTCAGGTGGGCTTAGAAAAACATGGTGTTGCCACTATCTAGTGGGCTTAAAACAAACAATCAATGCATTATTCCAATTCAGATAACCCAACTTTCACCCACAGGCATTCAAGGCAGTTATATCACATAAGCACATAGCCTCATGGTAAGCATGCTATTCATGGCAACACTCACACGCATGCAAGGATGCTAAAGCATAAAAACTCACCGAGTACTCCAAGCCAAAACAGAAGCTCATTAGAAATCATGCATGATCCTAAATATGCTGAAATGCCTAATGCAACACATGCAAAATGCAACTATAGCAGGCTCGGCTATTCTAAACATGGCATATGGAATGCTACAACTAACACGTATTCAATTTGGAATTGAAATACAAATGCAGTTTGTATGATGCGTCGAGCCCGGTGCGTGCAAAACAGATGAATGATGCAAACATGCTGTCATACTGTATGCTAATCGAAATATGCCCTATATCTAACCATTGTAAGCAGGTAAATAAAAGGGAAGAAAGACGTGGGGTTGGAAGACATACATCACACACACCCACACTTATTACAGTTATGCCCTCGCGCAGAGGGTCCAAATAAATATACAGTCCGAATAAAAGAATATTACAGTCCAAAATAATACAGATTCCTAATTAATATACAAATTAACTAAGAAAACTGTAAAACTGGCATGCAAGCCAGGGGCTGCCTTGATTCTGATGAATGATGCATGCCGGGCTGCTTTGGCGCTGAAATCCACTGGGATGCCCCAATTAGCCTCTGTTTGCACCTGCTCTTGAAATGCGTGCCAAGCTCCGAAAAGTTGCTGATTCTTCATTTTGCTGCAACAGAGAGCAGGAAAGGGGCATAGCAATGTATTTCACAAATATATGCATGCCTCGATCCTCGTGCCACCAATCACGCATCTCGATGCATGATGGCCGAGGAGCCGAATTGCACAACTCAATATAGGATGAATGCGTATGAATGCTACAACAAAACCTAACTCCATCATGGGTAATCCGGAGTGTCGGTGACTTGGGAATTGAGACCCGTTCCGTCACTCGGAGTACGAAACGCGTCTCGTTTCTCGTGCCCGGGCTAACTCCTATCCCGAACACGATGCAATATGCATGATATGCATGAAATGCAGCTAATATGCAATCCTAACATACGCAATGCTATGAAAATGAAATGCCTCGAAATACGTGCACACGTGCACGCATACCAAGGAAATGATCCTAAGGCATGAAATGGCATACGCAATGCAAATTGGACTTATACCAACATGAGAGAGCCTCAGCCACACTCACATAAGAAGCCGTGAGATGAAAAAGAGATGCCTCGAAATGCGTGCACACGGGCACGCAAAACGAGGAAATGGCATACGCAATGCCGTATGGGCTTACACCAACACGAGTGAACCTCAGTCACACTCACATAGGAGGCCCTCAGATGAAAAATGAGATGCCTCGAAATGCGTGCACACGGGCACGCAAACCGACGCAATGGCATACACGATGCAATGAGACTAAAATGGCATACAGAATGCAAAGTGGACTTACACTGACATGAGTGGACCTCAGCCACACTCACATAACAGGCCGTGAGATGAAAAATGAGTTGCCTCGAAATGCGTGCACAAGGGCACGCAAACCGAGGCAATGGCATACGCAATGCAATGGCATGGAAATATGATATGGGCTTACACTAACATGAGTGGACCTCAGCCACACTCACATAAGAGGCCGATAGATGAAAATGAAGTGCCTCGAAATGCGTGCACGCGGGCACGCAAACCGAGGCAATGATCCTAAAGCATGGAATGGCACTCCAAATGCAATATGGGCTTACACTAACATGAGAGAGCCTCAGCCGCACTCACATAAGAGGCCGTCGGATAAAAAAGAAGTGTCTCGAAATGCGTGCACACGGGCACGTAAACCGAGGCAATGACATAAAGGCATGAAATGGCCTGAAATATGATATACAATGAGACTAAAATGAGATGTCTCGAAATGCGTGCCCACGGGCACGCAAACCGAGGAAATGGCATACGGAATGCAATAGGACTAAAATGAGATACGCAATGCAATATGGGCTTACACTAATATGAGAGAGCCTCAGCCGCACTCACATAAGAGGCCGTGAGATGAAAATGAGATGCCTCGAAATGCGTGCACACGGGCACGCAAACCGAGGCAATGGCATACGCAATGCAATGAGACTAAAATGGCATATATAATACAATATGGGCTTACACTAACATGGGAGAGCCTCAGCCGCACCCACACAAGAGGCCAATAGATGAAAATGAAGTGCCTCGAAATGCGTGCACACGGGCACGCAGACCGAGGCAATGGCATACAGGCATGAAATGGCATGGAATATGATACGCAAACATGCAAATGAATTTCAACAACTAAAAATGATGCAAAACAGCCCCGAAATGAGGCGAAATGTCACCAAATGCAAGGAATGGTCCCGAAATGCGAATTTAGGCACCCGAAATGGCTTATAGCTATACCAAACATGCACAATATGGACATGGAATGAAAATACAGCAGCAAGGCAGCCCCAAGACAAGCATTTTTCAGTCATAAAAAGGGCTAAACAGCAAGCACACATAGGATTAAGCAAGAATGCAAAAATGGCTCCGCAAGAGGGATATTGAAGTAAGTAATAAATGAAAAGCTCAAACAAGAAAATATCCTTCTACAACACTGAAGAGGGCCTAAAAATATGCACATTTACAGTA
Organism: Camellia granthamiana; assembly: GCA_036172215.1. Lineage (NCBI taxonomy): Eukaryota > Viridiplantae > Streptophyta > Magnoliopsida > Ericales > Theaceae > Camellia > Camellia granthamiana. Next base: position 41,135,067 of record CM069903.1, on the reverse strand, counting down.
GATGACATCCCCCAAATCAGTATGCAAACATGCTAAGAATGCCATGCAAGAACTAGGATACTATAGGCTATAACATGAGGTACCCCAAACATTCATCAAAACAGAAAATACCCTTCATGAAATATGTCAAGAAGATCAAAATATGACTCTTTCCAGATCTGATGATGGCCGAAAACAGAATCTAGATAGGCTTAACAAAGCATGCAAAAATGGGGGTCAAAGAGGGGTATAATGACAAGTATAACATGGAGACCCCCAACAAAGTTGATCCCTTCTACAATGTTGTAGAGGGACCCAAAATAAGCCTACTCACAGTTCATGACATGCTCCAAAACAGATCACATGTAGGCCAAACAAATCATGCAAATTTACGATAAATGTGAGAGATTATGAAGCAAGTTCATGATAGAGAGGCCAAACAGGGTTGAGCCCTTCTTCAATGTTTAAGAGAGGCTCAAAATAGGCCCACTCACAGTTTACATTATGCTCGAAAACAGATCACTCATAGGCTAGAAATTTCATGCAAGATTATGGCATATAAGATGATATTGAAGCAAGTACCAAATAGAGGGCTCAAACAAGGTTGAGCCCTTAAACAAACATGAAAATAAGCTCAAAAGAGTGACCCTTTCAGTTAGGGTCGGAGCCTAAAACAGTGAGCAAATAGGCTTAAGAAATGAAGCAAGAAAATACTACAAAAGAGGGAGATTGAGACTTACCCTTGTAGACCCTTTCTTTTCTACCTCTTGGCTTGAGGAATGTTGCTTCTAAGCCTTTGAGAACCTCTCCTTGCTGCTGGAAATGGAGTGGTGATGGGGATGCTTGATGATGATGAAGAAATGGCACCAAACTTGAAGAAAAATGACTTTGGGGCTTGGAAATGGAGAGAAATGGGAGGTGGAAGGTGTATCTCTCTCTCAAATATGTCTAACAATTGTCCAACCTTGAGCTAAGAAGCCAAGCCTCTCCTTTATAGAGGAGAGGCATCAAAAATATCTAAGGGTCCTCTCTAATCCTCCATACACGTGTATGGAGGATTGTCCATTTGGCAACCAGCTGGCACAGCTGGAATACACTGAGGGAGAGGAAAATGGCCGGCCAGCTTAAAGGGGCAAAAAAGTCACTTTTTTGGGTAGGTGGCCGGCCGGCTGGAAAAGGTGGCCGGTCGGCCAGGGTCAAAAGGTCCAACCCATAAAACTAGCCGTCTATGTATCCCTTGAAGTTAGCTTTCCAATGCCGCAAACCTTGCATTAAAATTCCTCCTGTAGAAAAAGTTATGCCAGTTTCCGTAAAGCCGCGCAGATTCGGTCCAAACGGACTTCAACCAACCATATCTCCTCCCCCCGGATTTGGACTTAGGAGATTCTTGAGTGCAAAATGAAGCCCCGGAAGTAAGCTTTCCAATGATAGTGGCCTCATATTTTAATTCTCCTTGTGCAAAGAGTTACGCCCGTTTCGGTGAAGCCGCGCAGACTTTTCTCCTTCCCAGATTCATGCTGAACCACTTTTGACCAAACAAAAAGTTGGTTTTCAGAATAATTGCTGGCCTCCCACCCTCCTACAAGCTTCCTAACCTTGAAAATAAGGCCTCCACCAAAAATGAGCCCAAACCGATGCAAAATGAAGGCTCGGGGGCCAAAACAAGCAGTTCGGGGTCCCGAAAAAAGGCTGTTGGGCACCGGGAGTGGTGTTTGACCACGAAGTCGGTCCCTCGGACCCCAGTGTCCCTCGAAAGGGAGTAAATGAGATGCACGCCAAAAACCGGAGGGAACGGAGATGGTTAGACGGTCCCGAACCGAGGCACACGGCCTGACGGCTCCGAAAACTGGGAACCGGGCTCCGAAATGGGCAAAATGGCCTACGGCCACTGAGAGATGGTCTACTGGACCTCTCCCTCCCCTCAGGAAAAGAAACAGAGAAAACTGAGTCTGGTTCGCAAACCGATACAAGGTACAAAAGAGGGTTCGGAAGTCAGGAGGCAGGGCTCACGGCCGCGACTCTGAGACTTCTGAACGAGCACAATATGCAACATCACCGAGCGCTCAATCGGTGACGTCTGAGTCTTAAGGTCGGTCAAAAATGGGGTGTCTACAGTTGCCCCTCTTTGACAGAACTCGGAAGTCACAAGTGACGGGAGTGAATGTCAAAGCCCAGAGACGACCCATTTTTGACAAGGCCGAAGACTTAGACAAAGCAGACAAGATAGACAAAGATGTGCCCGCAGGCAGGGGCAAAATGCAAAATGATATGCAGGGAGATTTTGATGATTGGACTTATACGCTACGCGAAGCCGGTTTTGAAAGTTGGACTTATACGCTACGCGAAGCCTGTTTGAAGATCGGACTTACACGATAAGCGAAGCTGGTTTGAAGATTGGACTTATACGCTACGCGAAGCCGGTTTGAAGATTGGACTTATACGCTACGCGAAGCCGGTTATCACTCATGATCATGCAAAGAGAGCTGTAATGAAGCAAATATGCAAAATAAATGCAACATTTTAAGCGAAAGCTAGGCAAGAAGTAAACTCGAGACAAATTACATCTTGTGCAGAAAGGATGCAAAAAAAAAAAAAAAAAAAAAATGCAATGCTCACTGCGTCTCACGCGGAGAAGGCTAAAAGCGACTACCGAGAATACCCGTAGTCTCGCACAAGACATCTCTCTGCGTATCACACACAAGAGAGGGAGAAGGTAAACCTCTCAGCGTATCACACGCAAGAGAGGGAAGGTAAGTTTCTCAGTGTATCACACGCAAGAGAAGAAAGGTGAACCTCTTAGCATATCACATGCAAGAGAGGAAAGGGTCGTCTCTCAGCGTATCACACGCGAGAGAGGAAAGGGTCGTCTCTCAGCGTATCACACGCAAGAGAGGAAAAGGTAGAAACCGGGTAAACAATGGTGTAACCAACAGGCGTATCTCAACGCATTCCAAACGGAGAGAGGGAAGGTTTTAACCGGGGAAACAATGGTGTAACCAACAGGCGTATCTAATGGTGTAACCAACAGGCGTATCTCAACGTATTTCATACGGAGAGAGGGAAGAATTTAACCGGGGAAACAATGGTGTAACCAACAGGCGTATCTCAACGTATTTCATACGGAGAGAGGGAAGGTTTTAACCGGGGAAACAATGGTGTAACCAACAGGCGTATCTCAACGTATTTCATACGGAGAGAGGGAAGGTTTTAACCGGGGGAACAATGGTGTAACCAACAGGCGTATCTCAACGTATTTCATACAGAGAGAGGGAAGGTTTTAACCGGGGGAACAATGGTGTAACCAACAGGCGTATCTCAACGTATTTAATACGGAGAGAGGGAAGGTTTTAACCAGGGAAACATTGGTGTAACCAACAGGCGTATCTCAACGTATTTAATACGGAGAGAGGGAAGGTTTTAACTGGGGGAACAATGGTGTAACCAACAGGCGTATCTCAACGTATTTCATACGGAGAGAGGGAAGGTTTTAACCGGGGGAATAATGGTGTAACCAACAGGCGTATCTCAACGTATTTCATACGGAGAGAGGGAAGGTTTTAACCGGGGGAACAATGGTGTAACCAACAGGCGTATCTCAACGTATTTAATACGGAGAGAGGGAAGGTTTTAACTGGGGGAACAATGGTGTAACCAACAGGCGTATCTCAACGTATTTCATACGGAGAGAGGGAAGGTTTTAACCGGGGAAACAATGGTGTAACCAACAGGCGTATCTCAACGTATTTAATACGGAGAGAGGGAAGGTTTTAACCGGGGGAACAATGGTGTAACCAACAGGCGTATCTCAACGTATTTAATACGGAGAGAGGGAAGGTTTTAACCGGGGGAACAATGGTGTAACCAACAGGCGTATCTCAACGTATTTCATACGGAGAGAGGGAAGGTTTTAACCGGGGGAACAATGGTGCGAGTGTGTGATAGATACACAATAGGGAAAGCAAGTGTGTGATAGATGCACTAAGTGAATGATCTCAGATGGAACTTCTTTGAATGAACCGTACATACAATATCATGCATGACTGAGAAAGAAACTTGACGGGTACAATGCATTACAATGCATGATGCTTAAGGAAAGCGATAAATGGACAAAGCGGCGCTTTAGAAAGCGGCGCTTTAGAAAGCGCCTCATGCGGTGAGTGGCGGTGAACCACTCTACTCTGATGGGGATCTCCCCTCGTGCTCGTCGAACACTTACCTTCAACTCACAGTACAAAGGTTCTGGAATGCTAACAAGTAATAACATCTGCATGTAGGAACTACGGATGCCACTTGCCTTCCTGATCATATTCACAACTTTCCCTATTCTCCAACGGGGTGACAGACTAGGTTGGTCCAGTATCCAGAATTGAGGTGCATACACGCTATCTCAACCTATGGGGCTTCCATACAGATTTCAAGCCGAGGGCACGCCTCTGGGTATTTAAACCAGACTTTAGTCTCGGAAATCCCGAACCTTTGCGTTCTAGGCCACGGCCATTCGAACTCTAATTTCCACCGTCGCAGTTGGTCTCCTAGGAACTCATCGCAAACACGGCCAAGATGCCTCTGGCAGGGAATGGTACTCAGGGAGAGCACTTCTGATCGCCATTCTGGCTTGAAGTAGACTTGATCTTGAGCTTGAGGTAGAGGCACACTCATACTTCGGAGCATTGGCAAGACCTGAAGAGGTACACACAGAATACAATCTCGGAGCCTACTGAAGTTGGAACAAACTCAGATGCCCGACATTTTTCCCTTTTGCTTTTGCTTTGCAGTCCGGAACCATTATAGCTTCAGATGGGTCCTGGTTCTACTGTTCTCATATGACCTGAGTTGAATCCTGCGGTTTTATGAAAGAACAAATACTGTTTTACACAAATGTGGAGAACGGCACGGCACTTAGAGCACAAAACGATTTTATTTTTGAAATTGAGAGATGAGTTTTTCGACCAGGTATTGAGCCTACGACTGAACACAGCAAAACGACTCAACAAGGAAATAAAAGGCACACAACCTAGACACATCGAGTAACACTCGAAACGACTCAAAACAAGAACGAGATAAAACAAAAAGACACGACACTCAGACGTGCACAGGGAGCCTGTTTCACCGGGTAGTGTTTCCCACCCTTTTCTTATTTGTGGTTCTCACATCACTCGGCCCTCAAGCTCTGTTTTTCTGAAAAAGCCCTTTTCTCACTTTTCCTCTCATCGCACATCTCTCTATTCTTCAATCTCTCATTTTCAATCCCTCCCCTGGGTGGTTGATGGATAAACAACAAGTTGTGGGCTCGTGCCCCTAGCATTCTGCTAGATTCTCTTTCTTCCGCTTACAGCTAGTGAATTCCTCCCACAGAGAGGTTGCACTACAACTGGGTGTGTAGCAAATTTGCAGCTGACATCGGTTGACGATACTTTGCTGGAGAGTTTGGACGTAATCAGATGTGTCCAGATGAGGAAGTGGAATACCTTGATCCATTCCAGTTCGTGCTTCGCACTGGGCTTGATACCTCGTTGCATGGAGGACGTGAGAGCTTTCAGCCTTTTGTCAGTCAGCTTTAGTGGTGCCTTTTTCTTGGCATGTAGAGTGCCCTTCTCGGCAAGGATGGTGCCCTTTTCTGGCAAGTATTTTGGCAAGTATTTTGACAAAGGGGAAAAGACAGAACACCTGACTCAACTGTGCCCCTAGTTCATTATTTTGACCATTTTTTGGCTTTCTACTAAAAACAATTTTGACCCACATGAGAGTTAGATTAACATGCTTGTTCAATTTTTGATTTGAAATCATGCAAGTCAGGCTATGAGCACTGAAAATTTTCCCTTTTTTGGGTCCGAGAAATGGTCCAGTTTTGGAAAAAATGAAATAATTTTCGAGAGAATTAGTCAACCTCAGTAAAAATCCTCGAAAACTATTTTTGCAAACAACCACTTGCTCAACGAGCATGAAACCTACTACTGAGATGCACAACCTCGGATCCAAAGGAAAACTGCCCCGTGCTTGAAGAGAGCTGCACGGAAACGGAAAGTTGCCCCTTGTTTGAACGGCACCACGGCGCATTGAATGGCAACGGAAAGTTGCCCCTTGTTTGGATGGCACCGCAGCGCGTTGAATGGCAACGGAAAGCTACCCCTTGTTTGAATGGCACCGCAGCGCATCGTAGTCAGTCCTCAGAGTGCTGAACGCAACCAAACTCTCGGATACAATGAAGACAAAAATGACTAGAACCATTGCATGGACACAATCAAATTTGAAGTGTTTTACGGCTGGACTTCAGAATGAAGTTGCCTACGTATCCCAAAGATGGGAATCAAGCCTTACGTAGTTCGGGGTTAAGGTACACTCGGGTATTTAACCTCTCCTTTTTATGCTCTAACTTTTGCCAAGGCGCCTGTTGCAGGTTTTCAACCTTGCGAGCTTTGTCTTTCTTTTCTTTTCATTTTCATTTCTTTTCTTCTCTTTTTTTCTTTTCTTCTTTTTTTCTTTTTTTTTGTTTTTTTGCTTTTGTTTTTTCTTTTTTTCTCTTTTTTTTTTCTTTTTGCTTTTTGTATATATCTTTTCTTGCTCTAACTTTTGCCTGGGTCGCCCTTCCGGGTTTTCGGCCCAGCGAGCCTCTCAAGGGTAAAAGTGTAGCTTGGTCCATGCCAAATGGTTGTAGGATTTTGAAGCCATCCATACCCAGGAGAGTGGCTGTTGATTTGCAAGAGGACTCATCTTCAGCTCTTCGAGCATGTCTGACATCTTTGCCCCTAGTTTGAAGGGTACTTCTGTTCTAGCTTTGCAAGCTTCTTCTGATCTTCTGATCTTCTTGATCCGACTTTCCTGGCCTCTTGTTCGAGGGCTGCTTCAAATCTGGCCACACAGGCCTCACATCGTAGTTGACCGTTGAACCTTCTGAATTCAAGTTCAAGGCTTGGAAGCAAAGGGGTTGAGTCTCGAGGCTGAGAGCGATCCTAAGCTGCACAATCTCAAGAGCGATTCCACACAGGTCTTCGCAGGACCGCGCAAAACATTTTGTTTTTGAAAATTTTTAAGAAAGCGACAAATCGCTCGCGCTGAAGATAGTGTGAAACCAGTCTGGATCAAGCCAGGGTCCTTCTCAGTACTCACGCTAACAAGCATGATTTCATTCATTAAGGGCTTAGCACGCCTCTCTTTCTCTCAATTGATCAAAGTTTTGCAAATCCCGAGGAATTCCTCCCTCTTTGTTTTCACCGCAGTGTTCAAAAAGTTTTGAAAAACTTAGGTCGATGCAATGAATTCAAGGCACAGAAAAGACACAGCTTCTAGTCAAATACTGCCATCTCATTTGGAATTTCTGGTACAACTGGCACACGGCGGAAGCGAGCACAAGAATGTGAAAATCACTGCTGTTCATTCAAATCTGTTGGCATTACTGGCTTCCTGGCAGAAACAGACTCAAAACAAAACGAAAAGACAAATGCAAAAATAAAATGGTGATACCCGAGGTAACACCCCCCGGAATCACCCGACTCCTATACAACAGGACTGACTCGATACAACAAGACAGACCCAAAACAAAAGGGACTGACTCAAAACAGAAAGACAGACTCAAGACAAAACAACAAAACTGACCCAATACCCAAGTCAGAAAGCACAAAAACTGGTATTTGCACATTGCTCAAAACATTGCGTGCCATTTCCACGTCTGGAGTAAATTGAGTGCCATCCGCAGGTGGTTCATCCCCTAATCACATCATATTATTCCCCACAAGTTCACTGATCAAGTGCCGATAGACTTTGCAGGACCTGGTGCGGGGATGACCCCGTTGTCAATCAAATTTTGTATCTCATGGCGGAGACGGACGCAACTGTCGGTGGTATGGCCAGTTTGCTGATGGTACGCGCAGTACTGGGTAGCATCATGTGTAGCCGGAAGAGGGTTCGGGAGAGGCCGAGGCTCAAGGGGTTTGAGATGGCCTTGTCCAACAAGGATTTGAAGAGCCTTGGACAAAGGCATGTGGAGGGCATGGAAGATCCTCTGTCCTCGGGGTAGATACTTCGAGGTTTGTGGATTTTTGCTGGACGCACCAGTAAAGGGTTTGGCAGACGCTGACTGGGTTTGCTGATTTCTTCCGAGTACGGGATTAGAGCTGAAAGGAACATTCTTGGTACAACGGCCCTTCTCTCGGCTTGCCCCTTAATTCAAACTGCCCCCGACTTGAGTGGCGAAAATGCCGTCCACAGTTTTTGCAACAACTGCGAGCACTTGCTCTTTGTTCAGTCCCTCGGCTTTCAAAGCCTCAACAGCAACAGAAGATGCTCATGGGGATCCATGTCCGCCCCTATCTTGTTCTTTCCACTCGCCTTTACCTCGCCAAGGGATTGGCATTCCTCAAATACAGCCCGTTCCAAGACTGGGGAGCCTTTTGACACGAACTCCCTGGTATGAGATGTGGTTGATGACGGAGCCAATGTCCCGGAGGCCAGATTTGTCACAGTTCTTTGAAGATCTTTGATCATTCTCTTCAGCTCAGAAGTAGTGGGCTCACGGGTTTGAGATGATTGGGGTTCAAGTGCATCCATCGTGCTTACGGCCATGCTTTCTGGGATAAACATCTCGGGCTTGGGTATATGGGTCGGGGGGTATATACTGGGGTTGTAGGTGGGTGGCAGTGTATGGCTGAGGTTGAGATGTGGATGAGGTACTTGGTCCTTGGGGTTTTGAAATGGAGCTATTGTCCGGTTGTCAATGAGATTCTGGATCTCATGACGAAGGCGGTAGCAATCATTGGTGCCATGGCCGCGCTGCTGATGATATACACAGTATTTGCTGGGGTTATGTCTGGCAGGGAGTGGGTTTGGCAAAGGTTGAGGATTAAGGGGTTTGAGATGCCCTCTTTCCATCAGGACTTTGAATGCGCTGGTTAGGCTCATATGGAGGGGGGTGAAAAATCTACCCTGAGCTCGGGCTGGGCTGGCTATTTGTAGGCTGGCCTTGGCAAAAGGATCGGCTATGGCGACTATGTTGACTTTAGCAGGTTTGGAAAGGTCCTGCGAATCTTCAGCTGGCAAAAGTGGGTCAAAGTTCAGCTGGGGTCCTGAAGCTGGGTGCGAGGCAGATGCCCCAGATGGGCGTTGCGTTTCAGCACTGGTCTCATCCTGCATTGCAGTCCCCTGATGTAACACTGCTATCATAGCCACAAATTCTTCCGAACCTTGTGCCATCACGGGTCTACTGATGACGTGACTGGTGACTGTCGGATCAGATGAGCCAATGAGCCCTGTATGGCCCTTCTTTGCCTTGCCTCAGCGAAAGAACACCGGTTTCCCTTGAATCGAATTTCTGACCTCACAAAGTCTATCAACACTAGTCCAATGTACCCGGGGGATTTCGGAGCCTTCTGAAGCTATGGTTCCAGGACTACCCTAGCAAAAGAGAAAACGGACAGCATCTCAGCCCAATTTCACCAGAACAGATACGAACAAAATCGAATGAGTGTGCTCTCTACTGAATTCTGCCCCAGAATTCCGCCTGTAAGCTGATACCCTCAGGTAAAACTGATTCCACCAAATACTGATGCTCGCAGGCCTGATACCCAAAATACTGAATTGGTGCCCGCAGGCCTGATGCCCAAACTTGTAGACTGATACATGCATTCCCTGTAGAGACGCACTCTAACAAGCACATAACAGATAAGTGAGAGCCAAAACACCCCTATGTTGGGGTAGGGTTTCCCTGTCCTATTTTGTCAGGAACTAGGGTTTTACTATGCACGCAGCGGTTTCAAACAACCTATAAACGGGTAAGCAACCTGTCCTAGTTTGGAATGGTCACTATGGATCCGAATATGCACTAGGTCGAATGGTCAAAAAGGGTGCCCCGGTAAAACCGGGGTTTGTGTTCCCATACTGGCAGAGCCCGTAACCGATCAGCCTTATGGACATGCCTTGACAAGACAAGCCTCCGGCAAACCGCTCAGGAATAGCAGATGGCAAACACGGTGTCCTAGGCGCACCATGCAAATGCAATGCAAAGAAACACACAAGTGTAGTCAAAACCAGATATCATGAGTTCGAGTCAAGTTCTCTAAATCCCCAGCAAAGTCGCCAGAAACTGTAGATGTCCCCGAACGCATCCCGGGGCGAGGGGAGTGCGAGTCCCCCCCCCGTTCTGGTTCGATATTGGGTCTACTACAGTTCGAAGGACTCAAATGTCACGGTTCTAAATCTTGAACCAAAGAGTCCAAATCCGGCAAATCGTTTTGAAAACAGATTTTTTTGAAAGAAGTGCCAAACATGGACTGCTTTGCCAGATACAGAGTCGCCACCTAAATATTTTTTTTAATGGGAAATTTAGGAAACCCTGACTCGGTGCCAAAGGCCACGTGTCCGTCATCACCAAAGTTGCCTCGGCTCGGGAACTTGGGTACGATTGGGGAAGGTCACTTCGTGAGCACCCCCGCTCGCCCGGTCAAAGACCGGCCTCTACTAACCATGATATCTTATTTTGAAAACATTGCATGTTCTTATTCCGGTTTTTAGCCTAGGTTACTATGTGATGCGCACAGCATACAAGTATAGACTGAGTCACCTGAATTGGAACAAAACATTTCATGTTTGTTTTTTGAAAGATAGTTTGCTACCCGCAGGTAGGCTTAAAATGCAGATTTTGCCACCCTCAGGTGGGCTTAGAAAAACATGGTGTTGCCACTATCTAGTGGGCTTAAAACAAACAATCAATGCATTATTCCAATTCAGATAACCCAACTTTCACCCACAGGCATTCAAGGCAGTTATATCACATAAGCACATAGCCTCATGGTAAGCATGCTATTCATGGCAACACTCACACGCATGCAAGGATGCTAAAGCATAAAAACTCACCGAGTACTCCAAGCCAAAACAGAAGCTCATTAGAAATCATGCATGATCCTAAATATGCTGAAATGCCTAATGCAACACATGCAAAATGCAACTATAGCAGGCTCGGCTATTCTAAACATGGCATATGGAATGCTACAACTAACACGTATTCAATTTGGAATTGAAATACAAATGCAGTTTGTATGATGCGTCGAGCCCGGTGCGTGCAAAACAGATGAATGATGCAAACATGCTGTCATACTGTATGCTAATCGAAATATGCCCTATATCTAACCATTGTAAGCAGGTAAATAAAAGGGAAGAAAGACGTGGGGTTGGAAGACATACATCACACACACCCACACTTATTACAGTTATGCCCTCGCGCAGAGGGTCCAAATAAATATACAGTCCGAATAAAAGAATATTACAGTCCAAAATAATACAGATTCCTAATTAATATACAAATTAACTAAGAAAACTGTAAAACTGGCATGCAAGCCAGGGGCTGCCTTGATTCTGATGAATGATGCATGCCGGGCTGCTTTGGCGCTGAAATCCACTGGGATGCCCCAGCCTCTGTTTGCACCTGCTCTTGAAATGCGTGCCAAGCTCCGAAAAGTTACTGATTCTTCATTTTGCTGCAACAGAGAGCAGGAAAGGGGCATAGCAATGTATTTCACAAATATATGCATGCCTCGATCCTCGTGCCACCAATCACGCATCTCGATGCATGATGGCCGAGGAGCCGAATTGCACAACTCAATATAGGATGAATGCGTATGAATGCTACAACAAAACCTAACTCCATCATGGGTAATCCGGAGTGTCGGTGACTTGGGAATTGAGACCCGTTCCGTCACTCGGAGTACGAAACGCGTCTCGTTTCTCGTGCCCGGGCTAACTCCTATCCCGAACACGATGCAATATGCATGATATGCATGAAATGCAGCTAATATGCAATCCTAACATACGCAATGCTATGAAAATGAAATGCCTCGAAATACGTGCACACGTGCACGCATACCAAGGAAATGATCCTAAGGCATGAAATGACATACGCAATGCAAATTGGACTTATACCAACATGAGAGAGCCTCAGCCACACTCACATAAGAAGCCGTGAGATGAAAAAGAGATGCCTCGAAATGCGTGCACACGGGCACGCAAAACGAGGAAATGGCATACGCAATGCCGTATGGGCTTACACCAACACGAGTGAACCTCAGTCACACTCACATAGGAGGCCCTCAGATGAAAAATGAGATGCCTCGAAATGCGTGCACACGGGCACGCAAACCGACGCAATGGCATACACGATGCAATGAGACTAAAATGGCATACAGAATGCAAAGTGGACTTACACTGACATGAGTGGACCTCAGCCACACTCACATAACAGGCCGTGAGATGAAAAATGAGTTGCCTCGAAATGCGTGCACACGGGCACGCAAACCGAGGCAATGGCATACGCAATGCAATGGCATGGAAATATGATATGGGCTTACACTAACATGAGTGGACCTCAGCCACACTCACATAAGAGGCCGATAGATGAAAATGAAGTGCCTCGAAATGCGTGCACGCGGGCACGCAAACCGAGGCAATGATCCTAAAGCATGGAATGGCACTCCAAATGCAATATGGGCTTATACTAACATGAGAGAGCCTCAGCCGCACTCACATAAGAGGCCGTCGGATAAAAAAGAAGTGTCTCGAAATGCGTGCACACGGGCACGCAAACCGAGGCAATGACATAAAGGCATGAAATGGCCTGAAATATGATATACAATGAGACTAAAATGAGATGTCTCGAAATGCGTGCCCACGGGCACGCAAACCGAGGAAATGGCATACGGAATGCAATAGGACTAAAATGAGATACGCAATGCAATATGGGCTTACACTAATATGAGAGAGCCTCAGCCGCACTCACATAAGAGGCCGTGAGATGAAAATGAGATGCCTCGAAATGCGTGCACACGGGCACGCAAACCGAGGCAATGGCATACGCAATGCAATGAGACTAAAATGGCATATATAATACAATATGGGCTTACACTAACATGGGAGAGCCTCAGCCGCACCCACACAAGAGGCCAATAGATGAAAATGAAGTGCCTCGAAATGCGTGCACACGGGCACGCAGACCGAGGCAATGGCATACAGGCATGAAATGGCATGGAATATGATACGCAAACATGCAAATGAATTTCAACAACTAAAAATGATGCAAAACAGCCCCGAAATGAGGCGAAATGTCACCAAATGCAAGGAATGGTCCCGAAATGCGAATTTAGGCACCCGAAATGGCTTATAGCTATACCAAACATGCACAATATGGACATGGAATGAAAATACAGCAGCAAGGCAGCCCCAAGACAAGCATTTTTCAGTCATAAAAAGGGCTAAACAGCAAGCACACATAGGATTAAGCAAGAATGCAAAAATGGCTCCGCAAGAGGGATATTGAAGTAAGTAATAAATGAAAAGCTCAAACAAGAAAATATCCTTCTACAACACTGAAGAGGGCCTAAAAATATGCACATTTACAGTAGATGACATCCCCCAAATCAGTATGCAAACATGCTAAGAATGCCATGCAAGAACTAGGATACTATAGGCTATAACATGAGGTACCCCAAACATTCATCAAACCAGAAAATACCCTTCATGAAATATGTCAAGAAGATCAAAATATGACTCTTTCCAGACCTGATGATGGCCGAAAACAGAATCTAGATAGGCTTAACAAAGCATGCAAAAATGGGGGTCAAAGAGGGGTATAATGACAAGTATAACATGGAGACCCCCAACAAAGTTGATCCCTTCTACAATGTTGTAGAGAGACCCAAAATAAGCCTACTCACAGTTCATGACATGCTCCAAAACAGATCACATGTAGGCCAAACAAATCATGCAAATTTACGGTAAATGTGAGAGATTATGAAGAAAGTGCATGATAGAGAGGCCAAACATGGTTGAGCCCTTCTTCAATGTTGAAGAGGGGCTCAAAATAGGCCCACTAACAGTTTACATTATGCTCGAAAACAGATCACTCATAGGCTAGAAATTTCATGCAAGATTATAGCATATAAGATGATATTGAAGCAAGTATCAAATGGAGGGCTCAAACAAGGTTGAGCCCTTAAACAAACATGAAAATAGGCTCAAAAGAGTGACTCTTTCAGTTAGGGTCGGAGCCTAAAACAGTGAGCAAATAGGCTTAAGAAATGAAGCAAGAAAATACTACAAAAGAGGGAGATTGAGACTTACCCTTGTAGACCCTTTCTTTTCTACCTCTTGGCTTGAGGAATGTTGCTTCTAAGCCTCTGAGAACCTCTCCTTGCTGCTGGAAATGGAGTGGTGATGGGGATGCTTGATGATGATGAAGAAATGGCACCAAACTTGAAGAAAAATGACTTTGGGGCTTGGAAATGGAGAGAAATGAGAGGTGGAAGGTGTATCTCTCTCTCAAATATGTCTAACAATTGTCCAACCTTGAGCCAAGAAGCCAAGCCTCTCCTTTATAGAGGAGAGGCATCAAAAATATCTAAGGGTCCTCTCTAATCCTCCATACACGTGTATGGAGGATTGTCCATTTGGCAACCAGCTGGCACAGCTGGAATACACTGAGGATTGTCCATTTCGGTGAAGCCGCGCAGACTTTTCTCCTTCCCAGATTCATGCTGAACCACTTTTGACCAAACAAAAAGTTGGTTGTCAGAACAATTGCTGGCCTCCCACGCTCATACAAGCTTCCTAACCATGAAAATAAGGCCTCCACCAAAAATGAGCCCAAACCGATGCAAAATGAAGGCTCGGGGGCCAAAACAAGCAGTTCGGGGTCCCGAAAAAAGGCTGTTGGGCACCGGGAGTGGTGTTTGACCACGAAGTCGGTCCCTCGGACCCCAGTGTCCCTCGAAAGGGAGTAAATGAGATGCACGCCAAAAACCGGAGGGAACGGAGATGGTTAGACGGTCCCGAACTGAGGCACACGGCCTGACGGCTTCGAAAATCGGGAACCGGGCTCCGAAATGGGCAAAATGGCCTACGGCCACGAAATGTAGCCCACGGCCACTGAGAGATGGTCTACTGGACCTCTCCCTCCCCTCAGGAAAAGAAACAGAGAAAACCGAGTCTGGTTCGCAAACCGAGACAAGGTACAAAAGATGGTTCGGAAGTCCGGAGGCAGGGCTTACGGCCGCGACTCTAAGACTTCTGAACGAGCACAATATGCAACATCACCGAGCGCTCAATCGGTGACGTCTGAGTCTTAAGGTCGGTCAAAAATGGGATGTCTACACACACATATGCAATTTAATTCATAATTTCTCTTTAATTACTGATTAGGCATAATTAATCATGGATTAATGTTAATCAGGGATTGGGGTTGTTACAGCTATACAATCTAGTGTTGTTCCCCGCTTTGTATGGTTGAGGTTTGGGCATGAGAAACGATGGCCGGTGGTAAAGTGGCTGGTGAGATGGTGGTGGGTGAGATGTGTATGGAGAAATTGTGAGATGTGTGGGTGAGATGATGGTGGGTGAGATGGTAATTTTGTTAAAGGATAAAATTGTAATTAAAAAAAATTCATTAAGTGTATGGAGTAAGGAAACTTGGTGTGTGAAAATAGAATTTCTCTCCATAAGATCCTATGAGTTGTAAATGAATGATATTAGTGTACTATTTGCCCCTAATTTGTTTTCATATTGTACCTTATTTTCTCATTCATCATATCACGTTTGGGAAGGCTTTTAGAAAAGATAATTTTACAGGCAACGACTGTGCAAGTTTTTTTCTTCTTGATTGTGCGATTTCAGTACATTTTCAAAATGTTGCTTAAATAGATATAGATATGGTCAATGATATGATGATGTTTGAGGGTTGTGTGCTGATTTGTTTAACAGATTTTGACTCCAATTGGTTGAGGGGAAGATGTATGGTTTTTTTTTTTGTTTTTGTTAAAGTGTGTTACTATTGGTTGAAGTGTGGATTGTTTATTTTTAATAGGGCATTGACAATCTATTATAGTAATTGATAGGCACACTTTGGCCAATGTTCTGATTGAATGTGTGTATTTGACATTGTGATGGTTGATGCGTTTTGATATGTTCGATGTGTGAGGTGTTGTGTATGGGTTCAAGGGTTGGGTTGGGGGTATATCATTTTGGTTGTTAATTGGATGTCGAATGTGAATCACGTCGTAGGATGACAATTGTACATTGGGACCTAGATGATCGTATTACGATGCATGTTATATTTAGTGTGTAACGTTAATACACATACACCATATAGTAGATGACATTTGTGTGTTTGTTCGGTTGTATATCTGTTTGAATGTATATCGTGTCTTTGTTATAATTAGTGTTTACATACATGTCACAGTACGTTGCGCAAAATTATTGGGAATTTGGGTTTGGAATTGAATGTGGATTGAATCCTATTGCTCGATATTAAAGTGACGCTGGGTTGGAGGTGATGGTGGTTCAATACATCGGTTGGGTTGGGATGTTACATGTTACATTTATGAGGTTATATTATTCATAATTCAACGGTGGAGTATTGAAATATCACGTTGGGTTTGGGATGAGAAGCATATGAAAATGTCACGATGAGTTTGGGATGTTGCATGTTACATTTACATTGGGTTTGGGATGAGAAACATATGAGAATGTCATGTTGGATTTGGGAATGCCACATTGGATTTGGTATGTTATGTTACATTTATGTTTTGAATTTCAAATTTCTAACTATATAGATACGATCACAATCTATGATAATATTGGATTTCCTATATATAGTATTGTCATTAATCAAGTTATTTTGAATTTCAGAAGCATATGGGAATGTCACGCTGGGTTTGAGAATGTCACATTGGGTTTAAGATATTACATGTTACGTTTACGTTTTGAATTTTAAATTTCCAACTATATAGATATGATCACAGTCTATAATAACATTAGATTTCCCATATATGATATTGTCATTAATTAGGATATTTTGAATTTCAAATTTCTAACCATATAGATATGATTACAATCTATAGTAATATTAGATTTCTCATAATAGTATTATCATTAACCAAATTCTTAATTAATTAAGATTCGGAGTAGATGTGTCCACAAGAAAACCACAGGACTTATTAGGTAATAAGTTTTTTCATAGAATCATATATTGTATAAGTCTTCCAAATAGGATTTATAAATAATTTACCCATGAAATAACCCCTTTAATTTTTATATCAATATTCTATCTAATGAATTTTATAAAATAAACCCAAAATGTTCACTTAAATTGGCCATCGAAACCCTAATTTGTTTATTATTTTATGTATCAATTTTGTATTATTTAATTGACCTTACTATTCATATTATTAATGTAGTGTTGCCACATAAGATGATAATAGGGTAAATTACAAATACACCTCCCGAGATTTGCTTAAAATATGAATTGCTCCATATGATTTGGAAAATTACAAATACTTTCCTGTCAGAATTTTTTATTTAACAGAATTAATTGAAAAAGTGAAATTTCTAACTGTTCACCTATACAATAATAAAATTATCTGAATTATTAATTGAAATAAAATTTTAACATTATTAAAAACTGTTAATTAACTTGATGATTTATTAATAAAAGAACCTATTTGTTATGAAATTACAAACCTTAGGGGGCATAATGTAATTTCTAAAACCACATGAATAATTTATAATTTAAGTAAACCTCAAGAGATATGTTTGTAATTTACCCATGATAATATATATATATATATAATATAATTATCGTATTGTTTACACGATAAACTTATTTTTTCATTATAAACACTTTGTAACTTTTTTTTTTTTTTGTCATTTCACATCTATTGTATGTAAAACTTATTCTCCTATTAATTTATAATATTTTCTAAAAAAATAAGAATTTTTTTTGTATTTTTCATTTTGTTTCTTTTGTATGCCACAGTTTAGTAAACTTCAAGGTGTATAAATTTTTAGAAGGTGGCTTATAAATTGGTTTTTTGATTTATTATAAAAAAAATATGCAAAATGTAAAAATGTGATGTGATCTAAATAGGCCAATAAATTAACTTGTAAGCTTGTTTCCAAAATGGTTGTAATCCTTTGGCTATAACCTTTTTGAATTATGAGTCTATTTTATTTTATTTTTCAAATCATTTTAAACTAAAATATTGTAAAAAAAAAAAAGGTAAATTACAAACACCCCCGAGGTTTACTTAAATTACAAATTACCTTCTATGATTCTAGAAATTACATTATGCCCCTTAAGGTTTCTAATTTCACTACAAGAAAAAACACCTTTGGCGACTAAATTTTTAGTCGCCAAAGGTCCTATTTTAGTCGCCAAATGTCGAAATTTCACTTTTCCCGGCTAAAAATTTTAGTCGCCCGTCTTGTCGCCAATACATGGTCGCGGATGCCTTTGGCGACTAAAACACTGTTAGTCGCCAATAGACAGGTCTTCAGCGACTAAAGATTTTGTCGCCAATAGTCAATTTCTTTTTTGGAAATTATACCTTTGCCGACTAAACTATTAGTCGCCAATAGTTATTTTTTTATTTTATTATTTATACCTTTGGCGACCACTGACTTTAGTCGCTGAAAGTATTTTCAGAAATTTTTTTTTTTGCCTCCGCGCTGCTACCAAGTTTCGAACCCATGACCACCAACTTCCCAACTTTGTCAACCTTTACCAACACTCTTTCCCCACTATGCCACTACAACCTCACGCGAATATTAATGCAACATATATTATTTATATACTAAATTTGCCGGTATTAGTACAAACTCTATATATAAATAATTATTTTTATTTAATGTATTTAATGTAAAAAATAAAGTATTTACTAAAAAAAAAAATATGAGAGCACTTTTGGCGACTAAATCTGAATTTTAGTCGCCAATTTTATGCTTTTTGGCTACTAAATGTTGCTTTGTCGCTAAAAACCTTACTTTCCGCCCAAAAAAAGTACTTCCGGCGACCAAACTTATTTTCCGTCGCCAAAACATCCACTTTTGCCGACTAAACTCAGTTTTAGTCGCCAAATTGTCCACTTTTAGCTACAAAAAATTTGTTTGTCGGTAAAACACCTATATTCAGCGACTAAAGTATTTTTTAGTCGCCAAAACCTATAGTTTTGGCTACTAAATGCTTTTAGTCGCCAAAAACAGTGCCTTTTAGCTACTAAAATTTTTGTAGTCGCGAAAACCCCTATATTCGGCGACTAAACCGACTTTTAGTCGCTAAAACCCATCTATTTGGCGACTAAACTCCTTTAGTCGGCAAAAGGCATCAATTTTGGCGACTAAATCCATTTTAGTCGCCATTTGTGCAACTTTCAGCGACGAAAATCCTTTTTTTAGTCGCCATTGGTGCTTTTTGTTGTAGTGTTTCATAACAAATAGGTCCTTTTATTAATAAATCATCAAGTTAATTAATAGTTTTTAATAATGTTAAAATTTTATTTGAATTAATAATTCAGATAATTTTATTATTATATAGGTAAACAGTTAAAAATTTTACTTTTTTAATTAATTCTATTAAATAAATTTTTTTGATAATGAGGTATTTGTAATTTTTCAAACCATAGGGGACAATTCGTATTTTAAGCAAACTTCAAGGGGTGTATTTGTAATTTACCCAAAAAAAAAAATCTAAAAAATCTACTAGATATGAAAATAAGTTAAATTTTGTTTTAAATACTTAAAAATAGTTCACGTATTTTTGTAAAAAATTTAAATAAAAAATATCTTTTAATTTTTAAGATTATCTAATTTAGATAGACTTAAAAAGAAAAAATAAATAAATAATATATCACTAAAAACAAAAATAAATAAAAAAATAAGACAACTTCAAACCATAATTATGATTAAAGAAAACTTTTTGCTCTTAGATACAAGTGGTGCTGGCATCTCTATCAATCAAAGTTGCATTATCAAGTGATGCTTCAATAATTTTTGTTTTGTTTTGTTATTTTTATTTTTTTTTGATTCATGATGCTTCAATAGATTTAGGCAATGATAAGAAGTTGGTGTTGTTGTGTACACTAATATTGTATTTTATCTTTATTTTATCAACTTTTATGAATATATCACCAATTAGCAATTGTTAACCGAGAGAGAATTGTTATAGAAAAACATACAAATCTTATAGAGATGCTGCATGCGATACTAAAATTTATTCGTAACTGGACCTATTAAAATAAAGTATTAGACTTTTCTTAGATTCATATTTTAATATGAGAAAATTTGAGAAGTTTATAGAGCCCACCACATATTTTGTTTCAATAATCCGAACCGTTTATATTTTAGAACTCGTTGAGTAGAATAATTACGCAAAAAATAAGATGATCGGATATCAGTAGCTAAATGTTTGAATCAAATTTGTATAACAAAAAATTAATGGTTATTCTTGAAATTATATTTGTCATCTATTTTTTAAAACAAATATAATTCAAGCATTACTAATATTTAATCATCTTGATTTTTTACATGAATATTCTACTTAATTAATCCAAAAAAGTGAATAATTCAGATCATCAGAATCTGTTATAAAGTGAGCCTATCAAATCCAAACACTCTCTCAAATTAAAATGACAACATCAGATAAACTAAATCCTAAAATAAAATATCATAAACAACTCAACCAACACATTTGATGGTAAGACTAGTTTATGAGATTCAGAGTCATAAAACATTATTGCAACAAAAGATTATGTACCATAAGCAAGTTATGATATTTGTGGGGTTGATTAGTATAAATGTCATAATTAAATTATTTTAAATTATGTTTGGTTCATGAATTTTTTAAGTAATTTGAAAAAGGAAAGGGAAAATGTATGTAAAACGTAGGTGAAATGTAATTAGATTGATTCACATTTTGCCTCCAAATCTATGAACTAAATACAACCGGAAGGTCATAAATAAAAAATAAAAATGAGTCATAATCAAACATTATACATAAGGTATAACTGAAATAATTATCATAACCAATATTACAATGAGTGATAATAAACACTACAATATATATATATATATGTATAACACCAAGTCATAACAGAAAGTGGTAATTATGGTACACATAGAATTTCCAATGAAACATTGATTACCGAAGATTAGGTTTATGCAATCACAATATAACAATATACATATTTAGAATTTTTCGTTTTTTTAAAATTTACTCATAAAAATCAATGAACAATTTAAATACATTCAAGATGTGGATCTTACAATACAAGTCAAGTCTAAATCACATTTTATTTTTCTAAATACAAAGCCTGTATCATAATAAAATGGGAAAAAAAAAAAAAAAAAAAACAAAACAAAACAAAACAACACTATAAGGACTATTTTTGTAATTAGATTAAAAGTTAGTTTTTTGGTTTTTTTTTGACTTTTTGGAGTTACATCATTTTTCTATTTTTATGTATATTTTTTTAAAAAAAAATAAAAAATTAACTTTTGACCTACTTTCCATTTATTTCGATGAATCAAAAAAAGAGAAAAAAGAGGAGGTAATGAGTCAGAATCATCAGTCGGAGCTTTGACCCTTTTTTTTTTTTTGATAGTAATTTTGTTATTGAAAAATGTTTGGTAGCTTGAATTTGTGTGACCCAAATGACTCGAATGTATCAAAACAACGTCATTTTGAGATATTCGAGCCATTCAGGCTACCAAGCATTGTTGTTTGTTATTGGGCGAAGAAATTACAAGGAGAACTAAAGTTGTGTTTGGCAACTGAATTTCTAGTATTTAATAATTCTATACAAAAAAAATGTGTAAAAAAAAAATCATTTTACATTTTGTAATACTTTCTCAATTTTTTAATTTTTTTGATTTGTTCCCAAACACCACCTAACAAAATTAACAAATTGTTTGCATTTGCACCTTTCATGCATTCCTATTCCCACTGAAAAAATCTTGTTGGTGTTAACCATAAAGAGCTTTGTTGATTAAATGTGAAAGTGTCAAAACTTGTGTACCTAGTTTAAGATGGAGGAATTGTTGATCATTTCTAACTTTTAACACAGAGAAATGATTTTGTGTGGCTAAGAGGAACCGCCACTAGTTTGGATCTTATCCCAATAAAGAGGACTTTTAACAAATTTATAGGTGTCGAATGATAATTAGACAAAAATTGTAACTTGCATTGATTGGAAATGAAGTACAATTGATAATCTAAGAGAACTAAGCTAAGAAGTTAGACTAAGTTACAATTATGAAGCTATGATAAGTAAGCCATGAAAATTAAGCTATGAAGCTAAGATAAATTGGAAGACATGTATTAAAAGACCCTTAGTTGAGTGTTTGGTTGAGGACCTCTTCAATATTGCACTTGGAGTCTTTTATATAGTGTTGGAGAAGTCTCTAATTCTGCTTAACTGCTAGAAACGTGACAGCTCTTCATGGTGACATGTGTCCTTGATTCTAAGTTTGATCCCCCAAGAATAGGTATGGTTTTGATCTTCAAAGGCTAATAATGCTTATCCTTGTAGTTTTGACCTGGTCCATCAAGCTCTAGAAAGCCGCCACATATCCTTTTTTATTTGAATTTGATTTTATTCGGCTTGATTTGAGGGAAAAAGCTCATTTGAATTAATTCTCAAGCCTCTTCATTTGCCATGTGTGCTTATCTGTACAAATTCTCAATCTTGCTTGATTTGGGGAATTTGGTCCCTATTTTGTAGCCTTATTGTTGATTTTACCAAATCTTCAACCCCATATAATCTTTATTCATAGCAGCCATTTAGCAACAAATTAAGAGATAAGACACCAAAATGAAAAATAAGCCTCAATAACCTCCTATTTATTAAGAACGATTAAGGCTCACCTCATCAAATCAAACTAAATTAGTAATTAATTAATTAACCTAATGACTTGGCTAATTTAGTTAATTAAAATAAATCAACTTCAGCTGCGACTCCATTGACCTTGGTGGGGGTCCCATAAAATGTTTGACTCCCTATCTTTCATTGCCATGTGACAATTTTTGCCAAAAATGATACAAACACTAATGGAAAGTGTTTGGGTATGCAACCCTTTAATATACAATAGATATGCAAATTTACATAAATTCTTATAAAAATACACACTTATCTTGTAAAACTCGCGTAATTTAAATATAAATCTGCATAAGTTGATCTATAAAAATTTAAGAAATCACAACTTGGCCTACAAATTAATTCGTAAAAATTTAAAAAATCACAATTTAATGTAAGTTCTTACAAACATACGTAAGTCACCTTACAAAATCGCGTAACTTATTTGCGTAAGTTAACTTATAAAAATGTGTCATAAGTTATCACAAAAATGTATAACTTAAGTCACAAAAATACATAAATAAATGACATACCATATGCTTTGAACACTCAAGAATTATCCCTAACTTTTTGATAAGCTCCTGAGGAAAGATGAGCTCTTTGTGAGTTCACGAAGGGGTCTATCAGTAAATCTGATCAAGTTATATGTAAACCCACCAGCTATGGTTCCGCATAGTGGGCCAATTATATAGACCCACAGTCCCTTGTAAACATGTTTAACAATGGCTGGTCCAATACTTCTGGCTGGGTTCATTGATGCTCCTGAAATTGGTCTGCAATTCAAAATCATCAATGGTTTCACATTTATTAGGTACCACATGAATAGCTATACATACTAAACTACTTTTGACACTTTCACTCTGTTTGTTTCGTAAATTTTTTTTTTTTTCTTTTTTAAACATATGGTACAACAAAATATTTTATGTGATCAATAGAGAGAAAATTTTTTTGACAAAATATTTTTTACTATTAAAAGGTGAAAAATATTTTTTAGATTAAACTCTTTCCAATGCCTCCACTGCCACCCTACCTGCCGCATCCACATCCATCTCCTCCTCCTCCTCTATCACTAATACAATTATTAGTATGTTAATTTGAATAATGCAACAAATCATAAGAAGATAATTTTTATATAAAAAAAAATTATAACGGAAACAAACAGAGTGTTCATTGAGGTTGGGGTGATTAACTAATAGTCTTTTCTTTTCTTTTTTGGGAAAAGAAAATATGTAACATAAGTAATGGATAAATTACATTCATAGTCATTCTCTTGTATCAATTTAATTCATATATATTTCTAATTTTGTCAGTTTTACAATTGAATTTTTCATTTTGTATTATTTTAGTTCAATTGATAAATGTCCTTTAAAAAAATTAACTAAAATTAAAAAGCAAAATAGTCTGTTTATCAATTTAACTAAATTAACACAATGTCAAAATTAAAACAAAATTAACATAAAGAATAAAGTACACAGACAATAGATTTAATTTGTCCTAAAATAATTATAATTTCTAGCGTATGTATGCATCACAAAGTTTTGTTTGTTAGTTTTTTTTTTTCTTTTTTTTCTTTTTTTAAAAATAAATCTTTCAAAAGCATATCCCAGGTCTCTACTAAATATTTTATAATTTGAAAAAAAAATATAAATCCACATTCTGGGCGGTGAAAATGTACCCGGCAACGAAGACGTTTAACGTTATTGTCATTCCAACAGCAATCCCTGCCAGCTCTCCTACCTGCATAATTAAAAATTATAATTGAAAATAAAAAAAATGATTAAACGATCATTACCTCACCAATGGTAAAATATAAAAACAAGAAAACTCACCCCCCCCCCCCCTAAAAAAAAAATAATAATAATAAGAAGTTGACACTTATTTTGCCACATCATTATAGATAAAATTATGAATAATTTTTGAATATTTCAAACATTTCCTTTATTTTATGCATCAACTTAAAAAGTGAAGGCAGAAAAAAATATAAAAACAATAGATATAGGTATAGATATAGATACCGATCGATTATCAGTAGCAACACCGGAGATGACGAACATGAGAAGGAAAGAGATGATGAATTCCAGGACAAAAGATTGGAGATTAGATCCAGCTGGTACAGTTCCAAAGTAAGCTTCACTTGTTACTTCAAATATTAGAGCCAGTGTGCAACTCCCTAATACCGAACCCATTAATTGTGCTGCTATGTATAATGGCACCTACAAAAATCAATTTATATCAAACCATTTCATTTCATTCCCAACTCAAATATGATCGGCTAATTCATCCTTCTCTCTCTCTACATAGAGTGATAATATATAAATAAAAAATTTACACTTAATTTTCATATATGTGACTTAATAATAATCCTTCACTTTGAAACAAAACATTTATAAAGAGGACTCAAACTTTTTAACAATGTCACTGCCACATCATTCTTGTAATGTCAAACAGGAATTGGTTTCCTATTTGCAATCCATCAACACTTGCACCCTTCAATTCTTCATTTTCCTACCCCTTACATTTTATTAATTCATTAATTCAAGTCAGCAAAAATGATATTATAAACCAATCAAATTTAACCAAATAGGGAAAGATGTGCACGGAAGGAACAATTGATTTGGATTTGAATTTCAATTGCTGATCAATTGCATTTCGATATGCTTAAATAATAATATAAATACATATATCAATTATCAGAAAACTCACCTCCCACCATGGAAACCGGCGAAAGATGGCGAAAGTGATGGTGACCGCCGGATTGAAATGAGCCCCAGATATGTGACCTACCGAGTAAACCATTACCATCACTATTAGTCCCCATGTTACACATATCCCTGGAAATGTAACTGTGCCGTCGTATAACTTGTTGACGACAACCGATCCACAGCCGATGAAGATCACAAAATACGTACCGATCACCTCTGCAATCACCTTTAAAAAAAAAAAAAGTGAAAGACAAAGAAACCCTAATTGCAGAATATCCATGCAAATGCATAGTACATTTTTTTAGTGATTTGGTGAGGGAAAAAAAAATATAAATATTCAAAAACTGTACTAGGAAAAATGGCTCAGAATGCAGATGAAGGGTTGAGATTCAAATGGTGTATTGCGAGATCTATGTATAAATTGAATGTAAATTATATATTAATATTTCTGAATCAAATTGTAAGTAAAGATTCGAGTATGTGGTATTATTGTTTTGTGACTGACCTTCTGAAACGTGACGACTACTGTGGTTGATGTCCAAAAGCTGTCATCTTTCTTGGAATCTGAGTTGGTGGAAGTGATTGCACCTTTTTCAATCCTTGAGATATCGTTGTCGATCTTTGTTGCCATTGATGATACTGGGAAAGAAGACGGTGGCAATTAACAATGGCGATTTGATAGATGTTCAACACTTAAAGAGATCTGCAATGGGAAGGTCATTTTGCTTGGCTAGTGACAAGGCAGTTTGTTGTCGAGAGAATAAGTCAAATATGTTTATCTAAATTTTTTTTAGATCCGCAATACATTGTTTCCTTGTTAGTGATTTTGACTAATGAGTTTTCTTTTTCGGGACAATCCAAAAGATTTCGTACAGTTCGTCCATTTAGAAGAAGTATTAGATGCTGAAAAATGTTAAATAAATAATTAAATGTCTCACATTTAGTAGAAAATTTGGTACTCCTAACATTACTTTTTGATGCGAGTAGGGTAATATTATTTGTTAGGGATTATATTTAAGGGTGTAAATTTAGCTTGACTCACTCGGGCTAGCCCATGTCAGGCTGTGCGAGCTTCCACTAAAATTTGGATTGGTTCGGGCTGGTCCAAGAGCCAAAAAATTATGTCTAGGCCCAGGGCGTATTCAAACTGACAGGCCTGAACATTTTTAATTTACTCCCTCTGCTTCAAAATAATAATCCCTTTCGGGCAATTTAACATTTTTTGATAGTACAATTATTGTACTTAAAAAAATTAATTTTTCAAAATTAACCTTTGATAGTACATTTTTTGGGAAATATCAATTATTATAATTGTACTTTTTGTATTATTAATGAATTTAAAAGAAAGGCAAAACAGGAAATTTATATTATTTTAATCTTTGATTTTTGAAAATAGACTGATATTTTGGGATAATAAAAAATAGAATAAGGGACTAATATTTTGGGACGGATGCAGTATTTTTTTTTTTCTATTTTTTTTTACCAAAATTTTATTTTTTTCATTACAAATGACATTGGATCTCTGCGCGGTGCGCACATTGAGTGAGCTTTGAATGGGTTGACGGGCTAGTCAGGCTCACGGGGCGGGCTGGACTTCAAAATGATGGCTCAGACCGTAAGTCCCGGGTAGAATCCATCTCGGGCTGCGGATGGATTTCAAGTTGCCCATAAGATGTAGGCCATTTTTACACCCCTAATTGTTGCATTTGAAAGATAAAAAAAAATGTCCAACATATTTTAACCATTATAAATTGGCCATTAATCATTTAATCATTGTAGATATTTAAAAATAGGATAAAATATCAATAAATCTCAAAATATGATCTTATAAACTATTTAGTTCTCCATTTTTCTTTATGAACCCAAAGGTCTTATTAAGTGGAAATTATCCAAAATGATAGCCACTTACACATTTGGGTTTAATTTTGAAAGATAAAAGTGGGTTTATCCAAATGTGAAATTACACATTTGAGCAATCCGCACTATATAGTATGGGCGCTCACGGTTCAATTTTGGACTATTCGGTTTGCGGTTTGGATCCACTCGCATATGTGCGATTTAGGAAAAATTGAACCCGCAATCGCTCGCTGTGCGGGTTGTAGTTTGTGAGAATAGGGTTCACAGATGTGTGGACAATTTGCAGATTGGACTTTTTTCTTTAAAAATTTATTTCTGGGCCTTTTTTTCCCCATTTTATAAATATTTATTTTGGCCCCTTTTTCTCCCATTTTCTAAAAGGCTCAACATTAATAATTAATGAATTAAAACTCATAAAATTAAAAATACAACAAAATCAATTCCTAACAAAAGCAAATTAT
This sequence comes from Camellia granthamiana, assembly GCA_036172215.1. Taxonomy (NCBI): domain Eukaryota; kingdom Viridiplantae; phylum Streptophyta; class Magnoliopsida; order Ericales; family Theaceae; genus Camellia; species Camellia granthamiana. The sequence goes on along the minus strand of CM069903.1, from coordinate 41,107,407 downwards.
TTAAAATCCTAAACTTTTAAATAAAATTATAAACTAACACAACAAAATCTTTCAAAATCCTAAACTAAATTATCAAAATCATTCACTATCCAACAATACAATTAAAGTAAAATCATTCAAAATATGTAGGATAGGATGAATGAAATCAACGGCCTAGGTTTTTTTTTTTTATAAAAAAAAGAATAAGTGTAGGTGGGTTCTTGCGGGTGCGAGTAAAACCCATAACTCGCTTGCAACCCACAATAATATCACATTTCAAATTGTATCCACTCGCATTGTGTTTGTAAAATCGCCCATTCGTATGTAGGTCGATTTAGGTTGAGCGGACTGTACGGTTCGAATAACCCTATGTCCAGTCCTATTATAGAGGTTTTAGATTCTTCATCATTCTAGAACAAATCTCACATTATGAACAAAAACGTAACATTCCAATGTAACACTCTAATAACGTAACATTCTAATGTAACTTACTAAAAAACTCCTTAATATATTTTTTTCCAAATGTAACAAAGTAATACTTCAAAAAAACTCTTTAGTATATTTTTTTCAAATATAACACTCCAATGTAATACAAAAAAAAAAAAAAATTAGTTTATTTTTTTTCAAACGTAACACTTCATTTAATGTAATTTCAAACGTAGCATTCCAATATAACACATACAAAAATACTAAAAAACTCCTTAGTGTACTTTTTTCAAACATAATTGTCACGCCCCAAACCCGCCCCTAAAAGTTTGGGCATGACCCGTTCGAAAACAGACACTAAACCTGTTATACATATTATACGGGGCCTGAACGGAAGCATTCAATAATATAAAATACACAGAATAACATCCATTGAGCTGTTACTAACATGCCAGGACCTCAATATCACACTAAGTAAATATTATACAGAAAGTTACACATATATGTTTCGACTCAACCCCACAAATAGGCGTATAACGAAAACATTAATGAGGAAGGAATTATATACAATCAACCATAAATAGACATCGAAAGCATAAATCAGAACCCAGCCAGACTTTACAAAATGCACGGCTTCGGGTGGTGCCTGGACGCGTCAAAGTTGACAAGAGGGAGATGAATCTTAAGGGTTAGGACTGGCCTCTTGGGTGATGACCTACAGAAACAGACAAAATACAGAATGAGTGAAACTCAGTGAATAATAGTACATCAATAAAGTAATATTTAACCTGAATAATCAAGCCTGTAACTACATTCCGTAATTATTTCCAAAAGCCATGGATCAAACTTCCGTAATAGAATGGCTTTAAGCCCAGTATATACAGAAAAACCATAAGCCTACAGATGTAGAACGACCATGGGTCCAGATATATCAAAACGGCCATCGGCCCAGAGATAACAGAAATAACGGAAATAACAGAAATAACAGAAATAACAGAAATAACAAAACGCATAAGCGTGGGGTAACATAACACATAAGCATGGGTAACAGAACGCCTAAGCGTGGTAACGGAAATAACAGAACGGCCTTGGGCCCAATCATAACAGAACGGCCTTAGGCCCAATCATAACAGAACGGCCTCAGGCCCAATAATAACAGAACGGCCTCGGGCCCAATAATAACAGAACGGCCTCAGGCCCAATAATAACAGAACGGCCTCGGGCCCAATAATAACAGAACGGCCTCGGGCCCAATAATAACAGAACGGCCTCAGGCCCAATAATAACAGAACGGCCTCGGGCCCACTAATAACAAAACGGCCTCGGGCCCAAAAATAACAATTCTGTGTGTGGACTCAAGAGGTGGCTCCCACCAAAGTGTAGCACTTTGTTCCACACCAGAAATCATCAGATCAGATTAGCCTCAGAACCATACAGAAAGTACATACATTCTTTCCACTATTCACATGAACTAACGTAGTTGATATAAGCTTAACAGAATGTTGCTGGTAAGTGTTAACAAAAGGGTACATACATTTTGTCGATTAAATAATTCCACAGATACGTAATTACCATAGTTCCACAATACGTATACGTTCCATTATTCGTTGTAAATCAACATAACTATTTTGTAGACAACAGAATGTTAGTATTCATTATCATTCATAAGCAACGTATACTGCTCAATAATGCTCTTAGATTCCCCATGGTTTACCATAACATTAATAATGATTACTTATAGAAATCATGTGTCATTCTAGTATTATTCACGGAGACAGAACAATTCACATTCTAACGTGAATCACATAATGATATTGAACTGTAGTATTCATTTCATAGGTTCCCAACGACCTCGTCGGTTCACAACTTCACAAATGGGCACTTGGCCTAATGGGTTCACATATTCACAAAATTAGCCCTTGGCCTCATAGATTCGTTACTTCACAAAAGGCCCTCGGCCTCATAAAGTCATAGTTCACAAATTCCTTCAATGTTTCCACAATTCTATGTTGTTTCTCAAATTCCATAACATCACGTTATTTCCAAGTAACATAATTATAAAATATAACGTTGACGTTAAACATAATCATCATGATTAAAGTACATCGAGGGTACTATTACTCACAGTGTTCAGGTGCGTGGTCCGCCCTTGTAGTTAACCCTACACAAGTCACGTAAGTCAAATATAATCCATCATAGTACAACATCATTTAATTCATTAACATCATTTGCAATTCAACATAATTCAAAATAAACCCTTGAATCTCATTTTAACATTCCAAAACCGAGTTTATGTCATCCATGTCCTTAATAGATTATTTCCTTAATTTTTCCTATACATAGTAGCATGAATTTCAACATTTATAACAAAGTTCATTCGCAAAATTTTAAACATAATTTCCAACCATCTCCAAATTCCAATTAAACTTAAACACATCTAATTCAATATCTCAAATTCATTATTCTACCTTCAATTTGGGTCAAATCTTTGATTATCATCCTTAATTAACCTAGGGTTTCAAGAAAATATTCAAATGTCAGGAAAATTCAAACTTATTAACCCATCATTTTCTATTCCAATTTTCCCATTGATTATACACCTAGGATCCATAATTCACCATTTTAACCCATCAATTTAACTCCCACCATCATAAATCCTAAAACCCCTAATTCTCATATTATGCACCACATGCTCCAAAAATGAAAATCTTTACATTTAGATAATAAAATACCACAAATCTATCAATCTATGCAAGTATTGAAAGAGAACAAGGACCCCTACCTCAAGAATCAAACAAAGGAGCAAGCTTTGGTGAAATTCATCCATAACTTCGAAATTCCAATCGGTTGAAAGTGTTGATCTTCATGCCTTCTTCATTCCTTGGTAGAAGATCTTGATCAAACCTAAGGGAAATGGTGAGGATTTGGGATCAAAACCCTAGGGTTTTCGGACCTAAGGAGAGGGGAAAGAAGAGAGAAAAGAAAAATATCAAGAATGATCTAGAAATCCCGTTTTTAAAGCTGCTGACCCGTAATTCCCGCTCGAGCGGACTGATTTCCGCTCGAGCGGACCTGCCCTCAGCACAGTTTTCAAAACTTTGAACAGGTATAACTCTCCCATCCGGACTCCGTTTTAGGTCGTTCTTGTGTCCAAATTGAAGCCCCGGAAATAAGCTTTCCAATGGTTCTAACCTCACATCCAGATTCAAAGTGTGGAAAAAGAAAAGGGCAAAAGAGTGGCGGCTGATCGTGGACAAATCATCCAAAGTAAAGCTTTTTGTTCCATCCTACTTTATCTTCATTTTACCACCTCAACCCATGCTCCAAAATAACATAGGAAGGTTCTAGGTACACTAATAAAATGTCCAAAATGAACCCACGTGCCTCAGAAATACAACTCAACCTGGAGACCCGCTCGAGCGCCCAACCTTGCGCTCGAGCGCAAAGACCAACAAAGACGTCCGCTCGAGCGTCAACTCCTCCGCTCGAGCGGAAAATCACAACTCTCAGAATCTCAGGCCGTCTGCACAATTACTGGGAACCCCAAAAGTCCGCTCGAGCGTTAACTCTTCCGCTCGAGCGGAGGGAAAAGTTCTGGGTCGTCACAATAATACTCACAGTTTAAAATTATATATTTGCCTAAAGTTTACTAAGGAATTTTTGTACTCATTTTGGAATGGTTTGAAGAATCACACGTACTTTTTTTTAGTGTTACATTGAAGTGTTACGTTTAAGAAAAGTACATTAAATTTTTTTTTGTGTGTTATATTAGAATGTTACACTAAGGAATTTTTTTAGAATGTTATATTTGAAAAAAGTATAATAAGAAATTTTTTTGAAATGTTACAGTTTGAAATTATATATTTGTCCAAAACTTACTAAGGAGTTTTTGTATTCCTTTTAAAATATTTGAAGAATCTCATATTCTTTTGGAATGTTTAAAGAATTTCATATTTCAAGTAATTTTTATACTCATTTTGAAATGTTTTCCAACAAAAAAGATTCTCATATAAAAATTCATCCAAATTTGATTCCCATAGATTGTGTATCTTACATTTCTAATACAAAAAATAAAAAATAAAAAAGAAGAAGGAAATAATAGAAATAAGGATATAATTGTAAATATAATTTTTAAATAATATGTTAAATCTACATTTTTAAAATTTGTGGGACTAATTAGTTTATAAAAAAATTATTAAGACTAAACGAATTACCATTTCTCAATATGAAATTTATAACGCTACAGGAAATGACAGTTTTGGCGACCAAAATATTGGTCGTCAAAAGTCCCATTTTTGGTCGCCGAATCTAATTAGCGACTAAATTTTTTTGTCACCAAGTTAGTCGCCTATACCCTGTCAGCGATAGTATTGGCGACTAAACCATTTTTGATCGCCGAAAGTTAAACATTTGGCTACTACACTTTGGTTAGTCGAGAAAGGTGATCTTTTGGTGACTAAATTATTGGTCGCCGAAATTGAACTTTTGGCTACTAAACTTTGGTTAGTTGGCAAAGGTATCTTTTGGCAACTAAAATATTAGTTGCCAAAAGTTCTCACATAAACCTAAATTAAACTATTAGAGACTAAAATTTTAGTCGCTAATAGAATACTTACATTTAGCGACCAAACACTTTAGTCGCCAAAGGATGTTATGTTTTTAGTGACTAAAATATTTAGTCGGCAATTAAACTTCCCTCATTCTGATTTGTTTTAGCTACTATGTCTTTGGTCGCAAAAAGCCATTTGGTTATTTTTTGCTAGTAAATTATTGGTCACCAAAAATTTGCTTACATTTTTGGCTACCAACATATTTTTAGTCACCAAATACTATATTAATTTTTTTTTTTAAATTTCTGATCCACCTGTATTCATTATTAGTGCAACCTGTATCCTGTATAAACAATATAATCCATCAATACTGAATATATTATCAACCATTCAACAACGTGCACACATTTCACTTCCAACCATCCAAAAAATTTATATTCAACGTTCAATTCTAAATGTATTACAAATTCCATACGAACCAAGTATAATCCAACCCCCAATAATTTAATTCCATACATAATAGATGATTAACCAAATTTAATATCCAAAAGGAAATCTATACCTCACAAAAAATTTATTCTGTACCGTCCCAAAAACTAATTTGTACCACGTCCAATGCTAATTTCTATCTGGCCAAATTTTAGATATTTATCACACAAAAAAACTAATTTGTATGAACCACTATATATACGGACGGAGATATAAAAACAATGCCCTTCCGTTCTTATCAAAAAAAGTCATATGCACATTTGTACGTCAAAAACCATCTGCAAAAAAAAAATAAAAATAAAAATAAAATTAATCATTAGTATTGACTAAATATTGGCCAATTTAAAATTATAAAAAAAACATATAAAACTCGAAGTAACATATAAAAAAAATCATTAGTATTGACTAAATATTGGCCAATCTAAATATGAACCAATTGATGCTATGCCCACCCTCAGTCCTTGTTATTCCAATGTAACATAAAGGGCTTGTGCAAATTCACATTACAAGAATCTTTAACACAACCACCTTGGTATTCAAATGTCCACCCATGAAAGAGAACATACACTACAAGAAACGACACTTTTGGCGACCAAAATATTGGTCGCCAAAAGCCCAATTTTTGGTCGCCGAAACAATTAGCGACTAATTTTTTTTGTCGCCAAAGTGGTCGCCTATAAGCTGTCGGCGATAGTATTGGCGACTAAACTATTTTTGGTCGCTGAAAGTGAACCTTTTGGCTACTAAATTTTCGTTAGTCGGCAAAGGTTACCTTTTGGCGACTAAAATATTAGTCGCCAAAAGTTAACATTCGGCTACCAAACTCTGGTTAGTCGGCAAAGGTTACCTTTTGGCGACTAAAATATTAGTCGCCAAAAGTGAACATTCGGCTACCAAACTCTGGTTAGTCGGGAAATGGTATGTTTTGGCGACTAAATATTTAGTCGCCAAAAGTGTTAAAATAAAATAAATTAAATTTTCAGTGACTACAACTTTTTGTCGGGAAAAATATTATTTTTCATTTTATTAAACTTTTGGCTACTAACCATTTGGTAGCCGAAAGTCTTCATTTATTTTTTAGCTACTAAATTTGTAGTCACCAAAAATCTTTGGATTCTTTATAGCTACCAAATATTTAGTCATTAAAAATATTGATTTCTTTTTTAACTACCAATTGGTTAGTCACTAATAAATTCACTTTTTTTTTTTCACTACTAAACATTTAATTTCCATAAACTTTATTTAGTGTTTTTTTTATTATAATTACAGTAATAAAAAGTTTTCAGTTTCATTGTGAAAAACACCTCACTGAAAACTGTGAAACTGAAAACTATAATTACAGTAATAAAAAGTTTATAATTTCCAAAAACTTTTCAGTCACCAAAATCTGAAAGACCATCATTAGTAGCGTTGAATATATTCATTCACCTGAGTGCATAACATACCATACCATACCATACCATACCAACCAATCGAGCAGAAATCCGAAATCCCAAGAAGTTAAAATTCATAAGATGAGGGGTTCATCTCCCAATCAGATTAATTATATGATTCAATGTCTTCTTACAGTATACTCAAGCAAACCAACATCCTAAACTTCAACCATTTCAAAAAAATTATCAATATTTTAAGAATAAAAAACTTCTCCTCTCTTTGCTAACACAATGTTTTGTGGCTAATAAAGAAAAAACACAGTCGTGCTTCTGTAGCACAAAATTATATTTCCTCAGCTGTTTCATTCAAGCGATATATAAAAAAAATCAAAATGTTGGGACTGAACCATCAACACCATGCTTTCACCAGTGTACATTGAAATATTAAAGCTATTGTTTTTATCAGCTCAATTTCATTACCGCAAAGGATGTTGCCACCTCCATTGCATCCTCTACATGTGCTATATCGGAGCCCTGAAATCACATACAAAAGAATTACATGTGTACCACCAAGGTTGCAATGATCGCAGGCAAACTCAAATATACAGTGGATGAAGTAACTATCATATGTGAAACCAAATCATAGCATCCATTCTTAATGTTGTGCAAGAGAGAGAGAGAGATCATTTACCAATCGGGCATGAAAAAACAGATCATAATAAACGTAAGTCCTTTTTAATCTTCAATATTTTTTCCCTCTACTAATATTATGTGCTTCAACTGATTAACACAATGCTTCATGTTGTTGATAACATAGTTGGGCTTGCCTTAAAATTAAATACAAAACATTTTTACAAAGAAAATTTACAATATTCATTTATTGTGGGGTTTCCCAAATGTTGCAAGCATATTGCTCCGAAAATGGAATCCTCAGAGACAATGTAGTGCTCAAATTTAAGATTTTAAAGCATGATAAATTTAGTTATACACTAATATAACATAAGAGTTGGATTGATAACCAGGACAAAATTGCTAACCTGGCCTTGAGCAAGACCACCTTTTCCTCCTCCACCCTTCCCTTTTAGTGGCTTCAAAGCTGCCACCAACCACTCCAACACCTTTAATTGCTTACATTTATCTCCTTTCTCAGGTACCCCAGCACACACCAAAGCTTTGTTTGCAGTTTCATCTGTGCTGAAAACCATGACCGCTATCCCCTGTCATTCACGGACTAGTCATGCAAACTTCATACAGACATAAGAGAAAACCTGAAATAGGGTAATTTCTAGTCATGCAAACTTCATACAGATATATAAGCAGCAGGTTTGGTTATCAATAGAACTGAAATAGGGTAATTTCTTGCTCAGCATAGATGAAAACCTGAAGCATAGATACTTTGGCCTTTAGATCAGCTTTCTTGGCTGCGGGAATAGTTGCTGATTCCACGCGGCCATTTAAAGAAGTTACTTTCTGGGAAGAGGAAAGGAATGTGCTAACCAACAAACTAACTAAATTGAATGATGGACTCATTCCACAGGTAAATCCAAATTGAATGATACATAAATCCAAAGCACTTCGCATATTACCTTGCCATGAATGTCGTTAGTCATTTGAGCATTAAGACTCTATTTACATTATCAATTATAACTCATTTCTCAATGATTAATTCAACAATTATGTTGATAGAATATATATAAAACCATGTAAATAATAGAAAACCTATGAAAATAAACCTACTTTGCTGTCCACATCTCTATGGTTATCAATCATTTCATCCTCTGTTATTAATAGATCATCCAACACAATTGTGTTTAGATTAGACCATATTTCAAGCACAGTTGTGTTTATATGACCACTATTCAACTAAGATTTCAGTTTGCAATCCACATATATGTTCCTTTTTTTTCCTTTTCATTTCATTTTTGGTACATGAATAGTGCTAGTGTTGTAAGAGAATGCACATCACACAACTAAGAATGCCAACACATCACAATGGAATAAATTGCTTCTATGAACAAATTATATCCGAGCATCTTACCAACAGATCAAGATAAATTATTAGCACTCAACAAAGTTAAATTAGATCCAATAATTTAACCATACCTGCAAAGGACAGCATGTGGTATGGTTAGGCGACACCTTTCACCATCAAGTGGGTCACAGGGACTTTATATATCATGTGCCCATATTCTTAACTTCACTGTATAAGGTAACTCAGCAGCTACTGTAGCAGCCAATGACATTAACAACTATGCACACCTTGATAGGAACACACTTATTTAAAATGCAACAGAACACACTTATTTAAAATGCCAAAAACAAGAGATCATTTCATTTATTTATTTATTTATTTGTGTGAAATTCCAGAGAACACACACTTATTTAAACTTACCCTCCCAGCATGACCTTCAAGAACTGCTGCACCAATGACACAAATTCTGCAAATTCTGCAAATTCAACATAATAATGATCAATGAAGCAAAATGCATGCAGTAACACAATGGGGAAAAAAATATTAAGAAAAATGGGGGAAACACCAAAACAATTGAAAGTAGCATATGGCAAATAACTCATCTTGGCTTTGTTTCCTAACTTCAGGATGTGCATTTAATTGAGGTTCTGATTATGCAAACAGAGTGCTCTGCTTTTATACTCTCAAGAGTTTTGAGTCATATGGAATTGGAATCTGAATGACTAATGCAACCATTATAGTCAAAACAAGAAATTATAGTCAAAGATTAGAATACAAAAGTGAAAAAGAAAAATTAGTTTAAAGAAAAATTCAAGATGGAAAATTGTGCTCAATCACTAGTCTCAATGAGTTTTCTCCAATAAATACTACTTTATTAATAGTCGCATAGTAACACTCTCAAAAACAAGTGATAGATCAATGAAGCACATTGGTTTATAGTTCTACCGAGGCAACCATATTCCACATGTGTTTGAGAGAGAGAGAGAGTTTCAAAGTAGTGTTTGTTAGTACCATACAATTTCTTGAACAGAACAATTGAGGTAAGATTCTTAGATCTTCTTCTCCTCCTCCTTTTTCTTTTTCTTTTTCCTCTCACTTTCTTGTACTTTTTCCTCTCACTTTCTTGTACTTTTCTTAATCTTCTTCTCCTCCTCCTTGGTTCAGGTGGTATCTGATGAAGAACAGCATAAGAAACAAAAGAATTCAAATACCAGGGGAGGGGGGGGGGGGAGCCCAAACAACTAACACTAGTATCTCAGCGCTGAAAGTTGATAATTACATCATATACTTATCAAAAAAAAACTTACATCATATACATCAAACAGAAATGATATACTAACCGTGAACAAAAGGAACGTGTAGAGAACACAACTTGCATTGTTGCAGCCAGGTAGCAACTAAGAGAAATGCTGTCCAGCAGCCTAACAAATCCCAAACTATATGAAACCTAAGCAAAGCTTCATCACATTCACAAACATATATTCACATTGACAGCCCTAACCATAGTTTGTTTGTCCAGTAGCCTCTACAAGGGACCATAAAACAAATAATGTCCAGCAGCCCTAACGCATAATGTTGTGGACCAACTCGCAGGCGTGCCAGAGGGTCTAACCAATATTTTTCCTTGTGTCTCTTTCTTCTTTCTCTTGGAACAAAATTACCATCAGCCTTTGCAATTATATTTGACTTTGTCTTTTGTATCCTCTGAGATAATAACTTACTATAATTACATGTCTATATCATAATAAACCATAAGAAGCAAACAGGAGGGAATTGTAGAATTAAAATATTTACCAAGGCTTAGAATTCTTGAAACATAATGACAGAAGTTGTATTAACTCTGAGTTGCAACTATTCAATTCATTGTACTTGCTTGAACAATAAACATATACATACATTGCATAAAACTGCATAATAAGCCCACTAGCATACAGAATTGTCCAAAGACACAGACATTTAAAATCAACATCTACTGCAGGAATATGCATGTAAAGCATATATGAGCTTACTAAGAGCCAACATCTAGAATTAATTAAGCTTGACACAAATGCAATAGACTTTTCCTTTAGAATTTACAATTTGAATTCTTACACTGAAATGAATAATTGCTAAATACTTAGGTAGTGTTTGGTTCATTGAAATGTAATGATTATTTCATCAAAATATCCATTCCCATATTTGGTTGACTAAAAATATGACAAAAAACACATTAAAAGTAGAATCATCATTCACTATCATAAGGAAATAATCATTCTGAAGTGGAGTCTAAGAATGACCATTTCATTCCATTTCAACTCATTCTAATCAACCAAATGGATCCAATGGTAAGAAGAAATACAGAAAAATACCTGCCTACTGGTTGCTCATGTGTATGTCTTACCCTTTCACTTCCACTACATCGCCAGGTTTTAAGCTTGCAAAATGCTGACTCATTTTCCCATCTGGGTACACCTGCAACAATTTGTAAAGGTAAAAGGCAATAAAATTTCAAAATAGTTGCATATCTATAGAGCAAAGAGCAGAAGGAGAAGCAACAGTGGAGGGGAATTTGAGAAAAGAAGGGAAGGAAAGAAAAGAAGAAGGAGAAGGAGAAGCAACAGTGGGGGGAATTTGAGAAAAGAAGGGAAGGAGAGAAGAAAAGAGAGTCAGGAAAATCACAAAATAAAATTGAGGGGAGGAAACAAAGAGAGATAACTCCACATCAAACAAAAGAGAATTCTCACTTAGAAAACCCTGAATTCTCAAGTCAAAGAAAAAAGAGGGGAAAATAAAATGTGTGTATAAATGTTTATGCTAGGCAATCTAACCAACAGTCATATTCTAACAAACTAAATGATGAATATGTCCAACTCCTTAATTTCTAACCTAAGCAAAGCTTCATCACATTCACAAACATATATAGATATATATTTACAAATATATAGCAGATTTACGAATTAATAATTATGATGTTTCAATTCATTGAACAAGAATACATAGAGAAAAAGCATGTATATTTTACAACATCTACAATGCAGATAAGTTTAGCCCCCCAACAAATACAATTAATCTACTGAAAAATTACTCAGGATCATCAACAATTACTCTGATATGCCTCCGAAATCGTCAAAAATCCAAAAAAAAAATGGCAAAAATCAAAGCTTAATGCGTCAATAGCACACAACAATGGTTCAACAAACGATCAAATTACCAAACTCAAACCACATTTCACAAGAATCAAAATCTACAAGCTGATTACCTTTCTATGCCAGAGAGAGATCGATCGATAGCTGAAACTGAAGCGAATCTCCTCGTGATTATCGGCGAGCTCTGCGAAGACAAAGCTTATGAGAGAGATGGATGATATATATATATATATGTATAGAGGGTTGGCGATGAAATCGAAGTTGGTCAGTTTGGTAGTTCGTAACAGTTGGGAGAGCTTTGTAAATGACGAAGCAGAGAAGAGAACAGGTGGAGAGAGAGACAGAGATTGAGAGAGAGAGTTTGCCTGTGAGTAGATCGGCGGTGCGATGATCGGTGCGAATCGATGAGATGAACAACGAGAGAGTGAGTGTGTGATCGGTGCAGAGATGAACGAGAGGGTGAGAGAGAGAGAGAGAGAGGCGACTGAGAGAGTGATGTGAGGGAGACGATTAGATTTAGGGTTTTTTTTGGTTCTAAGAATTGGGGATTTTGGGGGGCGCGGGAATGGAAAAATTGGGGGAACCGAGCGGGCGGGATGAAGAAAAAAAAATTAAAAAAAAAAAAATTTCATAATAAATGAATATTTAAATAATAAAAATAAATAAATAATAATTTTAATTTTTTTTTTCGTTATTAAGGTTGAAAATTTATTTGTTCCATATATATTTTAATAAAAAATATTTTTCATTAAAATAACAGTTAATTTTCTGTAATCAATGAAAAATATTTTTTTGCGGCCTATTTTTTTTTATTACTAAAAATCATGAACTAATTTTTTGTGGTAGAGGAAAAGGAGCGGCAGCAGTAGTGAAGGTGGTGGATAAGAGATGATGGTTGTGATGGTGATGGTGATGGTGATGGCGAAAGAGATTAGCGGTGAAGTTGTGGTAGTGGTAGTGTAAATGGAGTGGCAACGGTGAAAGAGAGGTAATGGTAGTAGTAGTGACAGTAGTGGTAGTGGTGGTAGTGGAGTGGTGGCGATAGTAGTAGTAATGGTAGTCGTAGAGGTGAAGTGGCGACAGTAGAAGTAATGGTGGTAGTGGAATGGAGTTTGCAGTAGTGGTGAAGGTGGTAAAAGATATGGGTGGTGAGAAAGAGAGATGAGTGAGAGACAGATAGAGGAGAGAAAGAGAGAGACAGAGACAGAGTGATGAGCGAGAGAGAGAAAAAGTGGTCACTAAAAGTGCATTTTCTTATAGTGGAAAGCTCAGTAAATAGAGAAGAGATGAGGGAGATAAAGAGAGAAAGAGATATAGAGAGAGACAGAGAGACAAAGAGACAGAGAGAGAAATAGATAGAGAGAGACATATAGAAAAATAGAGAGAAACAAGAGATGAGAGAGACATATAGAAAGAGAGCGAAAAGAGATAAACGATAGAGAGAATAGAAAAATAGAGAGATAGAGAGAAGAGAGATGAGCGAGAGAGAAAAGAGATGAGAGAGATAGAGAGAAGAGAGATGAGCGAAAGAGACATAGAGAGAAGACAAATGAGAGAGATAGAGAGAAGAAAGATGAACGAAAGACACACAAACAGACAGACAAACAGATAGTGGAACGGTGGCGATAGTAATAGTAATGGTAGTCGTAGAGGTGAAGTGACGACAGTAGAAGTAATAGTGGTGGTGGAATGGTGTTTGCAATAGTGGTGAAGGTAAAGAGAGAAAAGAGATGAGAGATGAGCGAGAGAGATAAAGAGAAGAGAGATGAGCGAAAGAGGCAAAGAGAGAACAGAGATGAGAAAATAGATAGATGAGTGAGAGAGAGAGAGAGAGAGAGTGAGAGAGAGACACATAGACAGACAGAAAGAGAAGAGTGATGAGTGAGAGAGAGAAAGAGAAGAGAGAAAGGAAGATGAAAAAATGAATGAAAAGATATAGACAAAGAGAGAGAGAGTGAAAAGAAATAGACGAGCGAGAGACAGAGAGAGATGAGCAAGAGAGATAAAGAGAAGACAGGCAAAGAGAGATAAAGAGAAGAAAGATGGACGAGAGACACAGAGAGAAAGAGAGAGAGAGACAGATAGACAGACAGACAGAGAAGAGTGATGAGTGAGAGAGAGAAAGAGAAAGAGAAGAGAGACAGAGACATAGAGAGAAAGAAAGAGACAGACAGACAAAGAAGAGTGATGAGTGAGAAAGAGAGACAAAAGAGACAGAGACACATAGAGAAAGAGAGAGACAGACAGAGAGAGAGAGAAGAGTTATAAGTGAGAGAGAGAAAGATAAGAGAGACAGAGACAGAGAGATAGAAAGATGGAAAAATTAGTGAAAAGAGAAATGTTCGAAAGAGTAAAACAACGTCGTTTTTATTTTTTTATTTAATTTTTGTAACAGAAAAATACCGTTGCATTTATTTAAACCATTTTATGACCATATATATATGAAGCTGTCTTAAAGCCACAATACTTCCAATTAACTGGTAGCATCATACTTCCAATTAATTCATCAATGAGTCATCGTAATTTCAAGAAAAATAAAAATAAATCAAATTATTTCATCAATGAGTCATCGTAATTTAAAAAACAATGGAAAGATGACATACTTCCAATTATAAGTGTTTGATCCACAATGCTTAATGTCCCAAGTTCATCGTAGTCCAGGACATTTCGGATCAATTTTGAGCCGAAAGTAAATGATGAGAGAGATAGAGAGAAGAAAGATGAGCGAGAGAGACCGAGGGAGAAGACAGATGAGAGAGATAGAGAGAAGAAAGATATGCGAGAGACAGAGAGAAAATGAGAGAGAGAAACAGACATGCTCTCTCTCTCTCTCTCAATTAATCTATAACTAAGCTTGTTTAGTATCCCAAATATTTGACATGATCTAATGGACTGACTCTAGCCTGGAAGGTTTGATATCAAATCATACTAACACTATGTAAAGTTGATTTGCAATTAAGATGAGTTATTCTTTGAGGCATTTCATCAAACACCCTGTCCACCATTGGATCTCCCCCTTGATATGAGAAGCAGAAAACCACTCTGCTATCAAATATGAGAAGCTTCCACACCATTGGTCATTTTTGCTCAGTTCACACTTCCACACCATTGGTGTTTCGGATATCAACTATTGAATGAAAACCCATGGTTTGAATATGAACTACTAAACCAGAGGTGGGAGGGATAATGGTCCATGTAACACAAGTGCAATGGAAAGGAAAGAAATAATATGTCAGGTAGTTCAAGTTAAAGCACTCCAAAGTTTCCCTCTGAAGTTTCCCTCCAAAGTCTGAAGCACAAATTTTCAATTTTGTAAGACTAATCGCCGACTAACAGATAGTCGGTAAATAATGAATTAAAAAAATATATTAAAAGTTACAAACAAAATTCATTATTTAAAAAAAATTTAAATAAAAGTAACAAATATATTAAAATTATATTTAAATAAAAATATAAGTAATAAAATTATAAATTACAAATATTAAATTATCTTAAATATTTGTCATAATATTTTTTTTACTGAAAAATATAATAATATATTTAAAAATTTTATATTCTTATATTCTTATATTATATATATATATATATAATAAGAAAGAAAAGAAAGAAAGAAAATTAAAAATAAAAGAAGGAAAAAAAAAATTTTAAAAATTCTGAGCCAGCTCAACCCGTGTTTTTTTAGTCGCCAATTACTTTTATAAATCTCTCAAATTTAAATTAGAAATGTCTCCCTCCAAATTTAAATTAACAATAATGTTTGATTATTGTTAACCGTGTATAACGTAAAAATAATTTTAAAAAGTTGAAAAAATTAATTATTAAAAAATTAAGGAAAAATTTAAAATATGAAATAATATCAATAAGTCTTACAAATAATTGGGATATTTTGTCTTCTATTAGTACGGGTAATAATATTAAAAATTTATTGAAATGATAAATAATTGGGATATTTTGTCTTTTATTTGTGAATTTTGATTTATTCTTAATTTATTAGTGTTATTGAAATATGATGATGTAAAAAGTACAAATAGTTTAATTGTACTTTTCATCTGAAAATAATAGTCTATTTTCAGAATTTAATTTCTTTTTATAATACAATTATTACATTTTAAAAATATTAATTTATAAAAATTACCTTTTCATAGTATATTTTTTTAGAAATATCAATTGTCATAATTGTAAATTTTTTATTATTAATGGATTTAAAAAAAGGACAAAATAAGAAATTCATATTATTTTAATAATTAATTTTTTTAAAAAATTAATATTTTTGGATGGTGGGTGTACAACCTCTTAATAAAAAAAAATATTAAAATAAAAATAGGTTTACAAAGATTAAAAATTAATTTTTTTCATTTTCATTCGGCTACCAAAGATTTAGTAGCCGAAAGTAGGTTTTTAGCGACTAAAATAAATTTGGTCGGCGAAACTTGACATTTGGCGACCAAAACTTTGGTCGGGAAAGATTAAAAAATAAATTTTTTCATTTTCATTCGGCTACCAAATATTTAGTAGCCGAAAGTAGGTTTTTAGCGACTAAAATAAATTTGGTCGGCGAAACTTGACATTTGGCGACCAAAACTTTGGTCGGGAAAGATTAAAAAATAATTTTTTTTATTTTCATTCGGCTACCAAATATTTAGTAGCCGAAAGTAGGTTTTTAGCGACTAAAATAAATTTGGTCGGCGAAACTTGACATTTGGCGACCAAAACTTTGGTCGGGAAAGATTAAAAAATAATTTTTTTTATTTTCATTCGGCTACCAAATATTTAGTAGCCGAAAGTAGGTTTTTAGCGACTAAAATAAATTTGGTCGGCGAAACTTGACATTTGGCGACCAAAACTTTGGTCGGGAAAGATTAAAAATTAATTTTTTTATTTTGATTCGGCTACTAAATAATTTAGTAGCTAAAAGTACCTCTACGGCTACTAAATTTTTTTTTAGTAGCCAATTGTGATATGTTTAGCTACTAAAAATTTTTTTAGTCGCCAATTGTAATATCTTTAGCTACTAAATTTATTTTAGTAGCCAATAATCAACATTCCCCTACTAAAAAAAATTAGTAGCTAAAAAGTTGACTTTTGCCGACTAAAATTTTTTTTGGTAGCCAATTCCATGACTTTTGGCGACTAAATTGGTTTTAGTAGCTAAAAGTGGTCGGCAAAAATGCTTTTTCTTGTAGTGATAACAATAATATAAGAAAGCCAGTCAGTTGAAGTTTTACCAGAAATCATCATAGTGTCTCTCGATGCAGGACACTATGATTCCCAATAATTTCTAAGTTTCTAACCACTTACTTCCAGCCTTGCAAATCTCCTGGCACAAAGTTTCTAAGCACAAAATGTAGATGGATTCCCAATACTGTGATTTTTTTTTCTTTTTTTTGGAAATGGTGCTGAAAATTTTTACACCAATAAACTTATTCTGCAGTCTTCCCTGCACCTTTAATAAACAATAACACACAAGCATACCTATTCTACTACTATGTCAAAAATCAAGTACCACAAATGCACATTTGTAGCAGTATTTTTTTTTCCCCAAAAATGTTATGATGTCCACATTTGTGCACCAATTGTTATTTACCATCTCATGCATCATAATTGTATTGGTTTAATAGGTCTCATCACTTATGTCGATCACCAATTCAGTGGCGACACATCAATTGAGAAACAAAATATGATAAGAAAATGTGATCAGTATAGCATCATTATTTTCTTTTTTAATTAAGTACTCATGCCACAGTATCACCTTTGTTCAACTGCTGTATCACTGCAAGGGTTTGACATTGCAGATTCAGGCTCACAGCTAGAGGTAATTGCCTTAAGCAATCCATATACACAACTCCCAAATCCCAAGAGATGGATAATGAGTTATTAAAAATTACTGAGGCAAACAAAACGGAGGTACATAATGGCTGGAAATTTATATTAAATCATTTGTTGCAAATATTCTCATAATGAAGGATATGACTGGAGCTCAAACAATGTCTACATTTGATATCAGGCTACAATGAAGGCAAGGCATTCTAGGAAAGGTAACCAATTAGGCACCCTGAATTCTATTCAATGTCTTTCGCGACTGAAATAGACATGATTACATCACCAGGAACAAAAGTATTCTAAATTCCATTCTAATAGAGAGAACCAAATGTATGCATACATAAATATGTATATGAAGTAAAATATTTGAACAAACAAATAGTCTTACCTGTAAAATCCACCGAGTGGGTCGCAGCCAACACTGCCTGCCACAGCTACATTCAAGGGAGGGCCGCCAACGTGGCGAGCACCAAGTCTAGCCAAGGCCACAAGGCTGTTAGAAAGGGATCCACCGGCAGCAGCCTTGTAGCTGCAACCATCCATTGCCCGCAATACTCTACCCCTCTCCTCGTGATTCACAAGCTTTCTTGTACCCTTCTCTAACCCCAATCTATCTAAGAATTTGTCATCAACCATCCCAGAGAAATCTACCTGCCATTGAGAAAACAGGGGGGACTTTAAACATACTTGAATACAATAAACACTTCACAAATCACAACGCATATCTAGATACTTTTCAACCATTTAAAAAAATGATATTTTCTAACAAAATTGTATTAAGTTGAATTAGATTGAATGATATATGTGAGAACACCTTGCACTAGGGAAAAATAATAGTTTGAATTGAAAATCATATAGTATGTATCTATTCTATATATTCTATCATATTGAAAATCACCCATTTGATTCTAGGGTCGAGATGATACAACAAAGTAGAGGTGAGACTTAAGGCAACTGTGCATGGTTGAGTTGGAAAGCAAAAACAATTTAAACAATACTGTGGGGGCCGAATATACGGATAGATCGGAAGGGGCATGTCTTACTGACATTAACCGGACGTCCAACAAATATTAATCGGCCCCATCCTGCAAGTCTAGGATGGGCCGAATACGATACGTAAGTCGATTAATAAAGATCGTTGGGGGCCGAATATAAGAACAGGTAATGATTGAAAACCAAGCTCAGGCCCCGAGGCCTCAGGAGGAACAGCTATAAATAAAGAAGCAACGTTCTTGGAAAGGGGTAAGAAAAAAGAATACACTTCACTAAACTTAGTAAACAAGCTTTCTTAAGTAGAGGAACTGACTTGCCCGTCGGAGTGCTAATTCCGGCACCCCCGACCGGAATATCTGTCTTTGCAGGTGACTAGCTGAGAATCAAGAGCGTCTTCCCGGATCAGAAGAGTATTTCCAAAAACCACTTCCCCACAATTGGCGCCGTCTGTGAGAATACTCAAATACATCCATGGAAGGCGTGACGCAAGATCCTCCGATAGCCACCGACGAGACTATACAGAGAGACGACATCACCCCGGCAGATCTGCTCGGGAAGGAAACCGTCGCTGCGAGACGCGCCTTGAATTTTGATTCACCAGCGACTTCAGCGCAGGAGACGATGCAAGCCATCATAGAACAAGCTAAACAGAATGAGCAAAGGCTGGAAAATATGCTCGCAGAAAATGAATGCCTCCGACAAGATTTGGCCCTGGAAGTAGCAAAATCCAAAGAAGCCGCGCGCCAAGATCCCGAACGATCCCTGAGGGCAGGTAAACAACGACCTCGAGCCCGATCAAGGGAAACTGATAGCAACTCCAATTCATTATCCACGGAGCATAACAAGGGACGCTCAGACACTTCCAGCTCCTCTGAAAAAAGCCCACATATAAAGAACAAGCGCAGAAGAAGTAGTTCAGGCGAAGAGGACCGGCACGATCCTTTTATCCGACGAATTGCGAGGGCGACCCTGCCCAAGAAGTTCAAAGCTTCGTCATTTACTCTCTACGACGGAAAATCGGACCCCACCGATCATATACGTCACTACAAGCAGGCCATGATGTTGATGCAGACAATGAAGCCCTCATGTGCCGCATATTCCCCAGCAGTTTGGGGCCACTAGCTGTCAGATGGTATTACAAGCTGGAGCCGGCTTCGATCAGAAGTTTCTATCAATTGCAAAAATCCTTTAGGGCCAGGTTCATCACCAACGAGGTACAGCCGAAACAGGCCGACTCTCTCTGGGCCATGCAAATTCAACCGGGAGAAACGCTGAGAGCATATTCGGCGCGATATTGGGAGTGCTTCAATCTCGTTGACGACGCTTGCAACGACTCCATGGCCGTTACCGCCTTCAAAATGGGACTACATCCTGACAGTGCTCTTCGCAACTCCCTGACCAGAAGACCCCCCAAAACAGTCTGGGTGCTAATGAAGAAAGTCGAAGAGTATTGCAAAGTGGAAGACGATTCCCTGAGGATCAAAGCTAGTCAAGCGTCCACCAAATCGGGACCTCCTGACATTGCTCAGCCGATAAGCTCCGTGCCACCTCTGAGCCGCGAGCCACGACAACGTGCTAAACGGGACAAAAGGCGGGACTCTCGCCGATCGAGCGATCAATGCTCCCATCCGACGAATGAGCAATTACAAGTCGACAGTAGGCGCTCGAGGCGCGCCGACAAAAAGTACACGGAACTGTCAGAGCCAATCACCACTGTAATGACCAAAATCCAACACCTTCCATTCTTCAAATGGCTGTCAAAGATGGTGGGACCACCCGATACATGACGAAGGGACCGGAGGTGCAAATATCACAGAGATCACGGCCACGAAACAGAGAGTTGCTACGCATTAAAAGACCACCTGGAGGAACTGGTGCAAGACGGCCGTCTGCAGCAGTATGTGAAACAGGGAAAGCCAACCAAGGCATTAGCATTAAGGCAGGACTCTCCCCCACTTGGCGTGATCCACGTAATTTACAGCCTGCTTACACTCCCGGCCATGCACACAATTCGATCGCACCCAACTTTACAGGGGCGCCGTACTTCGACTGACCGGTCCGAAGAAGCTCCGACAATTGCCTTCAACGACTCCGACCTCAATGACGCAACGGCTTCCCACATTGATTCGTTGATCATTGGATTACGCGTAAACCGGTTCATCATTGAACGAATCCTCATAGATCCAGGGAGTAGTTCAGAGGTCATGTACTATCAAACTTTCGTCAAGCTCGGTCTCAACGAGGCAGATCTATCTCCGGCACCTCACCCACTGTTCGGCTTTAATACGAACCCGGAATACCCATTAGGCAAGGTCACATTACCTGTTCGAGCAGGGTCTAGAACGGTCGAAGTGGAATTCCTGGTCGTGAAGCTCCCCTCGCCATATGATGCTATAATGGAAAGAACCTGGCCGCATGTCATGAAGGCCGTCCCAAGCACCTACCATCAGATTCTGCGTTTCCCAACAACCCACGGCATTGAAGAAATCCGTGGTTCCTCCCAATCGGCACAAGCAGAGTTCTAATGAAAACCCTATCACTGACCCGATCTATGGGCTCTGATAACTGTAAATATATTTCGCCTCTGCAATATGAACTACTTTTCCTCGACGCTGAAAATCATATGTCGATTCCCAGTGGGGCATTTATCACAATTGGCCAATTTAAGTCTCCGGATTCGGAGCGCCCTTCGTGTATCACGATTGGCCAAACTAAGTCTCCGGATTCGGAGCCCCCTTTGGCGCATGCCGCCTTAGGGTCGATTAAGTCTCCGGATTCGGAGCCCCCTTTGGCGCTTGCCACCTTAGGGCCGATTAAGTCTCCGAATTCGGAGCGCCCTTCGTGTATCACGATTGGCTAAACCAAGTCTCCGGATTCGGGGCCCCCTTTGGCGCTTGCCGCCTTAGGGCCGATTAAGTCTCCGGATTTGGAGCGCCCTTCGTGTATCACGATTGGCCAAACTAAGTCTCCGGATTCGGAGCCCCCTTTGGAGCATGCCGCCTTAGGGCCGATTAAGTCTCCGGATTCGGAGCGCCCTTCGTGTATCACGATTGGCCAAACCAAGTCTCCGGATTCGGAGCCCCCTTTGGCGCATGCCGCCTTAGGGCCGATTAAGTCTCCGGATTCGGAGCCCCCTTTGGCGCTTGCCGCCTTAGGGCCGATTAAGTCTCCGGATTCGGAGCGCCATTCGTGTATCACGATTGGCCAAACTAAGTCTCCGGATTCGGAGCCCCCTTTGGCGCATGCCGCCTTAGGGCCGATTAAGTCTCTGGATTCGGAGCGCCCTTCGTGTATCACGATTGGCCAAACCAAGTCTCCGGATTCAAAGCCCCCTTTGGCGCATGCCGCCTTAGGGCCGATTAAGTCTCTGGATTCGGAGCCCCCTTTGGCGCTTGCCGCCTTAGGGCCGATTAAGTCTCCGGATTCGGAGCGCCTTTCGTGTATCACGATTGGCCAAACCAAGTCTCCGGATTCAGAGCCCTCTTTGGCATATGCCGCCTTAGGGCCGATTAAGTCTCCGGATTCGGAGCCCCCTTTGGTGCATGCTGCCTTAGGACTGATTAAGTCTCCGGATTCGGAGCGCCTTTCGTGTATCACGATTGGCCAAACGAAGTCTCCGGATTCGGAGCCCCCTTTGGCGCATGCCGCCTTAGGGCCGATTAAGTCTCCGGATTCGGAGCCCCCTTTGGCACTTGCCGCCTTAGGGCCGATTAAGTCTCCGGATTCGGAGCGCCCTTCGTGTATCACGATTGGCCAAACTAAGTCTCCGGATTCGGAGCCCCCTTTGGCGCATGCCGCCTTAGGGCCGATTAAGTCTCCGGATTCGGAGCGCCCTTCGTGTATCACGATTGGCCAAACCAAGTCTCCGGATTGGGAGCCCCCTTTGGCGCATGCCGTCTTAGGGCCGATTAAGTCTCCGGATTCGGAGCCCCCTTTGGCGCTTGCCGCCTTAGGGCCGATTAAGTCTCCGGATTCGGAGTGCCCTTCGTGTATCACGATTGGCCAAACCAAGTCTCCGGATTCGGAGCCCCCTTTGGCGTATGCCGCCTTAGGGCCGATTAAGTCTCCGGATTCAGAGCGCCCTTCGTGTATCACGATTGGCCAAACCAAGTCTCCGGATTCGGAGCCCCCTTTGGCGCATGCCGCCTTAGGGCCGATTAAGTCTCCGGATTCAGAGCCCCCTTTGGCGCATGCCGCCTTAGGACTGATTAAGTCTCCGGATTCGGAGCGCCTTTCGTGTATCACGATTGGCCAAACTAAGTCTCCGGATTTGGAGCCCCCTTTGGCGCATGCCGCCTTAGGGCCGATTAAGTCTCCAGATTCGGAGCCCCCTTTGGCGCATGCCGCCTTAGGGCCGATTAAGTCTCCGGATTCGGAGCCCCCTTTGGCGCATGCCGCCTTAGGACTGATTAAGTCTCCGGATTCGGAGCGCCCTTCGTGTATCACGATTGGCCAAAGTCTCCGGATTCGGAGCCCCCTTTGGCGCATGCCGCCTTAGGACTGATTAAGTCTCCGGATTCGGAGCGCCCTTCGTGTATCACGATTAGCCAAACAAAGTCTCCGGGATTCGGAGCCCCCTTTGGCGCATGCCGCCTTAGGGCCGATTGAGTCTCCGGATTCGGAGCACCCTTCGTGTATCACGATTGGCCAAACAAAATCTCCGGATTAGGAGCCCCCTTTGGTGCATGCCGCCTTAAGGCACGAACAAAAAATATTGATAATTGATCCTGTGTAACATGCTGGAACAGATCATGCATTCGAAGTAATGAGCCTTAGTACACAAGCAACATTCCAAAATTCAGAATAACACGCAAATAGATTTAAAATAAAACCATTTATTTGATTAAACAGTTGTTACATGAATACAACCCGCATTCGAACATTACAATATCGAAAGCAAAAAGGGGACAAAACGCGCCGGTAAAGCAGCATCGCCGGATCGACGACTGTCACCTTAGACCCCTCCACAGCGTGCACTACCTTGAACCAGTTATGCTTAAGCCCGCGACTTGCATAAACGCCAAATTGCCCCTGACACCATTGACAATGTCAAGGCAAAGATCCAGGACAAGGAAGAATGAACTTGACAGTTGTTGACTCTCCTTTCGGGGTGATCTGCTTCGACGACGTGGAGACTCACAGATCTCAAGCCCTTCGCTTGGAGACTCACAGAACTCAAGCCCTTCGGATGATCTAACTCCTTCACGGATAGGTTTTCTGTCGCAAACCATCTCAACACCGAACTTGACCGAAATTTGAATGTAACCAAAATCACCATACCAGACAAAGAATGATGAGTCAAATGGGATTACTGGTGCGAAGCGCCCATTCCTTTTATTCTCAGCAACGATTGCGATCTCGAGGTCCCAACCCCGAGAAAATTTTATTAACTCCCAAAAACGCATTGGTTAAAAAAAAAAAAAAACAAGCGTCGATTGACATTCGCCACGACCATCCCGACGGCTGGCCAAAACGCGCGCTGGCTCGGCC
Organism: Camellia granthamiana; assembly: GCA_036172215.1. Taxonomy (NCBI): domain Eukaryota; kingdom Viridiplantae; phylum Streptophyta; class Magnoliopsida; order Ericales; family Theaceae; genus Camellia; species Camellia granthamiana. Next base: position 41,083,190 of record CM069903.1, on the reverse strand, counting down.
AAAGCAAAATAACTTTATTAAAAATGGTCGGCCAATATTCACATGCCGATCACCGTCGACCAGCCCATTAATACAACTGCTCAAGCGTCAATACGCTCACCCAAATCGGAGATAAATGGCCGTTGAAACAGCCTCAATAACGCCCTAACGGTCGCCGGGGACGTGTCGGCCCTGCCCACGTGCGGATATTGTCGGTAGGCCCGCGCCTTGCCGGGCAGTTAACGGCTATCTGGGTCGGGCAACATCTAGACATTCAAACATTTGAGCAACACGAAATACACATATGCCGAATATGAATGACAATGAAACAACTTTTATTTAATAAAACAATAAGTTACATAGTTTCGAACACGCTCTGCATTCCAATCTTAAGATTATAAAATTCATACGGCGTCACCCTCATCCTCACTCTTCTCGATCTCAAAGGCACAAAACGGAAAATCTCTATTCCTGTAGCGTGGTGATGCCGAATCAATTCCTGACGCTCGAAGAGTTTCTGCGGCTTGAGATGCCTTGATCCAATCGTGCCTGAACCCGCGGTTTTCACATCGGCATACTTCTTCAGCCAGCGTCTCCCTGGTTTTCTCGATTCCCACCTTTCGGCCCTCGTAGAAACCTTTTTCGTAGGCCCTCCCCTTCGCACTCTCTATTGCGAACATACTAGCCGTCTCTCGATCGGCAAGTGCGGAGCTGATAAGCCGACTCGTAACCCTCTCTTCCACAATTGGGTTCGCGTGCGCGGTGGGTTGTGCCTGAGCCGCCTTGGCCTTCCTTAGTTCCCGCTTGGCCGCTTCCACGCGGGCCTCCAAACTTCGAATACGTTCGTCCTTCTTCTCCATCTCTTGACGGGCAGCACGCAGACGCATGCCGACTTCATAAGCAGTGTAAAGCCCCTTCACTGCGCCGTGAATGCCCTTGCGAAACACTTCGTAATCCTGTCGACCCAGCATCGATTTCTGAACCTCAGGCGAAAATATTTGTCGGGCAAAGTCGACTGCTACATCTGGATCTCGAACGATCGAGTCCGCCTCTGTCATGGGTCTATTCTTCACGAATACCGCGAAGCTTAATGGGTACGGTTTCGCGTCGGACCTTCCCTCGACTCGGGACTGTGGAGCCTTACCCTGCGACTGCTTTTCTCGCCTAGGCGATCTACTGCGACGTCGGGGAGACTGACACCTCTCACGACCCCTGGCACTCCTACTTCCTGCCCGCGAGGGTTCACCACCCCGATTCATATCTCCACTAAGCTCAGCCAGGGTCTTCGCTTCCCCTTTGCTGTTGAAGAAAAGTCGGTTCGACATCCGCGCAATCAGTCTTCCCCCAAGAGCTCAGCTCAGTTGTCTACCAAGCTCATAAAGGATGTATGTTTCCTTGTTTATGCTTCACAGAGGCAGCGCGTTCGAGGCGATCTCATTAATTGGAGACCCTGAATCGCCCAACGCCGGCTAAGTCAACGGCAGGGGCACGATTCTACCATAGTCCAATCTATCCCGCCAAGTACCCCAGCCGGCCCTCGACCCCGCAGGGACTGCCTGGGGCAAGGGCAGATTCATCAATATAGCCGGCTGACTCACCAATATATCCGACTCAAGTACCCCAGCCGGCCCTCGACCCCGCAGGGACCGCCTGGGGCAAGGGCAGATTCATCAATCTAGCCGGCTAAAATACCCCATCCGGCCCTCGACTCCGCAAGGACCGCCCGGGGCAAGGGCAGATTCACCAATCTATCCGGCTCAGAGACCCCAGCCGCCTCTCGAATTGACAGTTCATAATTCGAATCCAGTCGGCACGGAGAAGACAAATCAATGTTGACACAGGATATTCAATCCTTAAAGCAATTTTACACAAAGAAGACAAATCAATGTTGACATAGGATATTCAATCCCTAAAAGTTGAAACTCGGCAATCAATCCCTAAAAGCTGAAACTCGGCAACAATTTCACGCAAAGTAGCAACAGGCTTTGAGCGAAACTCAGCAAAATGTTCCATTAACATAATCACACAAATTGTGCACAGGAAGTAGTGGCATTACAAGGAGATGTTCATTGATAAATTGCGTACAAGTTAGTAACCAATTTATACATGAAAACTACCCTGAACCAACAAAACCCAACCAAACAGATAAAAAAAAAAAAAAAAAAACAATAATAATAATTAGGAAACGCCTCCCAAATCATTCCTCGGTGTCGGATTCAAGCGGCTCGACATCCACTTGCTCATAAGGAATTGGCAAATCCGATGTAACCCCAGCGGCAGCAAGGGCTTTGAGCCACCAATGTTTGAACCCCCGATTCTCAAACTTGGGAACTTCATCAACATATTCAGCGAAAGCGGCGCTCTTTCCCGCCTCGAAAGCATCAGATTCGGCTTTCTCCTTGGCCGCCTTCAGCTCCTCCAGCTGAGCCTCCGCCTGGGCAAGTTCGTCCTTTGAGAGTTTGAGCGATTCCTCACTCGCATTCGCTCTAGCCTTAGCGTCAGATCGAAGCTGTTCAGCGGAGCGAGCCCTCTCCTTCTCCGCTTCGGCTCGCGCGCTCTCCATTGCGGCCCTCATTTTTTCAAACTCCGCTCTACTCTTCTGACCTTCCACTTCGGCTTGCAAACGGTCAACCCTGCCAAGAGCATCATGCAGGCGGCGGCCCAAGTCGGCAATCCTGCCGACGGTCTGCAAGAATAAGGGATCATTAGATACCTTTATAAAAAATAAATTCAGAAATAAATATAAGATTCCTACCAGGAGTGCCGACTGCGCAGATAAGGCTATGGCCAAAATATCCGGCACGGCGGAAAAGGCTGCACTATCAGCCGGCAAGGAAATTGAAGCCGCCAAGCTCAACGCAACGGCCGGATCCTCAATGGTAGAAGCATTGGAAGAAATTGGCGTATCTCTGATCTTTGGCTGAATAACAAAAGGAGCGACCACGTCCGATTCCTCGAAGCGAGGCCGTTTGTCAGGACTAGCTTCTGAACTGGCTTCCCCCTCGGCGCTGCGTTTTTGGCCGCGCTCCTCCGGAATTTGCCGTTCTTCAATGGCCTGCTGTTCACCCCCTTTTTCCGTTTCAACCGGCGTAACCTGAACCAGCCCTTCAACAATGAGTACGGAGGCCTTAGGCAAGCTGGGATCAGATTCGCCGGCCTCGGCCTTTTGTCGAGCAGCCATTCGCTCGGCGTTTCTCCTACGCGCCATTTGTGAAAGGCTTTCCTTCGCCATACCTTCGAAGAAATCGCCGGGTAGGCCGCCCAAATTCGCGAAAATGTCTCCGGAAGAGACTTCTGCCCGACCCGACGCGGATGGTGAAGGCTGATCGAGTCCGGCAGTCTCAAAGGCTGAGCGCACGGCCTCGTCAACTTCTTCGGCCTCCTCGGTGAATTCTCTCGCCGGATCGGCAACCGCTTGTATTTCCGGCTCTGCGTCTCGCCCCAAATCAGAATCCTCGAGACCGATTTGCCTGAGGTTCTTGTAGCTGGGGAAGATAAGAGCCGAGAGCTGCTGATCGCCGGATGGAATCGGAATGTTGTCCGCAGCCGAGAACGTGGTGTAAGTGGGCTCGTACCGAAGTAAAATGTGGGCGGCTCTCCCCTGTTTTTGCACGTTTGGGCGGCCAAAGTAGTCGAGTGCAATCTTAATATCCCTAAGGACCGCTTCGTCAGCGCAAGTCAGAATCTTCTTCAATTTATTACCTGCAAAAGAGGAGTGATTAAGGAAAGAAAGCCGATTAAAAGATAAACCATTAAACACAAGATACTACGTGGCAACCTGGGTCACCCTTATGTCTGGGGATGGGGTCTAGGCGATCCTCGCCTTCAGCGAACTCCCAATTACCTCGGACATTGACCATTACATCGTCAACCCTCTTACCAGAGCTGGCAAGCATAGTCACCAAATGATGGTCAGTATCCTTGGCCCTAAGGAAGTACCGACCCAGCCGACCAGAGGATTTGGCCAAAGCATAGCAGTGCCGAATAGCCGGAATTCCAAGATTGATCCTAAGACGCCGATTCAGCTCTATAACACCCATAATGATTCGAAAGAAATTTACGTTGGGCTGAGAAGGAATCAGACTCCAATAGCGAAGGACAGCCCTAAGTAATGGGTGTAGGGGGAAACGGACTCCGCCTTCCGCTATGGACAAGAGGGGGAATACGATTGTATTCTGATCCTCCCTTTCCATGTCCAGAGTACTGTCCATTACAAGAGCTAGATGGACGTCATTGGGAATGGAAAAATGTCGCCGGAATTCAAAAATGCGACTCTCAGAAAGGAGGTCCTTCAGGTGTTTAGCCATTTCGACGGAGGTCTAAGGCTTCGCCGAAAGTAAAAAATGATAAACAAAGAAAGGGGAAGAAGACTTACGAGGAGCAGATGAGGCAAAGGTAGACGGACGAAAGTTGTAGAAAATGCGGGTGAGAGAAGAGATGCGCGCTGGCGGTCCAAACGTATCAGATGATCAACGAAATGTGCTCCAGAAAGGGACTGACGTTTCAAATCGCAATAAATGCGAGGGACGCATGAATGAAGCGGGAAAGTGTAATGATAAACGAAATGGCGTGCGTTTTCTGACATTTTCTGACGACTTGGGATATGCGAAGCCTCCTGATCTCAGGGGCTTTTCGAATTCTAAACCAAACACGCCGATTAACTACCATCAATAGGGAGTTCGGGGAGCAATTGTGGGAGCCGAATATACGGATAGATCGGAAGGGGCATGTCTTACTGACATTAACCGGACGTCCAGCAAATATTAATCGGCCCCATCCTGCAAGTCTAGGATGGGCCGAATACGATACGTAAGTCGATTAATAAAGATCGTTGGGGGCCGAATATAAGAACAGGTAATGATTGAAAACCAAGCTCAGGCCCCGAGGCCTCAGGAGGAACATCTATAAATAAAGAAGCAACGTTCTTGGAAAGGGGTAAGAAAAAAGAATACACTTCACTAAACTTAGTAAACAAGCTTTCTTAAGTAGAGGAACTGACTTGCCCGTCGGAGTGCTAATCCCGGCACCCCCGACCGGAATATCTGTCTTTGCAGGTGACTAGCTGAGAATCAAGAGCGTCTTCCCGGATCAGAAGAGTATTTCCAAAAACCACTTCCCCACAAATACTAAATTAAATATATATTTTCTTCTAAATCCAAACAACCCAACAGAGAAAAAACGAAAACATTCAAAAACCCAACCATAAGAACATAAATGACCAATTTAATCCTAGGGTTTTACTAAATCTCAAAAACCCATCAACTAAACCACAAATTGCAAACAACCCAACAGAAAAATTTTAGCAGATTGTATAGGTAAACAAAAGTAGATTAGATTTTTGAGAAGCCCAAGAGACATTTTATCAAACAGTTTGAAGGCAAGAGAAAGAGAGAAAAAAAAAAAAAAAATTGAAAAGCCATAACAACTTCCCAAACCAACAATTCATGGGGGGCAACGAGCCATTAGATTTTAATGGGTTTTGATTTATATATATGGATATATATACACACACAAAGAAGACTAGAAGAGGAAGAAACAGAGTGGTAGAAGAAGATTTCAATGAAGAAACGATTTCAATGAAGAAAAACATTGATGGTTCTATCAATACCCAGAAAAATGGTGTAGAAGAAGACCTAATCACCAACCTAGATTTTGTGTCAAAATGCGAACTGCACAGAGAGAGAGAGAGCTTGCAATCGGTGCTCCAGTTGTCAGCGACCGTGAGGAGAAGTGGCGGAGGCACGACTGGTGGAGCGGCAGTGAGAGAGGGAGGGGAGAAGAGCAGCGGAGAGGCAGAGGCAGAGGGAGAGGGCGAGAGACGCTGAAGAGAGAGATAGAGGCGCTGGTCTGTTGTCTGGCAACCAAATATATATATATATATATATTACACCATTATCGACTAAACACTTTTAGTCGCTAATTATTTTTTAATCCATCTCAAATTTGAAATCTGTCTCCACATATTTTAGGTTTTTGGTGACTAAAATATTCTTTTGTCGCTATAAATATACTTTTGGCGACCAAACTTTTGGTTGCCAAAGATAAAAACTAATTTTTTTTTTTCATTCGGCTACTAAACAATTTTAGTAGCTAAAACTAACTATACGGCAACAAAAATATTCTTTTGTTGCTGAACTTTTACTTTTGGTGACCAAATTTTTGGTCGCCAAAGATAAAAATAATTTTCTTCTTTTCATTCGGCTATTAAACAATTTTAGTAGCTAAAACTAGCTCTACGTCTACTAAAATTCCTTTTAGTTGCCAATTGTGATATTTTTAGCTACTAAAATTTTTTGTAGTCGCCAATTGTAATATTTTTAGCTACTAAATTTTTTTTAGTCGCCAATAATCAATATTCCCCGATTAAAAAAAATTAGTAACTAAATATTTGACTTTTGCCGACTAATATTATTTTTGGTAGCCAATTCTGTAACTTTTGGCAACTAAATTTTTTTTAGTCGCCAAAAATAGTTGCCAAAAATATATTTTCTTGTAGTGTAAGTAAATTTTTCTTAAAAGTAAATTCGTAGTTATTTTGGATAAATAATTATATAGTGCAGCTCAATAGCATAGTTTTCACTAGTAAAAGTGAAACCTTTTGTGAGGTTGTTCTTAGAATGATTATTTCCTTTGATTAAAATTGTCTAATTGATTAGGACAGAAAAAAACAAAAAGAAAAAAGATTGTATACTAAATATTGGGCCTGTTAAATTTTAATTTAAAAAAAAAAATTATTAGGCCACCTACTAAGGTCTCAATGATTTTTCGGTTGTCCGAGAGTGTGGTCACACGGTGTTCCATAATAGCATGATTGGTAGAGAAAGTGAAATATTAATTATTTGTATTGGAAAATGCTATAGGCCTCAAATTTTCTACCAAACAAATGACCAAATATCTCACATGGGTGTGAGGAATTGCAGACCCTGCACTCATGTGAGACATTTGGTCATTTATTTGGTAGAAAATTTGGTATCTCTAGCATTATCCATTTGTATTGGGTGATTGAGCGATATAAAGAGATAAAATAAATAGTAATTAATGAGGGAATATGACCAATAATCACGTGATACTTCAAAATTATTGTATAATTTTCCGATCCGAAGCTTAACCAATACTATCTTTTATTTTTTTATTTTGGTTCTTTAAAATACTACAAAACTCAGGGGAAGAAAAAATGGTTAAAAAAAAGTAGCTATTAGTTCTTTGCGTGGCATTATAAAAAGAAGAAGAATGAGCTTTGAGGTGATCAGGATTCTGTTGACCTTATTGTTTTATCAGACAATGACGTAATAGAAACATTATATTAAGGTTATAATAATTGTGGAATACTTTAAACTTAAATGAGTAATGTTAGGGATACAAAATTTTCTACTAAATGAATGATCAAATGTCTTACATGGGTGACCCCACACCCATGTAAGACATTTAGTCATTCATTTGATAGAAAATTTGAGACCAATAGCATTTTTCAACTCAAATTAGTGATAGACTTTTGAAATGTTTGTGCTGTGCCTATTCTTGTTGTGTAGGCCCATCATTTAACTGCCATCAACAGGGGGGAAAATGAGAAATATTCATTCAATCTGTTATGCTAACTTTAAAAAATTTTTATGACTGTACAGGGCGCAAATATTCGTCGCTTTCGTACTCTTCGTATCTAGGTTTCGCTGCTTTCCAAATAACCTGAGAATACAAAGACGGTGAGCTACCTGGCGGTGTGCAGTCGGAAAACCCCTCCGAAGGTCAAGTTAGCACACTTAGAGAAAGAGAGAAGGAGAAGGAGAGAGAGGAAACAAAGGGGTAGGTAGTTCTGATAACCAGAAATTCTAGACCTATGCATGGAGGCGCAGCATTGTTTATATAGTTTCCGTGCGCTCTTCTTTGTTTGTCCTCCTTCTGATGCGTGGATATTTTCCCCTCTTTTAACTTCTTTCATGTGTAAGTGCAAATATTTCAAAACACCAAATGGCCAAACCGCCTAACGGTATTGATGTGTACGGACGGAAAAATCTCCTTCCTGTAATCCAAATACGCCATGTAGCGTCTCTTACCGAGCTATGCCAAGCATGACACCCCAGTGTTCCCTCAGGGCCGTGTTACCTGCCTAGTCTCGTCGGACAAACCTATGTGCGGGCTCAATCAAACTCTACAGTTCGTAACGAGCTTTCGCTCGGTTGATCCTGGTCTTCTGAGGACAAATTCCATCCAACTTAGCAAAATGCACATCTCTTAACCGGGCTAAGACCTTGGTCCAGTACGTATCCAATATTTGACCGTGTTCAAGCCTCGGTCGATCATGGCGCCTCATTTTGTCCAAGCAAAGACTTTGACTAAGGCCCAAACTAGCTCGGCCCATATCAGGTCATAAATCTCCCTCTCAATTGTCTCTTAATTCCGTTCGCGCTAGCCTGGTCGGGATTACATTCACTAGCCAAGCTTGTTTCCTTGCTCGAGTCCACCATTCCAAATCAGTTCACTATCTTCTATCGTGCTAATCCTCATGCTCGGTCTACAACCTGCTCGGTCAACGATTTGACTTTTTAACCCGTCTTTTCAAGACTGACACCAGTTTCATCATAGACACGTGTCATTCCCCAATTTGCCCCGTATTGCCAATCTAACTGTTCCACACCGTCTTTCGAAATTCAAACTTTAGCACCATTTCTTATTCCATATACATAACTGTGGGGAAGTATTTTGAGATGATGTGACGTGGCTAAGGTGATGCTAAGGTGTCAGCTGAGTTGCCATGTAGGCAGATCATGTTTGCCTAGATGCTTAGGGCATTGTCGAGATATTCTATGGGGATACCAAAATCTGAGATATTTGGATAGAGGACTAGAGTTCTAGATGACATCAAGCTACCTATTTGGATAGAGATGAGACTCTTGAGGGAGTTTATCTTAGTCTGAATAGTGTGAGTTATGATAGATGTTATCCTTGTAAAGGATAAAGTCCCATGAAGTAAGACTTCTAGGGGAAGTTGGACACTAATCATTATAAAAGTAAGGTACCCTCGTGGGTCTGAGGTAAGTTATTTCTTGTGAGTTTAAGCACAATTTGCTATCTTTGAGAGATATTGATTACTGACTTGATCATCGAACTGTCCCCGGGTGGATAAACCACCGTCGGATTCTTATCTTCTTGTGCAGGTTGTTGGGCTTAATCTATTTTACCGGTGCTCTCCAGCTAAGTTCCCCCTCTTGGTTGTGTGGTCGGAAATCAACACCCACAATTTGGTGCCGTCTGTGGGAACTTAGTAAGGATAGATGGCCAACAACAGACATGAAGTGAGTATTGGAGACGACATCCACAATGAGGAATAGGGGCTTGTGGATCCTAACACTGAAGGAATGGACCATAACGGAAAAGTGCAAGAAGTGAATCCTAAGGCGAATAATGTCGCCAAAGGCCGAGAAGGGAACAAGAAGGGTAGCCGAGATGAGTACTACCGTGAAAGTCACCTTCATGTATAAAGGGACAGATGTCGAAGAAAAGACGAGGAAACTGAAAGACATGGCAAATAAGTTGATAGCAAATAAGTTGATAGATCTACAGACAGTGGTCAACCTCATGATGCAGAACAACGTGATACAGCCGACATCCCCATTATAGGACATACCGGCACCAACAACCAAAACTAGTGCCTAGAAGACAAGATCTTGGCCTAGATGATTAGGTCTGAGAAGAGAAGAGCTCAGCTTGAGTGAGCATATCCTAGATCCCAGATTCTAGAAGACAAGATCTCGGCCAAGATGATTAGGTCCGAGAAGACGAGAGCTCAGCCTGAGTGAGTAGATCCTAGATTCCAAAAGACAAGATCTCGGCCTAGATGATTAGGTCCAAGAAGACGAGAGCTCAACCTAAGTAAGATGATCCTAGATTCCAGAAGACAAGTTCTCAACCTAGATGATTAGGTTCGAGAAGACAAGAGCTCAGCCAAAGTGAGAAGATCCCAGATCCATAAGACAAGATCTTGGCTTAGATGATTAGGTCCGAGAAGACAAGAGCTCAACTCAAGTGAGCAGATCCCAGATCCAAAAGACAAGATCTTAACCTAGATGATTAGGTCCAAGAAGACAAGAGATTAGCTCAAGTGAGCAGATCTCAGATCCTGGAAAAGAACATCTCGGACAAGAGCTCAACCTAAGTGAGCAGATCCCAAATCTAGAAAACAAAGATCTCGGCTTAGATGCTTAGGTCCGAGAAGACGAGAGCTCAGCCTGAGTGAGCAGATCTTAGATTCCAGAAGATAAGATCTCGACCTAGATGATTAGGTCCGAGAAGAGAAGAGCTCAGCTTGAGTGAGTAGATCCCAGATTCTAGAAGACAAGATCTCGGCCTAGATGATTAGGTCTGAGAAGACAAGAGCTAAACCTGAGTGAGCAAATCCTAGGTTCTAGAAGACAAGATCTCAACCTAGATGATTAGGTCTGAGAAGAGAATAGCTCAGCCTAAGTGAGCAGATCCTAGATTCCAGAAGACAAGATCTCGACCTAGATGATTAGGTCTGAGAAGAGAAGAGCTAAGCCTGAGTGAGCAGATCCTAGATTCCAGAAGACAAGATCTCGGCCTAGATGATTAGGTCCGAGAAAACGAGAGCTAAGCCTAAGTGAGCAAATCCTAGATTCCAGAAGACAAGATCTTGACCCAGATGATTAGGTTCGAGAAGAGAAGAGCTCAGCCTAAGTGAGTAGATCTCAGATTCCAGAAGACAAGATCTCGGCCTAGATGATTAGGTCCAAGAAGATGAGAGCTCAGCCTGAGTGAACAGATCCTAGATTCTAGAAGACAAGATCTCGACCTAGATGATTAAGTTCGAGAAGAGAAGAGCTCAGCCTGAGTAAGTAGATCCCAGATTTTACAAGACAAGATCTCGGCCTAGATGATTAGGTTTGAGAAAAGAAGAGCTCAATCTAAGTAAGTAGATCCCAGAAAACAAAAAGGAAGCACACAAAATCAAACTAAAGTTGGCCAGGTTCCACTTGTCGGCAGAAGGCCATCTATACAGAAGGGTTTTTACTGGACCTTTATTACGATGTGTATATCCTTCCTAGGTGGAAGACTTTTTATACAAGGTCCACAAAGGAGTATATGGAAGCCATGCAGGGGGCAGATCGCTTACCTACAGAGTTATGTCACAGGGATTCTGGTGGCCCTACATGCAAAAGGATGCCGAAGCCTATATAAAAAAGCGTGAAAATGCTATTGAAATCCATGATTATGCGATAAGACTGAAAAGTCTTATGACGATGTTCCTCTGGCAAACATGACGAATAACTAAGACTTGCCGAGATGGTAGAGTTGAACTAAGATTGCGATGTTTCAGTATGAAACATGACGAATAACGTAGACTTGCCATGCTGGTAAAGTTAAACTAAGTTTGCGATGTTTTGGCATGAAACATGACGAATAACTTAGACTTGCCATATGGTAGAGTTGAATTAACACTTGCCATATGGTAGAGTTGAACTAAGTTGGCGATGTTTCTGAAAGAAATATGACGAATAACTTAGACTTACCATATAGTAGAGTTGAATTCAACTTGCCTATGGTAGAGTTGAATTTAACTTGCCTATGGTAGAGTTGAACTAAGTTGGCGATGTTCCCTTAGTGAACATGACGAATAACTTAGACTTTCCAAGATGGTAGAGTTGAACTAAGTTTGCGATGTTTCAGTATGAAACATGACGAATAACTTAGGCTTGCTATGCTGGTAAAGTTGAACTAAGTTTGCGATGTTTCGACATGAAACATGACGAATAACTTAGACTTGCCATATGGTAGAGTTGAATTAACACTTGCTATATGGCAGAGTTGAACTAAGTTGGCGATGTTTCCGAATGAAACATGACGAATAACTTAGACTTACTATATGGTAGAGTTGAACTCAACTTGCCTATGGTAGAGTTGAACTAAGTTGGCGATGTTTCCGAATAAAACATGACGAATAACTTAGACTTATCATATGGTAGAGTTGAACTCAACTTGCTTATGGTAGAGTTGAACTAAGTTGGCGATGTTTCCGAATGAAATATGACAAATAACTTAAACTTGCCATAACGGCAGAGTTGAACTAAGTTTGATCTAGTTAGATTAACAGAGATATCGAGGTGGAAAACCTCGGCTAAGATTTGTTTGAATCAAACTTTAGCAAAATTGAAGATGCATGCTTAATGTGAACATAAGTGATACTTAGGTTCACATTAGGGGGTAGGATGTAGGAATAAGGAATGGGCTTGACACTTGTTGAAATTTACAAGTTGGAGTCAGCCGAGGTATCCAGATGAAGGAAGCAGGAATAGGCTTGACATTTGTTGAAATTTTTGAAAAATTTACAAGTTAGAGTCAGCCGAGGTATCCAGATGAGGGGACACTCGAGTTATTGGTTACCCAAGATCACCAACTAGGTTGTCAAACCTGGAAATGTTGGAAGATTGAAGTCTTGATAAAAGACAAGAAGTTCAAGTAAGGAAGCAATACTTGTTGAATGTTATTCAAAGAATTTTTATAAAGTGCCCGTTGGTCGAGATCACAATAAAAGGTGAACTCCAAGGTAAGTTGGTCCGAGGTGACCAACTAAGGGTGCACTCAAGATGAAGTGGATCCGAGGTGGTACATGTCAGATCTGTTCTAACTCGAAGTGATTATGCAGTTAAAGTGTACTTGGGAGAAGTACAAAAATATTCTAAGTATGGAATCATACAAGATAGTAAAGATAGAGACAAACATTTAGTAAAAAAGAGGACTTACATTAAAAAAGACAACTTGTTGAGATACAAAAAAAGGCACCTTGGCTAGAAGCAAAACAAGATGTCAAGATGGAATCTGACTCCACCCTCGATGATAGATACTATAGGGAAGGGCATATATGTCTCTTCAGGTATCATGGAATCCTCCTCCCCAGCCAACCTTAGATGAACGTCGGCTGGAATGGAAAATTCATGACGGAAGTATTCTAGTTTATTGGAGGAGTCTACCCTCCATTTGAACATCCTTATGACCTCGACTAGGGCTATTTTGGCAAGGAAGGTTGGACTGTATGTATTAAAGACCTTAGCAAAACCCTAAGGAATGCTGGTTAACAGTTTTAGGGTTCTGAGGAAGGTTTGGGGGCAAAATTTGTTCCAGTTTTCCTAAGTGTGATTCTAGCAAATCCCAAACCTAAGTCTCTGCAAATGTACAAGATTTAGAGGCTGTAATCTGCTAACAAGCAAGAACAGACAGAAGAAACAAGTCTAAAAAACATGAAACAGTGATCAAAGATTCAAGAATACGAGAAAAATAGAGCATTGACAGATTCAAGGTATGAACAAAATTGACAGAATTCGGTGATAGTGTGCCATAAGATATGTGTCAAATACAAAAAATGTGGAGATGGGCTCAAGAACATGAATGACAAAATATGAGTCAAAGCAAGCGAATGCATGTAGAACAATAGGATTCGAATATGAATACAAGATGGCAATGTAGATGTAGATGTAGATATAGATACCGTGTGTAATGTGTAACAATCCACAAAAGGAATGTATTTGAAAATAGGACTTAACGTCTGAGCCAGTGAAGTAAACGCTGGAATGAGATTCACCGGAGTCAGACAATGCTCTAATCGGAATGGAACTACTGAGTGCACGTCGGAAGTAGTGACCAGAGTTGTAATAGAAAAAGCTTTGAAGGAATGGCAATGGAGACTTCTAGAGAGAGAGTGAAGGAAGGTTTGTCCAAAAACGAAAGGTGGCAAAACATTATGTAACTGCCTTGGATGACGTGCTAGTAAGGCGACGTGGGTAGCTTTGATGTGATAGAGTGACGCGTGACTGATACAAACCAATGAGGTGATGACATGATTATCTCGGTTGACATGTTGATCTTGGTTAAGATGATGATCTTGGTTGGGATGTTGATCTCGGTTAAGATGTTGAATTTAGATGGGACAAAACTTGTTTTTTCTTTGTTCCTGATGAGTGGATACTAGGGTGTAGACACCCTATTTTTGACCACCCATAAGACTTGGGCGCCACTGATTGATCACTTGATGATGAAAGTTGTGCTATGCAAATGTTCGATTTCTTCAGTAAGGAGAGCTCTAAATCCCAACCTTATACCCCATTTTGGACCAAAACTATTTTGACCAAAACTATTTTAGATCTTAAAACCCTTCTTTTAAAATATTTTTGAAAATGTTTCTACGATGTTCCGAGGCTCATATTTCGTTAGAAATTACACTTTTCGGTAAACTGAGTAAGGACAAAGTGGAAATAAATGGAAGAGAGGTGAACTCTTTCAAAAATCTTTTAAAACATCCTATTTAGAGGTTTGGAGTTAAAGAAAATAGGACGAGAGGAAAGAAAACTAGTTGGGGAAATAGTTGGGCATGAAACTGTTGAGAGAGAACTGAGTAGTCTTCACTAAATCAGGCCTATCCTTTTGTACACTTGGACTTTAGTTATGAGGCCACCACCATTGGAAAGTGGACTTCTGGGGCTTCATTTTACACTCAAGAATCTCCTAAAGCCGAGTTCGGATGAGGGAGATATGACTGTTTGAAGTTAGGCATCAATCCGATTAAGACAAAACTGAGCAACCTTTACTAAAATAGGCATATCTCTTTTATAGGTGAGACTGCCACCATTGGAAAGTAGACTTCCGTAGATTTAATTTAGACTTAAGAATGACCTGAAACCAAGTTCGGATGAATGAGATATACCCATTTGAAGTCGGGCCCAGAAGCAGATTTTTGATAGCCGGCAGATGGTCGGTCGGCCACCATTGATGGCCAGCAATGCACATTTCTGGCCAGCCGGCCACCTACCGGCCACTAGTGTAAAATCCAGATATTTTTACCAGCTGTTTCCACAAAGTTCCAGCCGTCCCTTTTTAGATATTTTCGACCTAAGGCTCATATTTTCTATATATAAAGGGCCTCTCTTCTTGCTTTCAAGGTTAGAAACATTTAGGAGTGAGGAAATAATTTTGAAAAATATCCTCTCTCTCTACAATTCTCTCTCTCTCTTGCAACTTGCATAGCCTTTGCCTAAACACTCTAAACCAAACCTAGAGAGCATCTTGCTGAGGTGATTTGAGCTTAAATTTGAGCTCTTGAAGCACTTGAGAGTGTGAAATTGTTGGTTTATGGCTTAAGGGTTCATTCCTCTTCAAGAGGTATACTTTCTCTTGCCTTTGTACCATCTTTACACCACTTATTTTTCATCTTTTCTTGTTGTTTTTAAGCTCTTTAAAACCTATTTTTATGGGCTAAAGCTTGTTGTTTAAGGCTATTAAAGGTAGAGGGGTTAATCACCCTTCTTTGAACCTTGTTATCCCATCTCTTCATCAACTTTTTTTTGAGCTTTTTATCACTGATTTTCAGAGGTTTTTGGAGGCTAAAAAAGTAGTTTTGAAGTCCAAAAAATGGAGGGGTTAGCCACCTCTCCTTTGGCTTGTTTACTAGCTTAAATTACTCCATGTTTTAGCTTATTATTTTAGCTACTTTTGTCTTCATTCTTCATTCCAGCACATTTTTGTACAATTTTTGGACTATAAAAACTCTGTATTTTTGGGCTAAAGCTTGAGTTTTAAGGCCAATAAAGGTTGAGGGGTGGTTCGCCTTTCTTTACACCTTGGTGTTCAAGGCCTTTACCATTGTGTTTCCCACCTTTGACACCATCTTTTTTTGAGCTTTTAAACACTATTTTCAGAGTTATTTCAGTGGTCACAATCATGTTTTAAAGTCCAAATTTGGAGGGGTTAGCCTCCCCTTCTTGTGTCTTGCTTACTATCCTAGTTTATGCCATGTTTTAGCATGTTAATCTAGCTTTTGTTAGCTCAATTCTAGCATGTATTAGGATTGTATTAGACCTATTTTAGCACTGTTTTTGGTTGATAGTTGCATTTGAGCTTTGTTTTGCATGCTTATAGTGTAATAGTCCTCATGAGTTTGGTGTTCTAGGCCTTAGACATCATCTCCTTTGAGTTGATAGCATTTATTTATGCTTTTCTCACTTATTTTCAGCATTAATAATCTCTGCAGCCTCCCTCCTTTCTTGGCTTTTGTTTTGCTTTGAGGGTTGTTTTAAGCCTCTTGTTTTTTTAAGCATGAGATTGAGGTTGTCATGCTTAATGGTTTAATCCCTTTTAGGGGTTCATTATCAACGGCATGACATTTCTTTTATGTCTTAAGTTAACTCTTGGTTTGGTACTTCACTCCATTAGAGGACTTAAACTCACCATTGGACTCAATGAATTAAAGAATGGTTGGTAAACTAAAATGGAGTAATAAAATTGAGGCTAAAAAGGTGCAAGATAATAATTGGTGTTGTGTTCAATCGGACGTTAATTGAACACATGGAAGCTTGAGGCATTTCATACTCATTAGTGATGAAATGGTTCAAGTTTTCAAGGTCACTACTTCCCTTGATCTTTCATGAAAGGGAGGTGGTATGAGTCTTGTTTTGTTGCATTTATTGAACTTACACACTTGGTTTCATAAGCCATCATTCAATGAAATTGCATCTATTGATGGTTTGTGAACCGAACTTGTTACTCCTTTAATTCATTCGTGAAAAGAAGGGGTGAGTTGTGCAAACAAACCCTTGAAATACCCTGTATATGCTTTGTTTGTCCTCTATTGTAGTAAGGAGAACTGGGTAGCAGTGGCCGGCAGGCCACTTTCCATGGCTGCAGGTAGCCGACAGACCACCATTAATGGCCGGCAACCTTCATCACCGGCCGGCCAGCCAGCCACTGATGCAAAATTCAGCAGTGTGTTCTTCAGGTAGAGCAGAGTTATTCTGGAAGTGGGCAACAGTGTATGTGTTCTATTGTGCAACAGAGGCTCTCCGGAAGCAAAACAATGGCTTTTTGGGTGGAAACCGAGCACATACATGAGCATTCCTCTCATTCCGAGCTTGTTTAAACTTTAAATATTTAGATTAAATATTTGTTGTAATTAATTAGTTGTAGCTAGTCAATTTTGTAAAGTATTGTAATTCGATTAGCTAGAATAGTTAATTCATTTGTTGTAATAATAGTTAAGTAATTTAGCTAATTTCATTTGTTTTGTAATAATTTAGCTTAGCTTTAATTAGTTAGCTAGTTAGTTTTTTCGGACTCTCCTTCGTGAGAGTGCAATGTTGTAATAATGTGTATGTCTTCTAACTCCACGTCTTTCTCCCTTTTATTTACTAGCTTATGATGGTTAGTTTAGGGACATCACATTTTTTTTAGCATACTCCATGTTTGCATCCATTTGTCTTGCATGCACCAAGGCTCGGTTCATCATTCTAACTGCATTTTTAGTTTAAATACTTCTTTGAATACGTACTTAGACCGCATGCTATTTAATTGATCCATATGCCATGTTAGTAGCTGAGCCTATTAGTTGCATTATTACATGTGTTGCATTAGTCATGTTGCATAGTTAGGAATCATGCATTTTTCTAACTCATTTCTTCTTCTTTTTTGGCTTGGAGTACTAGGTGAGTCTTTACTCGCTTTAGCATAATTGCATGAATGTGATTGTTGCCATGTTTAGCATGCTTGCCATGAGGCTAATTGTTTAATTGCTATAACTGCTTGAATGCCTGTGGATGATGGCTTGTTGTTGAATTGGAGTAATTTGAGTAATATTTATATGCGATCACTTTTTCAAGTGGTACATATTTTGAAACGATTTTCAAAACAAACATGACTCGAGATGTTTCAATTCTTGCAAGTTAGTCTATACTTGTATGTGTGCGCATCACATAGTAATGCTAGCCTAATAAACCAGAACAAGAGCATATAATGTACATAAGATTCATATCATGATTAGTAGAGGCCAATCTTTGATCGGGTGAGTAGGGGTGCTCAAAAGTATTCATGACCTTCCCCTCTTGTACCCAAGTTCCTGAGCCGAGACAATCTTGGTGATGACGGACACGTGGCCTTTGGCACGAATCATGGGTTTCCTAAATTTTTCAAAAATATTTAGGTGGCGACTCTGTATCTGGCAAAGCAATCCATTTTTGGAAATTTGATTCAAAATCGATTTTTCAAAAGATTTATCAGATTTGGATTCTTTGGTGTTTATCAATTTCACATTGCACTTGCGAGATTAGATTCAGAGCCGCTAGAGTTCGAGCTGTAGGGCCTATTTTGACCTTCCGAAAGGGCGCTCAAAAAAGTCAAGCTACATAGGGTCTTGATGTTCTTAAACTAGTGAATCATGATCTCTGCTAGTAGTGCGATATCTATCGAGATGTTGGACCTAGATGAAATAGAACATGATGGTTCTTGATTCTTGATTCTTGGTTCTTTACGAGTGGACATTTGAGTCCTTGTTTCGATACGCTGGCAAGTCAAGATCTCGGTCAGAAGAGTATCTCTAGCATGTTGGAAGATGAAACGATGTAGGTTCCATCACCTCAGGTTACCGAGGTAATAGAACCTAGGGGACAGTTGTGGGGAAGTATTTTAAGATATGATGCCACGTGGCTAAGGTGACGTTGAGGTGTTAGCTGAGGTGTCATGTGGGCAGATCATGTTTGCCGAGATGTTTAGGGCACTGCCGAGATATTCTACGGGGATACTGGAATCTGAGATATTTGGATAGAGGACCAGAGTCCTAGATGACATCAAGCTACCTATTTGGATAGAGATAGAACTCTTGAGGGAGTTCATCTTAGTCTAAATAGTGTTGTAGACACCCCATTTTTGACCGCCCTTAAGACTTGGGCACTACTGATGGTTTACTTGGTGGAGAAAGGTATGCAGGGAAAGGTTCAGTTTCTTCGGCAAGGAGAGAGTCAAATCTCAACTTCATACCCTTTTTTTTTTGTTTGGACCAAAACAATCTTGATCAAAAGATTTTAGACTTGAAACCCTCTCTTTCAAAATGTTTTGAAAATAAAGTTCTACGATGTTTCGACACTCGCATTTTGTTAAATGTTGCGCTTTTCGGTAAACCGAGCAAGGGCAAAGTGGAAATGAACGAAAGAGAGATGAAATCTCTGAAAAATCTTTCAAAACACCTTGTTTAGGGGTTTGGGGTTGAAGAAAAGAAGTGAAGAGGGAAGAAACCCAGTTGGGGGAGAAGTGGACATGAATCGCTAAGAGAGGGATGAGCAGTCCTCGCTAAATCAGGCCTATTCATTTGCATAGTTGGATTTCAGCTATAAGGCTACCACCATTGGAAAACTTACTTCCGGGGCTTCATTTTTCACTCAAGAATCTCCTAAAGCCAAGTCTGGATGGGGGAGATATAGTTAGTTGAAGTAGGGCATCAATCCGGTTGGACCGAATCTGCGCGGCTTCACCAAAACAGGCATAACTTTTTGCACAGTTGGAATTTTAATGCAAGGCTGGCGCTATTGGAAAGCTAACTTCTGGGGCTTCATCATAGGGGATAGCCGACCATCTTGGACCTTTTGACCTGGTCGGCCGACCAGGGCAAGTGGTCGGCCGACCACTTGAACTGGTCGGCCAGCTCCCACATTTTTTGTCTCCCTGAATGCTTTCCAGCTGTGCCAGCTGGGAGGCACAAGCTGCATCCTCCATACACATGTATGGAGGATCTTCACTCTTGGTTCTAAGCTTCTAGGAGAAGCTTTGGACCCTTGGCTCTATAAAGGAAGGCCTCTCCTTCCTTTGCAAAGGTTCAGAAATTGTTTAAGGCTTATATATACACCTCTCCCTTTATCTCTCTATTAGGTGTTCTAAAGCCCCTTGTTCTTGCACCATTGCATATCACCTCTTAGCCTAACACCTCCAACATCAACCTAAGCACCTTGGAGCTGGTTTTCAGAGGTTGAAGGTGTGCTATTTTGGTCCAGAAGCTGCTGGTCCCTTTGGCTACAAGGGTAACACTCTCTTTCCCTTTTCTTAGCATTGTTTTGCTTCATCTTTCAGCCATATTTTCAAGCATATTTGGGCTTTGTCATAAACTAAAAAAAGTCTTATTTTGAGCTTCTTAACATGTTTGTTTAAGATCATTTTTCTGTTGACGGTCATCTACCCCCTTGCATGCTTCATTTCCCTTTGTTTTGAGCCGTGCATTAGGGCCTTTGTGTTGAGCTTTGTTGGCCCTTTTGAACACTGAAATCCAGCGGATTTTTAGTGGTTATTATATGTTTTTGAGCACCAAAATCAGAGAGGGGTGGCCCTCTCACCCCTTGTTTCATTTTCTAGCATATTTGGCCTAACAAAGAAGCCCATGTGTGCATGCTTCCAAGCCATGTTTCAGGCCATTTTTGGTGAGTTTTAGGACCTGCATGAGCTCTTTCCAGAGCTGTTTTTGCCATATTAGGTGTCTCTCTTGCATGTGTAGAATAACCCTCTTTATAGCATATCAAAGGAGCCCATACTTGCACGCTTCCTAGCCTTATTTCAGGCCCTTTTTAGTGAGTTTTAGGGCCTGCATAACCTCTGTCTTGAGCTGTTTTTGCCATATTAGGTGTCCCTCTTGTATGTGTAGAATAACCCTCTTCATAGCATATCAAAGGAGCATCTCATTCTTGCACGCATAGACCATGTTTCAGTGAGTTTTTGGGCTTTATTTGGCATGTCATACCTCTAACTTTTGTTGGTTTAGTGGCCTCTTAAATGCTTAATATACTTGTAGTGTAAACCCTCTTCACTAGTTTGTATTGCATGTTGTCTTGGCCTTTGATTCTAGCACTTTTTGGCCATGCCTTAACCTGATTTTGTGCATGTTTTGGACTGCCTTAGCTCTATTTTTGTGCCTCATGGTCGAATGATGCATGCTATGCATGGTTGTAGTTCAATATCCATGCCTAGCCTTGAGTTTTGTAGCCTCTTGCATGCTTGAATAGAGGTGTTTGCATGTCTTGGCATCATCGTGCATGTTATTTCAGGCCTCATACTTGTGCCATGTTCCCATGTTTTCCACTCCTTAAGTGCATTTGAGAGTTGTGCTTGTTTGCCTCATTTTCGGACCATTGCATGAGCTTCATTCTCGTGCATTTTGAGCCATCATTTTAGACCATTTTCCCACTGTCTTGGACCTGCATAGGGACTGTTTAGGGCTGGTTGGGTCATTTGAGCATTGCTTTGTGTACCTCTAGTGTAATACACTTCACTAGTTTCGGTATCCGGGCCATCAAGCATGCATTGTGTGAGGTGTTTACATGATTCGGGTCCATCTTGCATGTCATTTCAGAGCTGGAAAATGTGTGATTGTATGCCATATTTCATCCCTTGCCATGCTTTGGTAGAGTTACATTTGGTGCCTTAGGTTTGGTCCCTTGCATTTGTGCATGTTTGCATGTGTTTTTTGTTGCCTAATTTCATCATGTTTGGCCACTGATTTGGATGTGGCTGAGGACCATCCATCTTGGTTTAAGTCCATCTTGCATTGCATATGCCATATAGTCCATGTTGTTGCATGATTGACCATTGCATTGTGTACGCCTTGATCATTTCATTGTTAGTCTCCATGTGTGCATTGCGTATGCCATATAAGTTTTCATGTGCATCGAGTATGCCTTTGATTATTTCACAGCATTGTGTATGCTAGTAGCATGTTTGCATATCATTATTTGCATGTTTGTATCATTTAGTGGCATTATTCTTAGGTTGCATGTTAGAGTTGCATTCATGCATGCCATGTGTATTGCATTGTGTTTGGAGTAGGGTTTAGTCCAAACACGGGAAACGAGGGACGTTTCGTACTCCAAGTGACGAAACGTGCCTCGATTCTCGATCGCCGACACTTTGGATTACCCAAGATGGAGTTTAGGCATTGTTGTGTTTATATATGCATTCATTTTACATTGAGTCGTGCAATCCGACTCCTCGACCATCATGCATCGAGATGCGTGGTTGGTGGCACGAGGATCGAGGACTACACTCCCTAGAGCTTATGCAATGACAGAGAGAGTGGGCGTGCACACATATGTTGAGAATACTTTGGCATGCCCCTTTCTTGCTCTCTGTTGCAGCAATCCGGAAACCAGCAGCAAAAACTGGTCAGCAGCCTTCTGGAGTTTTGGACAGTGTTCTGGGACCAGTTGCAAACAGAGGCAAATCGGGGCATCGCGATTGGATTTTCCGGCAAGGCGACTCGAGCATGCATACATTCCTTATCATTCAAGACCGAGCTGAGGCAGTCCACTCCATATGTTTTACATGCTAGCTTATTTATCTTAGTTAATTTGTTGATTAATTAGGATTGTGTAATAATTAGCTGTAATTCGTTATTCATTCGGTTGTGTATTATTTATTCGGACCCTCCGTGAGAGGGCGAACTTTGTAATAAGTGTGCGTGTGTGTGATGTATGTTTTCCAACCCCTCGTCTTTCTCCTTTTATTTACCAGCTTATGATGGTTAGTTTTAGGGCATGTTTCAAATTAGCATCTATATGTTCGCATGTTTGCATTCATTCATCTGTATTGCGTGCACCGGGCTCGGCAGATCATACTAACTGCATTGTATTTCAATTCCAAGTTGAATACATGTTATTTGTTGCATCTCATATGCCACCTTAGAATAGCCGAGCCTATCTTAGTTGCATTCTTGCATGTGTTGCGTTAGGCATCTCAGCATAGTTAGAATTCATGCATGTTTTCTAATTAGCTTCTTTCTTTGGCTTGGAGTACTCGGTAAGTACTTATGCTTTAGCATCCTTGTATGCGTGTGAGTGACTGGCATGATAGCATGCTTACCATGAGGCTATGTGCTTATGTGATATAACTGCCTGAATGCCTGTGGGTGAATGTTGGGTTATTTGAATTGGAATAATTCGTCGAAACCCGTGTTTTAGCATACTTGCGAGTAGCAAAATTCAATCCATTTTCAAAACAAACGGATATGCGATGCTTTGTTCCAACTTAGGCAATCCAGTCTATACTTGTATGCTGTGCGTATCACATAGTAATTCTAGGCTAATGAACCGGAATAAGAGCATATAATGTTTTCAAAACTCGATATCATGGTTAGTAGGGGCTGATCTTTGATCGGGCGAGCGGGGGTGCTCACGAAGTGACCTTTCCTAATCATACCCAAGTTCCCGAGCCGAGGCAACTTTGGTGATGACGGACACGTGGCCTTAGGCAACGAGTCAGGGTTTCCTAAATTCCCCCAAAATAAATATTTAGGTGGCGACTCTGTATCTGGCAAAGCAGTCCATGTTTGGCACTTCTTTCTAAAAATCTATTTTGCAAAAACGATTTGCCGGATTTGGACTCTTTGATGATCCATCGGTCTTGCATTGCACTCTGCGAGATTAGATACAGGACCGTGACATTGAGTCCTGAACTGCAGTGAGCCCCAATGAACAAAACGGGATTTCTCCCGGGACGTTCGGGGACGTTTACAAGTGTGAGTTGTGATAGATGTTATCCTTGTAAAGGATAGAGTCCCATGAAGTAAGACTTCTAGGGGAAGTTGGACACTGATCATTATAAAAGTAAGGCACCCTCGTGGGTCTGAGGTAAGTTCTTTCTTGTGAGTTTAAGCACAATTTGCTATCTTTGAGAGATATTAACTACTGACTTGATCATTGGACTATCCCCGGTTGGATGAACCACTACCAGATTCTTATCTTCTTGTGCAGGTTTTTGGGCTTAATCTATTCTGCCGGTGCTCTCCAGTTGAGTTCTCCCTCTTGGTTGTGTGGTCGGAAATCAACACCCACAATAACCAATGTATCCAACCCTTCATTTCCACTGTTCATCATTGTAGACACCCCATTTTTGACCACCCGTGAGACTTAGGCGCTTGGTCCAGCGCATTCGATGATGAAAACTACATTGTGTGATTTAAGTTCTCGGCGAGGGAATCCAAGGTCGAGCCTCGAAATAATCCCAAAACCTTCCTACTTGTCTCATTTTTACCTAAGAGGTTCATTTTTGACCATCGTGCCACCTTATATTGAGTTTGAAATAGAGGAGTAGGGTAGTATATTAGGGCTCGACCGTGCCCCATTGGGAGCCGGTCGTGGCTATTTGGGCCTGGCCGTGCCTTGCTGGCGATACACACTGTTCTGGGCGAGAGCCCGCCAGTTGTCTTGTTTTGAAGATATTTTTGACTTGTTTTGTTCAAAGTCTATAAAAATGAGGTTATATCTCTGTTTTGAGGGTTGGAAATTTTCAAAAGAACATATACACACAAGAGAGAACTCTTTCTTCCTATACAAGTCACTTTTGAGCCAACCTATCTCTCTTGATCAATATCCATACACCATACATCACCTTAGATCCTAACCTTGGAGCTTGGGTTGACGCTTGGGCATCACAACTCGAGCTTCAGAGTGTGCTTGAACCAAGTTTGTGTTACAAACAAGAGCTTAGTTCTTTGAGAGGTATAAGCTTATAACCTTCTCTTTTACTTCTTGTTCTATCTCTTATTATCTAGTTCTTGTGTTTTTGTGTTATTTTGAATCCATTTCAAGTGTTTAAACTTGGGTTTGGATAGCTACCAAAGGGTAGAGAAGGCTAACACCTCTTCTTGCACCTTATTTCATAGCTCAAGCCTTTGTGTTTACACTCTCTTTTTTGCCTTTTAAACTGATTTTCAGAGCTTCAAAAAGGCTAAAAAAAATATGATTTGAAGTCTCAAAAATAAAGAGGTTAGCCACATTTCCTTGCTTTTTGTTCACTAGCTTTGCTTTGCCTTATTCTTTTCTACCTTTTTTATGCTCTCCAACACGATTTTTGGCCACTATTTTTTGCATATTAGGGGCTGTTTTAGGGTTGTTACAATTTATTTAATTAGTATATGCCTGAATATTAAAGCTTGTTGCATTGTAAGTCTTCACATCTAGCTTGTTATGTTGTGTTATGCATGTTTCGGTAGCTTTTCTATGATTAATTAAGAATCAATCTCGCAATCATGTCTTCAATCTCCCTCATTTCTTCTTTTCTTCTTGTTTGAGAGTTATTTCAATCGGTTGATGGTTATTTAAAATATGAACTAGAGCCCTATGCTCAATGGCTTAATCTCTATGGAGGTTTATCGTCAAAGGCATGGTCTCTCCTTCATATTTAGGAGTACCTCTCGCCTTAACCATCACCTTGGACAAATGGATTAATGAATGGACAAGACTAATGAAATTGGCTTAAAATTGGATCAACCTACGTAAAGAAAATGAATAAGGTCACTTAGGCTTGGTCGGACGTTATGCCGAGTCTATTGTTTCAAGAGTCATCACACGTCAATTCATGGTGTTTTGACAACCCTTGAAGCGTCTTTACTTCCCCCTTTGAGCTCACTCCATGATAAAGAGGAGGGGTTGGTGTTGATTCATTGCATTCATTGATTTTTATCCAAATTGTGGCTGAAATCATTAAGCAAGCAATTTGCTCAATGATGGTTTTGGAAATGATTTCATCCTTCTCTTGAGGCTTTCCATGACAGAGAAGTGTAAGAGGGACAAACAGGGCTTAGAAAATTCTGTCTGCAGTGTTTTCACCTTAGAGCACAAAAACAGAGTTTTGCATAAAATTAGGGTACGGCCGGCCCTATTTGGGCCCGGCCGGGCTTCACTGGGGGCCGGTCGGGCCCCAATATTTGGTAAACAGAAAATAGAGGACAATGGATGAAGGTGAAACAGGGCAAATTCCAAGGAAGGCAGACATAGTTGCTTCTGAAAACTGTCACATGCATGCCATCCTTTTGCTTTTTGGTTCTATCAGATGTTGTAAATTAATGCTTTCATTATCATTGTAGTTAAATATAAATAGCATTACTGTAATGATTATGAATGTTCATTGTTGATTAACTTAGATAGTTAGTTTTATTGTTTATCCTTGTTGTAATAAATTAGGTAGCTAGCTTATTTCTTATTATTAGTCTTTGTTGTAACAGCTTAGCTAATTAGTTGTTTATTCATTCATTTGGTTTTGTAATAGTTAGTTTAATTTGGACACTTGGACATTCATTCGGACCCTCTTGCATGAGGGCAAATATGTAATAACGTGTATGTCTTTCAACCCCAATTTCTTTCTCTTTTTTATTTATCCGCTTATAATGGTAGTGTAGAGCATCATGTTTCTTAACATTTCTCATGTTCGCATACACTTGTCTCACATGCATTTGGGTTCGGCTCATCATACTAACCAATGTCAACTTCACTTTCATTGTTTGAATACGTGATTTATCACATGTCTTGGAATTGGATCATATACCATGCTCATAGCTGAGCCTATATGTAGACACCCCATTTTTGACCGTCCTCAAGACTTGGACGTCGCCGTTTGAACACTCGGTGATCATCCGTGTTTGTGTTCGTCTTGAGTTCTCGGAGGTTTTGGTCGCGCGCCTTGCCTCAA
The DNA here is from genome assembly GCA_036172215.1 of Camellia granthamiana. NCBI lineage: Eukaryota > Viridiplantae > Streptophyta > Magnoliopsida > Ericales > Theaceae > Camellia > Camellia granthamiana. The sequence goes on along the minus strand of CM069903.1, from coordinate 41,056,943 downwards.
GACCTCTCGACTTATTTGCTTTGTGTTTGGTTATGCACCAAACACTTGTGTTTTTGCTTCTGAGGGCAGGGAATGGCTTGTTGAGCATCCCCATAACTCCTCAGCCATGGCTTGAGGCCACCGGCCCTATTTTCTTGCTATCGGCCAAGAGTTTTGGTCGGTCGGCACTATATTTGGTCGACCGGCCCCTTTTGTTGGTCAATCGGCCATTTTTGCTGGTCGATCCCTTTCCATCTGCTTTTAGCAGATATTTTATGCCAGCTGTAACAGCTGGCATCCACAATACACCCCCTCCATACAGTGTATGGAGGGATTTGCCTCTTGTTTAGCTTCTCTTAGAAGCTTTGCAATTTTGGAATTCTATAAAGAGGGAGCTTCTCCTCCCTCCTCAAGGGTTTCAGAGTTTCAGAGAATTAGGGTTAGAGAGTGAGATACAACTTTGTATCTATATTCCCTTATTTGATCCCATTTTGTGACCTAAAGTGAGTTTTATCTTGCTTTTGCACTAGAACACCTAGCATTACACCATCCTTGGGTTATTGAAGCCTTTAAAGGTTGTTGTTAGGGTTCTTGGACTGGTTTTGACCAAAGAAAGGTGCTGGAGCTTTGTTTTTAAAGGAGGTCTACAAGGGTGAGCATCCTTACTTTAGTTACCCCATTCTTGCATAGGCTTTTAGCCATTCTTGCTTATTGTTTTAAACTTCGACTATAATTGATAAAAGTTCTAATTTTGTGTGTTTTAGAACTTTGTTTAAGGTTACTTTGAGGTTTGGGGTTGTCTCCCCCCTCTAAGGCCTTGTTAGGCCTTGTTTTAGGCCATTCATTTTGGCCCTTGCTTTGAGCTTTGCATGACTTCTCTACCACTGAAATCCAAAGGATTTTCAGTGGTGAAGAGGTGGTTTTGAGGTCCCAAATAAGAGAGGGTCATCCCCTCTCCATGTTGTCTTTGATGTTTGCACAAATGGCTTGTGTTGTGGCTTATATGCCTAGCTTGTTTTAGCTTCATTTCAGTAGGTATTAGGCCTTGTTTTGCCATGTTATACCTTTGTTTCAAGTTGGTTTAGACATGCCTTGCATGCACCATATACTTGCCTTGTATTTCTCTATTTTGCTTAGAAATACATCATGCATTTGGACCACCGTGCTTGCATGTTTTGGCTTAGCTTTGTGAAGTTTTTGGTCATGTTTTAACATGTTTAAGCTCTGTTGGGTGTCGATTTGGTCATGCTTGCCATGCTTTATATAGCCTCTTTGCATTCTAGCTTGTTAGCTTCAGGTGTGTGAGTCATTAGCATGCTTCCCTTGGTTTATTTCAGTGATTTGGAATCACTTCTCATGCCATTTCAGTCCATGTGTCCATGTTCCATGGCCACGCAGTAGAAGCTCTGGTGGCACACCCCTGGCAAAACTCCTGAACTGGCGAAGTCCGTCGGGAGGCAACACGTGAATCGTCGGCCTGTAAGTCGCCGGGTCGAACGCTCAAAGGCAAGAGCTCAGCCTCGGGATCCATATCCTGCTCCGGAGGAGTCCCGCCTCGTGGGAGATCGTCTGCCATGCCGAGAATGGTGTGAAAATGGCCGGAGGTGTGAAAACCGGGTGAGAATGTGAAAAGTCAACTGAAAAGTCGACCCCGAGAGGGTGAAAAATGGCTGGAAAGGTCGAGGTCCGGAAAGGGCACAAAGATCGAGGTAAACTCGAGGGAAACAAATCCTGAGTGGTGGAAATCGAGAAAGAGACACTGAAACTAAGATTTGTTCGGTTCAAAACGTGCAAAACGGTGAGGGTTTTACGAATCAAACGTTGAAACGGGACCGAAAATCGAGGAAAAACAAAGAATGAAGGTTAGGAAATAACCTAGAGAGAGAGGGGGGAGATTTTCGACCAAGTGGCAAGTGAAGAAATAGGGCTAGAAGCCCTATATTTAAATACCTGTGGCCAAAAGGACAAAACTGCCCCCGAACAGGCATTTGTGGCCGGTCGGCCACATTGTTGGCCGGTCGGCCAAATAGATGGCCGGTCGGCCAAATAGATGGCCGATGGCCTTATTTTGTGGCTAGTGGATGGCCGGTGGAATCCCCCGATGGCCGGTGAACCTCCTACACCCTTGTTTGGGTCATTGATGTGGTTTGGGACCTTCTTTGCTCAACACAGTGCAAGAGAATGCATTTCCGAAGCTTAACCGGTCTCCGTTTTGACCTCGGGCCGTGTCTTCTATGCGTTGTACTTGATACGTATGCAGTGTATCCTTTTGGTATCCTTTTTGTCTCTTGCGAGATTCGGAAGTTGCTCCACATGTGTTACATTACAACGTTTTGTCGTGAATGAGCGTGGTTTATACGTCATTTCACTCGCATTGTTATGCACACTTTTGTGCGTTATCACACACGCCATGCTTGCATTGTTATGCACCTTCTTTAGGTAACATTGTCATGCGTACCCCACATGCATTGTCATGCACTCCTACTCGCGTTATTATGCACGTACGTTATGCGTTGTCACGCACGCCACACTTGCATTGTCATGCATTTCTCTAGCCTGCATTGTCATGCATGTCACATTTGCATTGTCATGCACCTCTCTACTATATCATCTAGTATGCCTATTGCACTGTACATAGCATGCATTACATGTCCACACCATTGCATCATTCTTAGGTTGCATTGTCTTGCATCCTCCCGTCCACCTGTGTTGTTTCGCATTCTTAGGTTGCATTGTCTTGCATCCTCCCGTCCACCCGCGTTGTTTCGCATTCTTAGGTTGCATTCTTAGGTTGCATTGTCTTGCATCTTCCCGTCCACCCGCGTTGTTTCGCATTCTTAGGTTGCATTGTCTTGCACCCTTCCATTCAAGTTCCTATACACATTGCATGCGTTGTCACGTTATGCTTTACTTATATGTGTTCAAGTTCCTATACACATTGCATGCGTTGTCGCGTTATGCTTTACTTATATGTGTTTATGTTTCAAATTGTATTGTCATGCATTCTTCACTTGTGTCGATACTTTTCACGTTGAAGCACGGTTATGATATTATGTGTACGCATTTAGTGTTGTGGGTGACGACACCGTTTCCATGTTAAACGTGGTTTGTATGTGTCCATGCCTTTCCTAGGCAAGATACGGTTTTGCCACGTGCTTTATCACTGCATTCATGGCATTGTAGTGTAGTTTGTTGCATCCAGCATTTAGGATCATGGTCTTTCCTAAGCAGAGCATGCCTCACTTATATCATCCCACCCAATTACTTATATCTTGTGTTCCGTCTACACACACATAGTTCTGCATGTGTACGCGCCTATTCCACTGATGGGATTGTGGTTTGAGGGTGTCGGCACCTTTTCTATGGTAGACGGATTTTGCATCTCCATCATCTTTATGATATTTGTGTGGTTTTGTACTGCTTACGGTTTGATCATCTCAAATGCATTGCATATCATTTGCATTGTTTATACATAGTTTTGTAAATATTGCATTATCATGCATCCATTCCGCATTGTTATGCGCCACGCATAGGTTGCATTGTCATGCACCCCTTCACTCGCGTTGTCACGCAGTTTTAGATTGCATTGTTATGCATGTTGCTAACGATGTTGTACCTGTTAAGTTCCTTTTTTTTCAGGCACGATATTATATGTACGGTTCATTTGAAGCTGGCGCGACCAGACGAACCAGACAGGTATTGTATTCTCTGTGTGAGACGTAGCGAGAATTACATAATTCTCTTACATCCTTTCTGCATTGTAATGTAGTTGGATTTGTGTTTGATTGCTTAAAACTGTTGCATGATTTGCTTCGTTACAGCTTTCTTTGCATGATCATAAGTTATGCTCGGCTTTGTGTATTGTTTTGCATTTTGCCCCTGCCTTTGGGCGCATATCTTTGTCTGTGGCTTGTATGCTTTGTCTAAGTCTTCGGCCTTGTCAAAAATGGGTCGTCTCTGGGCTTTGACACTCACTCCCGTCATTGTTATGACTTTCGAGTTCTGTCAAAGAGGGGCAACTGTAGACACCCCATTTTTGACCGTCCTCAAGACTTGGACGTCACCGTTTGAACACTCGGTGATCATCCATGTTCGTGTTCGTTTTGAGTTCTCGGAGGTCTCGGCTACGTGCCTTGCCTTAGGAACTCTCAACTTGACTGTTCTGTGTTTGGTTTTGCACCAAACACTTGTTGTTTTGCTTCTGAGGGTAGAGGAAGGCTTGTTAGCCATCCCCACACATCATCGGCCGTGGCTTGAGGCCACCGGCCCTGTTTTGTTGCTACCGGCCATTGGTGATGGCCGGTTGGCACTCTTTCTGGTCAGTCGACCATTGCTTTGGTCAATTTGTCATTTTTGGCTGGCCGAACACTATTCATCTGCTTTTGGCAGATATTTTATGCCAGCTGTGATAGCTGGCATCCGCAATGCACCCCCTCCATACACGTGTATGGAGGGATTTCACTCTTGCTTAGCTTGTTTTGTAAGCTTTGCAAGATTGGAATTCCTATAAAGGGAGGGCTTCTCCTCCCTCCTGAAGGGTTCCAAAAAAGTTCCAGAGGTCTGGTTTTAAGGTTAGGAGTCTTGTATCTATCCTATCTCTTTATCTCCCTCTCCTTTTGATTTGTGTGTGTATAAGGTGTATTTGTTCTTAGTTTTGCACTAAGGCACCTAGTGTTACACCATACCTTGGTTGCTGAGGTGCAAAGGGTTGTTCTTGGAGTTCTTGGGTTGGTTTTGACTTAAGGAAGGTGCTGGAGCTCTCTTATTGAAGAAGGTCTTCAAGGGTAAGAACCTTACCCCTTTATTCCCCATTTTTGCACAAGGTTTTGACCTATCTTGCATCTGTTTTTAAGCTTAGTGTATAACTAGTAAAAGTTCTATTTTTACTTGCTTTTGAACTTTGCTTAAGGTTGTTTTGAGGTTTGGGGTTGTTTACCCCCTCTTAGGCCTTGTTTAGCCTCCTTTTTGTGCTATTTTTGGTGAGCTCTGGGACCACCTTGTATTGGCCTCCTCACCACTAAAATCTGGATTTCAGTGGTGAGGATGGTGTTTTGAGGTCCTAAGAAGGAGAGTGCCATCCCCTCTCCTTGTTGTCTTCAAAACTTGTCATTTTAGCCTCATGTATGAGCACCTTGATTAAGTCCATGTTGGCCATGTCTTAGTTGGTATTTGTGGTTATTTTGCCATGTCATAGCACTATTTTAAGTTGGTTTAGACACATCATGCATGCTTTGCATACTTGTCTTGTAATGCCATGAAATTGCCTTAATATGCATCATGATGTGCCATGACTTTCTAGCATGATTTTGGCTTAGCTTTGTGAAGCTTTTATGCATGTTTTGGTGTGCTTAAAGTCTGATTTTGGTTATTTGGGTCACCCATGACTTGCTTTGTATAGCTACCATGCAATCTCCCTTGTAAGCTTTGAGTATTGGATTCTCTAGCATGCTTTATTTGCATCATTTCAGTGGTTTGGCACCATTAGTTATGTCATTTCAGTCTATATGGCATGCTTGTATGCTTGCATTTGATGCTCCTTTAGTGCTTTAAAAGGTTGATGTCTTATGCTCCATGTTAGGACCCTTGTGTATGCCATCATGTGTAGGACATTTAGATGCCATCTAGGTGTGTCTTTGGCCTTGTTTTGGTCTGCCTTGGGACTGTTTTGAGTCCCTTTGGCCCTTCGAGGCTTGGTTGGCATGGCCATAGCTTGAGCCCCTTGGCTAGCCTTGAGTTTTGGGCTTGGTTGCATGCTTTGCTTGATTTGTTTAATTGGTTTGGCACCTTTTCTAACATGATTTTAGAGCTTACAATGCATGCCATTTGTCCATGTTTGTTCCTTTTAAGTGTGCTTAAAAGTCCTTCTTTTGTGCTTAAAGTTTTGGACCATGTTTGCATGCATGTTTGTATGTACATTTGCCTTCACGTGCTTAGCATATTGGCCACTATTTTGGGCCTATTTGAGAGCTGCCTAAATTGGTTTAAGTCCATCCCCGCATGTTGTTGCATGCTTGCCTTGTATGTTGTCACATACTTGTTGGATATTTGGTGAATTACATGTTGTAGCATGCTAGTTCAATTGTGCCTCGTTGTGTACTCAATCCATGACATGTTGTTGCATGATTAGGTTGTAATGCATTTGGCATGCATTCTCTCTTTTGGTCACTCAACATGTTGTTACATGTTTGAATATTGTTGCATGCTCACATGCTTGCATGTTTGTTTGCATGCTCATATTGCATACTTAGCTCGCATGCTTAGGTTGCATTTTGCATACATGCCTTGTCTCTTGAATCACCATGATAGAGGTTGGGCCCCTTATTTGTTTGGTGTGCATTTCATTTAACATTGAAATTGTACACTTGGCCTCTTGGGCCATCACGCATTGAAATGCGCGATTGGCGGCCCGAGGGTCGAATACCATACTCCCTTGAGTCTAAAACATGATAGGGAGGGTGGTTGTGCAAACATTTGCTTGAAAATGCATTGCCATGTCTTGTCTGCCTTCTGCTGCTGTCAAAATAGGGTTCTGCAGGAAGATATGGTCGACCGACCATTCTCAGTGCCGATCGACCAACAATGGATGGCCGAGAGCATCATAGATGGTCGATGACCACTTTTCCATGGCCGGTGACCATTCCTCTTGGCCAGTGGTCTCCCACAACCCTCAGGGAGTATTTCAGAAGCAACTTTGGGACTTGTGCAGTCTTCAGAGGCATAAAACAGTGCAAACAGAGGCAGCTTGTGCATGGTGGTGGATTTTTGAGCGGAGCCGAGCACGCATGCATTAGACCCTCTTCCCGAGGTTGTTTTACCACTTTATTAGCTTAGTTAATTTGCTTAACTAGTTAAGTGGTCTGTAACTATTTAATTGGCTTGTTAGTTAGTTAAATTTGTATTATTCTTTTGGTCCCTCCAAGAGAGGGCGAATTGTGTAATAAGCGTGCGTGTGTGTGATGCATGTCTTCCAACCCCCACTTCTTTCTCCCTTTTACTTACCTGCTTTTGATGGTTAGTATTAGGACATGTTTTGATTAGCATACTTATGATAGCATGTTTGCATCCATTCATTTGTATTGCATGCACCGGGCTCGGCGCATCATACTAATTGCATAATATTTCAAATCTAACTTGAATACATGTCATCTGCTGCATTTCACATGCCATCCATAGATTAGCCGAGCCTATTCTAGCTGCATTTTGCCTGCGATGCCTTAGCCAACTTAACATGGACTTGGATCATACATTTGATTACTAACATGTTCCTTGTTTTGGCTTGGAGTACTAGGTGAGTGTTTATGCTTTAGTATCTCGCATGAGTGTGAATGTTAACATGAAAGTATGCTTGCCATGAGGCTAATTGCTTAGTTGATTTACTGCCTGAATGCCTGTGGGTGGAGGTTGGATTGCTTGAGTTGGAACAACTCGTTGAAATCTGTGTTTTAGCCTACTTGCGAGTAGCAAATTTCAAACTGTCTTTCAAACGAGCGGATATGCGATGCTTTGTTCCAAATTAGGCGATCTAGTCTATACTTTTGTGTTGTGCACATCACATAGTAAGATTAGCTAATTAACCAGAATAAGAATGCATAATGTTTTCAAAATTAGATATCATGGTTATTAGAGGCCGATTTTTGATCGGGCAAGCGGGGGTGCTCATAGCTGACCTTCCCCAATCGTACCCAAGTTCTCGAGCCGAGGCAACTTTGGTGATGACGGACACGTGGCCTTAGGCAACGAGTCAGGGTTTTCTAAATTCCCCCATAAAAAATATTTAGGTGGCGACTTTGTATCTGGCAAAGCAGTCCATGTTTGGCACTTCTTTACAAAAATCTGTTTTCTAAAACGATTTGCCGGATTTGGACTCTTTGGTGATTTATCAATTCACATTGCACATTGTGAGATCAGATTAAGAACCGTGACACAAAACAAGTCCGAACTGTAGGAAGCCCAATGAACAAAACGGGGATTTTTTCCCAGGATGTTCGGGGACGTCTACACAAACAGAGGCAAATCGGGACATCGCGATTGGATTTTCCGGCAAGGCGACTCGAGCATGCATACATTCCTTATCATTCAAGATCGAGCTGAGGCAGTCCACTTCATATGTTTTGCATGCTAGCTTATTTATCTTAGTTAATTTGTTAATTAATTAGGATTGTGTAATAATTAGCTGTAATTTGTTATTCATTCGGTTGTGTATTATTTATTCGGACCCTCCGTGAGAGGGCGAACTTTGTAATAAGTGTGCGTGTGTGTGATGTATGTCTTCCAACCCCTCGTCTTTCTCCCTTTTATTTACCAGCTTATGATGGTTAGTTTTAGGGCATGTTTCAAATTAGCATCTATATGTTCGCATGTTTGCATTCATTCATCTGTATTGCATGCACCGGGCTCGGCGCATCATACTAATTGCATTGTATTTCAATTCCAAGTTGAATACATGTTATTTGTTGCATCTCATATGCCACCTTAGAATAGCTGAGCCTATCTTAGTTGCATTCTTGCATGTGTTGCATTAGGCATCTCAGCATAGTTAGAATTCATGCATGTTTTTTAATTAGCTTCTTTCTTTGGCTTGGAGTACTCGGTAAGTACTTATGCTTTAGCATCCTTGCATGCGTGTGAGTGACTGCCATGATAGCATGCTTACCATGAGGCTATGTGCTTATGTGATATAACTGCCTGAATGCCTATGGGTGAAGGTTGGGTTATTTGAATTGGAATAATTCGTCGAAACCCGTGTTTTAACCTACTTGCGAGTAGCAAAATTCAATCCATTTTCAAAACAAATGGATATGCGATGCTTTATTCCAACTTAGGCAATCCAGTTTATACTTGTATGCTGTGCGCATCACATAGTAATTCTAGGCTAATAAACTGGAATAAGAGCATATAATGTTTTCAAAACTCGATATCTTGGTTAGTAGAGGCAGATCTTTGATTGGGCTAGCGGAGGTGCTCACGAAGTGACCTTTCCCAATCGTACCTAAGTTCCCGAGCCGAGGCAACTTTGGTGATGACGGACACATGGCCTTAGGCAACGAGTTAGGGTTTCCTAAATTCCCCCAAAATAAATATTTAGGTAGCGACTCTGTATCTGGCAAAGCAGTCCATGTTTGGCACTTCTTTCTAAAAATCTGTTTTACAAAAACGATTTGCCGGATTTGGACTCTTTGATGATTCATCGGTCTTGCATTGCACTCTGCGAGATTAGATACAGGACCGTGACATTGAGTCCTGAACTGTAGTGAGCCCCAATGAACAAAATGGGATTTCTCCCGGGACGTTCGGGGACGTCTACAGTTTCTGGCGACTCTGCTGGGGATTTAGAGAACTTGACTCGAACTCATGATATCTTGTTTTGACTACACTTATGTGTTTCTTTGCATTACATTTGCATTGGTGTGCCTAAGTCATAGTGTTTGCCGTCTGCTATTCCTAAACGGTTTGCCGGAGGCTTGCTTTGAGAAGCATGCCATAAGGCTGACCGGTTACGGGCTCTGCCACGATGGGAACACAAACTCCGGTTGTTACCGGGGCACCCTTTTGACCATTCGACCTGGTGCATATCGGAATCCATAGTGACTATCCCAAACTAGGACAGGTTGCTCACCTGATTATAGGTTGTTTGAAACCGCCGCGTGCGTAGTGAAACCCTAGCTCCTGACAAAATAGGACAGGGAAACCCTATCCCAACATAGGGGTGTTTTTGGCTTTCACTTGCTTGCTATGTGCTTTTAGAGTGCGTCTCTACAGGAATGCATGTATCAGTTTGCAAGTCTGGGCATCAGGCCTGTGGGCATCAGCATCAGTGTTTTGGGAATCAGTTTACCCGAGGGTATCAGATTTGAGGTAGAATTTTGGGGCAAAAATCAGTAACGAGTGCAGTCATTCAGCTATGCTCATATCTGCTCTAGTGAAATCAGGCTGAGATGCTCTTTGTTTTCTCTTTTGCTAGGTAGTCTTGGAACCATAGCTTCTGAAGGCTCCGATATCCCCCGGATTCATTGGACTTGTGTTGATAGACTTTGTCAAGTCAGAGATTCAGTTCAAAGCAACCAGTGTTTCCTTCGCTGAGGCAAGGCAAAGAAAGGCCAGTCAGGGCTCACCGGTTCAACTGATCCGACAGTCACCATTCACATCATCAACAGACCAGTGATGGCACAGGGTTCGGAAGAATTTGTGGCAATGGTAGTAGTGTTAAATCAAGGAACTGCCATGCAGGGTGAGACCAATGTTGAAACGCAACGCCCATCTGGGGTATCTGCCTCACATCCAGCTTCAGGACCCCAGCCGAACTTTGACCCACTTCCGCTAGCTGAAGATTTGCAGGGTTCAGATCTTCGAGAAGGGTTGGCTCAAGCCCGAGTTTTCAGACCCCTGGTGCAGCCTAATGAGAGGCTTTATCCCCTTGATGCTAATGACCTCGATCACCGCGGTGAAAATTGCGAACCTTGAGAAGTAATTCAAGAAGGCACAGGGCCTTAACTCCATTCCCGACATTGAGGATGGGTACACCGAGGCTGCCGTACGGCTCCCAGACAGATTCAAAATGCCACATATTGACCGTTTCGACGGGTCTGGAGATCCTATGGTACATATCCGGCTTTTCTTGGATGTCCTGAAGCCAATGGGTCTGACTAAGCCACATAAACTCTCTTTGTACGGAAAAACCTTGTCGGGTGTAGCAGCCGCTTGGTATGCCAAGTTAGAGAATACAGTGAAGCAGAACTGGGAAGAGTTGGCTGAGACCTTTGTCGATCAGTATTCCTACAATACCCAATTTGAAATGACCATGCAAGAGCTTGAAACAACCCGCCAGAACCCAACAGAGCCTTTTGTGGAATTTGTTGCAAGGTGGAGAGCAAAGGCAGCACAGATGACAGATCGCCCTTCTGAGAGGGATCAAGTGCGGATAGTGGTGCGAAACCTCGAGCATGATATGTTGCAAAAGTTGATAGTTGCTCCACTATTCACTTTTAAAAGTTTGCATGAACTGGGGGTTCAGGTCGAGAATGCGTTCAACAGTGGGATCATTCCCAGAACAAATGAACCGACAAGGAGGGCGATTTTTGGGAGTACCAATGCTGGTAGTAGTGTTATTCCCAAACCCACCGAAATCAATACAGTTGCCACAACCGACCCTTTTGCCAATCCAAGCCTACAAACCGCTGGCCCAGCCCGAGCTCAGGGTAGAACCTTCACCCCCCTCTATATGAGCCTGACTAGCGCACTAAAAGTCTTGATGGAAAGGGGGTATCTCAAACCTCTCGATCCTCAACCTCTGCCTGACCCACTCCCAGCTAGACATAACCCCTCCAAGTACTGCGTGTACCATCAGCAGCGTGGTCATGGCACCGACCGTTGTTACCGCCTTCGTCATGAGGTCCAAAATCTCATCGACAATCGGACGATAGCTCCACCTTCAGACCCCAATGACCAAGTACCTCATCCACACCTTAATCTAATCCACACACTGGCCGTCCCTTATGACCCTAGCATATACATCACACCAGTCCATCTACCCAAGCCTGAGGTGTTTATCCCAGAAAGCATGGACTTATGCATGATGGATGCACCTGGACCCCAATCATCTCAAACCCGTAAGCCCACTACTTCTGAGCTGAAGAGAATGATCGAAGATCTCCAGAGAACTGTGGCAGATTTAGCCTTCGGGACATTGGCTCAGTCATCGACCACACCACATACTGGGAATTTCATGTGAAAAGGCTCCCCAATCTCGGGACGGGCTGCATTTGAAGAAAGCCAAACCCTTGGCAAAATGGAGGCAGGTGGTAAGAACAAGGTAGGGGCAGGCATTGGTCCCCATGAACACCTTCAGTGGGTTATGGAGGCTTTGAGAGCCGAAGGGCTGAACAAACAGCAAGTGATTGCAGTTGTTGCAAAGATTGTGGAGGATACTTTCGTCACTCAGAATAAGAGCAGTTCAAACCAAGGGGAAAATCGAGAGAAGGGCTGTCGTACCAGAAATGATCCTGTTAGCTCTAATCCTCCACTCGTAAGAGATCAGCAAACCAGGCCAGCACCTGCCAATCCCTTTGCTGGTGCGTCCAGCAAAAATCCACAAACCTTGAAGTACCAACCCTGAGGTCAAAGGGTCTTCCATGCCCTCTACATGCCTTTGTCCAAAGCTCTCCAAATCCTTGTTGGACAAGGCCATCTCAAACCCCTTGAGCCTCGGCCTCTCCCGAATCCTCTTCCGGCTACGCATGATGCTGCCCAATACTGTGCCTTCCATCAACAAGCCGGCCATGGGACTAACTTGTGTTTTCGTCTTAGCCACGAAATACAAGATCTGATTGATGACGGGGTCATTGCCACGCCAAGCTCTGCAAAGTCTATCGGCACTGGATCGGTGAACTTGGGGAATAATGTGACCATGTGATCAGGGGATGAACCACCTATGGATGGCGCTCAGTTTTACTCCAGATATGGTGGATGGCATGCACTGTTTTGAGCACATTCGCGAATATTGTTAATTTGTACTTTCTGACTTGGGTATTGGGTCAGTCTTGTTGTTTTGTATAGAGTCAGTCTTTTTGTGCTGAGTCAGTCGAGTTTGTCTTGTTGTATCGAGTCAGTCCTGTTTTGTTAGAGTCGGGTGATTTCGGGGGTGTTACCTTGGACATCACTTGCTTGTTTTGTGTTTGTCTTTTCGTTTTCTTTTGAGTCTATTTCTGCCTTGGAGCTAGTAATGCCAACAGATTTGAATGAACAGCAGTGATTTTCACATTCTTGTGTTCGCTTCTGCCTTGTGCCAGTTGTGCCAGAAGTTCTGAATGAAACGGCAGTACTTTTCGCCTACTTTTCTGTGCCTCGAACTTATTGCATTGACCTAAGTTTTTCAAAACCCTTTTGAACACTGTGGTGAAAACGAAGAGGAAGGAATTCCTCAGGATTTGCAAAAACTTGATCAATTGAGAGAAAGAGAGGCATGCTAAGCCCTTAATGATTGAGATCATGCTTGTTAATGTGAGTACTGAGAAGGATCCTGGCTTGATCTAGATTGGTTTCGCATTGTCTTCAGCGCGAGCGACTAGTCGCTTTCTTAAAAAATTTCAGAAAATGTTTTGCGCCGGCCTGCGAAGACCTGTGTGGAATCGCTCTTGAGATTGCGTAGCCTAGGATCACTCTCAGCCTCGAGACTTGCCCCCTTTTGCTTTCAAACCTTGAACTTGGATTCAGAATGTTCAACGGCTGACCATAATGTGAGGCCTGTGTGGCCAGATTCGAAGTAGCCCTCAAACTAGGGGCAGGGAAGTCAGACCAAGAAGATCATATGTCATCAAAAGAAGCTTGCAAAGCTAGATCAGAAGCACCCCTCGAACTAGGGGCAAAAATGTCAGATGCGCTCGAAGAGCCCAAAATGGATCACTCCGCAAATCAGTGAAGATCGGCAAGAATGCCAAATCCCAGAAAGGAGGAAAGAAGAAAGTATTGCTGGAAAATAATTGAGTTCCTATCCACAACACTAGGGGCAATTTCAGCCCCCCATTGGATGGACTCCTGCATCGTCAGCGAACAGCAACCATTCTCCTGGATTTAGATGACTTCAAGATCTCAAAACCATTTGACATGGACAAAGCTACACTTTTACCCTTGAGAGGCTCGCTGGGCCGAAAACCTGGAAGGGCGACCCAGGCAAAAGTTAGAGCAAGAAAAAGAACAAAAAGAACAAAAAAAAAAAAGAAAAATGCAAAGAATGAAAAAAAGAAAAGAAGAAAAATGAAGAAAATGAAAAGAAAAGATGAAAAATAAAAAAGAAGAAAAGAAATGAAAAGAATTGAAAAGAAAAGAAGAACAAAGCTCGCAAGGTTGAAAACCCAGAAAGGGCGGCCTTGGCAAAAGTTAGAGCGCAAAAGGAGAGGTTAATACCCGAGTGTACCTTACCCCGAACTATGTAAGGCTTGATTCCCATCTTTAGGATACGTAGGCAACTTCATTATGAAATCCAGCCGTAAAACACTTCAAATTTGACTGTGTCCATGTAATGGTTCTGATCATCTTTGTCTTCTCTGTATCCGAGAGTTTGGTGGTAAGGACTAGTTGCCATGTGCTGCGGCGCTATTCAGACTAGAGGCAACTTTTCGTTGCCGTGTAGTGCTGCGGTGCTATTCAGACTAGGGGCAACTTTCAGTTGCCATGCAGTGCCGTTCAGACAAGGGGCAATTTTCCATTATTTTGGATCTGAGGTTGTGCATCTCAAGAGTAAATCCTACGTTGGTCGAGCAGTGGCCATTTGCAAAAATAGTTTTTGAGAATTTTTAATGAGGTTGACTAATTCTCTCTAAAATTATTCCATTTTTCTAAAACTGGACCATTTCTTGGACCAAAAAAAAAGGAAAAATTTTCAGTGCTCATAGCCTGACTTGCATGATTTTAAATCAGAAAATTGAACAAGCATGTTAATCTAACTCTCATGTTGGTCAAAATTGTTTTAGTAGAAAACCAAAACAAAAAATTGGTCAAAATAATGAACTAGGGGCATAGTTGAGTCAGGCTTCCTGTCTTTCCCCTGTTGTCAATGCATTTGCCAGAAAGGGCATCATACTTGCCGGAAAAGGGCATAACTGAAGCTAACAACAAAGGGCTGAAAGCTCTCAACATCCTCCAAGCGACGAGGTATCAAGCCAAGTGCGAAGCATGAACTGGAATGGATTAAGATATTCCACTCCCTCGTCTGGACACATTTGATCATGTCCAAACTCCCCAGCAGAACATCGTCAGTCGATATCAGCTGCAGATTTGCTACACACCCAGTTGTAGCGCAACCCCTTCTGCAAGAAAGGTCACTGTTGTGAGCAGAAGAAGAGAATCTAGCAGAATGCTAGGGGCAGGAGCCCGCAACTTCCTATTTATCCATCAACCATCTTGGGGAGGGATGAAAAATGAGAGGTTGAAGAATAGAGAGATGTGCGATGAGAGAAAAAGTGAGAAAAGGGCTTTTTCAGAAAAATAGAGATTGAGTGCCAGAGTGATGTGAGAATCACAAATGAGAAAGGGTGGGAAACAATACCCGGAGAAACTGGCTCCTCGTGCACCGAGAGGCCTCTTGCCTTTATAACACAGCTGAGTGTTGTGTTTGTGTGTTTTGTTTGTTTCGATTCTTGTTTTGAGTCGCTTGAGTATCAATAGATGTGTTTAGGTTGTTTTACCTTGTTTTTCCTTTGTTGAGTTGTGTTTAGGTTGTTTTACCTTGTTTTTCCTTTGTTGAGTTGTGTTTAGGTTGTTCTACCTTATGTTTCCCGTTGTTGAGTCGTTTTGGCTGTGGTCAGTTGTAGGCTCAATACCCGATTGAGAACCCTTTTCTCATCTCAGTTTCAAAAAATCGTTTTGTGCTCAGAGCACTGTGCCATTCTCCATATTTGTGGGAAACAGAATTTGTTCTTTCATAAAACCGTAGGGTTCAACCCAGGTTATATGAGAATAGTAAAACCATGACCTATCTGAAGCTATATAAGTTCCAGATTACAAAGCAAAAGAAAACGGGGAAAATTTTGAGCATCTGAGTGTGTTTCACCTTCAGAAAATTCCGAGATTGCATTCCATATGCACCTCCTCAGGGCTTGTTAATGCTACCGAAGTATGAGTGTGCCTCTACCTTGAGTGTAAGCCTGCTTCAAGTCAGAATGACAGTCCAAGCAGTACATGTGATTTTCACATGCATATGTTATCTCTTGCCAATATAAACAGGGTGTACCCTTTTTGAGCTGAGTGTGTTGGAAAGCCCTCCGGGAGATAAATCGGAGGCACCAGAGTACATGTTTGATGCCCCTCTATTGCATAGAATGTGCACTTTCATATACGCTTCTGTTTCATGCATGCCACGCATCGTTATGATTCATGCATAGAATATGCTTGCTTTTGATTCCACATAGAATATGCTTGCTTTCAATGTTGCATAGAATATGCTCCTGTTTCATACATGGAAAATGCCCCCATATTTGCATAGAAAATGCACTCTTCCATACTTGCATAGAAAATGCTCGTATCTTTTGCATAGAAAATGCACCTCATTTGCATAGAACATGTATTGCATCGCGTTATCTTGTGCACATTATATTTTTGTATCACTCGCACTATCTTGTGCACTTACACTTTGTATCTCAATTGCACTGTTTTGTGCAGTTTATCACTCGTGCTTTCTTGCGCATCGCACTGTTTTGTGCAGTTTATCACTCGCGTTTTCTTACGCATCGCACTGTTTTGTGCAGTTTATCACTCGTGCTTTCTTGCGCATCGCATTGTTTTGTGCAGTTATCGCACTATTTTGTGCAGTTTATACTCGCGCTACCTCGCGCACCTCACCTGCACTTGTTAGTGCATTGCATTGCGCTATCTTGCGCACCTTACCTCGATCGCACTATTTTGTGCATTCACCCTACTTGCACTGTTTTGTGCACCTTTAGCTCGCATTGTCTTGTGCACCTGTATCACACTGTTTTGTGCATTCACCCTACTCGCACTGTTTTGTGCACCTTTAGCTCGCACAGTCTTGTGCACTCACCTGGTCTGGGAGACCTTAAATCATGCACCTTTATTCGCACTGTCTTGTGCAATCTCCGGTCTAGGAGACCTTAAATCCTCTAAAGGTGCAATTCCTTTGGTGTTTGTCGTGCCCGAACGACTTCTGGTGGTCTGGTATAGCCACCTGCCTGTGTTAGTGGTGAGTTCCTAGGAGATCAACTGAGACGGTGGAAACTAGAGTTCGAATGGCTTATGCCTAGAACACAAAGGTTCGGGATTTCCGAGACTAAAGTCTGGTTTAAATACCCAGGGGTATATCCTCGGCTTGAAATCTATATGGCAGCCCCATAAATTGCAATAGCATGTGTATGCGCCTTAATTCTGGATACTGAACCAACCTAGTCTGTCACCCTGTTGGAGAATAGGGAAAGCTGCGACCATAGTCAGGGAGAAAAGTAGTACCTCTGGTTCAACCAAGAAGAAGCGAAAGATCCCCAACAGCATGAGGTAAGTCATTGCCAATTGCCCCTATAAGGTACCTTCACCTCTTAGCTATTACATTGCATTTTAGCCACTACATTACAGTGCATTGCATAAATCCTCAATTTTCAAACCGGCTTCGTGAAAGCATGTAAGTCCAATTATTAAACCGGCTTCGCGTAGCGTATAAGTCCAATTTTCAAACCGGCTTTGCGTAGCGTATAGGTCCAATTATCAAAATCTTTCTGCATATCATTTTGCATCCTACCCCTGAACTACGCTGGTTTGATTCCTTGCAAATGGATACGTAGGCAGCATGCGGGTTCAACCGACTATATCTGTATTTTGTTTGTTTGTCCAAGTCTTCGGCCTTGTAAAAAATGGGTCGTCTCTGGGCTTTGACATTCACTCCCGTCACTTCTTGACTTCCGAGTTCTGTCAAAGAGGGGCAACTGTAGACACCCCATTTTTGACCGCCCTTAAGACTTGGGCACTACTGATGGTTTACTTGGTGGAGAAAGGTGTGCAGGGGAAAGGTTCAGTTTCTTCGGCAAGGAGAGAGTCAAATCTCAACTTCATACCCCCTTTTTTTTTTGTTTGGACCAAAACAATCTTGATCAAAAGATTTTAGACTTGAAACCCTCTCTTTCAAAATGTTTTGAAAATAAAGTTCTACGATGTTCCGACGCTCTCATTTTGTTAAATGTCGCGCTTTTCGATAAACCGAGCAAGGGCAAAGTGGAAATGAACAAAAGAGAGATGAAATCTTTGAAAAATCTTTCAAAACACCTTGTTTAGGGGTTTGGAGTTGAAGAAAAGAAGAGAAGAGGGAAGAAACCCAGTTGGGGGAGAAGTGGACATGAATCGCTAAGAGAGGGACGAGCAGTCCTCGCTGAATCAGGCCTATTCATTTGCATACTTGGATTTCAGCTATGAGGCCACCACCATTGGAAAGCTTACTTCCGGGACTTCATTTTGCACTCAAGAATCTCCTAAAGCCAAGTCCGGACGGGGGAGATATAGTTACTTGATGTAGGGCATCAATCCGATTGGACCGAATCTGCGCGGCTTCACCAAAACAGGCATAACTTTTTACACAGTTAGAATTTTAATGCAAGGCTGGCGCTATTGGAAAGCTAACTTCTGGGGCTTCATCATAGGGGATGGCCGACCACGTTGGACCTTTTAACCTGGTCGGCTGACCAGGGCAAGTGGTCGGCCGAC
Organism: Camellia granthamiana; assembly: GCA_036172215.1. Classification (NCBI taxonomy): domain Eukaryota; kingdom Viridiplantae; phylum Streptophyta; class Magnoliopsida; order Ericales; family Theaceae; genus Camellia; species Camellia granthamiana. Next base: position 41,038,769 of record CM069903.1, on the reverse strand, counting down.
CACTTGAACTGGTCGGCCAGCTCCCACCATTTTTGTCTCCCTAAATGCTTTCCAGCTGTGCCAGCTGGGAGGCACAAGCTGCATCCTCCATACACGTGTATGGAGGATCTTCACTCTTGGTTCTAAGCTTCTAGGAGAAGCTTTGGACCCTTGGCTCTATAAAGGAAGGCCTCTCCTTCCTTTGCAAAGGTTCAGAAATTGTTTAAGGCTTATACATACACCTCTCCCTATATCTCTTTATTAGGTGTTCTAAAGCCCCTTGTTCTTGCACCATTGCATATCACCTCTTAGCCTAACACCTCCAACATCAACCTAAGCACCTTGGAGCTGGTTTTCAGAGGTTGAAGGTGTGCTATTTTGGTCCAGAAGCTGCTGGTCCCTTTGGCTACAAGGGTAACACTCTCTTTTCCTTTTCTTAGCATTATTTTGCTTCATCTTTTAGCCATATTTTCAAGCATATTTGGGCTTTGTCATAAACTGAAAAAAGTCTTATTTTGAGCTTCTTAACATGTTTGCTTAAGACCATTTTTCTGTTGACGGTCATCTATCCCCTTGCATGCTTCATTTCCCTTTGTTTTGAGCCGTGCATTAGGGCCTTTGTGTTGAGCTTTGTTGGCCCTTTTGAACACTGAAATCCAGCAGATTTTTAGTGGTTATTATATGTTTTTGAGCACCAAAATTGGAGAGGGGTGGCCCTCTCACCCCTTGTCTTATTTTCTAACATATTTGGCTTAACAAGGGAGCCCATGTGTGCATGCTTTCAAGCCATGTTTCAGGCCATTTTTGGTGAGTTTTAGGACCTGCATGAGCTCTTTCCAGAGCTGTTTTTGCCATATTAGGTGTCCCTCTTGCATGTGTAGAATAACCCTCTTCATAGCATATCAAAGGAGCCCATACTTACATGCTTCCTAGCCTCATTTCAAGCCCTTTTTAGTGAGTTTTAGGGCCTGCATAACCTCTGTCTAGAGCTGTTTTTGCCATATTAGGTGTCCCTTTTGCATGTGTAGAATAACCCTCTTCATAGCATATCAAAGGAGCATCTCATTCTTGCATGCATAGACCATGTTTCAGTGAGTTTTTGGGCTTTATTTGGCATGTCATACCTCTAAATTTTGTTGGTTTAGTGGCCTCTTGAATGCTTAATATACTTGTAGTGTAAACCCTCTTCACTAGTTTGTATTGCATGTTGTATTGGCCCTTGATTCTAACACTTTGTGGCCATGCCTTAACCTGATTTTGTGCATGTTTTGAATTGCCTTAGCTCTATTTTTGTGCCTCATGGTCGAATGATGCATGCTATGCATGGTTGTAGTTCAATATCCATGCCTGGCCTTGAGTTTTGTAGCCTCTTGCATGCTTGAATAGAGGTGTTTGCATGTCTTGGCATCATTGTGCATGTTATTTCAGACCTCATACTTGTGCCATGTTCCCATGTTTTCCACTCCTTAAGTGCATTTGAGAGTTGTGCTTGTTTGCCTCATTTTCGGACCATTGCATGAGCTTCATTCCCATGCATTTTGAGCCATCATTTTAGACCATTTTCCCATTGTCTTGGACCTACATAGGGACTGTTTAGGGCTGGTTGGGTCATTTGAGCATTGCTTTGTGTACCTCTAGTGTAATACACGCCACTAGTTTCGGTATCCGGGCCATCTAGCATGCATTGTGTGAGGTGTTTACATGATTCGGGTCCATCTTGCATGTCATTTCAGAGTTGGAAAATGTGTGATTGTATGCCATATTTCATCCCTTGCCATGCTTTGGTAGAGTTGCATTTGGTGCCTTAGGTTTGGTCCCTTGCATTTGTGCATATTTGCATGTGTTTTTTGTTGCCTAATTCTATCATGTTTGGCCACTGATTTGGATGTGGCTGAGGACCATCCATCTTGGTTTAAGTCTATCTTGCATTGCATATGCCATATAGTCCATGTTGTTGCATGATTGACCATTGCATTGTGTACGCCTTGATCATTTCATTGTTAGTCTCCATGTGTGCATTGCATATGCCATATAAGTTTTCATGTGCATCGAGTATGCCTTTGATTATTTCACAGCATTGTGTATGCTAGTAGCATGTTTGTATATCATTATTTGCATGTTTGCATCATTTAGTGGCATTATTCTTAGGTTGCATGTTAGAGTTGCATTCATGCATGCCATGTGTATTGCATTGTGTTTGGAGTAGGGTTTAGTCCAAACACGGAAAACGGGGGACGTTTCGTACTCCAAGTGATGAAACGTGCCTCGATTCTCGGTCGCCGACACTCCGGATTACCCATGATGGAGTTTAGGCCTTGTTGTGTTTACATGTGCATTCATTTTACATTGAGTCGTGCAATCCGACTCCTCGGCCATCATGCATTGAGATGCGTGGTTGGTGGCACGAGGATCGAGGACTACACTCCCTAGAGCTTATGCAATGACAGGGAGAGTGGGCGTGCACACATATGTTGAGAATACTTTGCCATGCCCCTTTCTTGCTCTCTGTTGTAGCAAACCGGAAACCAGCAGCAAAAACTGGTCAGCAGCCTTCTGGAGTTTTGGACAGTGTTCTGGGACCAGTTGCAAACAGAGGCAAATCAGGGCATCGCGATTGGATTTTCCGGCAAGGCGACTCGAGCATGCATACATTCCTTATCATTCAAGACCGAGCTGAGGCAGTCCACTTCATATGTTTTACATGCTAGCTTATTTATCTTAGTTAATTTGTTAATTAATTAGGATTGTGTAATAATTAGCTGTAATTCGTTATTCATTCGGTTGTGTATTATTTATTCGGACCCTCCGTGAGAGGGCGAACTTTGTAATAAGTGTGCGTGTGTATGATGTATGTCTTCCAACCCCTCGTCTTTCTCCCTTTTATTTACCAGCTTATGATGGTTAGTTTTAGGGCATGTTTCAAATTAGCATCTATATGTTCACATGTTTGCATTCATTTATCTGTATTGCATGCACCGGGCTCGGCGCATCATACTAACTGCATTGTATTTCAATTCCAAGTTGAATACATGTTATTTGTTGCATCTCATATGCCACCTTAGAATAGCCGAGCCTATCTTAGTTGCATTCTTGCATGTGTTGCATTAGGCATCTCAGCATAGTTAGAATTCATGCATGTTTTCTAATTAGCTTCTTTCTTTGGCTTGGAGTACTCGGTAAGTACTTATGCTTTAGCATCCTTGCATGCGTGTGAGTGACTGCCATGATAGCATGCTTACCATGAAGCTATGTGCTGATGTGATATAATTGCCTGAATGCATGTGGGTGAAGGTTGGGTTATTTGAATTGGAATAATTCGTCGAAACCCGTGTCTTAGTCTACTTGCGAGTAGCAAAATTCAATCCATTTTCAAAACAAACGGATATGCGATACTTTATTCCAACTTAGGCAATCCAGTTTATACTTGTATGCTGTGCGCATCACATAGTAATTCTATGCTAATAAATCGGAATAAGAGCATATAATGTTTTCAAAACTCGATATCATGGTTAGGAGGGGCCAATCTTTGATCGGGCGAGTGGGGGTGCTCACGAAGTAACCTTCCCCAATCGTACCCAAGTTCCTGAGCCGAGGCAACTTTGGTGATGACGGACACGTGGCCTTAGGCAACGAGTTAGGGTTTCCTAAATTCCCCCAAAATAAATATTTAGGTGGCGACTCTGTATCTGGCAAAGCAGTCCATGTTTGGCACTTCTTTCTAAAAATCTATTTTGCAAAAACGATTTGCCGGATTTGGACTCTTTGATGATTCATCGGTCTTGCATTGCACTCTGCGAGATTAGATACAGGACCGTGACATTGAGTCCTGAACTGTAGTGAGCCCCAATGAACAAAACGGGATTTCTCCCGGGACGTTCGGGGACGTCTACAAGTGTGAGTTGTGATAGATGTTATCCTTGTACAGGATAGAGTCCCATGAAGTAAGACTTCTAGGGGAAGTTGGACACTGATCATTATAAAAGTAAGGCACCCTCGTGGGTCTGAGGTAAGTTCTTTCTTGTGAGTTTAAGCACAATTTGCTATCTTTGAGAGATATTAACTACTGACTTGATCATCGGATTGCCCTCGGTTGGATGAACGACTACTGGATTCTTATCTTCTTGTGTAGGTTGTTGGGCTTAATCTATTCTGCCGGTGCTCTCCAGTTGAGGTCCCCCTCTTGGTTGTGTGGTCGGAAATCAACACCCACAATAACCAATGTATCCAACCCTTCATTTCCACTGTTCATCATTGTAGACACCCCATTTTTGACCACCCGTGAGACTTAGGCGCTTGGTCCAACGCATTCGATGATGAAAACTACATTGTGTGATTCAAGTTCTCAGCGAGGGAATCCAAAGTCGAGCCCCGAAATAATCCCAAAACCTTCCTACTTGTCTCATTTTTACCTAAGAGGTTCATTTTTGACCATTGTGCCACCTTATATTGAGTTTGAAATAGAGGAGTAGGGTAGTATATTAGGGCTCGACCGTGCCCCATTGGGAGCCGGTTGTGGCTATTTGGGCCTGGCCGTCCCTTGCTGGCGATACACACTGTTCTAGGCGAGATCCCGCCAGTTGTCTTTTTTTGAAGATATTTTCGACTTGTTTTGTTCAAAGTCTATAAAAATGAGGTTATACCTCTGTTTTGAGGGTTGGAAATTTTCAAAAGAACATATACACACAAGAGAGAACTCTTTCTTCCTACACAAGTCACTTTTGAGCTAACCTATCTCTCTTGATCAATATCCATACACCATACATCACCTTAGATCCTAACCTTAGAGCTTGGGTTGACGCTTGGGCATCACAATTCGAGCTTGAGAGTGTGCTTGAACCAAGTTTGTGTTACAAACAAGAGTTTAGTTCTTTGAGAGGTATAAGCTTACAACCTTCTCTTTTACTTCTTGTTCTATCTCTTATTATCTACTTCTTGTGTTTTTGTGTTATTTTGAATCCATTTCAAGTGTTTAAACTTGGGTTTGGATAGCTACCAAAGGGTAGAGAAGGTTAACACCTCTTCTTGCACCTTATTTCATAGCTCAAGCCTTTGTGTTTACACTCTCTTTTTTGCCTTTTAAATTGATTTTCAGAGCTTTGAAAAGGCTAAAAAAAATATGGTTTGAAGTCTCAAAAATAGAGAGGTTAGCCACCTCTCCTTGCTTTTTGTTCACTAGCTTTGCTTTGCCTTATTCTTTTCTACCTTTTTTATGCTCTCCAACACGATTTTTGGCCACTATTTTTTGCATATTAGGTGCTGTTTTAGGGTTGTTACAATTTATTTAATTAGTATATGCTTGAATATCAAAGCTTGTTGCATTGTAAGTCTTCACATCTAGCTTGTTATGTTGTGTTATGCATGTTTCGGTAGCTTTTCTATGATTAATTAAGAATCAATCTCCCAATCATGTCTTCAATCTCCCTCATTTCTTCTTTTCTTCTTGTTTGAGAGTTATTTCAACCGGTTGATGGTTATTTAAAATATGAACTAGGGTCCTATGCTCAATGGCTTAATCTCTATGGAGGTTCATCGTCAAAGTCATGGTCTCTCCTTCATATTTAGGAGTACCTCTCGCCTTAACCATCACCTTGGACAAATGGATTAAAGAATGGACAAGACTAATGAAATTGGCTTAAAATTGGATCAACCTACGTAAAGAAAATGAATAAGGTCGCTTAGGCTCGGTCGGACGTTATGCCGAGTCTATTGTGTCAAGAGTCATCACACATCAATTCATGGTGTTTTGACAACCCTTGAAGCGTCTTTACTTCCCCCTTTGAGCTCACTCCATGATAAAGAGGAGGGGTTGGTGTTGATTCATTGCATTCATTGATTTTTATCCAAATTGTGGCTGAAATCATTAAGCAAGCAACTTGCTCAATGATGGTTTTGGAAATGATTTCATCCTTCTCTTGAGGCTTTTCATGACAGAGAAGTGTAAGAGGGACAAACAGGGCTTAGAAAATTCTGTCTGCACTGTTTTCACCTTAGAGCACAAAAACAGAGTTTTGCATAAAATTAGGGTATGACTGTCCCTATTTGGGTCCGGCCGGGCTTCACTGGGGGCCGGTCGGGCCCCAATATTTGGTAAACAGAAAATATAGGACAATGGATGAAGGTGAAACAGGGCAAATTCCAAGGAAGGCAGACATAGTTGCTTCTGAAAACTGTCACATGCATGCCATCCTTGTGCTTTTTGGTTCTATCAGATGTTGTAAATTAATGCTTTCATTATCATTGTAGTTAAATATAAATATCATTACTGTAATGATTATGAATGTTCATTGTTGATTAACTTAGATAGTTAGTTTTATTGTTTATCCTTGTTGTAATAAATTAGGTAGCTAGCTTATTTCTTATTATTGGTCTTTGTTGTAACAGCTTAGCTAATTAGTTGTTTATTCATTCATTTGGTTTTGTAATAGTTAGTTTAATTCGGACACTTGGACATTCATTCGGACCCTCTTGCATGAGGGCAAATATGTAATAACATGTATGTCTTTCAACTCCCATTTCTTTCTCCCTTTTATTTATCTGCCTATAATGGTAGTGTAGAGCATCATGTTTCTTAACATTTCTCATGTTCGCATACACTTGTCTCACATGCATTTGGGTTCGGCTCATCATACTAACCAATGTCAATTTCACTTTCATTGTTTGAATACGTGATTTATCACATGTCTTGGAATTGGATCATATACCATGCTCATAGTTGAGCCTATATGTAGACACCCCATTTTTGACCGTCCTCAAGACTTGGACGTCGCCGTTTGAACACTCGGTGATCATCCGTGTTTGTGTTCGTCTTGAGTTCTCGGAGGTTTCGGTCGCGCGCCTTGCCTTAAGACCTCTCGACTTGTTTGCTTTGTGTTTGGTTATGCACCAAACACTTGTGCTTTTGCTTCTGAGGGCAGGGAATGGCTTGTTGACCATCCCCACAACTCCCCGGCCATGGCTTGAGGCCACCGGCCCTGTTTTCTTGCTATCGGCCAAGAGTTTTGGCCGGTCGGCACTATATTTGGTCGACCGGCCCCTTTTGTTGGTTAATCGGCCATTTCTGCTGGTCGACCCCTTTCTATCTGCTTTTGGCAGATATTTTATGCCAGCTGTAATAGCTGGCATCCACAATACACCCCCTCCATACACGTGTATGGAGGGATTTGCCTCTTGTTTAGCTTCTCTTAGAAGCTTTGCAATTTTGGAATTCTATAAAGAGGGAGCTTCTCCTCCCTCCTCAAGGGTTTCAGAGTTTCAGAGAATTAGGGTTAGAGAGTGAGATACAACTTTGTATCTATATTCCCTTATTTGATCCCATTTTGTGACCTAAAGTGAGTTTTGTCTTGCTTTTGCACTAGAACACCTAGCATTACACCATCCTTGGGTTATTGAATCCTTGGAAGGTTGTTGTTAGGGTTCTTGGACTAGTTTTGACCAAAGAAAGGTGCTGGAGCTTTGTTTCTAAAGGAGGTCTACAAGGGTGAGCATCCTTACTTTAGTTACCCCCTTCTTGCATAGGCTTTTAGCCATTCTTGCTTATTGTTTTAAGCTTCAACTATAACTGATAAAAGTTCTGATTTTGTGTGCTTTAGAACTTTGTTTAAGGTTACTTTGAGGTTGGGGTTGTCTCCCCCCTCTAAGGCCTTGTTTTAGGCCATCCATTTTGGCCCTTGCTTTGAGCTTTGCATGACTTCTCTACCACTGAAATCCAAAGGATTTTTAGTGGTGAAGAGGTGGTTTTGAGGTTCCAAATAGGAGAGGGTCATCCCCTCTCCATGTTGTCTTTGATGTTTGCACAAATGGCTTGTGTTGTGGCTTATATGCCTAGCTTGTTTTAGCTACATTTCAGTAGATATTAGGCTTTTTTTGGCCTTGTTATACCTCTGTTTCAAGTTGGTTTAGACATGCCTTGCATGCACCATATACTTTCCTTGCATTCCTCTATTTTGCTTAGAAATGCATCATGCATTTGGACCACCATGCTTGCATGTTTTGGCTTAGCTTTGTGAAGTTTTTGGTCATGTTTTAATATGTTTAAGCTCTGTTGGGTGTCGATTTGGTCATGCTTGCCATGCTTTATATAGCCTTTTTGCATTCTAGCATGTTAGCTTCGGGTGTGTGAGTCATTAGCATGCTTCCCTTGGTTTATTTCAGTGATTTGGAATCACTTCTCATGCCATTTCGGTCCATGTTCCATGGCCACCCACTTGCATTTACCATCCATTCCATGCTTGGGGTAGTTTGTGTTTCATACCTTAAGAATAGACCATTGCATGCGCCTCCGTGATTTGGTCTTTGGAAGACCTTCTCCTTAGGTTTTGGGGCTTATTTTGATGTGTTACAACTCTGATTTTATTTGCCTAAAACATGCCATGTTTGGTTGTAAGAGGCGTAGTGCATTTGCCCTTCTAGGCCTTGCATGCATCTTGTTTTGTACTTGCCTTTGTAGCATGTTTTGCCTCCCATCCAATGCATGTTCTAGCCTTGTTTTGGTGTCCTTTGGGACTGTTTTGGTCATTTTGGCTCTTTGGGGCTTGGTTGACATGGCCATGGTGTAAGTCCTTCGGCTAGCTTTGAGCTTTAAGTCCATTAACATGCTATGTTTGTCTTGATTAGTTGATTTGGCATCATCTTTCATGTGATTTCAGAGCTTAGTATGCTTGCCATTTGTCCATAATAGTCTCTTTTAAATGTGTTTAAAAGTTGCTTCTTTTATGCCTTAGATGGTAGGCCTTTGTGCATGCATGTTCGCATATCAATTCCATGCTTTTGTTGCACCATAATGGCCACTGTTTTGGACCTATTAGAGAGCTGTCCATCTTGGTGTAAGCCCATCCTTTTGCATGTTGTGGCATGCTTGCCTTGTATGTTGTTGCATACTTGGCCTATTGCATATTGTTGTATGCTTAAGTTGCATTTTGCATGCTTGTTAGCTTGCATTTTGTCATGTGTTTGACATGTTGTTACATGTTTTCATGTTTGCATGCTTGTTCACATGCTCACATTGCATTAGTATGCTTGCATGTTTAGGTTGCATAAGTATCGAGCATGCATCCCTTGCCCCTTGATAAACCATGATAGAGGTTGGGGGTCCCTCATTCATTTTGTGTGCATTTCATTTGATATCAAATTGCACACTTGACCTCTTGGATCATCATGCATTGAAATGCGTGATTGATGGTCCAAGGGTTGAGAACCATACTCCTTTGAGTCTCAAACATGATAAGGAGGGTGGTTGTGCAAACATTGCTTTGAAAATACATTGCCATGCCTTGTTTGTTCTCTGCTGCAGCAAAATAGGTTTCTGCAGGAATAGATGGTCGGTCGACCATCTTTATTGCCGGTCGACTACAAATGTTTGGCCGAGGGCATCATTTTTGGTCGATGACCAGTTTCCTATGGCCGGTGGTGTTTCCTCTTAGTCGGTGACCTCCCACAGTGTTCAGGGAGCAGTTCAGAATCAACCTTGGGACTTGTGCAGTCTTCAGAGATTGAAGAGGAGTGTAAACAGAGGCCACATGTGGCATGGCGATGGATTTTCCGAGCGAAGCCGAGCATGCATGCATTCATCCCTCTTCCCGAGGCTGCTTTACTGCTTTCAGTAGTTTAATTAATTAAGGGTCTGTAATATTTAATTAGCTTGTTAGTTAATTAATTTGTATTATTCTTTCGGTCCCCTCGTGAGAGGGCGAGCTTTGTAATAAGCGTGCGTGTGTGTGATGCATGCCTTCCAACCCCCATTTCTTTCTCCCCTTTACTTAACCGCTTACGATGGTTAGTTTTAGGGCATATTTGATTTAGCATACCTTATGCATGTTTGCATTCATTCATTCGTATTGCATGCACCGGGCTCGGCACATCATACTAATTGCATCGTATTTCAATTCCAAGTTGAATACGTGTATCAAGTTGTCGCATTTCACATGCAATTCTTAGGATTAGCCGAGCCTATCTTAGTTGCATTTTGCTTGCGATGCATTAGCCATTTTAACATGAACTAGGATCATGCATGATTCCTAACTGGTTTCTTGTTTTGGCTCGGAGTACTAGGTAAGCCTTTTATGCTTTGGCATCTTGCATGAGTGTGAGTGACTGCCATGATAGCATGCTTGCCATGAGACTATGTGCTTATGTGTTATAACTGCCTGAATGCCTGTGGGTGAAGGTTGGGTTGTTTGAATTGGAATAATTCATCGAAATCCATGTTTTAGCCTACTTGCGAGTAGCAAAAATCAAAACCATTTCCAAACAAATGGATATGCGATGCTTTGTTCCAAATTAGGCGATCTAGTCTAGATTTGTGTGTTGTGCGCATCACATAGTAATTCTAGCTAATTAACCGGAATAAGAGCACATAATGTTTTCAAAACTAGATATCATGGTTAGTAGAGGCAGATCTTTGATCGGGTAAGCGGAGGTGCTCATAGCTGACCTTCTCCAATCGTACCCAAGTTCCCGAGTCGAGGCAACTTTGGTGATGACGGACACGTGGCCTTAGGCAACGAGTCAGGGTTTCCTAAATCCCCCCAAAACAAAATATTTAGGTGGCGACTCTGTATCTGGCAAAGCAGTCCATGTTTGGCACTTCTTTCTAAAAAATCTGTTTTTCAAAACGATTTGCCGGATTTGGACTCGTTGATGATTCATCGATCTTGCATTGCACTCTGCGAGATTAGATATAGGACCGTGACATTGAGTCCTTAACTGTAGTAAGCCCCAATGAACAAAACGGGGGATTTTCCCCCGGGACGTTCGGGGACGTCCACACTATAAAAGTGGCATAAATGTGTGCATTGCATTGGTCACATTGTATGGTTTAGGAACATGCATGTTTTCTAATCATTTTTCTCTATTTGGCTTGCCTTGGAGTACTATGTGAGCACTTATTGTTTTAGCATATCACATTGAATGTTTGTGCCATATTGAGCATGCTTTCCATGAGGCTAAGTGCTTAAGTGATATACTTGTTTGAATGCCTGTGGATGAAGGCGAATTGCTAAAATTGGGATAAGTTGATAAATGTACATATAAGCTCGCTTTTTTTAAGTGACGAGTATCAATTTTTTTTTTCAAACAAATATGAAATCAAAGCATTCCAACTTTTGCAAATTAGTCTATACTTGTGTGCAACACATAGTAATGTTAGTCTAATAATCGAAACAAGAGTGTATAATGTAAATAAGAATCACATCATAATTGGTAGAGGCCGATCTTTGATCGGGTGAGTGGGGTGCTCAATTCATGACCTTCCCCTCTCGTACCTAAGTTCCCAAGCCGAGACACTTTGGTGATGACGGATCAGTGGCCTTTGGTACGAGTCACGGGTTTCCAAAATTTCCCAAAAATATTTAGGTGGTGACTCTGAAATCTAGTAATGTAGTCTATTTTTGGCATTTTTGATTCGAATTGATTTTTCAAAAGAATTGTCGGATTCAGACCCTTTTTGTGTTTTCATTATTTCACATTGCGCTTGTGAAATCAGATTTAGAACCACGGGAGTCCGAACTATAGGGCTAGTCGTATCTGAAAGGAGCACAAAAAGCAAGCTACCGTTTCTGGCGACTCTGCTGGGGATTTAGAGAACTTGACTTGAAACTCGTGATGTGAAATTTACATGTATATGTTCTTTGCATAGCTTTTGCATTGTTACTATAAGTCGCTGTGTTTTCCATATGCTATTCCTAGATGGTTTTCCGGAGGCTTGCCCAAAAGGATTTCCAAAAGGTTGACCGGTCATGGGCTCAGCCATGTTGGAAACACAACCCTTGGATCTGGATTACCGCTGTACCGCTTGATCCTCCTTTCACTTCTCAGTGTTAGGAGTAAGAGGTATATTAGGTAATCTTGTCGAGGTACCCTTTCGACCATTTGACCTAGTTGCATATAGTGAAGCTATAGTGACTATTCCAACTTAGGATAGGATGTTGTGAAACTCGTTGTTTGAAATAGTGCAGCCTAGATCATGTCAAAAATCTAGGATAGGGTAACCCTATCCCCCTCAGAGGGGTGTTTTGTTTCTTTTACTTGGTATATGTTTTTACAGTGAGACTGTACTGGTTGGTTCATATCAGTATGAGTTTGAGAACGGAGTTCAATGGGGATTGTGGCTTTTCAGTCGTGTCTTTTTATCTGCTATGAATTAGGGCCGAAGTGCCGTCCGATTTTGATCGATGGTTTTTCTTTTTTTTGTTAGGTAGTTTACCATCATAGCTTCAGAAAGACCCGATATTCCCCAAGTTGTGTGGACTCGCTCTGGCAGGCTTTGCAAAGCTCAAGAGCTTGTTGGTGGCCAGCCTGTGTTAGTCTCACTTTCACCAGTTACTCAACAAAGAAGGAACAGACAGTCAGCAACACCGTTACAAAATATTCAGTAAACACCTATCCGTTCTCACATAAGCAGTTCACCAGCATCTAACTTATCTAGACCAGCAATGGCACAGAACATGAAAGAATTTGCTGCCATGATGCCGACTTTAGAGAACCATGGATACCGTAAACCAAAGGATGGCCACACAAGATAAAGTCATAGCTGATCTATGACGTACATCTGGGGCATTCGCATCGACCGTGCATCCGATCTTGATTGCTCAGCCAAACCTGGATCCACCTCCACTAGTAGAAAATCCCCAAATCCCAGATCCTCACACAATATTTCCCCCGGCTCTGGCTTATAGGCTTCTGGTTCAACTCGCTACGGGAATCTTTCCTTTTGATATCAATGAAATCGATCCGGCCTTGGTCAAGATCGCCAGGCTAAAGAAAGCATTGAAAAAATCCCAAGGCTTCAACTCCATTCTGGATATTGAAGATGGGTACACTGAGGCTTCGGTCAGATTACTGGAGAAATTTAAGATGCCCCATATCGACAAATTCAATGGAAGCGGGGATTCGATTGTGCATGTCTGCGTGTTTTCAGATGTGCTAAGACCAATGGGCTTTTCTCGAGCTCAAAAACTATTGTTGTTTAGAAGAACTTTGTCTGATGTAGCAACTATCTGGTACGCTAAATTGCAGGACTCTACAAAGCGAAATTGGGAGGAGTTATCCGAGGCGTTTGTCAACCAGCACTCTTATAACACTTAGATAGAGGTAACCATAAGTGAGCTGGAGGCTACTACCCAAAACCCCAAAGAATCATTCATTGACTTTGTTGCCAGATGGAGGGCAAAAGCAGTAAGAATGACAAATAGACCTTCTGAAAGAGAGTAAGTTCGGCTGGTGGTCTAGAACCTTGAGCCAGATATGCTGTAGGGAATGGTAGTGGCATCGCTGTCCACATTTCCTTCCCTACACGAGTTAGGGGTCCAGATTAAGAGTGCATTCAAGAAGGGTATAATCCACAAAACTAGTGAACCTGCCAGAAGGCCATTCTCCCGGAGTACCAATGCTAGCAGTAGCACTATTCCGCGGCCTGCAGATGCACTATTTCGCGGCTTGCAAATGTCAGTACTGTTGTCATAATAGCCAAGATGGCTGATCCCTTTGCTACTGCCACAACCTCACAACCTTCACAACATACCGGCCCACCCTGAAATCAAAGAATCTTTACCCTCTTCATATGAGCCTAGCTCGCACCCTTAAAATGTTAATGGAAAGGGAGCATCTCAAGCCCCTTGATCCGCGACCCCTCCCTGACCCACTGCCGCCTAGACATGATCCGACCTAGTACTATCTCTTTTACCAATAACACGGCCACCCCACGGACTTGTGCTATCGCTTATATCATGAGATCCAGGATCTCATTGACAACAAAGTCATTGCTCCACCTGCCAAACCGAACGTAACCACCAACCCACTTCCTCTACATAACCAAGTCCCTCCACCCAGAAACATTAACCAAATACATACACTACCACCTTCCTTTGACCCCAGTGTATACATTACCCCATTGTAGACACCCCATTTTTGACCGACCTTAAGACTTGGGCGCTACTGATGGCTTCCTTGATGATGAAAGTTGTGCAGGCTATGCTATGCAAAGGGTCGATTTCTTTGGCAAGGAGAGCGTCAAATCCAAACCTCACACCCCATTGTTGGACCAAAAATATTTTAGATCTTAAAACCCTCTCTTTCAAAATATTTAAAAAAAGGTTTCTGCGATGCTCTGAGGCTCACATTTCGTTAAATGTTGTGCTTTTCGGTAAACCAAGCAAGGACAAAGTGGAAATGAATGAAAGAGAGATGAAATCTTTGAAAATTCTTTCAAAACACCTTGTTCGGGGGTTTGGAGTTGAAGAAAAGAGGATAAGAGGGAAGAAACCAAGTTGGGGAAGAGGATGGGTATGAATCGCTAAGAGAGAGTCAAGCAGCCCTCGCTAAATCGAGCCTATCCATCTATACACTTGGATTTAAGCTATGAGGCCACCACTGTTGGAAAGAAGACTTCCGGGGCTTCATTTTGCACTCAAGAATCTCCTAAAGCTGAGTCCGGATGGGGGAGATATGGTTGATTGAAGTTGGGCATCATTCCGGTTGGACCGAAACTGAGCAACCTTCACTAAAAGAGGGATATCTCTTAGCACACATGGAATTTTGAGGTGAGGTTTCCAAATTTGGAAAGAAGACTTCTAGGGCTACAGTTTAGGCTCAAGAATGACCTAAAAATGGGTCCAGATGAAGGAATTAGGCTTACTTCAAGTTAGGGACCAGGGTTGATTTTTTCCATCGGCCTCTATGGAGGTCCATCGGCCACAATTGGAGCTCAGCAGCTATATGTCGGCCAAAAGTGAACCTTATCGGCCACAAATGTTGGCCGATCAGCCAAAAGTGTCCAGAAAGCCAAGAATTGGCAGATATTTCTCCTCCAGCTGTTTCTAGCTGGTGCCACCTATCCTAGCTCAGATATTTCAACCAAAGGTGATATTTTGCTATATAATGAAGCCTTGTATCTCATTTTCAAGGCTTAGAACATGAAAGGATAGATTAGAACAATTTTGGCAAAAAGCTTTGGAAGCCTCTCTCTCTCAATCCACTCTCTAGATTCCTCTCTCTCTAAGAGTTTTGTGCTAGAAGCTTGTATACATCCATCTTCAACCTATCAACCCTTAACAAGAGTTGTTGATCATTGGGCTGAGGTTGCTAGAAGGCCTTCTTGGAGCTCATTAAGGAGGTTTTGACTTGGTTTTGTGCCTCAAAGTGTGCTTTCCTCCAAGAGGTAAAACTTTCACCCTTTAAGCTTGTCTTTCACACTTGCTTCACCATCCTTTTTCCATTGTTTTGGACTATCTTGGGGCTGGTTTTGAATCATAAAAAAAACTCTGATTTTTGAGGTTCTAAATGATGGTTTAAGCCTTGTTTGGCTAGGGGGTTGTCTCTCCCTTTTGCTCCTTGGCTTGTGAGGCCTTTCAAGCCATCTTTCACCACCTTTCAAACCAACTTTTTTTGGCCTTTAAACCACTGAATTCCAAAGGAATTTAAGTGGTGAAAAGGGGGTTTTGAGGTCCCAAATGGGTGAAGGTTGTCCCCCTTCATCTTCTCTTGTTTACATGTGTTGATGGCCAACCAAATGAGCATGTGTTTTTACTTCTTTGTGGCTTTGTTTAGGCTTATTTTTGTGACTTTTGGGACCTTCCATAACTCTGTTTTAGGCTGGTTTGGTCACCTCTTGCATGCTTTATACACTTGTAGTGTAAACTTGCACACTAGCCTAATATGCATCATGCTTTAGACCATCATTCTAGTGTGATTTTGGCTTAACTCCAAGGAGATTTTGGCCATGTTTTAGCATGCTTAAGGTCTGATTTATGTTTTTTTGGTCATGCATGCCATGCTTTGTATAGCCACAGTGCATTCTAGCTCACTAGCTTTGAGTTTCCAAGCATCTAGCATGCATTACTTGGACCATTTGTACAATTTGGCATCATTTATTATGTGATTTCAGAGCATGTTTCATTGCCATGCACTCACATCTTTCACTCCAATGCTTTGAAGGGTTCATGCTTTATGCCTTAAAAAGAGCCCATGTGTATGCCATCTTGCCTAGGCTTTTGGACCACCATTTCAGTGTGTTTTGGGTCTTATTTTGCCATCATATAACTCTGTTTTTGGTTGGTTAGGGTATCCCTCATTTGCTTCTTGCAATTGTAGTGTAAGTCCACTTTGCTAGCCTTGCATGCCTAATGAGTGAGCTTATTATTCTAGCATGTGTTGACTTGGTATTAGCCCAATTTTGGTGTTATTTTGACATTCCATAACTCTGATTTTTATTGGTAAAGTCATCTTATGCTTGGTTTTGGTAGGTGTAGTGTAATCCTCCTTATTGGCCTTGCATACTCCATGTTTTGGCCCTTCATGCTAGCTTGTTTTGGACTTGGTCCATGCATGTTTTAGTGTCATTTTAGCATGCTCTAGGACTGTTTTGGGTTGCATTAGCCATATGCTTCATGTTTTGTATAGCTATAGTGCAAATGCCTATGCTAGCTTCAAGCTTTGAGCCCCCTCGCATGTCATACTTGTGTAGTTTGAGTGGTTTGGCACCATTCCATGCATGATTTCAGAGCTTATAGTGTTTGTCACATGTCCATGCTTGTCACTCTTTAAGTGCTCTTGAGAGTTATCCTCTTATGCCTTAATTCTTGAGCCATTTGGCATGCATGCTTGTCTTGCATTTCATGCCTTCATTTCAACATTTTGGCCACTATTTTGGACCCTCTTAGGTCTGTCCATATGCGGTTTAAGCCCACTAAGTGTTGCATTACATGGTCCTTGCCATTGCATTGTTGTTTGCATATTGTTGCATGACATTATGATTTGCATGTTGTTGCATGTTCATGATGTTTAGCATGTTGATTAGATAGCATGTTGTTGCATGCTTGATATATAGCATGTTGTTGCATGCTTGTTCCATTGTATTGTTGTTGCATGCTTGAGTTACATTGCGTTGTGTGTGCGTATATCGCATTGTACTTAGAATCTTGTGCATGCATTGCATTGTGTTTGGTTTGGGTGTTAAGCCAAACACGAGGAACGAGGGACGTTTCATACTTGAAGTGATGAAACATGCCTCAATCCTCGATCGCCGACACTCTTGATCCAACATGATAGAGTTCAAGGCATTTATGTGTTTTTTGTGCATTCATGTGACATTGATTTGTGCAACTCGGCCTCTTTGGCCATCATGCATTGGAATGCGTGATTGATGGCTCGAGAGTCGAGCACTACACTCCTTTGAGTCTCAAACATGATAAGGGGTGTAGTTGCACAACATTTTCTTGCAAATGTATTGCGATGCCCTTGTTTGTACTCTGCTGCAGCAAAAGGAGCAGTCTGTAGGAAGAGATGGCTGATCGGCTATCTGTAGTGCCGATCGGCTAACAATTTTTGGTCGATGGATTCAAAAGTGGTCGATGACCCCTTTCCCTTGGCCGATGGCCATATCTTTTGGCCGATGGACTCTTAGAGTGTCCATGAGATGGTTTAGAAGCATCATAGAGATTTTCACAGTTTTCATAAGTGCATAAGTGTGCAAACAGAGGCAACATGGGGCATGGCAACGGATTTCCGAGCAAAGCCGATCGAGCATGCATTTGTCCCTCTTCTCAAGGCCGCTTTAACTATTTTTGTAACTTAATTAATTTGCTTAACTAGTTAAGGTTTTGTAATAATTAATTAGCTAGGGTAGTTAATTAATTAGTTGATTTGTATTATTTATTCGGACCCTCCGTCGAGAGGGCCAACTTTTGTAATAAGTGTGCATGAGTGTGTGAATGTCTTCCAATCCCACGTCTTTCTCCCTTTTACTTATAAGCTTTTGATGGTTAGTTTTAGGTCATGTTTCAATTAGCATTCCTATGATTGCATGTTTGCATTTATTCATCTGTCTTGCATGCACCGGGCTCAGCGCATCATACTAACTGCATTGTATTTCAATACATTTACTTGAATACGTGTTCAATAGCATGTTATCAAGTTGCATCTCATATGCCATCTTAGAATAGCCGAGCCTATTTCTTAGTTGCATTTTTGCATGTGTTGCATTAGGCATTTTAACATAAACTAGGATCATGCATGATTTCTAACTAGTTGTTGTTTTGGCTCGGAGTACACTGTAAGTGTTTATGCTTTAGCATCTTGCATGTGTGTGAGTGTTGCCATGATAGCATGCTTGCCATGAGGATATCTGCTTAAGTGTTTAACTGCATGAATGCCTGTGGGTGAAGGTTGGATTGCTTGAATTGGAACAATTCATTGAAATGCGAGTTTTAAGCCCACTTGAGAGTGGCAAAATCATGTTTTCTTAAGCCCACTTGAGGGTGGCAAAATCCACGACTTAGCCTACTTGCAAGTAGCACCTTCAAACCATTTTCAAACAAACAAACATGAGATGTTTTGTTCCAACTTAGGCGATCTAGTCTATACTTGTTTGCTGTGCGCATCACATAGTAAAGCTAGCTAATAACCGGAATAAGAACACATGTGTTTTCAAAAACAAGATATCATGCTTAGAATAGGCCGATCTTTGATCGGGCGAGCGGAGGTGCTCATTGCATGACCTTCCCCTCTTGTACCCAAGTTCCCGAGCCGAGGCAACTTTGGTGATGACGGACACGTGGCCTTAGGCATGAGTCAGGGTTTCCTAAATTCCCCCAAAATAAAATATTTAGGTGGCGACTTTATATCTGGCAAAGCAGTCCATGTTTGACACTTCTTTACAAAAATCAGTTTTCCAAAACGATTTGCAGGATTTGGACTCTTTGGTGATTTATCGGTCTCGTATTGCCTTTTGTGGGATTAGATTTAGAACCGTGACATTTGAGTCCGAACTGTAGTATGCTAATGAACCAAACGGATTTCGCGCCATTTCGCGCGCGAAGCCCGGGACGTTCGGGCACGTCTATACCCATCCCATCTACCCAAGCCAAAGGTGATTATTCCAGAAGGTACGGACATGTGCATGATGGATTTAACACCATAAACCCAACCTGAACCCATGGTAGTAGAAACGGAGAAGAAAGAGAGTACACTATAGAAGGGCTTGCCTGATGCCAAAGTCATAGAAAAAGGGGCCTCACTTGCAGAGGAGTACGACCCCAGCTTATATATCGTGACCGTCAGTCAGTTGAAGCCAGTAGTCATATTGCCGAACTTCCTTAGCATTAACGCTATTGGGGAGGACCAGTTAGGGTAGAATCAGAACGATTAGCCGGAACAGGGCCTAAATGACTTGGTCGAACGGGAAGAAGACCTGGCCAAGTTGGAAGAGGATCTAGACAACCTATACTTCTTTGAAGAAGATGATACAAGCAGAGTACAACTGGGATGGTGGGATCTAAGCCAGCGGGAAACAAGCAACAGATGGTTGAGTGAGGTGGAGTTAGATGTTGAGAAACGAATAGGAGAGATTGGGAAGGAAGAGAAAATTGGTGCTAGGGGCAAGGCTGAGGCTGCACCTCTGACTGAGAAAGAATGGGCACTGGAACAATTTCAAAGGGAAATGATAGAAGAGATCCAGACAAAGATAGCTTTGGAGTAGGGAAAAGGAAAAGGGAAAGAAGAACTTGAGACAACGGTGGGTGATGTCCAAGCTACCAAAAAGGTCGAATGGGAGCTCAGTGATCGAAAAAGGATGTTAAGGAAACTCAGAAAATATCGGGATGCAGAAACCAAGACTGTGGTGGAAGAAGAGTGGTATGATGACGGGGGGCGTGATGTGAACATGCTTCAGATAGAACTAGATAAAAGCCCGGCCATGACTGTAGGAGAGTGGTGGGAGGACAGCGACTTAAGTCATGCATACACTGACGAAGGGTGGAAGGCTGATACCGCTGATGGCACTTGGTATACTGATGAAATTAATCATATGATCCGGAGTGGCCGGTATTTCAAACCCGCAGCCTTAGATCAGCCGGAGTCTTCTAACAAAGAGGTTGAGAGATCAAAAGAAAAGGATGTTGAAGAAAACCTGGTCTTGAAATAGCTCAAGAAACTTCAGGCAGACATATCAATCTGGGGGCTAATCATGGCTTCTCGAGAGCATAAGCAAGCACTGTTAGAGGTAATGAATCGGACCAAACTGCCTATCGACACCATTGCTAACCAATTGGTATCGTTCGTTACATCTGGGGATGTTACACCGGTGATTCTTTTACAGATAGAGAGTTACCACTTGAGGGTGCCAACCACAATTGACCCTTATATGTAACCCTGGAAAGCTGGAAAAAGTGGATTCCGGTGGTGCTGATAGATACTGGTTTAGCGATCAATGTATGTCTAGTGAGGACTACCTATGTCATTGGTTTGAGGCCGGTTGACTTTACACCCACAACTCAGGCCGTCCGGGCTTATGACAACACCAGCCAAGATGTTATGGGAACATTTAAAAGCCAAGTGTTGATTGGCCCGTCCAAACATGAGGTAGAATTCCATGTAATGGACGTTTCGGCCACTTTCAATCTACTCCTGGGAAGGCCTTGGTTGCATCAGATGAAAGCGGTGTCGTCAACGGTCCACCAGTTGGTAAAGTAGCCCTTTAAAGGTAGGATTGCTATCGTGTACGACAATTCTACGACCCATCCTCCTCAGGTGACTACCACACCATTATTGGAAATCATACACAGGGAAGATGATGTGTTCCTTTCCGGCTTCTCTCTAGCAAAGGCCTGGTTGGTCCAAACCATCATGGCAGAGGATGATGGGAACTACATGAGCGCTCAGTCCATTTACATGATGAACAAACAGGGGCATATTCCTGGATTAGGACTGGGCAAAAGTGGTAGGTAGGGAGGTACTGTTGCCAAAGAGATGAGTCATAACCCTTACACTTTCGGGTTGGATACAAACCTACCACTGTAGATTGGCAAAGAAAGGGCGAGCAGTTGCGAGGAAAGCTGAAAGCAAAGAGGACTGGGAAGCAGTACGAGTTAATCCACAAACCAATATGGGGAACCCTGAATGGACGCTTTGTCTGCTAAGCGGAAGATTTCCTCTTCTGTGGATTTCTAGCGCCCTAGTTTGACAAGGAAACAAAAACAATGTATCCGGGATTCAAGATCTTCTTCGGACACTAGTTACCAGAAGAAGGGGATGAGCAGGCAGACCTGAGCCTTAGCATAGATCAAGGTAGAACTGCAAGCCTAGGCATTGAAGAAGAAGAACTGTTGGGCAAAACGCTAGCTGACCTATTGGCAAGTTCTACTGCTGGAGCTGAGTCCGTCAACTTGGGGATAGTTTTACTATCTCAATGATCGGGGATATACCGGTAACAGATTTCAATAGTCTCACGCCTAGTCTAGAAGTTCGAGAAGGGTGTCATTAGTAGTTCTGAATCGGATAGTGAGTCTGAATATGATTCCACTGAGTTTGTGGAGTCGGAGTTGGAGTTAGATTCTGGTTCGTCTGAGTCTGGTATTTTCGGGAGTGGTAACCTGGATTCCAAAGTCTTGTCCCGGTCGTCTTTTAGTTTTTCTTTTAAGTCCACTGTAACCAAGGATCCAGACTGTTTGAATGGGAATGCAGTAGACTTTGCCTATTTTTCAGTGCCTTTGGTTTGTTGTACTGATCTTGATTTCCAAAATTTTGGCCTAAACGAAGAGGAAGAAATTCCTCAGCTTTTGAAAAATTTGGTTGATCATGAGGAGGAGAAGTGTGTTAAGCCCTGTACAGATGAAATCGTATCAATTAACATGGGTACTGAGGAGGATCCTCGCTTGGTCTAGATTGGGTCCACGTTGTCTTCGGAGGAACACGAGCGTTTAATCGCTTTATTAAAAAATTTCAAAGATGTTTTCGCGTAGTCCTACGAAGACATGCCTAGAATCGATCCTGAGATTGTATAGCACCGGATCCCTCTTGACCCTGAGGCCCGACCAGTTAAACAGAAACTGCACAGAGTTGGCCCAGATTGGGCTTTGAAGATTAAGAAAGAAGTTACCAAACAGATTGAGGTAGGGTTCTTGCTTGTATCTGAGTATCCAACGTCGTTGGCTAATATTGTTCCGGTTTTGAAGAAAGACAACAGAATCAGAGTTTGTGTCAACTTTAAGGACCTGAATAAGGCTAGTCTAAAGGATGACTTCCTTTTGCCACACATAGATGAGTTGGTAGGCTTCACCGCCGGCCACGCGCTGTTGTCATTCATGGATGAATTTTCTCGGTATAACCAGATTTTGATAGCACCCAAGGATAGGGAGAAGACCGTTTTCACTACTCCGTGGGGCACCTACTGCTACCGAGTCATGCCATTTGGGTTGAAGAATGCTGGGGCTACCTACCAGAGGGATGTAACCGCCATTTTACATGATATGATCCACAAAGAGGTTGAGGTATATGTAGATGACATGATTATCAAATCCAAAGAGCGAGAAGGACACTACACCGCATTGGAGAAATTCTTTCAACGGATCGGGGAATATAGATTGAGGTTAAATCTACAAAAATGCACTTTTGGGGTAATGACAAGGAAGATGTTGGATATCCTAATCACGCAGAGGGAAATTGAAGTAGATCCTTCCAAAATCAAGGCCATCTTTGAAATGCCACCACCGATGATTGAAAAGGAGGTGCGTGGCTTTCTGGGTAAAGTACAATTCATAAGGAGGTTTATTTCAAAATTAACTTTGACTTGTGAACCACTATTTGATGATCGTTGTCAGTATGCTTTTGAGTAGGTCAAGCAATATCTCCAGAATTTGCCTGTGTTGTCACCACCAAAGCCAGGAAGCCTTTGGTTTTGTACTTATCAGTAACAGACTCGACCATAGGTTGCCTGCTAGCTCAAGAATCTGAAGATAAAGTAGAGAAGGCCATCTACTACTTGAGTAAAAAGATGCTAGACTACGAGACTCGCTATAGAAAGCTTGCTTAGCCTTGGTATGGGCTACCTGGAAGTTGAGGCACTACCTGTTAGCTCACTTTGTAATTCTGGTTTTGAGATTAGATCCCATAAAATATCTCTTTGAGAAATCGGCGCTTACGGGTAGGCTGGCTCGTTGGCTGCTTCTTCTCTCCGAATTTGATCTCAAATATGTTACACGCCAGTCAGTTAAAGGGAGGGTTGTGGCGGAATTCTTGGTAGATCATCCGGTAAAGGGAGATTAAGCAATAGAATACCTGTTCCCAGATGAAGACATTCTGCATGTTGAGGAGGAAACATGGATGGTGTACTTTGACGGCGCATTTAATCAATACGGTTATGGGATTTGTGTGTTGGTGATAGCACCTGATGACTCCCATATACCCTTAGCCTTCAAACTCCAGTTCAAAATGTCCAATAACGAAGCAGAGAATGAGGGGTGCATTTCTGGCTTGGAAGTGGCCCTAGAACTAGGGGCAAAAATGCTGGACATCATCGGGGATTCGAACTTGGTTGTTTCGTAAGCCAACGAAGATTAGCGGGTCAAAGAAGAGAAAATGAAGGTTTACCGTCAGGCCCTAGATGTGCCAATTCCAAGGTTTGAAAAGCTAACGTTTATCCATCTGCTAAGAGAGAACAACCGGTTTGCGGATGCACTAGTAACTCTATCTTCAATGGTAGACATCCTGTTGGGAGTGAAGATGCGTCCAATCATTATCGAATAGAAATACACGTCGGCTTATGAGACCATTGCCGCAATAGATGAAGTGAAGACAAAAACCCCTGGTATTACGATATTTAGAACTTTTTGGAAAAATAGACGTATCCACCAGGGGCAAATGCCAAAGACAAATAGGGAATATAGCATCTGGCCGTCCAATTTATCATCTGTGGGGGCAAATTATACAAAAGAGGCCATCTGGGAATGCATAAGCTATGTGTTCAAGAAGAAGAAGTAAAACGTCTTATGGAGGCCATTCACGAGGGAGAGTACGGAGTCCACATGAACGGTGTGATGTTGGCTCGGAAAATCCTTAGACCAGGCTACTATTGGTCAACCATGGAAGAGGATTGTATTGGTTTTGTACGGCGATGCCACAAATGTCAGATCTATGCCAATCACATGAACATGTCATTGTCCAAGCTTTACAACAGAACTACACCATGGCCTTTTTCTGTTTGGGGAATCGATGTTATCAGTGTGGTCACGTCAAAAGGTTCAAATGGACACGAGTTCATCCTGGTGGCGATCGATTACTTCACAAAATAGGTGGAGGCCCAATCTTACTCTGTATTGAATGCATTGCATGTGGCTAAGTTCATCAAGAACAATATCATCTGCCGGTATGGGGTGCCGAACGAGATCATATTAGATAACAGCTCACACTTTTAAGAAAGAGGTGGTGGATCTACTTGAGAAATATAATGTGGCTTTTCGTAAGTTATCTACGTATAGACCACAGACCAACGGAGCTATTGAGGCTATAAACAAGAATGTGAAGAACATCCTACGAAAGATGGTGGAAACATACAGGGACTGGCCGGATAAACTGCCATTCGCACTCTGGGCTACAGAACCTCAATCCGAACATCTACAGGGGCAACACCCTATTCTCTCATCTATGGAATGAAGGTTGTTTTGCCAATTGAAATTGAAGTGCCGTCATTGTGAGTTGTGGCTGAATGTTAGATAGCGGAGGCGGACTAGCAATGGAGTAGGTTCGAGGAGTTAATGTTGTTTGATGAGAGACGACTGAGGGCATTGTATCATGTCTAGGGTTACTAACGTCGAATTGCTAGGGCTTTTAATAGGAAAGTTAAGTCCAGAAATCTCAAAGAAGGGGACATGGTACTGAAAGACAATCAAGCTCCCATCTATGACCCTAGGGCCAAGTTTAGACCCAATTGGACTGGTCCTTACATCATCAAATCTATTTGGTCGGGTGGAGTGGTTATTCTCATGGACCTAGATGGCCTAGAGTTCTCATAACCGATCAACATGGACAAGTTGAAGAAATATTACCTTTGAGAGGCTCGCTAGGCTAAAAACCCGAAAGGGCGACCTAGGCAAAAGTTAGAGCATGAAAAATTAGAAACAAAGAAAAGCTGAGCTCGCAAGGTTGAAAACCCTAAAGGGCGACTTTGGCAAAAGTTAGAGCGTAAAAGGAGTGAGTTAATACTCTAGTGAACCTGAACCAAACTACGTAAGGCCTGATTCCCATCTTTAGGATACGTAGGCAACTTCATCCTGAAGTTCACCTATAACCATCTTCAACTCATCTGTCATATTTGTTTATATTTGATCAAGTCATCTTTCTTCATTATCAGTTAGCTTGGTTGTGTGATCTTTATGTTGGCAGAAGGGCCGGTATGGCAGATGCAGTTATGGGCAGTTGCGATATGTTGATTCGGGGTTATACATCGTGAGGGTTGATTCCATATGTGTCGGGTAGTGACCGTTTCCGAAAACTATTTTGAAAAGTTTTAATAAAAGTTGATTTTGTTCAAAA
Organism: Camellia granthamiana; assembly: GCA_036172215.1. Classification (NCBI taxonomy): domain Eukaryota; kingdom Viridiplantae; phylum Streptophyta; class Magnoliopsida; order Ericales; family Theaceae; genus Camellia; species Camellia granthamiana. Next base: position 41,013,494 of record CM069903.1, on the reverse strand, counting down.
TTTATCTTTTACAACTTAGACCATTTTGGGACCAAAAGGAAAATTTTTAGTGCTCACAATTAATTTTATTGATTTCAACACAAGTACATTCTCCAACTCTCTGATTTAAATCGAAGTTGCTTTTACATCACTAAAACTTGAAAGAAAGATCAAAGCAGTAAAACTAGGGGCACAACCAAGTCAGGTAGCTTTATGTCTTCTACTTACACTCGTGGAAGTTTCCACAACTAAAGATAGCCCAACTTGTTCTTTGTCCTCAAGCCAAGCTAAACACTCGCCAGAAAGGGCGTAACTGAAGCTAGGGACAGGGGCCAGAAGCTCCTTTGTCCTCCAAGCAGTAAGGTATCGAGGCAAGCGTGAACCACGAATGGGAAATGAAGCCGGGTATTCTACCTCCTCATCTGGATGTGTCTACTCATGTCCAAAATGGCGTCTGAACCGAAAGGGGAAATAGAACACACAGTGTGTGAAGCTAATCAACTGCATACCCGGCTGACGGGACATGCTGTAGCTCATTTCAGTCAAAGTAAGCCAGGGGCAATGCCAAGTTATGTCAGTTGTAGATCTGCTACATATCCAGTCACACCACAACCCTTCTGAAGGGAAATCCACTAGCCGTTGGCGAAAGAAGTAAGCTCTAGCCAAGTACCTGGGGCAAGGGTCCACTACTTGCAGTTTATTCATAAGCCATACCTAGGGAGGGATGAAAAATAAGAGAGATTAAAGAATAGAGAGGTGTATGATGAGGGAAAAATAAGGAAGAGGTTTTGAGAGAAAAACAGAGATTGAGTATCAAGTGATGTGAGAATTCTAAATTAGCAGGGTGAGAGGCAATACTTGAAAAAGTAATGGACTCCTTGCAAAGCGGGTAGTCTCTCACCGATGAAAGGCATCCAAACCCATCAAGGTTTCGGCCAGGCCCAGGCCCATGCAACTCTTACCCTCTTTTAGACATTGGGCCACTTCGATGAACCAGATGTTGGCTTCGCCAAAACTAGGAGCAAGGAGGAATTGCGCAAGTAAACATAAATAGAGAGAATGTTGGCGATAACCTCGCCAGAGAAGGTCGTCCCTATTTCCAATAGCGAAAAATTGATGAACTAAGCTGGGGATGTCTAGCTCCCCATCATGGGCCAAGGACCGAGCCTCATGTATTGAAAACCCACACATCCGTCCCAAAGCCTGGGCATGGCCAAAACGAGGCTGAGGCATAATTTCTTCGTTACGCCAGGATTCTATCAATGCTTAAAATTCTTCGATTGTCGAACACATCTCCTATGATCTAAAGCGAAACACATGTGTGATTGGGTTCGAACATCGAGCAGCAGCGTGGAGGAACGGAAAACAAAGCAAAGTACGGCTTAGAGGAAAAAGAGCGTTTAGGCTAAAACTGCCAAAGTTCACATTTTCCGAGCCGTCCAAAGTGGCTATCTAGTCTCGGAGCCTGTTGTTGAGAAGACTCTCCATCTTGAGAGAAAAATACCAAGGACTTGCAGTTCTGCTAGGAAAACAGCTTGGGAGCACCTTGCATAGAGTTTGAGAAGAAGTAGTGCATGACAGCTGGACAACACTGACCGATCTCATTTTTGGTCCCGACCGTGCTTCATTGAAGCCCGACCAGGCCTATTTGGACCTGGTCGGGTCTAAATGTTGGCCTAGGTTAGTGTAGTTGTAGAAAAGGGTCGGCCTTTACTTCGGTGTACTATGGCTGTATTTTGGGTACTGTTTTATTTGTACTAAGTGTTTTTTAGTATTTTGGAGTTATTTTTATTTCGTTTTCGTATTATCAAGTTGTATTTTATATTTTGACCGGTTGCAAGTTATTATTCGGTTTAAGAATCAATTCAAGAGCGAGCATTCACAGTTATTAACAGTCTTGTATAAGAGTATCATGCAGGCACCATTCATTCATCACATATCATGCGAGAAGATCACTGCGAAAATCTGTCTTTTTATAAACTAGTGGGTCCAACCCCGATCATTATTTATACAGACCAAAAAACAAAAGAAGTCTTCAAAAACAAAATACATAAGTCTATCTGAAGCTATATAGTTCTTAACTACAAAGCAAAACAAAACGCAAAAATCAATGACCTATCCTTTCTTTCTTCCTCCTCGGTTATGGAGGAGGTGCATCACTGACATCACTGGGATTGCTAGATTGTATGTCGACCACCTCCCCCTTCTCCTCGGAGGTCATGTACTTCTCGAAAGACTCCTCGGGAGGTGAGCGCTGTCTCACTCCACCTCTCCCCTAGTCAGCTCCTCCTCTGCCCCTCACCAGGCCTCATCTTCGTCTCCTAACTGGAGGAGGTCTTGCAGGTGCAACTGGTGTTGGCTCAAGCTAAAAGAAGAAAGAAAAAAGTGAGATTACAGATATCAAAAGAGACCAACAGAGTTGTAAGCAAGTTTGTAATAATCGTAAACTAGGGACAAAGTGTACCTCGATCCCATGGGTAACTAAAGCGGTCTGTCTCCTTCGCACTATCAGAAGCAGTCTGTCAACTGTCCGAAGGAGGTCATCCACATATCCCATGGGCACCTACAAAGGATTTGAGAATATGAGACAAGATAATGGTATACAGTGGGTAGAAACTAAGCACAGTGGACAGCAAGTAATAAAGCATAATGGGTAAAAAATAATAAAGCACAGCGGAAAGTACTGTAAGCTGACATATAGAGATATGTACTTGCTCAACATCGGGAGCGATAACCAATCTGCGATCCCTCTCTTTAATATGCTCAAGGGAGATCTTCTCGATCATCCCATTTGGCCGCATGTATATGACCTCAGTCGGAATCACAGGAAGCCCGGGAGCAGGAGCGGCGGCAAGAGCACCTCTAATAGCGGTAGTAGTAACCTCCGGAATGGCACGGGCCATGCCCTGGGTAAGAGGCGCCATCACCCGAGTCTGCAAGAAAGTAGTGAAGTCGCTGAGCTCATGGTACCAATCATTGTCCTCCTCCAGCATCAAGAAGTCAATCTGGGGCCCGTCGTAGAGGTCGTCTACTACCCTTATGCTGGGAGGAGGAGGATGTGGGATATCGAGATTAGCTATGCCTCGTGTTTAACGGATGAACTGCTCTTCCAAGTAATATGCCCTGCTGAAGGGGCCTTTAAACAAAATCTGCATGGTGGAGGCATGCCATGCAGCAACATAGGTCGTTCTCACTGCTTGAGGGATACCCGCCCAGGGGTGCTAGTTAACTTGTGGAAATAGATGTCAGATGTCAAAGATTTAAGCAGTATGGAAACACAGTATGAAAACAACGGTATAGAAGCAACAATATGAGAATGACAGTGCATGTAGACACCCCATTTTTGACCATCCTCAAGACTTGGACGTCATCGTTTGAACACCCAATGATTTCGAGTCTCTGAAGGTCTCGACTGAGCGCCTTGCCTTGGAGCGTCTCAACTTGTCTGTTTTGTGCTTGGTTGTGGACCAAGAGCTTGTTGCTTTGAATCTGGAGGAGAGGGTGGCTTGTCAGCCATCCCCAGTGTCCATCGGCCATGGCTTGTGCCTGCCAACCATCAGTGGTGGCCGGTCGGCCACATTTGTGGCTGGTCGGCCACTAATGATGGCCGACGGCCATTTTTCTCCTTTTTTAGATATTTATTTGCCAGCTGTGCCAGCTGTTGATCACTGATGCTCATCTCCATACACGTGTATGGAGGGATGAAGGCAAGCTTTTGGCTTGTTTTTCTATATAATGGGGGGTCTCTCCCCCATTTTGAGGGTTACAAAAATTTGTGAGCAAATTTTCTCTCTTTCTCTCTCTAGAATTCTCTCTCTCTTCCTATTTTGTGCTTGAAAGTGAGAATTCTCTACACATTTGCACTAAGATCCTTAACCAAACACCTTCACCTTGGAGCTGAGGTTCTTGGAGGTCTTGTTTGAGTTCTTAAGGCTGGTTTTAGCTCAGAATTATTACTGTTTGTTGTTGTACTTCAAAGGTATAAGACTTTACCTTGTAAGCTTTATTCTAGTTGCTTGCTTTGCCATCTTTTTACACTATTTTTGGCCTGGTTTTCAACTACAAAAAAACTCTGATTTTTTAGGCCTTAACATGTTAGTTTGAGCCTATTTTGTGTTAGGGGATTATCTCTCCCTTTTATTCCTTAGCTTGTGAGCTTCTTGCATCATCTTTTAACATACTAAAGTCCAGCTTTTTGGCCCTTTAAACCACTAAATTCTAGGGGAATTTTAGTGGTAAAAACTTGGTTTTGAGGTCCAAAATAGGAGGGGGTGGCCTCCCCTCCTTATGTCTTGTTTGCAAGTGTAGATGGCCTATTATGTGAGCATGTTTTTCTACCATTTTGTGACTTGATCTTAGCATATTTTGGCTACTGATTTGGCCTACTTTAGCTCTATTTTGAGCTGTCTTGGTCATATGAGACTTTTTATGCATGGTTGTAGTGCAAATACCATCACTAGCTTAGTGTTTCAAGGCCTCTAACATGTTGTGCACGTGTTGATTGCATGTTGTAGCATCATTTTGCATGTGATTTCAGTGCATATAGCTCTATCACATTCTCACTTATTTCACTCTTTCATTGCTTTTGAGAGTTGTGCCTTGAGCCTTGTTTGTAGCCTAACATGTGAGCATGTTTTTCTTGCCTTCTATGCTTCAATCTCAGCATATTTTAGCCTCTAATTTGGCATGTTGTAGCTCTGTTTTGAGCTGGTTTGGTCATTTGAGCTTGATATTGCATACCTCTAGTGTAGTGCTCTTCACTAGTTTAATGCTTTTGGCTTTTAAACATGTTGTGCATGTGTTGCTTGCATGATTTAGTGCCATTTTTCATGCCATTTCAACATTCAAAAGTCTGCAACCTCCCTCTATTCTTCACTTTTTAATTTGCTTTGAAAGTGGTCTTGAGCCCCTTGTTGGCTTGAGTGTGAACTTGAGACTCTCATGCCTAATGGTTTTAACTCTCTCTTGAGGGTTCCTCCTAACCAACAGCACGAGGCCTCTTTCATGCTCAAGGCACATGTGGCTTAGGCCATCTTTCCAATTAGAGGACTTTCACATTGAGCTTAATCGGTTAAAGGATTAATCGGTAATGTAAAATGTGTAAAAAAATGAGCGAAGTAAAACATGAACAAGATAAGCATTTGTGTTGCATTGCATGTGTTTGGATCGGATGTTAATCCAGACACAAGAAATGTGGGATGTTTCATACTCAAAGTGATGAAACGTGCCACATTTCTTGGTCGCTAACACCCTTGATCATGCATGATAGGGTGGTGGTACTTAGAGTCTTCTTTGTGCATTCATTGACTTTGTACAAGCTTGACTCTTTGGCCATCATGCATTGAAAATGCTTGGTTGGTGGCTTGAGAGCCAAGAATTACACTCCTTTGAGCTTGAGAAATGATAAGGAGGGTAATAGTACATATATTGTTTGAGAATACACTGCTTTGCCTCTGTTTGCTCTCCGTTATAGCAAAAAGGAGAATTCCAGGGAAAGGGTGGCCAACCGGCCACCAGTGGTGGCCGACAGCCACAAACAGTGGCCGATAGCCACCTATGGTAGTCGACCGGCCATCAGTGGAAGAGTTATTCAAAATGTTCCTGTGGTGGAGCAGAAGTAGTCTGGAAATTGGTGTAATGTTCAGAGATCAAAACAAAGTGCAAACAGAGGCATCCAAAGGCAAGGCGGTGGATTTTCGGAAGGAAGCCAATCGAGCATGCATGCGTCCCTCGCCCTCGAGGCCATTTAATTGTTTCAATTAGTTAGCGAAGCTATTTTTTTTCCGATTCAAGTGTTGTAATATTTTAATTAGCTTAGCATAGCTAGTTATTCAAATGGTTTGTAATAATTAATTAGCTAGAATAGTTAATTAGTTAGTTTGTAATAATTAGCTTAGCTTAGTGTAGCTGAGCTTATTTATTCGGACCCTCCTTCGAGAGGACACAATGTTGTAATAAGTGTGCATCTGTGTGTGCATGTCTTCCAACCCCACGTCTTTCTCCCTTTTACTTAACTGCTTTCGATGGTTAGTCTAGGGCACGTTTTGATTAGCATACCTTATGCCTTGCATGTTTGCATCATTCATTTGTCTTGCATGCACCGGGCTCGGCCCATCATTCAAACTACATCGTATTTCAATACCTCTTTGAATACATGTATCAAATTGTTGCATTCATATGCCATCTTCGATAGCCGAGCCTATTTAGTTGCATTATTCCATATGTTGCGTTAGGCATCGTTAACATAGTTAGGATCATGCATTGTTTCTAACTAGCTTTTGTTTTGGCTTGGAGTGCACTGTAAGTCTTTATGCTTTAACATGCTTACATGAGTGTGAGTGTTGCCATGATAGAATGATTGCCATGAGGCTATTTGCTTACTTGCTAAACTGCATGAGTGCCTGTGGGTGAAGGTTTTGTTGCTTGAATTGGAATAATTCGACGAATGTGAGTTTTAAGCCCACTTTGTGAAGTGGCAAATCATGTTTTTAAGCCTACCTGAGGGTGCACTTTAGCCCACTTGAGACTGGCACCTTCAAACCATTTTCAAAAACAAACATGAGTCGATTTGTTCTAAGTCTTACGACTTAGTCTATACTTGTTTGTGTGCGTCACATAGTAATGTTAGCTAATAACTGGCTAAGAACATATGTGTTTATCAAACAACATATCGTGTTTATCAAACAACATATCATGTTTAGTAGAGGCCGATCTTTGATCGGGCGAGCGACGGTGCTCATTTCAGGACCTTCCCCTCTTGTACCCAAGTTCTTGAGTCGAGGCAACTTTGGTGATGACGGACACGTGGCCTTTGGCGCGAGTCAGGGTTTCCTAAATTTCCCAAAACAAAATATTTAGATGGCGACTCTGTAATCTGGCAAAGCAGTCCAGTTTTGGCATTATTTGATCTAAAATCAATTTTCCAAAATGATTTGCCGGATTGGACTCTTTGGTGTTTATCAGTTTCACATTGCACTTTGTGAGATTAGATTCAAAATCGTGACAGGAGTCTGAACTGTAAGACCAATTCGAGCTCTTCGAAAGGAGGCGCGAAAAAAGTCAAGCCACAGTTTCTGGCGACTTTACTGGGGATTTAGAGAATTTCACTCGAACTAATGATATGTTGTTTTATCTACATTTGTGTGTTTCTTTGCATTGCATTTGCATAGGTGTGCCTAAGTCATAGTGTTTGCCATCTGCTATTCGTAAATGGTTTGCCAGAGGCTCGCTTGGAAAAGCGTGCCACAAGGCTGACCGGTTACGGGCTCTGCCACGATGGGAACACAAACCTTGGATCTGGACTATCGCTATACCGTTTGATCCCCCTTTCACTTCTCGGTGTTAGGGGCGAGAGGTATATTAGGTGGTCTTGCTGAGGCATCCTTTTTGGACCAATTGACCTAATTGCATATCGGAAGCCTTAGAGACTGTTCCAAACTAGGACAGGTTGCTCACCTGAATGCAGGATTGTTTGAAACGGCATGCGTGCGTAGCGAACCCCTAGTTCCTGACGAAACTATGACAGGGAAACCCTACCCCATCATAGGGGTGTTTCGGCTCTCACTTGCTTGATATGTGCTGTTAGGGTGTGTCTCTACAGGAATGTATGTATCAGTTGCAAGTCTGGGTATCAGTTTGAGAATATCAGTCTTGAGGCAGAAAATTTGGGGGGCAGAAATCAGTGTTTGAGTGCAGATTGTCCAGTTTATGATTTCAACTGTGTGTTGTCTCTATCTACGCCGAGATGCTGTGCGCTTGCTGATTGTTGTTTCCTTTTTGCTTTATTTTCCTTTTTGCAAGGTAGTATTTCACCATTGCTTCTGACGAGGTAGATACCCCCCGAGTGCTCTGGACCAGAGTCAGGAGGATTTATCGATATGAGGATCTTATTGGAGGACAACTAGTGTTCACTTCACTATCCCCGGTTACGAGACGGAGGACAGTCAGACAGAGATCACCGGTTCAACAGTCGCCAATTCAGCGGTCACTATCTACGTCCCCTGTGCGCAGTTGGGCCTAGTTTTCTGCTTCCACCTCAGAAAGGGAATATACACCGGTTCTGATAGATTAGCACCCCTCAGTCAGTATGGAGGATATGATGTGTCAACTTCAACAGACTATCGAGGCCATGCAGTGGGACGCTGCTCGCCAAGCAGAAGTTACCGCTCGCCAAATAGAGGTTGTAGCCCAGCAGGCTGAAGTAATTGCTAGGCTTCAACAGCAATAGCAACAACAACCATAACAAACAGCAGCTTTTGCTTCGCACCCACCCCCACCTAGGGTTCCGATACCCGGGGATACAACTAATGTCCAGGAGAATACGGACATTCTAGCAGGGCCAGTCCCACCTCAGACTTCCAAAGCACCGGCCTACCCAACATACACACCGTTCGAGTTTAAGGTCGATCCTACCGCCTTAAAAGTGAGCAAGCTTGAGAAGCTTTTCAAACGAGCTTAGGGAGTCAACTCGATCCCAGATATAGAGGATAGCTACACAGATTCGGCGGTGACATTGCCGGATAGATTTAAAATGCCTCACATAGACTGCTTTGACGGTTCGGGAGATCCTATGGTCCATTTGAGGCTATTTTCAGATTTTTTTGCAGCCGATGGGCTTGACTAGACTGCAGAAGCTATCCCTCTTTGGCCGGACCTTGTCGGGTATTGCGGCTATTTGGTATGCTAAACTAGAGGATTCAGTGAAAAAGAGCTGGGAAGAGATGGCCTAGGCCTTCATTGCCCAATATTCTTATAACACTAAAATCGAGGTCACAACTCGTGATCTCGAGGCAACTCGGCAAGAGCCGAAGGAGGGCTTCTTTGACTTCGTCACTTGGTGGAGGGCCAAGGCCTCCATGATGACCACCAGGCCAGATGAGAAAGACCAGATAAGAATGGTCGTTCGTAATCTGCAACCGAAGCTGCTGCAGAAGATGATTGTCTTACCCCTACCTACATTTGCTGATCTTCATGAGATAGGGGTACAGACAGAGGATGCGATGAAACAGGGTCTGATTGACCATGAAAAGGAGTAGCCTAAGAGGGCATTTACACGCAGTTCAAATGCGGCTACGAGTAGCAACGCAGCTGCGAGAACCTCTGACGTTGGTATGGTCACCACCACACCGAAAATAGCCACACCCTTTACCGGTACGTCTGGAGCCACCTCACAACCTGCAAAGTACCCACCCCGGGGCCAGAGGGTTTTCACCCCACTCTACATGTCTCTGTCTGCGGCCTTGAGGGTCCTAATTAGAAAAGGGCATCTGATGCCCCTAGAACCACGCCCATTGTCAAATCCCCTCCCTCCTACACATAACTCGGCCAAGTATTGCGCCTTCCATCAGCAGCATGGTCATGATACCGACCTATGTTTTAGACTCTGTCAAGAGATCCAAGATCTCATTGACAACAAAGTGATAGCGCCTCCTAAGAAGCCAAACGTCACTACAAATCCCCTCCCACCACATAACCAACCCTCGCCATCTAGGCAAGTAAACCTTATCCAAACAATGGCCGTCCCATACGACCCCATCATATATATCAGTCCCTCTTACTTGCCTAAGCCGACACTGTTCATCCTAGAAAGCACAGACTTGTGCATGATGAGAGTGTCCATATCTCAACCCGAACCCGTGGTGGTGGCTATGGTAGAAGAAGGCATGCCTGAGGGCTCTATGAACTTAACTGAAGAAGAGTACAACCCTTGCTGCTTTATTGTGCCAGCTGACCAGGCCAAGCCGAGGGTGGAATTGTCGATAGGGATGGAGGTTAATGTAGTCCGAGAGGATGGGCCAAGACAGGGGTTGGATGATTTAGCTAAGCTTGAGGAGGACATCGCTAATCTGCAGTTCTTTGATGAACAGGATCTGGGGAATGTACAAATCGGCTGGTTTGATGTGAATGGATCAACGATAATACAAGGTGGCTTAATGATGAGCCAGATATTGATTAGGGGTCTCAACCAAAGAAGGAAAAGTTGGAAGTGGGAACATCTGCAACGACTGGAACGGTTGACAACAAAGGGAAGCTGCTGGAGAGCACCGGTACAAAGAATTTTGCTCAAGAATTAGGTAGTTTGTGTACAGCTGATACAGAACAGGAGGCCGTGCTGAAGCAGTTCGACCAGGAAAGAGCTGAGATTGATCAGAGGGCTAGAAAAGCCAAAGCCCCTGTGGGGACAGAATGTGTTGTGAACATGGGAACAATTACAGCCGAACCGGACAGTTGTTTGTCGATTGCTGGAGGAATGTAGTGGGAAGACGATGATTTGCGTCTTGCCCATACTGATAAGGACTGGGGACAGAATCTGCCGGATGATACATGGTATACCAAAGAAGTCGATCACATGACTCGGAGTGGGCGGTACTTCAAGCTCCCACACCTGGACCAGCCAGAGGCATTAGGGAAAGATAAGGAAACAGAGAAACAGAAAGATAAATTGTTAGAAGAGGAAGCTATACTGAAGCAGCTGAAAAAGATTCAGGCAGACATCTCCATTTGGGGATTACTCATGGCCTCACGGGTGCATAGACAAGCCGTCCTATTAGTAATGGATAAGGCTAAGCTCTCTATAGACACAACCCCCGAGCAGTTAGTGGGATTGGTTTTCTCGGGTGGCGCTTCACCGACTTTAACCTTTACCGATAAAGAATTGCCGCCTGAGGGCTCTGAGCACAACAACCCACTATACATCTCTGTGGAATGTAAATAGAAGTGGATAACAGTTGTCTTGGTTGATACGGGATCTACAATCAATGTGTGTTCGTCGTGTACGGCCTATGCTATCGGTTTAAAGCCGACATATTTTGCACCAACAGCCCAGGTGATTTGGGCTTATGACAATACAAGTTGGGAAGTGATGGGGACAGTGCATCAGAACCTAGGTTGGCCCGACGCAATAGGACATTGAATTTCACGTTCTGGATGTTCCGGCCACCTTTAATTTACTCCTTGGACGGTCGTGGTTACACCAAGTAAGAGCTGTCTCTTCCACTTTGCATCAGATGCTGAAGTATTCCCATGGGAAAGGGGTAGCTGTTGTTTTTGGGAACTCGTCCATACATCTGCCGCCAAAGGTTACTACACCGGTCTTGGAAATTGCACACAGCGAGGAGGATGTCTTTTTGTTTGGGTTCACCTTGGCCGAGGCCCGGGTAGTACAAGATATTCTGGCTGTTGATGAGGGACTGCATGTCAGTGCGCAATCCGTCTACCTTATGAATAAGCTGCAACATTTACCTGGAATGGGATTGGGAAGGAGCGGCCGGAAAGGTGTCGCTGCATTGGTCGAAGTGCCACACAACCCTCACACTTTTGGTCTAGGTTACTATAGACGTCCCCGAACGCCCCGGGAGGGTGAGTCCCGTTCTGTTCGTTTGTGAGTCTACTACAGTTCAGGACTCAATTTGTCACGGTTCTTAATCTGAACCAAAGAGTCCAAATCCGGCAAATCGTTTTGAGAAAACGGATTTTTAGAAAAGAAGTGCCAAACATGGACTGCTTTGCCAGATACAGAGTCGCCACCTAAATATTTTTTAATGGGGGAATTTAGGAAACCCTGACTTGGTGCCAAAGGCCACGTGTCCGTCATCACCAAAGTTGCCTCGGCTCGGGAACTTGGGTACGATTGGGGAAGGTCAGCTATGAGCACCCCCTCTCGCCCGATCCGAAGATTGGCCTCTACTAACCATGATATCTTGTTTTGAAAACATTATGTGTTCTTATTCCGGTTATTAGCCTAGAATTACTATGTTATGCGCACAGCAAACAAGTATAGACCAAATCGCCTAGATTGGAACCAAATATTACATGTTTGTTTTGAAAATGGTTTGCTATTCGCAAGTAGGCTAAAATGCAGATTTTACCACCCTCAAGTGGGCTTTAGAAAAGATGGTTTTGCCACTATCTAGTGGGCTTAAAACTCACAGTTTCAATGCATTATTCCAATTTAGGTAATTCAACCTCCATCCACAGGCATTCAAGCAGTTATATCACATAAGCAGCTAGCCTCATGGTAATCATGCTATTATGGCAACACTCACACGCATGCGGTATGCTAAAGCATAAAAGCTTACCTAGTACTCCGTGCCAAAACAGAAACTAGTTAGTAATCATGCATGATCCTAGTTCGTGTTAAAAATGGCTAATGCATCACATACAGAATGTCACTAGAATAGGCTCGGCTAATCTACAATGACATGTGAAATGCTACAACTAACAAGTATTCAATTTGGAATTGAAATACAAATGCAGTTAGAATGATGCGCCGAGCCCGGCGCATGCAAAACGGATGAATGAATGCAAACGTGCTATCATACTGTATGCTAATTTAAACATGCCCTAGTCTACCATCATAAGCAGGTAAATAAAAGGGAAGAAAGACGTGGGATTGGAAGGCATACACGCACTCACACACACTTATTACACAATTGCCCTCACTTGGAGGGTCCAAATAAATATTACAGTCCGAATAAATAATACTAAATTGATTATTACAAATTAAATATTACAAAACTCCTAATTAATTAACAAAATAAATGCAGAAGCGAAAAGGCCACAACCCCGCCTTGGAATGCGCGAATGATGCATGCTTGAGTCTGTTTCGCCCGGAAAACCCGTACCATGCCACCGCTGCCTCTGTTTACACTGCCTTGCTTTTCTGAAAACTGCCAAAGTCTTGGGACATATTCCCTGCACACTGTAGAGCACTATCGGCTGAAGGAAATACCCGCCGGCCATGGAAAATGTCCATCGGCTGGACTTCATGTTATCGGCCATTCATCCATGGCCGGTCGGCACTATAAACGGCCGGTCGGCCAAAAATTCTTGCAGAACTGGTTTTTGACAGCAACAAAGGACAGACAGTGTATGGCATGGAATTTCAAGCAAATGTAAGCATGGTCACACTCCCTATCATGCAGTGGACTCAAGGGAGCATGGCCCTCCATCCTCAGGCCATCAATTGTGCATTTTGATGCATGATGGCCTAAGAGGCCAAGGTTGCAATTCAATGAAAATGCATGCAACACACAAATGAATATCAAGACCCTATCACGTCAAAGTCAAGGGCCTTGGTGACCGAGAGTTGAGACGTGTTACATCACTTGGAGTATGAACACTTTTCAATCCTCACACTTGGCTTGACACCCCAAACCAAGCAATGTAATGCATGTTATGCAAACATGGCTCAAAGATGCAACATAAGATTAAGATGCAAGGCATGCCAAATGCAATGCAACATGTCATGGCAAGTATGCAAAAGAACTAGCATGTGACAACACATCATGAATCAAACATGCAACAAACATGTGACAAGTAAGCCATGGTGGACTTAACCCATGAAGGGGCAGACCTCAGCCCACCCCAAAACAGTGGCCAAAAGCATCCCAAATGATGGACAAAATGCACAACAAACATGCAAGTCAAAGAGGCCCAAAGCTAAGGCATAACAAAGGGGCATTCTACTACCACTACCCCAAGCAAACATGGCATGAACCATACAACCAAAAACAGAATTTTAACATGCAAAATAAGCCCCAAATACCCTGATATGGCAGCCCCAAAGCCTCAAACATAGGGCTATGCACAATGACCTATTCCTAGTTATGAAAGGCCAACACTTCAAGGCATGAATGAGATGATAAATGGAGACATGTAAGCATGGTATAGGGACTGAAATAGCATGTTAAATGATTCCTAATCATTGAAATAGCCTAACCAATGCATGTTTATGATTCACACATTCAAGGCTCACAAGCCAAAATGTGAAGCAACTATACCGAACATGCTAAACAAGACCAAATCAGTGGCCAACAGACCTTAAGCATGATAAAATATGGCTAAGAACTTCACAAAGTAAAGCCAAGATATGAGAGCATGGTAGTCAAAAGTCATGATGCCCTTCTAGGCACAAACAAGGGAATACAAAGAAAGTATATTAAGCATGCAAAGGGCCACAAATCCGACCAAAAATAGAGACAACATGTGACCTAAATAGCACCAAAAACATCTGATATGAAGCCAAAAACAAGCCAAGCATGCATATTGCTCTTTAAGCCAAAACAAGGATAAAAGAGGGACAAAGGGGAGAGGGGTGTCCCTCCCCTATACAAGACCTCAAACCCTCTTCTTCACCACTAAAAATCCACTGGATTTCAGTGGTGAAAAGAACAAAACACTCAAGCAAATGAAGCCTAACAATAGAAGCACCAAAAGGGCCAAATAAGGCCTAAGAGGGTGAGTTCGACCCCAAACCACAAAATGACCTTAATGAAGTATTTAAAGCATGCAAATATAAGACTTTTTTCAGTTATACACAAAGCTCAAATCAATATACAAGACAGGTCAAAAGCCAATGCAAGATTGGGGAAACTAAAGCAAAGTAGTTACCCTTGAAGAACACCTCAAGAACAGCAGGTCCAGCCACTCTCTTCTGATCAAAACAAGTCCAAAAACTCAAGAACAAACCCTCTAAGTCCCTCAAAGTTGAAGTAAGGTGTGGTAGTGTGTGTTAGTGCAAAACTAAGGCAAAAATGCACTTTTAGGCCACAAAACACACACAAAAGATGAGAGAGAGGGAGATATAGAGAGAGAGAGAGAGTATATGACAGATGTGTATGTATCTAACCTCTAGTTTTTTTGTTCAAAACTTCTAACCCTAGACAAAGGAGGAAGGAGGGTCCTTATATAGACAAAGAAAAGGCTCTAAGCTTCTCAAGGAAGCTAAATCAAAAGGGGCAAAGGGTGCAAGTGGTTCATGGCTTCTTGAAGAAGCTGGGACAGCTGGCCAAGCTTCTTGGGGAAGCTTGGCCAAGGGTTTATCCTTCTAGAAGGAACTAGGGGGTCAAGGGCTCAAAACAGCCATCCCCGTGCATGGGGAGTGGTGTTGGTGTATTCCAGCTGGCACAGCTAGCATGCACCAAGCCTGAAGGGGGTGCAGAAGGGTCACCGGCCGGCAAAATAGGTCACCGGCCAAAAAAAGTGCCGGCCGGCCACACTAAGTGCCGACCGGCCATTGGTATCAAGAAACCAGGGCCGGTGGCAACAATGGATGGCCGGTGAGCTAGAGGGAAGGCCGGTGGAGTGTGGAGATGACCAACAAGCCATTCCCTACCTTCCAAGGCAAAAACACAAGTGTTTGGTGCAAAACCAAACACTAAACAAACGAATTAAGAGATCCTGAGGCGGGGCGCGCAGCCGAGTCCTGCGGGAACTCAAAACGAACACGAACAAGGGTGATCACTGAGTGTTCAATCAGTGACGTCCAAGTCTTGAGGACGGTCAAAAATGGGGTGTCTACAATGACACGCCTACCAAAGAGGATTGGGTAAGAAAGGGAAAGGAGATGGCAGGAAGAGCCAAGGCTAAACAAACTGGGAAGCACTATGAGTTGGTACATAGACCTATACAAGGAACCCTGAACGACCGCTTTGTCCAGGAGGGGAAAGATTTCCCATTTTGTGGCTTTCCTGAGCCATAGCTGAATTCAGAGAAGTGGCATTTGCCCGACGTCAAGATCTTTTTTAACCTACAGTTGCAAGGGGATGAAGTTGCAGAAGAGCAAACTGACCTACCAGCTATGGCTGAACAGTGCAAACAGGATGAGTTCGATGGCACAGAACTTGAGATGGGGGTACCGCTGGCTTGTCTCCTCTCGGATCCTCAGATCACATCGGAGAGCTTGGGGGGTGACTTCTCTATTTCCATGATTGGAGACCAATAGGCCGTGGGCCCTTCTTCCGGCATTCTAGATGCATCTATCGCACCCTTCCTCGTTTGGCAGTACGAGGAAGGCTTTTTGTCCAGCAGTTCTGAGTTAGGCAGTGAACCGAAATCTGATTCCACAGAGTCTGTGGAGTCGAAATCATATTCTAGTTCTTCTGAGTCAGAGTCCGGTATTCCTGGGGTTGATAACCCGGATACTGTTGTTTTGTCCAGGTCGTCTTTTTCTTTTTCTTTTGAGTCAGTTGTAACTGAGGAATTGGACAAACTGGAAGTTGTGAATGAGAATGGTACCACTGCTGTTTCTGAGTACTTTTCTGTGCGACTCGTTTATTGCATTAATCAGGACTTTTAAAACTTTGGTAAAAACGACGAGGAAGAAATTTCTCCAGTTTTGAAACATTTGATTGATCAAGAGGAGAAGAGGTTTGTAAAACCTTTGGTTGATTAAATCACTTCAATTAATGTTGGTATTGAGAAGGATCCGCGTCTGGTCTAGATCGGGTCCACGTTGTCTTCAGAGGAACGCGAGCGTTTAGTCGCTTTATTAAAAGATTTCAAAGACGTTTTCGCATGGTCCTACGAAGACATGCTTGGAATCGATCCCGAGATTGTACAGCACTGGATCCCTCTTGACCCTGAGGCCCGACCCGTCAAGCAGAAGCTTTGGAGAATACGCTCGGATTGGGCTCTAAAAATCAAGGAAGAGGTCACCAAGCAGATAGATGCAGGGTTCTTATTAGTATCTGAGTATCCTACTTGGTTGGCCAACATTGTTCCGGTGCCGAAGAAAGATGGCAGAATTCGGGTGTGTATGGCTAGTTCGAAGGACGACTTTCCTCTACCGCACATCGATGAATTGGTGGACTTTATTACGGGGCATACGTTGCTCTCATTTATGGATGGGTTTTCCGGGTACAACTAGATCTTGATGGCACTTGAGGATAGGGAGAAGGCTGTCTTCACTACGCTGTGGGGAACCTAATGCTATAGGGTGATGCCGTTCGGTTTAAAGAATGTTGGGGCTACTTATCAACGGGCTGCAACCACGATCTTGCATGATATGATCCACAAAGAGGTTGAGGTGTATGTGGATAACATGATTGTCAAGTCCAAGGAAAGAGAGGGCCGCTACACCGCCTTGAAGAAATTTTTCCAACGGATTAGAGAGTATCGGTTGCGACTGAATCCTCAGAAATGTACTTTTGGTGTCACAGCAGGGAAAATGCTAGGGTTCTTGATTACACAAAGGGGCATTGAGGTTGATCCTTCCAAGATTAAGGCCATCTTAGAAATGCCACCACCAAGGACTGAAAAGGAGGTGCAAGGCTTTTTGGGTAAAGTGCAATTCATAAGACGGTTTATTACAAAATTAACCTTGACTTGTGAACCACTATTTGGTCTCTCGAAAAAAGGAAAGAAATTCCAATGGGATGACCAATGCCAAGTTGCTTTCGAGCAGATCAAGCAGTATCTATAGAACCCACCCGTGTTGTCATCGCCAGAGCCGGGGAAGTCTTTGATTTTGGTATCTGTCAGTAACCGATACGACTATGGGCTGCATGCTTGTGCAGGAATTTGAGGATAAGGTAGAGAAGGCTATCTATTACCTAAGCAAGAAGATGTTGGAATATGAGACTAGTTACACTCTGTTGGAGAAGGCTTGTTTGGCCTTGGTATGGGCTACCAGGAAGTTAAGGCACTACCTGTTAGCTCACTCTGTAATTCTGGTTTCGAGATTGGATCTTATCAAATAACTCTTCGAGAAACCAGTGCTTACGGGTAGGCTAGCCCGTTGATTGCTTCTTCTCTCCGAATTTGATTTGAAGTACATGACTCGCAAGTCTGTGAAAGGGAGAGCGATAGCGGAGTTCCTAGCCGATCACCCAGTGGAGGGAGGTGAAGCAGTAGAATATCTGTTTCCCAGATGAGGCTATTCTGCAGGTTGAAGAAGAGATTTGGACTATGTACTTTGACGGAGCGTCTAACCAGTACGGGTATGGGATAGGGGTGTTGCTGATAGCGCCCAACAATTCCCACATACCTTTAGCCTTCAAACTCCAGTTCAAGGTCTCAAATAATGAAGCAGAATACGAGGCATGTATCGCTGGCTTGGAAGCCGCCCTGGAACTAGGGGCAAAATGGTTGGACGCCATTCGGGACTCGAACCTGGTTGTTTCTCAAGCAAAAGGAGACTGGAAGGTTAAAGAAGAAAGGATGAAAATCTAGCACCAAACCGTGGACGTTCTGGTTCCCAGGTTTGAGAAACTAACCTCCACGCATCTGTTAAGAGAGAGCAACAGGTTCGCTGATGCCTTATCAACTCTATCTTCCATGATAGACATCCCTTTGGGAGTCTGGATACGTCCGATCATTATTGAATAGAGGTATGTGCTGATCTACGAGCTGATTGCCGCAATAGATGAAGTACAAGATCAAAGCCCCTAGTATCATGATATCTGGAACTTCTTGGAAAAGGAGGCTTATCCACCAAGGGAAAATGCCAAAGATAAAAGGGCAATACGGTGAATGGCTGCTCAGTTGATCATCTGCGGGGGTAAATTGTACAAACGGGGCCATCTGGGAATGCATAAAATGTGTGTTGACAAAGAAGAGTGCGCCTAATGGAGGCCATCCACGGAGGAGAGTGCGGATCGCACATGAGCGGAGCGATGCTAGCTCGGAAGATTCTCAGGCAGGGTTACTACTAGTCAACCATGGAGGAGGATTGTATCGGTTTAGTTCGATGATGCCACAATTGCCAGATCCATGCAAATCGCATGAACATCCCACCGTCGAAGCTGTACAACATGACTTCACCGTGGCCGTTTTCAGTCTGGGGAATTGATGTTATTGGGGCAGTTACTCCGAAGGGGTCAAATGGGCATGAGTACATCCTGGTGGCGATAGACTACTTTACAAAGTGGGTCGAGGCCCAATCCTATGCAGTGCTGAAAGCGTCGCATGTAGCCAAGTTCATCAGGAATAACATCATCTGTCGTTATTGGGTCCCGAATGAGATCATTTTGAACAATGGTTCCCACTTCAAGAAGGAAGTGATCGACTTGTCGGAGAAATACAACGTGGCTTTTCATAAGTCATCCCCATATCAGCTGTAAATCAACGGAGCTATTGAGGCCGCCAACAAGAACATTAAACACATCCTACAGAAGATGGTGGAAACCTATAGGGACTGGCCAGATAAGATGCCATTTGCTCTTTGGGGCTACAGGACATCAATTCAGACTTCTACTGGAGCAACTCTGTATTCTCTAGTTTATGGGATGGAGGTTGTTCTACCGATTAAAGTTGAAGTTCCATCGCTGCGAGTTATGGCTGAGTGCCAGATAACGGAAGTAGATTGGCAGCAGAACAGGTTCGAGGAACTTATGCTGTTCAACGAGAGGAGGCTGAAAGCACTGTACTATGTCCAAGGTTATCAACGAAGGATTTCCATGGCTTTCAACAAGAAAGTTAAGTCCAGGAATCTAAAAGAAGAGGATTTGGTGCTCAAAGGCAACCGAGCTCCCATCCACGACCCTAGGGGCAAGTTCAGACCTAATTAGACTAGTCCTTATATCATCAAATCTATTTGGTCGGGTGGAGCCGTCATTCTTATGGACTTAGATGGCCTTGAATTCTCCCAACCAATCAATATGGACAAGTTGAAGAAATACAACCCTTGAGAGGCTCGCTAGGCCGAAAACCTGAAAGGGTGACCTAGGCAAAAGTTAGAGCACAAAAAATTAGAAAAAAGAAAAACTGAGCTTGCAAGGTTGAAAACCCAGAAAGGGTGGCTTTGGCAAAGGTTAGAGTGCAAAAGGAGAGTGTTAAAACCCGAGTGAACCCACACCGAACTAGGTAAGGCTTGATTCCCATCTTTGGGATACGTAGGCAACTTTATTCTGAAGTCCAGCCATAAACGCTTCCAAATCAACTGTGTCCAAGTGATTGTTTTAGTCATCTTTGTCTTTTCTGCATCCAGGAGTTTGGTTGTGATCTTAGCTATCAGAGCTGGTTACAGTACAGTGCAGTGCTATTCAAACAAGGGGTAACTTTCCAGTTATTGGATTCGGGTTTGTGCATCTCAAGGATAGATCTCGGGTGTGTCCAATTGTGATCCTTATCGAAAATGGTTTTGAAAAGTTTTAATAAAAGTTAATTTTGTTCAAATTAATCTTTTTACAACTTAGACCATTTTTGGACTAAAAGAAAAATTTTCAATACCTACAACCTTGAATTTCATTGATTTCAATACAGAGTTCTCCGACTCTTGATACAAATCGAAGTTGCTTTTTATTAAATTCAAAAGGAAAACTTGAAAGTAGGCCCGGTTTGCGCCTCATCTTCAAGCCAAGCTATGCATTCGCCAGAAAGGGCACAATTGAAATTGGGAGTGGGGGCCAGAAGTTCTCTTGTCCTCCATACAGTGAAATACCGAGCTAGCTATGAGCCTCGGATCGGAAATGAAGCTGGGTACTCTATCTCCTCTTCTAGGCAAGTCTGATCATGTCCGAACTGATGCCTGAACCGGAATGGAAAATAGAAGACATAGTGTGTCAAGCCAATCAACTGAACGCCACGTTATCGAGACATGCTGTAGCTTATCTCAGGAAGATCAAACCAGGGGCAACGCCAAGCAATGTCAGCAGCGGATCTGTTGCACATCCATTGGCACCACCATCCCTTGTTCGGGAAATCAACTAGCTGTGGGCAAAAGAAATAGCCGCGTGCTGAATATGCAGGGCAAGCGTCCACTACTTTCAACCTGTCCATGAGCCATACCTAGGGAGGGATGAAAAATAAGAGATTAAAGAATAGAGAGGTGTATGTGGAGAGAAAAGTGAGAAAGGGTTTTGAGAGAAAAATAGAGCCTGAGGGCCGAGTGATGTGAGAAACACATGTAAGAAAGGTGGGAAATGTTATCTGCAAGAGTAGTGGACTTCCTGCAAACCTGGTCATCTCCCGGCGATGAAAAGCATCCAAACCCATCAAAGTCTCAGCTAGTGTCAAGCTAATGCAGCTCTTGCCCTCTTTCAAGCCTAAGGCAACTTTAATCAAGCGAATGCTAGACCCTCCGAAGCCAGGGGCAAGAAGAAAATGAGCCAACATACACAAACAAAGGGCATGCTGCCGAAAACTTTGCCAAAGACGATCGCCACGGTTGCCGACGTCAGAAAATCGGTGAATGAGATTGGGAATGTCAAGTTCTCCGTTGTGAACCAAAAATCGAGCATCATGTAAAGTGAGCCCACACATCCGTCCTAAATCTTGGATGTGGCCAAAATGAGACTGGGGTAAGATTTCCTCGTCACGCTGGGATTCCATCAAAGCTCGGAATTCTTCGATTGTAGGGCATATCTCTTGTCTACCAAAGCTGAAAACATGTGTAACTGGGTTCCAACATCTAGCTGCGGCATGGAGGAATGGAAAACACAGTGGAGTACGACTTATTGAGAATAGTGCATTTATCCCGAAACCCCAGAAATTTAGCTTTTCTGAGCCATCTAAAGTTGCAATCCAAGTCAAGAGTTTTTCAGCAAAGAATGGCTCCATTTGTGGCAAAAATAGAGCTGAATTGAAGAAACCACGAAGCTGGAGCTTTTGTAAGAGATAAGGTGTTGAGTGGAAGACAGGTGGCAACAATCTGGAGGTTCCTTACACTGGTGGCCGACCGACCACTTTTGTAGCCGACCGACCAGTACTAGTGGCCGACAACCACTTTTGATAGCCGGCAGCATCTTTTTATGGCCGGTGGCCTTCCATTTTGCCCTCTGGGCCATCCATGTGTTGAAAATGCTAAGAACCTGTGTTTTTTTCCACTTTTGGTGCATCTCTTCGATCTATCTTTAAGAATTTTGTTGAATTGCTTATCGAGTTATTGTTTTGTTTATCGAATTGTATTTGTTTTGACTGTTGAGTCGTTGTTTTGATCACTGAGTTATTTTACTATGTTAGTTATGTGTTGGTTGGTTCACTACCTGATTAAGCAATTGCCAATACGATTTTCAAATTCCATTAATCCCGTTTCGTGTAAAATGGTGCGATGTGATGAATGCTTAGAGTATAAAATGCAACACTTTTTGATCAAAAGCTGTTTTCATTCCAATCATGGTTTCTTTTTACAAAGAGTACAAGTTTTTAAGAAAATAAAATTGCCTAAGGCTGTACAATGTGCTAAAACAACTAGCAAAAAGAAAATAAAGCAAAAAGCATCTAAATCGGCACCATCCACCTCAGGATCGAAAGGCCCTCTTCGTCTTCTTCCTGGGTATGGACCCAGAGCTATCGCCATCAGCGCCACTATCTGAATCTGAGTTGGAGCCCTCCTCAGTATCTCCGCTCCCCTCCTCAGAGCCATCCTCAGCATCGCCACCGCCCTCAGAACCCGAGCCGGTGCCGTCGCCTCCATCCTCAGATGACTCTAAATGCGGGCTCGCTGGCTCCTTGTCCTCATCTGTCTCATCGTCATCAGGGATAGACTCTGGTGGATTGCTCTCATCATGAGTGTGCCTAGCTCTACCTCGGCTGTGCATCGAAGTCCCCTGTCTCTCTCTCCCTGCTGTCTGGGGAGGCACTGAAGGTCCTGCTGCAGCTCCTACTGAGGCGTGCGGTGGAACTGGCATCTGAAAAGGGACCTGAAAAGGACAGTTTGTCAAATGCATCAGTTATGGTATCCAAAGATGAGTATAGTGCTGAATGCAGTGTGTGGGAGCAGTGTGTCAATACAGTGATGTAATGTGTTCAGATCAGTATGGGGCAAATTACAGTTGAAATGTTAATGTATTAGTAGAAAATTTTATGGCATGAAGTGCAAACTGAAGGGATTTACTAGAATCTTGTAAAGATTGAGTAGGTTCAGGTTTGTCTGAACCATTCCCATCAAAGAAGCCGCCAGCTCAAGAGCCTGTCCGGTGGACTCTATGGAAGCCTGCAAATGTGTTGAGATGATCAGTGATCTACAAAGCATAACTGAAATGAATTGAATGTGCAAAATGTAAAGTATGGAACATACCAGGGTTGGGCCTCGAACTCCAACAAGCTCGTGACCAGCTGGTGCAGGCTCAATGGGAATCTGATAGGTCTCCCCAGAACGTCCCCAGCAGGTCAGTGTAATGGGCAGCTCTGGCCACCCCGCCCTCTACCTTGCCTAGGGACCTCTCCTATCATGAGCTCGGGATGTCCTGGATCCTCCCGCTCTCTCCCCTACCACTGGAGCTCTGGCTCTCTCACCTCCACGGGCCCCAGTCAGAGGCGACATGAGGTATGTTTGGATAAAGGCAGCGTAATCGCCCTCAAGCCTGAAGAAGTCGGCGTCCCAACCTCTCGTGAAGTCGATCATCTCCTGCGTGGTGTACCTCTCTGTGACCCTCATGTATGTGGGAGGCGGCATCAGAACTACCAGCTCAGGCAAGCCGAGGCTCTATCACAGGAATCGCTCCCCTAAGAACCATGTTCGACAAATTGGGCCCTCGAGGAAGATCCAAAATCGGGAAGCCTCCCGCGCGCCGGCAAACTAATCTCTGACCCCGTCAGGCATCACTGCCCACGGCTACCAAGTGATCTGTAAATAGTCAATATACATGTTATTAGCTGCCATCAGAGATGCAATATGAAGTAAAGCTGAAATAACTGTAAGGTTTGGGTTACCTCTACGGCAGTCACAGTGTCGAAGAATCGATGGAAGAAGGAGAATGACTCTCGGGGCCTCCGCTGGCAACTCCTGTCATATCTGTGTAAGTATTGCACCATGAGTGGTATCTCTACCTCTGGCTCTGGGGCGAGCCTCGGAAAAAGGCATATACCCATAGTTGCAGAAGGCAGAATGATAACAGTGGGTATATATCAGATGAATACAGATAAAGCGGAAAATGTACATGTAGGGACCGAGTATTAGGGGATGCAAAGAGGCCGAATAAGTGAACCTAGAGAATCGAGATATACACATTGTATTCGACCCCGTCTCATACAAATTCAGAAGTATCCTAATCGGCCAAATAATCAGTTGAGCGAAGAGCCGAGTGAAGAGTGGTTTGCAACAAAAGGAGCTGAGTAAATAGTTGCACGGTGGATTAAAGGTGGGCCCGACCCTGAGGCCCAAGAAAAGATATAAATAGAAGAACATCAACCAAAGAGAGGTATGTGAGAACTAGTACGCTTAACTTAATATACAAGCAATCGAGAGAATATACACTGACTTATTTGTCAGAGTGCTAATTCCGGCACCCCCGACCGCAGTGTTCATTCCTTTTCAGGTTACTAGCTGAAGATCTTGAGCGTCTCATTGGATCCAAAGAGTATTTCCAAACCACTTCCCCACAATTGGCGCCATCTGTGGGAATACTCCAGCATATCCATGGCGGGCGTGACGGAAGATCCTCTGGCAGTTGCTGACAACCTTACGCCACGAGTCGATACAACTCCAAGCACCATGCTGGGACTAGAAAACATTACTGCAAGAAGAGCCTTGAACTTCGACTCCGCTGATGAAATAATGCAAGCAATTATGGATCAGGCGAAGCAAAACAAGCAGAGGTTGGAGAACATGATGGCTGAAAACGAGCGCCTTCGACAGGATTTAGCCTTGGAGGTGGCAAAATCCCAACAGGCCGCGCGCCAAGACCTGTTACGACCTCTGAGAAAGGATGTTCAACGACCTCAAGCTCGGAGACAAGATAGTGATAGTGATTTTGACTCCTCATCCTTAGACCCCAAAGAGAAGGGGTGAGTCGAAGTCTCCAGTTCTTCTGAGGGAAGTCCATGTGCACGGAATAAGAGAAGAAGAAATGATTCAGACGAAAAGGACCAACATGACCCTTTTGTGCAACGGATCGCAAGGGCAGTACTACCCAAAAAGTTGAAGGCTCCATCATTCACCCTGTACGACGAAAAATCAGATCCCACTGACCACATCTGTCATTATGAGTAAGCCATGACGTTGCATGTAGACGACGAAGCTCTCATGTGCCGAATATTTTCGAGCAGTTTGGGACCATTGGCCGTCAGATGGTATTATAAGTTGGAACCGGCGTCGATTAAGAGCTTCCATCAATTACAGAAATCCTTCAGGGCAAGATTCATCACCAATGAGGTTCAGCTGAAGCAAGCCGACTCTCTCTGGGCAATGCAGATCCAACCAGGGGAAGCCTTACGAGTGTATTCGGCGCGCTATTAGGAATGCTTTAATCTTGTGAATGACGCCTGCAATGACTCCATGGCCATCACTGCCTTTAAAATGGGGTTGCATCCTGATAGTGCCCTCCGTAGTTTCTTGACTAGAAGGCCTCCCAAAACAGTCTAGTCGTTGATGAAGAAAGTCGAGGAATACTGCAAAGTGGAAGATGACGCTCTGCGGGTTAAAGCCGGGAACAAGGCCAACAAGACGGCCCCTTCTGAGATTGTTCAGCCGATAAATTCTGTACCATCACGGAGCCCTGAACCACGAAATCGGGCTAAATAAGACAGGAGACGGGATTCGCGTCGATCAAACGACCAATGTTCCCATCGAGCTAGTGAACAACTTCAAGTAGATAGCAGGCGCACAAGGTTTTTAAAGTATACGAAGCTGTCAGCGCCGATCAACACGGTTATGTCTAAAGTCCAACACCTTTTGTTCTTCAAATGGCTATCCAAAATGGTGGGACCTCTCGACACGAGCAGACGGGATAGGCAGTGCGAGTATCACAAAGACCACGACCATGATACCGAGAGTTGTTATGCATTGAAGGATCACCTTGAGGAATTGGTACAAGATGGTCGGCTTAAACAGTACGTTCGAAAAGACAACTCAACCAAAACAGTAGCTTTACAGCAAGATTCACCTCCACTCGGCGTAATCCATATGATATACAGCCTGCCGATGTCATCTGCGGTACATACAATTCAGTCGCATCCTGACCCCCAAAAGCAAATCACACCAGCAAAACGGCCCCATGAAGCTCTAAGTATTACCTTTGAGGATTCTGATTTGATCGGTGTAACACTCCCCCACATTGATCCATTGGTCATCGAACTACGCGTAAATCGATTCACCATGAACGCGTTCTCATAGACTAGGGGAGTACTTCGAAAGTTATGTATTACACGACCTTCATCAAACTCAGGTTCGCCGAGTCGGACCTGTCTCCGGCTCCTTATCCGTTGTTCGGCTTCAAAGCTAATCCAGAATACCTATTAGGCAAAATCACACTACCAGTTCGAGCGGGCTCCCGAACAGTGGATGTGGAATTCTTGGTCGTCAAGCTGCCTTCGCCGTATAATCTCAACATGGGACGAACTTGGCTGCATACCATGCAAGCCGTGCCAAGTACCTATCATCAATTGCTCTGCTTCCCAACTGAACGCGGCATTGAACAAATCCATGGTTCCCAGAAATCGGCTCAAGCATGTTATCTTCTTGCCGCCAAGACACCAAGAGAGTTGGAAGTGAATTCTATTGAGGTGCCGGATCAAGAGAGCCTCGACGAAGTTGGACGGCTTCCAAGTGAAAAGGCCATGGAAGCCTTGGATCGAGTTGAAATTAATGGAAATCCTGACAGGTTCTTCATGGTCGGTGCCTCCCTGAATCAAGTCAACAGGCAGCAGCTGATTACCTTCTTACTCGGCAACCTTGATTTATTTGCATGGTCACCGTATGAGATGCCTGGGGTAGATCCATCTGTTTCTCAGCACCGTTTAAATGTTGACCCCAAATGTAAGCCGATTATTCAGAAAAGCAGGCGGTCAGCCGCAGAACACACTGTCACCGTTGTTGAAGAAGTTGACCGGTTGCTTGATGCTGGAGCAATCTGGGAAGTGACCGATCCTACATGGCTATCGAATACTGTGGTTGTAAAGAAGAAAAATGGGACTTGGCGTGTCTACGTGGATTTCATGGACTTAAACAAAGCTTGCCCCAAGGATTGTTTTTTCCTCCCCAGAATAGACCAACTTGTAGACGCCACGACATGTCATCAACGTATGAGCTTCCTCGATGCCTACAGAGGCTACCATCAAATTGCCATGCATCCGGAGGACCAAGACAAAACTGCATTCCTCACCCTAAGAGGAACTTATTGCTATAAGGTTTTGCCTTTTGGGCTGAAGAATGTAGGGGCAACTTACCAAAGACTAGTTACGGCCATGTTCAGGGAGCAACTCGGTCGTACTATGGAAGTATACATTGAGGATATTGTGGTCAAATCAAAAGAAGAGCAAACTCATCTAGCCGATCTGGAAGATACATTCGGCATTTTACGCAAATACAAAATGAAGCTGAACGCTTCCAAATGTTCATTTGGGATCGGATCCGGCAAATTCCTTGGCTACATTGTCAACCACCGAGGAATCGAGGCCAACCTGAGACAAATCATGGCAATCCTTGAACTCGGCTCCCCTCGATCGGTCAAGGAGGTTTAGAAGTTGATAAGGATGGTCGCTGCACTCAACAAGTTCATCAGTCGTTCCACAGATCGCTGCCAACAATTCTTTCATACCCTACGACAGGGTAAAGCATTTGAATGGACCTCTGAGTGCGAAGCCGCTTTCAACGGTTTGAAGACTTACCTCTGATCAGTTCCACTATTGACAACACCTTCGGCAGGTGACCCGCTCATTTTATATATGGCAGTTTCTGACCGGGCCGTCAGCGCCGTACTGTTAAAGGAAGAGCTTGGGAAGCAGTGACCAATCTATTATGTGAGCAAGGCAATGGTTGACACCAAACACATTACCTTCCGTTGGAAAAACTCATCCTAGCCCTCGTCATGGCAGCAAGAAAACTAATGCACTACTTTTAGGGCATACCATCGGGGTACTAACGGACTACCCCCTCTGGTCAGTACTCCGTAGTGCAGAAGCATCAGGGCTGTCATGACCCGAACCCGCCCCCATGAGTTAAGGACATAACCGGCCAGTAATCACGAGATTACCTACGGCCTTAAACCAAATCAGATATATAACAGAGTTAAGGGGGCCAAACGGAAGCAATTTTAAACTTTTGTCCATAGAGCTGTGCTTACATGGCACGTCATAACATTTCACAAACATACATTAACAACTCACATCAAAGAAAGTTAACATATAAGCTTTACACAACAGGATCATTCAAGTCATGGTCAGCCAATCAAAACTATATACAACCGTAATCCAAAGTTCTCACCAACATGAAAAAATATAACATAATAGCAAAAGGGCAAAAGCAAGTCTCGTGCGTGAGACGGGGCTGACTTTTCAAAACCTTGATTGTTTCACACAAACTTCACTGAGGCTGGGTTTGGACCTCCCTTGGCTCACCTACAGATACATGAATGAGTGTGAGTGAAAGCCCAGTGAATAATATCAAATAAAGAAGGTACATGAACGGTATTTAGAACAACATACATCAGACGGCCTTGGGCCCAATTCATATTTCTATCTAGTATATATATATAGGTCAAGTGACTGCGGTTCCAAACACATCAAATGGCCTCGGGCCCAATTCATTCATATCCGACGGCCTTTGGCCTAATCATTCGTGTCAAATGGCCTTTGGCCCATTCATTCATGTCAAACAGCCTTTGGCCCATTTATTCATTCATGTCAAACGGCCTTCGGCCCAATCTTTCATTCATGTCAAACGGCCTTTAGCCCAATCTTTCATATCTAACGGCCTTCGGCCCAATCATTCATGTCAAACATTTGTCCACAATTTAAATTAACAACTTATAAGACTTATATGGGAATAAGCAATTGGACAAATAACATACTTCAAAATATCTTTACTAAGATATTACTCACAGTGTTCTGCCGGCGGATTTGCCCTGGAACTCGACCCTATACATTTCATGAACACAATGGGCCACAAACAATTTAATCCGTCCTTAATTCATACATCCCTCTTAGGCTTCTTTTTTATCCTTTTAACTCATTTATGATGCTCAATGCATGCCTAAGAGTGCTTAGAAATGAAAGAGAATGGAAAATGAAACACAAAACTCCTTTACAAAATTTCTAAAACAGGGGTCCCCGCTCGAGCGTGGGTTTCACTGCTCGAGCGGACCCTCATAGTCTGCAAAAGTACTGATTGCCTCATTTTTACACTTGAGCGTGAATTCGGACGCTCGAGCTGGAGGTCACACTACATGGCTCCCCACTCGAGCGTGAATATCCCCGCTCGAGCGGACATCAATGTCTGCAAAAGTTCTGGGAGCTCGCATTTCACGCTCGAGCGGCGCTTCACCTGCTCGAGCGGACATGCCAAATTCTAGGTTTTCCAGAACTGTTCTTGAAGTTCAATTTTGATGTTCAAAGGTTTCAAACTCATGATTTCGGTTCAAAAACATGTAAACACATTATATTACATGAGAATATAAGAGTATGACACCAAATTGTTCAAAATCATCATCTAATTCTCAAATAACCCTCATTTCTTTTGTATGATCAAAACCCATGCATTCAAACTTCATACCAAATTCATATCTCTATCAATTCAACATGCATGTTAGTCTTTGACCCCAATTCCATCTCAAATAGCACCAATGATGCTTATAACCATGAAACTCAACAAAACCATGCTTGCATGTATGCTTCAATGCTCAATCTTTCATAAATCACATATTACATACTAGATTATGTAATTTCATAGCAATTCTCTTCATGCATGAACACATGGACTTCAATCTCAACTTAATCAATTCAATTCATGATCTAACTTACCATTTAATCTTAAATTCACAAAATCACGAATCAAACTCATGAATTAAGGGTTGATTACTCACCTAGGAGCTCAAATCTTCCAAATTATGGTTAATTCTTGAGTTTATCTTCAAGATTCCCAAGCTTCTTGATCAAACCTTCAATTGCCTACACTCTCTCTCTAAATTTGGTTCTCTCACTTCCTAGAGAGCTAATTTCAGCCAAATGAATTAAAAGAGAGGAATTGAGTGTGAATGAGCCTATTTATAGGCTCTCTTAATCAAATTACTTAAATTAAGTAATGGTGCTTTAATTGGCCATTCTGAATCTGATTATTTTGATCCGAATCAATTTTCAATTAAATTTCACCGTAGGCTCTAAAAATTATGCCAATCACAATGGCGTAGTCAATTTTGGCTTCTGTGGCCGATATGGCCTTCAACTTAAATTCTAGAGCAGCTAAATCAAACAGATTTTCCTACGGTGAACAGATAGAAATTCAAAATCACATATATTCATATGAATGGCACTCAAAATCATATCAAACGCATAATCACAATCACAATTAAGATTAATTAGCATAATACGGACCAAGGTTATCACAAGGGCGCGTTTCAAAGTGGGCTCTTGAACTCGGCTAGTACGATATTCAATTTCTTCCTAGGACCTCAATCAAGGGACAAGTGCTTGCCAACTTTGTGGCCGAATTCACTGGGGGTCTTGCTGACTTCAAATCTAATCAAATTCAACCAAAGCTGAACTAGAGAATTTATGTTGGGGACATTTGGCAGTTGTACTGTGATGGATCATCGAATCAATGCGGCAGTGGGGCAGGTGTAGTGATCATGGCTCCCGACGGGGCAATAATTGAGCAGGCTGTCAAACTGGGCTTTGATGCATCGAACAATGAGGCCGAATACGAAGCATTGTTAATCGGTCTATGGAATGTACATCTCCTTGGTGCTCGACGTCTGCTTGTCTTCTTCGATTCAAAGCTGGTCATTAACCAATTGAAAGGGAAATACGCAGCCAAGAATGACCGAATTACATGAAAACGACGAATTCTTTGCTGGCAAAATTCGACCATCATGAACTAAATCAAATAACTCGAGATCAGAACACACATGCAGATGCCCTGGCCTGCCTAGCTTCCGCCACCAACTCAGAAATCAAACGAACAATTGAAGTGGGATTTATCCCTGAGCCAAGCATTGCCCCCTCAGAATCAATTCAAATTAATGTCATAGAATCAAGTCCAAGTTGGATGGACCCTATCACTGCATTCCTATCTTCTGAACAGCTCCCGGCAGAAAAGAAAGAAGCTCACAAAACACGAAGCAAAGCCTTGCGATATTACTTAGATTCACAAGGAAAGCTCTACAAAAAATCCATTTCTGGTCCATATCTAGAATGCGTTCATCTGGATAAGGTCGAAGAACTCCTGACTGAAATACATGAAGGTAGTTATGGTGCCCATTCCGGCGGGCGCTCTTTGGCTCATTGAGCTGTGACACAAGGGTATTATTGGCCGACAATGAGAGCTGATGCCGAGAATTACGTCAAGAAATGTGAACGGTGTCAGAAGTTTTCCCCTTTAACCCATTTTCCTGCTGAAGAGTTGAGCTCTATCACCAGTCCTTGGCCATTCGCCCAATAGGGACTTGACATCATCAGACCATTACCTCGTGCCTTGGGCAACAAGCAATTTTTGATTGTCGCGATAGATTACTTCACAAAATGGGTCAAAGTAGAGGCACTAACGCACATTCGAGATACTGATGTTAAGCGCCTTGTATGGAGAAATATCATAACACGATTCGGCATTCCAAGAGCACTTATTTCAGACAACGGCACCCAGTTTGATTGTGGCATCTACCGGGAGCTGTGCAGCAAGTATGGTATCCAGCCTTATTTCTCCATGCCGGCTTACCCACAAAGCAATGGTCAAGCCAAAGCTTCTAACAAATCCATCTTGCACAGCATCAAGAAGAGGCTGGAGAAAGCTAGAGGCAGATGGGTCGAAGAATTGCTGAGTGTGTTGTGGGCTTATCGCACTACGCCGAGGCGATCCACTGGGGAAACGCCATTTGCTTTATGCTTTGGAACCCAGGCAATCATCCCCCTGGAGATCGGCCTCCCAACCTTGAAATCAAAAGTTTTTTATATGGGCCGAAATGACATGATGTTGTCCTTGGATTTGACTCTGATTGAAGAACGACGAGACCGTGCCCTTGCGTCCGTGGCACGGTACCAGCAACAGCTTGCTAAGTCATACAATCAATGTGTCCAACTACACCGCTATGCACCAGGGGAATTGGTCCTTAAGAAAGTACTTCCGGCTGCTAAGAATCCGGCTGACGGAAAACTGGGTCCTAACTGGGACGGCCCCTATCAGATCGATTCAATCGCGGGTATAGGGGCATATCGGCTCAAAGACATGTCTGGGAGGAGTCTGCCACGTCCTTAGAATTCCACGCATTTGCGTAAATTTTATCATTAACCCGGCATGTGGGGCATAACTTGTTTTGTGTATTCACCGTGTACAACTTTCACTTTCATAATGCAAGACTTCTTATCTCACTATATGGAATTGTAGTTCGAAATAAAAAGCCTCCGAATTCGGAGCCCCATCCGTGAATGACACGTTTGGGCCGAATAAGCCTCCGGATTCGAAGCGTCCTTCATGGATATCACGATTGGCCAAGTAAAAAGCCTCCGAATTCGGAGCCCCATCCGTGAATGACACGTTTGGGCCGAATAAGCCTCTAGATTCGGAGCACCCTTCGTGGATATCACGATTAGCCAAGTAAAAAGCCACCGAATTCGGAGCCCCATCTGTGAATGACACGTTTGGGCCGAATAAGCCTCTGGATTCGGAGCTCCCTTCGTGGATATCACGATTGGCCAAATAAAAAGCCTTCGAATTCAGAGCCCCATCCGTGAATGACACGTTTGGGCCGAATAAGAGTCAGGATTCAGAGCGCCCTTCATGGATATCACGATTGGCCAAGTAAAAATCCTCCGAATTCGGAGCCCCATCTGTGAATGACATGTTTTGGCCCAATAAGCCTCCGGATTTGGAGCGTCCTTTGTGGATATCACAATTGGCCAAGTAAAAAGCCTCCGAATTTGGAGCCCCATCCGTGAATGACACGTTTGGGCCGAATAAGCCTCCAGATTTGGAGCGTCCTTCGTGGATTTCACGATTGGCCAAGTAAAAAGCCTCCGAATTTGGAGCCCCATCCATGGATGACACGTTTGGGCTGAATAGGCCTCTGGATTCGGAGCGCCCTTCATGGAATTCACGATTGGTTAGGTTAGAGCCTCCAAATCTGGAGCCCCATCCGTGCAGGACCGTGTGAGCATCCGGCTTTGGCACGCTTTTCATGAATAATCAACAAGTATCAACTCAGTTGAAGGGTGGAAGGTTCTTAACATGTTTATTCAAAAACTAAAACAACATACGTAAACGTAAACTAAAGCAACGTGCAACATAAGCTGAAACAACATGCAAACATAATATGTTTTATTGAATTAATCGATAATACATAATTCGCTCCCAATTTATTGTAGGGCGCTACAATATGTTTAACTTTATTTGGCGTCCCCTTCGTCATCGTTCTTCTCGACTTCGAAGGCCACAAAAGGAAAATGACGACTCTGGTATAATGGCGACGCCGAATCAACGCCTGCTACCCAGAGAGACTCTGCGGCCTGGAGATCCTTGATCCACCCGTGTTTAAATCCACGGTTTTCACATCGGCAAACCTTCTCGGCGAGCTTTTCCTTGGTCTTATCTATCTCGACTTTTCGGCCATCGTGGAAGCCTTGTTCATAAGACCTGGACCTTGCAGTCTCTACTGCCAACGTGTTTGCCGTATCTCAATCGGCAATTGCACGACTTATCAGCCGTCGGGTCACCCTTTCCTCCACGATCGGGTTAGACTGGCCGGCCACACGTGGCTCGGCAGTTTTGGCCTTTTTTAGCTCACGCTCAGCCTTCTCCGCGCGAGCTTCCAAGTTCCGAATTCGTTCATTCTTTTGCTCTATCTCCCGTCGCGCGGCATGTAGACGCATGCTGATTTCATAGGCAGTATACAGTCCTTCATCGCTCCATGGATGCCCTCTCGAAACACTTCGAAGTCCTATCGACATACCATTGACTGCTGGACTTCTAGCGGAAAAATCTGTCGAGCGAACTCGACTGCCACACCTGGTTCGTGAACAATTGAATCCGCTTCAGTCATTGGTTTATTCCCCACAAAAACTACAAAACTCAATGGTTGCAGTGTCGCATCGGATTCACCTCTTGGTCGCGGTCGAGGGGAGTTGCCCGCGGCTGTTTTTCCCTTCTAGGTGATCTACTTCGACAACGTAGGGATTGACGTTTTTCCCGTTCCCTCGACATCCTACTTCCCGTGTGCATAGGCTCGCCACTTCGATTCATCTCTGTATCCAGCTCAGCCAATGTCCTCGCTTCTCCTCTGCTATAAAAAAATAGTCTATTTGACATTCACACTTGTCTAGCCTTCGTCAATGGACTGGTTTAAATTGAGCCTAAATACACTAATATGACTTACGTGCGCGAGACACTCACCCCATTTATACCTAACAGGTGCAGCGCCCCCGAGGCAATCTCATTAATGCTAAACTTCAAAAGCCTGGCGCCGATCTACTCGTGCCACAGCCACTCCATGAACTGATAGTATTCGGCGTTCCAGTTCATACACTGGCTGGGACAAGGGCAGATTTATTAATCTAATCGGCTAAATATCCAAGCCCGGCGCTGATTTACTCGTGCCACAGCCACTCCATGAACTGATAGTATTCGGCGTTCTAGTTCATACACTAGCTGGGGCAAAGGCAGATTTATTAATCTAATCGGCCAAATATCCAAGCCCGACGCCGATCTACTCGTGCCACAACCACTCCATGAACTGATAGTATTTGGCATTCCAGTTCATACATTGGCTGGGGCAAGGGCAGATTTATTAATCTAATCGGCCAAACAACGAGGCCCTGAGTCGATTCACCTGTTCGGATAAATTGAAGGATAAGTTACTAAACTACCAAGATACATTGTTATCTAATCGGCAGATGTTCACAGATGTTTAATTCACTCATCTCATAATCCTACATCCTATTGGATCGATAGCTAGCAAGCACAGTAGACAACAGTTATTTTATCCACAGTAGTAAAAAGCAACACTATTCATCAATAGCAAAAATTGAGCACAAATAATAGCGAAGAGCAAAGGAAATTTTCAAGCAAAGGGAATTTTCATTAATAAATTGAGTACATATAGTAGCCATTTTACACATGAAAACTATCTTAAACTAACAGAAATCTACTAAATAAAAAGTTACAACCTTACCTGGAAGATGCCTAGCAAAAATTAAAGTGTCACCCTAGTCAATCCTCAGGGTCAGACTCCAGCAGCCTAACGTCCACTTGCTTGAATGGAATCGGCTGGGCCAATTTCACATTCACAGCAGCAAGGGCTTTGAGCCAGCTGTGTTTGAAGCCCCGGTTCTCGAATTTGGGCACTTCCTCTGCATAGTTTTCCAAGGCGACTTCTTGTCTAGCCTGGAACGCTTTGGAAACCTCAGAGTCGGCTTTTTCCCTCGCCTTCTTCGATTCTTCCAATTCAGCTTCTAACTTGGCAATCACCTCCTTGGTTAGCTGGAGCGCATCCTCACTCGCTTTTGCCCTGTCTTCGATAGCCAGCCTTAGCTGGTCAGAATTACTCGCGGTCTCGGCCTCAGCGTTGGCCCTCGCACGTTCCTCCACCGCTTTCGCCGCTTCGGAATCGGCTCTTTTAGAGGCTTCCACAGCCTTGCTCTTTTCATTTTCAACTTTGGTTTTCAATAAGGCGATATGTTGTATAGCGTCATGTTGACGGCGGCCTATTTCGGCTATCCTACCCACCGTCTGCAAAATAAGGAAATAGAGTTAAATAATAATAAAAATATGTGTATTTAGGTGAAAGACTGCATATACAGCACGTACCAATAAGGCCGACTGAGCGGCTAATGCGATCGACAGTAGGTCTGGCTCGGCTCGAAATACGGCTCTGTCGACTGGCAGGGAGATCGAAGAGGCCATGCTCAAGGCCATAGCCGGGTCTTTTAAAGCTGATGCGTCAGAGGAAATCGGCATGTTCCTTATCCTTGGTTGAACAGTGAACGGAACAGCCAAATCTGATTCCTCAATGCGTGGCTGTTTATCGACTTACTCTTCAAAGGACTTGGCTTCTTCCTCGACGGGGCATTTCTCCCCCCTTTGTTGAGCCTCCTGATCCACCTGCTCTATCCGCTTCGTCTCAGCCTTTTCGGTTTGAGCCATCTCTTCCTCGACGATAGGCAGTGAGGGCTCAACATCGGCAGCGGGTGGAATTTCTAATTGGATGGCCTCGGCTCTCCGCCGAGCGGCCATTCTTTCGGTGTTTTTCTTCTTGGCAAGTTGCGTGAGTGACAACCCAACCATGTCCTCAGCATACGTGCCGGGAAGGTCTCCTAAATCTATAAAGATGTCTTCGAAGGAAGCGTCCCCTCGGCCTGAGGTGGACGGAGGGTTGGATGAATTGAGGCTGGCTTCCTCAAAGGCCAATTTCAAAGCCTCATCAACTTCGGCTTCAGACTAGCTTGATTCCTCAGTGACCCCCTTGGCTACCTCTACCTGCTCCGAATCGGATGCCTCCAAACCAACTTGGCTCAAGTTTTTGAAGTTGGTTAAGATAAGGGCCGTAAGAGACTTTTTGCCCCTCGGAACTGGGATGTTTTCTGCTGCTGAAAACGTCATATACATTGGCTCGTATTGAAGAAGAATGTGGGCCGCCCTCCCTTGTTTCTGAAGGCTTGGATGGCCAAAGTATTTGAGCGCGACTTTAATTTCCGAAAGAACGGTGTCGTCGGTTGAAACCAAAACTTTCTTCAAATCGTTCCCTGCACAAGTAAAACCATGAGACCACAAAAATAAAGCCGAATAAATATAAGAAAGATAAACACAAGGAGCTATATAGCCACCTGGTTCGCCTCTCCGTCTAGGAATAGGATCTAGGCGGTCTTCGCCTTCGCCGAATTCCCAGTTACCTCGAACAACGACCATGACATCATCAACTCGCTTGCCAGAGTTGGAAAGCATAGTCATTAATTGATGGTCGATGTCCTTGGCCCTAAGGAAATAGCGCCCATGTCGGCCAGAAGACTTGGCCAAGGCATAACAATGCCGAATAGCAGGTATGCCGAGATTAACCTTAAGGCGGCGGTTTAACTCTATAATTCCCATTATGATTCGAAAAAAATTTACATTAGGTTGGGAAAGGATTAGACCCCAATGGCGAAGGACAGCCCTAAGAAATGGCTGAAGGGGGAAATGGACTCCGCCCTCTACAATTGATAAGAGAGGGAAGACGATTATGCTTTCATCAGCCCTCTCCATATCAAGAGTGTTGTCTATCACAAGCGACAGACGGACGTCATCAGGGATGGAAAAATGGCGTCGAAAGCCAGAGGCTCGATCCGCAGAAAAGAGGTCTTTCAAATGCTTTGCCATTTTTGTCAGTCTATAAAATATGCTAAACTAAAAACAAACTAGGAAAAGGGATTCGAAATAGAGAGGAAGAGGACTTACAAGAGGCGAAGAAGACAATGAGGAATAAAAGGAGGTTGCAGAGGTGAATCAGAAGGCACACCAAGGGCTTCAGGTATTCAAAAAATGTGTATGCATTCGAAAAGACAACGAAATTTTAAATCACAATAAATGGAAGAAGCATATGAAGAGGCGGGAAGTTGTAATGATGACCGAAAAGCGTGTGAGCTTTAACATTCGCGTTGGAATGAGGTTAGCTGCTGAATTTCAGCTCTGACTTTTCAAGTTCGAAACCAAACATGCTAGCTAACTGTTGTTAGTGGAGTGTTTGGGGGGCAATTGTGGGGGACAAGTATTAGGGGATGCAAAGAGGCCGAATAAGTGAACTTAGAGAATCGAGATATATACATTGTATTCGGCCCCATCTCATACAAATTCAGAAGTATCCTAATCGGCCAAATAACCAGTTGAGCGAAGAGCCGAGTGAAAAGTGGTTTGCAACAAAAGGAGCTGAGTAAATAGTTACACGGTGGATTAAAGGTGGGGCCGACCCTAAGGCCCAAGAAAAGATATAAATAGAAGAACATCAACCAAAGAGAGGTATATGAGAACTAGTATGCTTAACTTAAGATACAAGCAATCGAGAGAATATACACTGACTTATCTGTCGGAGTGCTAATTACGGCACCCCCGACCGGAGTGTTCATTCCTTTTCAGCTTACTAGCTGAGGATCTCGAGCGTCTCATTGGATCTAAAGAGTATTTCCAAACCACTTCCCCACAGTACAGTGTGTACAGTGTACAGATAATGTAAAGTAGAAAGCAAATTGTGTGTAGTACAGTGTGCAGTGCAGCATACAGTGTGTGTAGTATATAGGAAATGCGAAGCAGAAATGTAAAGCAAAAGGGTAGGGTGTACCTCCCAGGCTCTCCAGTAGCCTCCTAGCAGATGCCCGTGCCGGCGAAAAGTGGAGCTCATGTATCCGTATAGTGTGGCCAAGCCTGCGCCGCCCTAGTCGTACAATCGGATGCGAGATAGGTCTACCAAAGCTCTCATGAGGTAGAGCCTGACAGTGTTCACCTGGTCGGCGAACAGAGTAGTACCAAACAGAAACATGAGGAACCCCCGGGCGTAGTACTCGGTCTCCTCGCGGGTCGTCGGCATCGTCCCTCTGAAATGATGGGCGAACCACGTATATTGCACCATCCCTGATCGGGATACGGGTGGGCGAATCCTTAGCAGGTAGATCTGAGCGGCCTCTCACTCGACCATGTTTGTTGTAAGGAATCGGATGACCCCCTACTACTATGCCGGTGAGCATAGAGAAGTCAAAGGGAGTCATCGTCATCTCCCCTGCTGTAGAGAAATGGAGGGAATCAGTGGTATCCCACCACCTCTCTACTAAAGCGCCCAGTAGAGGTTGACTCACGATGAGACGTGAGAGCCCCATGCAAAATGCGCCGAAGCCGACCTTGTTGCCGAAGTCGGTCCTGTATCTACGAAAGGCATGTGAATCTTGTAGACACCCCATTTTTGACTGACCTTAAGACTCAGACGTCATCGTTTGTGCACGGGATGATTGCACATGTTTGTGCTTGTTTTGAGCGCTCGAAGGTCTTGGTTGAGCGCCCTGTCTTTGAGCCTCTAAACCCTCTGTGTTTTGGCCTTGTTTTTAGGCCAAACCTTAGTGCCTCTTGGCTGAAGGAGAGTGGGGCCTTGCCGACCACTTTTGGTAGTTGCCAGCCACTTTTTCTCCTTGCCAGCTAGTTGGAGTGGTCGGCCAGCTAGTTGAAGTGGCCGGCTGGCCACTTAACTGGCTGGCAGCCAATTTTTTCATTTTTCTGATATTTTCAGATCTTTTGAGCCAGCTGTGGCTCACTAAACTCATCCTCCATACACGTGTATGAAGGGATTGAGCAAGCCAACGTGTATGGAGGGATTGAGCAAGCCTTTTGGCTTGCATTGCCTATATAAGGGGAGCTTCCTCCCCCTATTTGAGGATTCAGATTTTTCAAAGTAAAAAAATCTCCCTCTCTTTAGAAGTCTCCCCCTTTCTCTATATTGTGCTATTTTGTGCCTAGAAGTGTTGGTTCTTCACACTTTTGCACACAAACACCTACTCAAACACCTTCATTTTGGAGCTGAGGCCCCTGGAGCTTGTTTTGAGGTCTTAGCATTGGTTTTGGTCCAAAATTATTGCTGAAGTTACTGTCTTGCCATTGTCCTTCAAGGGTAAGAGACTAGCCCCTTTTAAGCTTTGTTTTGATTAAGTGTTATACCACCTTTGCATGCTACTTTGAGGCTGATTTTAGCCTCTCAAAAACTCTATTTTTAAGGCTTTAAAGTATTGGTTTGAGCCTTGTGTAGTTAGGGGGGTGCTTCCCCTTTTTTGCTCTTTGGCTTGTTAAGCTTTTTGAGCTATCTTCCATAGCTTTTGTGTTGACCTTTGCTTGGCCTTTTAACCACTAAAACTCAGAGGAATTTCAATGGTAAAAAGTTGTTCTTGTGGTCCAAAATAGGAGAGGGTGATCCCCTCTCCTTGTATTCTTGTTTGCTAGTATTGGTGGCCTAATACATGAGCATGTGTTTCTCCCTTTTTGAAGTTTAGTCCAAACATGTTTTTGTGACTTTTTGGACCTGCCATAACTCTATTTTTGGTTGGTTTGGTCATTGGTTTCTTGCATCTTACACTTGTAGTGCAATCCTACTTGTTGGCCTAACATGCTTCATGCTTCATGCCTCTCATTCTAGCGTGTGTATGCTCCAATCCAACATGTTTTTGGCCTTTATTTAACATGCTTTAACTTTGATTTTCGTTGGTGGGGTCACCTCTTGCTTGGTTTTTGCACTTGTAGTGCAATCCTACTTGTTGGCCTAACATGCATCATGCTTTATGCCTCTCATCCTAGCTTATGTTAACTCCATCTCAGCATTTATTTGCCATTATTTTAGCATGTCTTAGCTCTGTTTTGGGTGGTCTTGGCCATGTGAGGCTTGCCTTGTATGGTTGTAGTATAAGTGGCTTTGACTAGCTTTGTGTGTCAAGTCTCTAGCATGCTTTACTTGGGTTGTTTGCATGCTTTACACTCATTTCTCACATGATTTCAGTGTATATGGTTTAGTCATACTCTCGCGTGTTCGACTCCTTTAATAGCTTTTGAGAGTCGCGCCTTATGCCTTGTTTATGAGCCAATACGTATGCCTGCTTGTCTAAGCTTTTGGGCTACCGTTTCAGCATGTTTTAGCCTTTGTCTTGGCATGCATGAGGTTTGTTTAGGGCTGGTTTAGTCCATTGAGCATTGTATTACATAGCCTTAGTGTTGTGTACTTCGCTAGCTTTAATGCTTTAAGCCCTCTAGCATGCTATACTTGTGATGTTCGCATGATATGTCATCATTTGACATGTAATTTCAGTGCTTATACCTCCGTCATGCTCTCATGTATATCACTCTTTAATTGTGTTTAAGAGTTGTGCTTCATGCCTTGTTGATGAGCCAATGCATGCACATCATTTTCTTGCCTTCCATGTTATCATTTTAGAGCATTTTGGCCACTGTTTTGGCATGCATAAGGTCTGTCCATAGCTGGTTTGACCATTTGAGATTGATAGTGCATGCCTCATGTGTAATACACTTCACTAGCTTTAGTGCTTTTGGCCCTTAACATGTCTTGCATGCATTGCTCACATGATAGAGTCTTGTGCATGCCACTTTAGCATTGAAAGATGAGCATATGTGTGTTGCATTGCATGAGTTTGGATCGGACGTTAATCCAAACACAAGGAATGTGACACGTTTCATACTTGAAGTGATGAAATGTGTCGCATTTCTTGGTCGCCAACCCCTTGATCATGCATGATAGGGTGGAGGCTCTCTTGTGTGTTGTTTGTGCATTCATAAACATGGTGCAAGCTTGGTCCTCAGCCACCATGCATTGAGGTGCTTGGTTCGTGGCTTGAGAGCCGAGTGCCACGCTCCTTTGAGCTTGAGACATGATAAGGAGTGTGGTAGTACATACATTGTCTTAGAAATACATTCCTGTGCCTCTATTGTTCTTTGTTGCAGCAAAACCAGCAACCTGCAGAAGCAACTAGCTGACCGGCTAGTTTTAGTGGCTGGCAGCCACTTTTTCTGGCTGGCAGCCCATCAGCAGATTCCTGTTTTAAAGTAAAGCCAGTCTGGAGGTTGGCACAATTTTCAGAGATCAAGGCAGGTGCAAACAGAGGCAATTGATAGCATGGTAATGGATTTCCGAGCGAACGCCAACCAAGCATGCATCTTCAACCTCTTGGAACAGAGCTCAGGCAGTTTGATTTGTAATTAGCTTTACTTGTTAGTTAGCTTAATTTGGTAATTTAATTAATTAGTTTGTTAATTAATTAAGTGTTGTAATAATTAGTAAGTAGTTTACTAGTAATTCATTTTGTTGTGTAATAATTAGTCTAATTAGTTTAATTAGATTGGTTAGTTAGCTTAGCTTAGATTAGCTTAGCTAATTCATTCGGACCCTCTGTTGAGAGGGCAAATGTTGTAATAAGTGTGCATGTGTGTGTGAATGTCTTCCAACCCCACGTCTTTCTCCCTTTTATTTATCCGTTTTCAGTGGTTAGATTAGGGACATGTTTTGGTTAGCATACCTTATGCTTGCATGCATGCATAATTCATTTGTTTTGCATACACCGGGATCGGCGCATCATTCAAACTGCATTGTATTTCAATATCTATTTGAATACATGTATCAAATGTCACATTCATATGTCATGATTAGGTAGTCGAGCCTACTTAGTTGCATTTTTGCATGTGTTGCATTAGGCATCTTAACATAGCTAGGATCATGAATTGATTTCTAACTAGTTTTCTGTTTTGGCTCGGAGTACACTGTAAGTGTTTTCGCTTTAGCATCCTTGCATGTGTGTAAGTGACTACCATGATAGCATGCTTGCCATGAGGCTATTTTCTTAATTGCTATCACTGCATGAATGCCTATGGATGAAGGCTTTATTGCTTGAATTGGAACAATTCATCAAGTGTGAGTTTTAAGCCCACTTGAAGTGGCAAATCATCATGTTTTAAGTCCACCTTGTTTGGTGGCAAATCCGTATTTCTAAGCCCACTTGAGGGTGGCAAATTCAAACCCTTTTCGAAAACAAACATTGAATTGTTTTGTTCCAATTTAGGCGATCTAGTCTATACTTGTATGTTGTGCGCATCACATAGTAAGTTAGCTAAATAACCAGAATAAGAACACATGTGTTTATAAAAACAACATATCATGCTTAGTAGAGGTTGATCCTTTGATCGGGCGAGCGGGGGTGCTCATTTCAAGACCTTCCCCTCTCGTACCCAAGTTCCCGAGCCGAGGCAACTTTGGTGATGACGGACAGTGGCCTTTGGCACGAGTCAGGGTTTTCTAAATTTTTCCAAAATAAAATATTTAGGTGGCGACTCTGTAATGTGGCAAAGCAGTCCATGTTTGGCGCTTTTTGATTAAAATTAGTTTTCCAAAACGATTTGTCGGATTTAGACTCTTTGGTGATTTATCAGTCTTACATTACACTTTGTGAGATTAGATTCAGAACCGTGACAGGAGTCCGAACTGTAGTAGCTAGAGCCCCAAATCCACACCCTCTCCGAAAGGGGGGTGTGCGGAGGAAGTTCGGGCG
Organism: Camellia granthamiana; assembly: GCA_036172215.1. Classification (NCBI taxonomy): domain Eukaryota; kingdom Viridiplantae; phylum Streptophyta; class Magnoliopsida; order Ericales; family Theaceae; genus Camellia; species Camellia granthamiana. Next base: position 40,970,885 of record CM069903.1, on the reverse strand, counting down.
ATCTACAGTTTCTGGCAACTCCACTAGGGATTTGGAGAACTTGACTCGAACATCATGATATGTTGTTTTGTTTACACTTATGTGTTTCTTTGCATTGCATTTGCATTGGTACACCTAGGACACCGTGTTTGCCATCTGCTATTCCTGAACGGTTTGCCAGAGGCTTGCTTGGAAAAACGTGCCATAAGGCTGACCGGTTACGGGCTCTGCCACGATGGGTACACAAACCTCGGTTTTGCCTAGGCACCTTATTTGACCATTCGACCCAGTGCATATCGGAAGCCATAAAGACTGTTCCAAACTAGGACAGGTTGCTTACCCGAATGCAGGATTGTTTGAAACCGCATGCGTGCGTAGTGAACCCCTAGATCCTGACAAAATAGGACAGGGAAACCCTACCCCACCATAGGGGTGTTTTGGCTCTCATTAACTGGTATGTTCTTTACAGTGAAACTGTACAGGGATGTGCATGTCAGTTGCCAAGTTGGTATATGTTTTGGGGCAGAATTTGGTAGAGAGCACAATCATTCAGTTGTGATCATATCCGTTCGTGTGAAACCAGGCTAAGATGCTATCTGTTTTCTCTTTTGCAAGGTAGTCCTGGAACCATAGCTTCAGAAGGCTCCGATATCTCCTGGGTACATTGGACTTGTGTCGATAGACTTTGTCAGGTCAGAGATTCAGTTCAAGGGCAACCAGTGTTTCCTTCGCTAGAGGCAAGGCAAAGAAAGGCCAGTCAGGGCTCACCGGTTCAACTGATTCGACAATCACCAGTCACATCACCTTTGTTCAAACTCAGCAGACCGTGATGGCACAGAAATCAGAAGAAGTTGTGGCCATAATAGCGGCATTAAACCAGGGTCTCGCCATGCAGGATGAGACCAATGCTGGAACGCAACACCCATCTGGGGTGTCTGCCATACATCCAGTCTCGGGACCCCAGCCAAACCTTGACCCACTTCCGCTAGCTAAAGATTTACATGGTCTAGATCCCGGAGAGGGGTTGGCTCAAGCGCGAGTTTTCAGACCTCTGGTGCAACCTGATGAGAGGCTTTATTCCCTTGATACTAATGATCCCAATCTGACCTCCATGAAAATTGCGAACCAAGAGAAGTAGTGTAAAAAGACACAGGGCCTTAACTCCATTCCCGACATTGGAGATGGGTACACCGAGGCCGCCATACAACTCCCAGACAAATTCAAAATACCACATATTGACCATTTCGACGGGTCTGGAGATCCTATGGTACATATCCGGCTTTTCGTGAATGTTTTGAAACCGACAGGTCTGACTAAGCCGCAGAAACTCTCTCTGTATGAAAGAACCCTATCGGGTGCAGCAGCCACTTGGTACACCGAGGTGGAGGATACAATGAAACAAAACTGAGAAAAGTTGGCTGAAGCCTTTGTCGATTAGTATTCTTGCAATACCCAAGGTGAAATGACCATGCAAGAGCTTGAAGCAACCTGCCAGAACCCAACAGAACCTTTTGTGGAATTTGTTGCAAGGTGGAGAGCAAAGGCAGCACAGATGACAGATCGGCCTTTTAAGGGGGATCAAGTGCGGATCGTGGTGCAGAACCTTGAGCCTGGTATGTTGCAAAAGTTAATAGTCGCTCCACTATTTACTTTCAAAAGTTTGCATGAATTAGGGGTTCAGGTCGAGAATGCATTCAACAGAGGGATTATTCCTAGAACAAGTGAACTAGTAAGGAGGGTTTTTTAAGGGAGTACCAATGCTGGCAGTAGCACTATTCCCAAACCTACTAAAAGCAAGATAGTCGCCACAACTTACCCTTTTGCCAAATTAAGCTTACAAACAGCCAGCCCAGCCTGAGCTCAGGGCGATTGAATCGGTCTTGTTAAGGCGTGCATTTCTTTATTCGGTGTTTTGCATAGAATATGCATGTTGCATTGTGTTGCATTGTGCATGCCCTTACATTCGCATAGAATATGTGATTTTCACGTTCGCATAGAACATGCTGTCAATCTTGCATAGAACATGCATTCCTATTGTATTGTACTTGTCAAAGTTTCTTTCTTGTGCAGGCACGATATTGTATGTACAGTTCATTCAGAAGAATTCTGGGTAAGATCATTCCTGTCCTTTGAATCTCCTTGTTGGTTAAAAACATTCGGGTACGCCCGGTGTTTACACCACTCCCCTTTGGTTAGAAACACTAGGGTACGCCCGGTGTTTATACCACTCTGCTTTGGTTAGAAACATTCAGGTACGCCCGATGTTTATACCACTCCCTCGTTGGTTAGAAACACTCGGGTACGCTCAGTGTTTATACCACTCTGCTTTGGTTAGAAACATTCGGGTACACTCGATGTTTATACCACCTCTTTGGTTAGAAGCATTTAGGACGTGTTTGGTTAGAAGCATTGGGTTGTGAGCCAATGTTTATACCCTGCTTTGGTTAGAAACATTGGGATGTGTGCCCGATGTTTATACCACCCTTCCGGTTAGAAGCATTTGGGACGTATGTTCGACGCTTATACCACTCTTCCCCAGTTAGAAGCGTTTGGATTGTGTGTTCGACGCTTATACCACCCTTCCGGTTAGAAGCGTTTGGATCGTGCGTCCGACGCTTATACCACCCTCTCGATTAGAAGCGTTTGGATCTTGTGTTCGACGCTTATATCACCCTTCTGGTTAGAAGCATTTGGGTCGTGCGTCTGACGCTTATACCACTCTTCCCCGGTTATAAGCGTTTGGATCATGCATCCGATGCTTGTACCACCCTTGCGGTTAGAAGCGTTTGGATTGTGCATCTGACGCTTATACCACACTTCCGATTAGAAGTGTTTGGATTGTGTGTCCGACGCTTATACCACCCTTTCGGTTAGAAGCGTTTGGAACGTGTTTCGACGCTTATACCACTCTGTTTTGGTTAGAAACATTAGAACGTGCTCTGATGTTTATACCACCCTCCGGTGTTTGCACCGCTCTCTTTTCCCTCTCGCATGCGGCGCGTTAAGACGCTTTGGTTAAATGCATTTGGACGGGTTCCGATGCTTATACTTCTCTTTTCTTTGATTGCATAATGGTTGAATGTGTTTCACTTGTTATTACTGTTCTCTATGGCTTAGAACCTTAGGGTGTGTCGTTAGGTTCGCACCACTTCTTTCCTCGCACATGCCGCGTGTTGGGATCTTGTTTGCCGCCTCGGGTACGCCCGATGGTTGTTGTTCTTTATCTTTTCTACGTGAAGCGCAATTAAGATTGCATAATTTTCTTACATCCTTTATGCATGAAATGTGGTTTGGTTCGTGTTAACTTGCTTATGTACGAGTTTGCTGTAATATTTCTCTGCATGGCGTTTGCATCTAGATGTTTCGTTACAGCCCTCATTGCATGATCATAAGTTATGTTTTGCATCGTGCATGTCATTTGCATCTTGCCCCAGAACTATGCTGGTTTTTGTTTTGATTCCTTACAAAGGGATACGTAGGCAGCCTGTGGGTGCAACCGGTCTTTGTTTTGATTGCTTATTTGTCTAAGTCTTTGGCCTTGTAAAAAATGGGTCGTCTCTAGGCTTTGACATTCACTCCCGTCATTTTATGACTTCCGAGTTCTATCAAAGAGGGGCAACTATGGACACCCCATTTTTGACCGTCCTTAAGACTTGGACGTCATCGTTTGAACACCCGATGATTTGCTCGCTCGTGTTCGTTTTGAGTCTTTGAAGGTCTCGGCTGAGCGCCTTCCCTTGGAGCCTCTCAACTTGTTTGTTTTGTGCTTGGTTGTGGACCAGGAGCTTGTTGCTTTGAATCTAGAGGAAAGGGTGGCTTGTCGGCCATCCCTAGTTTCCATCGGCCATGGCTTGTGCCTGTCGGCCATCAGTGGTGGCCAGTTGGCCACACTAATGGCCGGTCGGCTACATTTGTGGCTGGTCGACCACTAATGATGGTCGACGGCCATTTTTCTCCTTTTTTAGATATTTATTTGCCAGCTGTGCCAACTGTTGATCACTGATGCTCATCTCCATACACATGTATGGAGGCATAAAGGCAAGCTTTTGGCTTGTTTTTCTATATAATGGGGGGTGTCTCTCCCATTTTGAGGGTTACAAAAATTTGTAAGCAAATTTTCTCTCTCTCTCTCTCTAGAATTCTCTCTCTCTTCCTATTTTGTGCTTGAAAGTGAGAATTCTCTACACATTAGCACTAAGACCCTTAACCAAACACCTTCACCTTGGAGCTGAGGTTCTTGGAGGTCTTGTTTGAGTTCTTAAGGCTAGTTTTAGCTCAGAATTATTGCTGTTTGTTGTTGTGCTTCAAAGGTATAAGACTTTACCTTGTAAGATTTGTTCTAGTTGCTTGCTTTGCCATCTTTTTACACTATTTTTGGCCTGGTTTTCAACTACAAAAAACTCTGATTTTTAGGCATTAACATGTTGGTTTGAGCCTATTTTGTGTTAGGGGATTATCTCTCCCTTTTATTCCTTAGCTTGTGAGCTTCTTGCATCATCTTTTAACATACTAAAGTCCAGCTTTTTGGCTCTTTAAACCACTAAATTCCAGAGAAATTTCAGTGGTAAAAACTTGATTTTGAGGTCCAAAATAGGAGGGGGTGGCCTCCCCTCCTTGTGTCTTGTTTGCAAGTGTAGATGGCCTAGCATGTGAGCATGTTTTTCTACCCTTTTGTGACTTGATCTTAGCATGTTTTGGCTACTGATTTGGCCTACTTTAGTTCTGTTTTGAGCTTTCTTAGTCATATGAGACTTGTTGTGCATGGTTGTAGTGCAAATACCCTTACTAGCTTAGTGTTTCAAGGCCTCTAACATGTTGTGCATGTGTTGATTGCATGTTGTAGCATCATTTTGCCTGTGATTTCAGTACATATAGCTCTGTCACACTCTCACTTATTTCACTCTTTCATTGCTTTTGAGAGTTGTGCCTTGGTTAAAAACGGCAGGTGCGCCTGTTTGTTCACACCGATTTTCCTTTTTTTGCGTGTGACGCGTTAACATCTTAAGTTACTTGGTTAAAAACGTCAGGTGCACTTGGGGTTCACACCACCCTCCACCTCTCTGTGTGAGATGTAGTTTGGCATGGAGCTTTTTTCCCTCTCTACGTGCGACGTAGTCTGGCTTGTATCTTTTTCACACTTCCTACGTGAGGTGTAGTTAGGTTTGTATTTTCTTACATCCTCTCTACGTGAGACGTAGTTTGGTTTGTGCTCTCTTTGTCTTTTCCATGGGAGACGTGTTTAATTACTCAATTCTTTCCATGTGAGACACGACTTAGTTTGTTTTGCTTGGATTTATGCTTTTGTTCAAGTGTTGTATTCCGGTTATTGCTTGTTGCATTGCTTCAACACTTGTTAGCATACGTATGAATGTTTCATTGCATGATCATAAGTTATGATTTTTGCATGTCATTTTACATTTTGCCCTTGAACTATGCAGGTTTGATTCCTTGCAAAGGGATACATAGGCAACCTTCGGGTTCAACCTTTGGTATTTGTATTTTAGTTTATTTTTCTTGCCCAAGTCTTACGGCCACGTCAAATGGGTCATCTCTAGGCTTTGACATTCACTCATGTCATTTTATGACTTCGAGCTCTGTTAGGGGCAATTGTAGACACCCTATTTTTGACCACCCATAAGACTTAGGCGATTGGTCCAGCGCACTAGATGATGAAAACTACATTGTGTGATTCGAGTTCTTGGCGAGGAAATCCGAGGTTGAGCCCTGAAATAATCCCAAAACCTTCTTACTTGTCACATTCTTACCTCAGAAGTTCATTTTTGACCATTGTGCCACCTTATACTGAGTTTGAAATAGGGGAATGGGCAACACATTAGGGCTCAGTCGTGCCCTATTGGGAACCTACCGTGGCTATTTGGGCTAGGTTGTGCTTTGTTGACGATGCACACTGTTATGGGCGAGAGCCCGCTAGTTGTCATTTTGTAAAGATATTTTCGACTTATTTTGTTCAAATTCTATAAAAATGAGGTTATGCCTCTATTTTGAAAATTTTCAAAAGAACATATACACACAAGAGAGAGCTCTTTCTTCCTATACAAGTCACCTTTGACCTAACCTATCCGTCTTGATCAATATCCATAAACCATACATCACCTTAGATCATAACCTTAGAGCTTGGGTTGACGCTTGGGCATCACAATTCCAGCTTGAGAGTGTGCTTGAACCAAGTTTGTGTTACAAACAAGAGCTTACTTCTTTGAGAGGTATAAACTTATCACATTCTCTTTTACTTCTTGTTCTATCTCTTACTATCTACTTCTTGTGTTTTTGTGTTATTTTGAATCCATTTCAAGTGTTTAAACTAGGGTTTGGATAACCACCAAAGGGTAGAGAAGGTTAACACCTCCTCTTGTACCTTATTTCATAGCTCAAGCTTTTGTGTTTACACTCTCTTCTTTGCCTTTTAAACTAAATTTCAGAACTTGGAAAAGGCTAAAAAAAATATGATTTGAAGCCTAAAAAATGGAGAGGTTAGCCACCTCTCCTTCCTTTTTGTTCACTAGCTTTGCTTTGCATTATTCTTTCCTACCTTTTTTATGCTCTCCAACATGATTTTTGGCCACTGTTTTTAGCATATTAGGGGTTGTTTTAGGGTTGTTGCAATTTATTTAATTAGTATATGCTTGAATATCAAAGCTTGTTGCATTAGCTCTTTTCTTCTTGTTAGAGAGTTATTTCAACCGGTTGATGGTTATTCAAAATATGAGCTAGAGACCTATACTTAATGGCTTAATCTATACGGAGGTTTATCGTCAAAGGCATGGTCTCTCCTTCATATTTTGGAGTATCTCTCACTTGACGTTCTTCTCATTTAGTGGACTTAACCATCACCTTGGACAAATGGGTTAAAGAATGGACAAGACTAATGAAATTGGCTTAAAATTGGATCAACCTACGTAAAGAAAATGAATAAGGTCACTTGGGCTCGGCCGGACGTTATGCCGAGTCTATTGTGTCAAGAGTCATCACACATCAATTCATGGTGTTTTGACGACCCTTAAAGCGTCTTTACTTCCCCCTTTGAGCTCACCCCATGACAAAGGGGAGGGGTTGGGGTTGATTCATTGCATTCATTGATTTTTGTACAAATCATGGCCGAAATCATTAAGCAAGCAACTTGCTCATTAATGGTTTTGGAAATGATTTCATCCTTCTCTTGAGGCTTTCCATGACAGAGAAGTGTAAAAGGAACGAACAGAGCTCATAAAATTCTGTCTGCACTGTTTTCACCTTAGAGCACAAAAACAGAGTTTTGCATAAAATTAGGGCACGACCGGCCCTATTTGGGCCCGGTCGAGCTTCATTGGGGGTTGCTCGAGCCCCAATGTTTGGTAAATAGAGTGTTTTTTAGAAATAGAGGACAGTGGCTAAAGGTGAAATAGGGCAAATTCCAAGGAAGGCAGACAGAGTTGCTTCTAAAAACCGTCACATGCATGCCATCCTTGTGCTTTTTGGTTCTATCAGATGTTGTAAATTAATGCTTTCATTATCATTGTAATTAAATATAAATAGCATTACTATAATGATTATGAATGTTCATTGTTGATTAACTTAGATAGTTAGTTTTATTGTTCATCATTGTTGTAATAAATTAGTGTAGACCGCCTGAACTCTCTCTACGCGCCCCCCTTTTGGAGAGGGCGCGGATTTGGGTTCATAGCTACTACAGTTCGGACTCATGTCACGATTCTGTATCTAGTCTCACAAAGTGCAATGTAAGACTAATAAATCACCAAAGAGTCCAAAGCCGGCAATTTGTTTTGGAAAATCGATTTTAATCAAGAAGTGCCAAACATGGACTGCTTTGCCAGATTACAGAGTCGCCACCTAAATATTTTATTTTTGAAAAATTTAAGAAACCCTGACTCGTGCCTAAGGCCACGTGTCCGTCATCACAAAAGTTGCCTCGGCTCAGGAACTTGGGTACGAGAGGGGAAGGTCCTGAAATGAGCAGCCCCGCTTGCCCGATCAAAAGATCGGTCTCTACTAAGCATAATATGTTGTTTTAAAAACACATGTGTTCTTATTCCGGTTATTTAGCTAACTTACTACGTGATGCGCACAGTATACAAGTATAGACTAAGTCACTCGATTTGGAACAAAACATCTCATGTTTGTTTGTGAAAATGGTTTGAAAGTGCTACTCGCAAGTAGGCTAAAGCGTGGATTTGCCACCCTCAAGTAGGCTTAAAACAACATGATGATTTTGCCACTCCGCAAAGTGGGCTTAAAACTCACATTTTGATGAATTGTTCCAATTCAAGTAATGAAGCCTTCATCCATAGGCATTCATGCAGCTAAACACTTAAGCATATAGCCTCATGGCAAGCATGCTAACATGGCAACACTCACACTCATACAGTATGCTAAAGCGTAAACATTTACAATGTACTCCGAGCCAAAAACAGAAAGCTAGTTAGTAATCATGCATGATCCTAGCTATATTGAGATACCTAATGCAACACATGCAAAAATGCAACTAAATAGGCTCGGCTATCTAAGATGGCATATGAATAGAACACTTGATAACATGCTTTGAAACATGTATTCAAGTAAGTATTGAAATACAATGCAGTTTGAATGATACGCCGAGCCCGGTGCATTCAATACAAATGAATGATGCACGCATGCAAAGCATAAGAATGCTAATCAAAACATGTCCCTAAAACTAACCATCAAAAGTAGATAAATAAAATGGAGAAAGACGTGGGGTTGGAAGACATTCACACACACACGCATACTTATTACAACATTTGCCCTCTCGACGGAGGGTCCGAATGAATTAGCCAACTAGCTACGCTAAGCTAAGCTACTTATTACAAAATAACTAGTTAGCTATTCTAACTACAAATTGAAATAGCTAGAAACAACTAACTAATAAAGCAATAAAGAGAAGATGGCCTCGCAGGCGAGGGAAGCATGCATACTCGATTGCCGTCCACTCAGAAATCCGTTGCTATGCCATCAATTGCCTCTGTTTTCACTTGCCTTGATCTCTGAAAATTGTGCTAATCTCCAGAATGCCTCTACTTTAACCCAGGGATCTATTGGTAGGCTGCCAGCCACTAAAACTGGCCGACCGGCTAGTAAAACTGGCTGGTCGGCTAGTTGCTTCTGCAGGTTGCTGGTTTTGCTGCAACAAAGAACAATAGAGGCACAGCAATGTATTTCTAAGACAATGTATGTACTACCACACTCCGTATCATGTCTCAAGCTCAAAGGAGTGTGGCGCTCGGCTCTCAAGCCACCAACCAAGCACCTCAATGCATGATGGCCGAGGACCAAGCTTACACCATGTTGATGAATACACAAACAACAAACAAGAGAGCCTCCACCCTATCATACTTGATCAAGAGTGTTAGCAACCAAGAAACGCAACACGTTTCATCACTTTGAGTATGAAACGTGCCACATTCGTTGTGTTTGGATTAATGTTCGATCCAAACACAATGCAATGCAAACAACATGCTCATCTTTCAATGCTAAAGTGGCATGCACACGACTCTACCATGTAAGCAATGCATGCAAGACATGTTAAGGGCCAAGAGCACTAAAGCTAATGAAGTGTATTACACATGAGGCATGCACTATCAATCTCAAATGGTCAAACCAGCTATGGACAGACCTTATGCATGCCAAAACAGTGGCCAAAATGCTCTAAAATGATAGCATGGAAGGCAAGAAAATCATGTGCATGCATTGGCTCATCAACAAGGCATGAAACACAACTCTTAAACACAATTAGAGCGTGATATACATGAGAGCATGACAGAGGTATAAGCACTGAAATTGCATGTCAAATGATGACATATCATGCGAACATCACAAGTATAGCATACTAGAGGGCTTAAAGCATTAAAGCTAACGAAGTACACAACACTAGGGCTATGCAATACAATGCTCAATGGACTAAACCAGCCCTAAACAGACCTTATGCATGCCAAGACAAAGGCTAAAACATGCTGAAATTAAGGCATAGAACACAAGGAAAGCATGCTCATTTGATGGCCTGCAAACAAGGCATGAAGTCTTAACTCTCAAACACAAGGAAAGAGCGATATATGTGAGAGTGAGACAATGATTTATGCTCTGAATTTACATGCCAAATGATGTCGTATCATGCAAACATCACAAATAAGGCATGTTAGGGGCTTCAAAACACAAGACTAGCAAGGCCAACTATACTATAGCTATACAAAGCATGAACGACATGGCCAAAACTATTCAAAATAGTCCTAAAGCATGCTAAATCAAAGCCAAAAACATGCTGGAGTGGAGCATACACATGCTAGAATGAGAGGCATGAAGCATGAAGCATGAAGCATGAAGCATGGTAGGCCAACAAGTAGGCTTGCACTACAAGTATAAGATGTAGGAAACCAATGACCAAACCAACCAAAAACAGAGTTGTGGCAGGTCCAAAAAGTCACAAAAACATGCTTGGACTAAGCTTCAAAAGGGAGAAACACATGCTCATGTATTAGGCCACCAATACTAGCAAACAAGAATACAAGGAGAGGGGATCACCCTCTCCTATTTTGGACCACGAGAACAACTTTTTACCACTAAAATTGCTCTAAGTTTTAGTGGTGAAAAGGCCAAGCAAAGAGTGATTCAAAAGCTTAGAGGGGTGGCTCAAGAGGCTTAACAAGCCAAAGAGCAAAAGAGGGGAACCACCTCGCTAACCACACAAGGCTCAAACCAATATTTTAAAGCCTTAAAAATAGAGTTATTAAGAGGCTAAAACCAGCCTTAAAGTAGCATGCAAAGGTGACAAAGCTCTTAATCAAAACAAAGCTTAAAAGGGACAAGTGTCTTACCCTTGAAGAACAACAACAAGACAGCAACTTCAGCAACAATTCTGAGCCAAAACCAAGTCTAACACCTCGAAACAAGCTCCAAGGGACCTCAGCTCCAAAGTGAAGGTGTTTGAGTAGGTGTTTGTGTGCAAAAGTGTGAAGAAACAACACTTTAAGGCTCAATATAGCACAATATAGAGAGAGAGGGAGAATTCTAGAGAGAGAGGGAGATTTTTGCTCTGAAAAATCTGAACCCTCAAATAGGAGGAGGAAGCTCCCCTTATATAGGCAATGCAAGCCAAAAGGCTTGCTCAATCCCTCCATACACGTGTGTATGGAGGATGAGTTCAGTGAGCCACAGCTGGCTCAAAAGATCTGAAAATATCTAAAAAGGAGAAAAATTGGCTGCCAGTCAGTTAAGTGGCCGGTTGGCCACTTCAACTAGTCGGGCGACCACTCCAACTAGCTGGCAAAGAGAAAAAGTGGCTGGCAACTGCCAAAAGTGGCCGGCAAGGCCCCACTCTCCTTCAGCCAAGAGGCACCAAGGTTTGGCCTAAAAACAAGGCCAAAACATAGAGGGTTTAGAGGCTCAAAGACAAGGCACTCAACCGAGACCTTCGAGTGCTCGAAACAAGCACAAACATGCGCAATCATCGCGTGCACAAACGATGACGTCTGAGTCTTAGGGTCAGTCAAAAATGGGGTGTCTACAATTAGGCAGCTAGCTTATTTCTTATTGTTAGTCTTTGTTGTAATAGCTTAGCTAATTAGTTGTTTATTCATTCATTTGGTTTTGTAATAGTTAGTTTAATTCGGACACTTGGACATTCATTCGGACCCTCTTACTTGAGGGCAAATATGTAATAACGTGTATGTCTTCCAACCCTATTTCTTTCTCTCTTTTATTTACCCGCTTATAATGGTAGTGTAGAGCATCATGTTTCTTAACATTTCTCATGTTCGCATACACTCGTCTCACATGCATTTGGGTTCGGCTCATCATACTAACCAATGTCAATTTCACTTTCATTGTTTGAATACGTGATTTATCACATGTCTTGGAATTGGATCATATACCATGCTCATAGCCAAGCCTATAAAAGTGGCATAAATGTGTGCATTGCATTAGTCACATTGTATGGTTTAGGAACATGTATGTTTTCTAATCATTTTTCTCTATTTGGCTTGCCTTGGAGTACTAGTTGAGCACTTATTGTTTTAGCATATCATATTGAATGTTTGTGTTGCCAAGTCGATCATGCTTTCCATAAGGCTAAGTGCTTAAGTGATATATTTGTTTGAATGACTGTGGATGAAGGCTAATTGCTAAAATTGGGATAAGTTGATAAATGTACATACAAGCTCACTTTTTTCAAGTGACGAGTATCAAAAACAATTTTCAAACAAACATGAAATCAAAGTGTTCCAAGTTTTGTAAATTAGTCTATACTTGTGTGCAACACATAGTAATGTTAGTCTAATAATCGGAACAAAAGCATCTAATATAAATAAGAATCACATCATCATTAATAGAGGCCAATCTTTGATCGGGCGAGTGGGGTACTTAATTGATGACTTTCCCCTCTCGTACCTAAGTTCGCGAGCTGAGATAATTTGGTGATGACGGATAAGTGGCCTTTGGCACGAGTCACGGGTTTTCTAAATTTCTGAAAAATATTTAGGTGGCGACTTTGAAATTTGGTAATGTAGTCCATTTTTTACATTTTTGATTCAAATCAATTTTTCAAAAGAATTGCCGAATTTAGACTCTTTTGGTGTTTTCACTGTTTCACATTGCACTTGTGAAATTAGATTCAAAACCATGGGAGTCTGAACTGTAGGGCTAGTCGTATCCGAAAGGAGCACGAAAAGCGAGCTACAATCATTTCTTCTGGCGATGACTCAGAGCAACAGCGTACCCAACCCAGGTTCTCTGCATTTTTTTCCCTAATCGAAGCATTTTCTTAGTGGATTTGGCTCCATCATTGCCGTTGGGAAACGTCTCACAGATTAGAACTCCGACTCACACCCCAACTCATAAGTCCTCAACTTCTCCACTGTTCTTCATGTTTTTCTTGTGTTTTTGAACTTCAACTCCCACATTCACCCATTGAGGAAGATGAAAACACCCAAACACTATCAAAAACTCAATTTGGTTTGGGTTTTGTGTTGCTTTTGGTGCTAAAAGCCCTTGTGCCCCTAGTTTCGAACACTTTCCATCATCTCCTGTGATGAACAGGTATGGATCTAGGCCTGACCGGGCTACAAACCTTCATTTGATTCAAAATCACGACTAGATCGAGCAAGTTTCTTGTTCGTAGAGCTTAGGCGAAAAATGAGCTACTGTATATCGTACACCAGGCAGCACGACCGAGCTGGCTTCTGGCTTGCTCGCGCGACCAGGCTGAATTTTGCCAAACCGTTGAAACCGAGCTAGTAACTGGCTCTACCATACGCAGCCACGTTATCACTTGACACTTTGATTTTTAAATGCAGAATCTTAGGAGACCAAGCACACCCAAACGAGGGCTCCAAACGCCGAGCACAACTTTACCAACTCGATTTTGCCGAGAAAATTAAGCCGGTCTCTCATGGGGTGCTATCGCTTCGTTGCAAACAAGCCAGGCGCACTGGCCCCGTTTTAAGAGGAGTATGGCGTCCCAGTCAACATACATTTAGAGCTCGGTGTGGAGGATACTACTCCATGGGACAGACTAGACTCCTACCCTTTCATCGTGCTATTCATAGTTAAAGGAGGACAGCGTTTTCCTATGCAGCCCTTGATCTACAAGTTCTTAAGGCGGACTAGGATGGCTCTTATACAGGTTTCCACCAACACTTATATATCAATGAAGTCGCCGAGCTAAATCACCATTTAGGATTGCATCTTGGCTTGACCAAGATCCTTCGTCAGTACACACTCGGTCGCACGACCGATAGATTTAATTATTATTTGAAAATAAGGCCGAGCCGAGAATGTTTAGTTACCGGTACACTGGACAAAGATATGCACGATGATGACTTTTCCTGGGTGTCAGGCAACTACGAGACTGTTGATGTGCCTTATTGGTACATTAGTAAGAATTTTGGTTCATCATGTAAGCCGTGCTCTTCGACCGGTCAATTTATTTACTGTTGTTATTTTTTGCTAACTGTTTTCTTCTTGCAGCTATTGAAGGGTTACAAGCAAATTATTCCAACCCAAACAAGGCTATGATAAGAGCCGTGCTTAGATACTGGCACCGAGATTGTCATGATCTTCTCGGTTACATACCAAGCTACCGTTACTCAGCTAAGCACAAAAGTAAGCTTACAGACTTCCTGTGAGAGCCCTCTCCTCCGCCAGACCCAACACTACTGGATATACCATTAATTCGGCTGACAGAAGAAGAAAATATGGCAAAAGAAGCCGCATCAAGAACCTAATCATTGCTACCTCCACTGAGTTGCCGATCAAGCCACCACTTGCACTAACTGCCGATCAGAATTTGGGAACCATGATTGCTTTGGCTTCAACATCTGTTCCACACGTTGAGCCACATCGGGCTAGCGAAAGGGCCCATTCGGCTAATCTCTCTGTTAAGTTGGAAGCCGAGCTCAATACCGAGCACGAGGCGATCGAGGTTGAGCTAGCTCCTGCCTGGTAACCAAAGTTGAAATCCCGGGGAAAATAGATCCCGGCGAATGCTTCTGTGAAGGGGAACAAGGAACATCTCCTTGCCTTTGATCTTTCGAAGTCTTTACTCTTGCCAGAAGATATGGCTAGGATCGACCACGTACCGGACACCTGGATGGTTAAGTCCGTGGTGAAATTAATGACGAGGGTAAGAGCATCAAGTTTTTTCCAACTGTTTGCATGGTTGATTTCTTGCTTGGGCAAACTTTTCTCTGATTTCTTGCAGGCTATCTAAAAAACACACCTCATCATGGACCATGTTATCAGCTTGCAGCATAAAGTGACCGAGCTGAATACCGTCGACAAGAACATCTCGGCCAAATTGTGCTGAGCTAAGGCTTTGCTTGAGATCATGAATGTCAACAACCTAAGGCTCCTTGGCCAACTCGGTAGAGCCGAGCAGGAGAGAAATGCCTTGCGAGCTGAACTGGAGGAAGTGAAGAAGGCCAGAGACAAAGCCATGGATGATGCGAAAAATTGCGGTTTCAAAGAGGCTGATAAGAACTATGCAAAACAAGTTGAAGCCACCATGGACATCTTCTTCAAATCTAGTTGGAAGGCAGTGTAGACACCCCATTTTTGACGGCCCTTACGACTTGGACACCATTGCATGCACACCCAACGATGAGTCTACATGCCTGTCAAGTGCTCAAAGTCCTCAGCATAATACCACAGCTTTGAGCCCTTCAAACCCTACACTCTTGTTGCCTTCATTCTTGGACCAAGCCTTGGTTCTTCAAGCCTGCAGCTTCTGGTGGCTTGCCGGCCACCTTTTTGGGCTACCGGCCATCACCTTTTGGTTGCTAGCCACCAGTGATGGCCGGTCGGCCACCAGTTTCTTTTGCAGATATTTTGTGACAGTTGTGCCAACTGTTTGCATAGATGCATACATCTGCCCCCACATGTAGGGCTGGATGTTCTTAAGGAGAATTCATGTTTTCTATATATAGAGGGCCTCCATCTTATGTTTTAAGGTTGGAAACATTTTAGAACAAAATTTTTCCTCTCTCTCTACAATTCTCTCTCTCTCTCTAGCAAATTCCTACACTTTTGCCTACAAATCCTTAATCTTTGCCAATACACCCTTAACGAAATCTCTCCATATTTTAGTTAAGGTATCCTAGAGCCTTGTTGGAGCTCTTGAGGGTGTTGTTTGCTTGGTTTTGTTGCTTGGAATTGATTTCCTCTTCAAAAGGTATAAGGCTTTGTCTATTAGCTTGCTTTCTCTACTCTTTTTCTGGCAATTTTCTAACTCTTTTTAGGCTATAAAACTTCTATATTTTTGGGCTGAAACTTGGGTTTTAAGGCTATTGAAGGTTGAGGGGTGGTTCATCCTCCTTTGTACCTTACTTTGAGGGTCTTTTCCCTAGTGTTTCCCACCCTTGCATTATCTTTTTCTAAGCTTTTAAACATTGATTTTTAGAGCTTTTTTAGTGGCCAAATCACGTTTTGAAGTCCAAATTTGGAGGGGTTAGCCTCCCTTCCTTGTGTCTTGCTTACTAGCCAAGTTTGTGCTATGTTTTGGCATATTAATCTAGCTATTTTTGTCTTAATTTCAGCAAGTTTTAGGACTATTTTTAGACTATTTTGGCACTATTTTTGGTTGATAGTTGCATTTGAGCTTTGTTTTGCATGCTTGTATTGTAATAAGTCCTCATGAGTTTGGTGTTCTAGGCCTTAGACATCATCTTGTTTGAGTTGATTGCATTTATTTATGGCTTTCTATACTTGTGATCACACTTAATTATCTCTGCAACCTCCCTCCTTTCTTGGCTTTTATTTTTCTCTGAAAGTGGTTAAAACAACTTGTTTGTTTAAAGCATGAGATTGAGGTGTCATGCTTAATGGCTTAATCCCTTTGGGGTTCATTACCAACGGTATCATGTCTCTTTCATGCCTAAAACAACTTGTGGTCTGAGCCCTTTTTCCATTTAGAGGACTTAAACTCACTATTGGACTCAATTGAATTAAAGAATTGAAAGGTAATTAAAAGGAAATAATTAAAACTTGGGACTAAAATGGTGCAAACATAATAAAAAGTGTTGTGTTCAATCGGACGTTAATTGAACACATGAAAGCTTGGGCCATTTCATACTCATTAGTGATGAAATGATTCAAGTTTCCAAGGTCACCACTTCCCTTGATTCTTTCATGAAAGGGAGGAGGTTAGAGTCTTATTTTGTTGCATTTATTGAAATTTCACACTTTGGTTCATGAGCCATCATACAATGAAATTGCTTGAGTTGGTGGTTTGTGAACCAAGTTCATTACTCCTTTGATTTACTCATGAAAATGTGCGGTGAGTTGTTCAAACAAACCCTTGAAAATACCCTGTGCATGCTCTGATTGTCCTCTGTTACAGCAAGATGAACTGGGCAGCAGTGGCTGGTAGGCCACTTACCATGGCCGGCAGGTGGCCAGCAGACTACCATTGATGGCCAGCATCCCTCATCACTGGTCGGCCGACCACTAATGCCAAATTCAACAGTGTGTTTGTGAGGCAAAGCAGAGTTATTCTGGAAGTGGGCAATAGTGTATGTGTTCTCTGTGCAACAGAGGCTCTTCGGAAGCAAAACAGTGGCTTTTTCAGATGACAATCGAGTATTAGCATGAACATCCCTCACTTCCCAAGGTGGAATAGTTAGTTTAGTCCTTAATTGTTTAGCTTACTTACTTCTTTTAATTGCACTTATGTTGTAATTATTTAATTAGTTAAAGTAGTTAACTAGTTATGATGTTGTAATCATTAGTTAACTAGAATTGTTAATTCATTTGTTGTAATAATTAGTTAAGTAATTTAGCTAATTTCACTTGTTTTCTAATAATTAACTTAGCTTTAATTAGTTAGTTAATTAGTTTAGTTCATTCGGACTCTCCTTCGTGAGAGCGCAAACTTGTAATAATGTGTATGTCTTCCAACCCCACGTCTTTCTCCCTTTTAGTTACTAGCTTATGATGGTTAGTTTAGGGACATCATGTTTTGTTTAGCATAATCCATGTTTGCATCCATTTATATTGCATGCACCAAGGCTCGGTTCATCATTCTAACTGCATTATTAGTTTAAATACTTCTTTGAGTACATGCATAGATCGCATGCTATTTCACTGATTCATATGCCATATTGGTAGCCGAGCCTAGTAATTGCGTATCGCATCTGTTGCATTAGTCACATCACATAGTCAGGAATCATGCATTTTTCTAACTCTATCATTGTTTTTGGTTTGGAGTACTAGGTGAGCCTTTACTCACTTTAGCATATCACATGTGTGTGATTATTGCCATGTCTAGAATGCTTTCCATAAGGCTAATTGCTTAAATGCTATAAAAGCTTGAATGCCTGTGAATGAAGGCTTGTTGTGTGAATTGGAGTAATTTGAGTGATGTTCTTATGCAATCACTTTTTCAAGTGGTACATATTTCGAAACAACTTTCAAAACAAACATGAATCGAAGTGTTCCAATTCTTGCAATTTAGTCTATACTTGTGTGTGTGCACATCACATAGTAATGCTAGCCTAAAAAATTAGAACAAAAGCATATAATGTTGATAAAAATCATATCATGATTAGTAGAGGGCGATCTTTGATCTTGCGAGCAGGGGTGCTCAAATTCATTCATGACCTTCCCCTCTCGTACCTAAGTTCCCAAGCAGAGACAATCTTAGGGATGACGGACACGTGGCCTTCGGCACGAGTCATGGGTTTCCTAGATTTCCCAAAATATTTAGGTGGAGACACTGTATCTGCCAAAACAATCCATTTTTGGCAATTTGATTCAAAATCAATTTTCTAAAAGATTTGTCAGATTTGAACTCTTTGGTGTTTATCTATTTTGCATTGCACTTGTGAGATCAGAATCAGAACCGCGGGAATCCGATACTGTAGGGCTTATTTCGCCTTTCGAAAGAGGGGCGCAAAAAATTCGAGCTACAGGCAGCTTGTGAGAAACTTGGCCAAGGACTTAAGACCGAGGTGTTCACTTTTTCTCTCCCCGCCTTCCTACTGGGCTATATGGTGTCATACGTGAATGATGTCTTCAACTCTTTACAAGGCGATGAGGTTGAAGAAGAAACCGATGAAGAAACTGAGGGAGAGGGTGGTCGAGATGAGGAAGAAACCGCCGTGGTTGATCTGGAGAAGACAATTGTCGGAGCTGGAGATAAATTTGTTGATCTCTCCCCCCTTCCCTAGTTTAGTTTTCTATTTTCTTTCTTTTTTTGTTGCACTTTTTGTCTGGGAAATGTACCCACCAATGAGGATTGGGTTATGTGGACGTCCCCGAACGTCCCGGAAAAAATCCCGTTTTGTTCATTGAGCTCACTATAGTTCGGACTCAAATGTCACGGTTCTGAATCTAATCCCGCAAAGTGCAATGCGAGACCGATAAATCACCAAAGAGTCCAAATCTGGCAAATCGTTTTGAAAAACAGATTTTTAGAAAGAAGTGCCAAACATGGACTGCTTTGCCAGATACAGAGTCACCACCTAAATATTTTATTTTGGGGGAATTTAGGAAACCCTGACTCGTGCCTAAGGCCACGTGTCCGTCATCACCAAAGTTGCCTCGGCTCGAGAACTTGGGCACGATTGGGGAAGGTCAGCTATGAGCACCCCCGCTTGCCCGATCAAAGATCGGCCACTACTAAACATGATATCGAGTTTTGAAAACATTATGTGCTCTTATTCCGGTTATTAGCCTAGAATTACTATGTGATGCACACAACATACAAGTATAGACTGGATCGTTTGAGTTGGAACAAAACATTTCAGGTTTGTTTATTTGAAAGATGGTTTGATGGTGCTACTCGCAAGTAGGCTAAGACATTGATTTGCCACCCCTAAGTGGGCTTTAAGAAAACATGATTTTGCCACTCTCAAGTGGGCTTAAAACTCTCAATTGGTGAATTGTTCCAATTCAAATAACCCAACCTTCACCCACAGGCATCAAGGCAGTTATATCACATAAGCACATAGACTCATGGTAAGCATGCTATCATGGCAGTCACTTACACACATGCAAGGATGCTAAAGCATAAACACTTACCGAGTACTCTGAGCCAAAGAAAAAAGCTAATTAGAAATGTATCACACACACGCACACTTATTACAAAGTTCGCCCTCTCGCGGAGGGTCCAAATAAATAATACACAACAAAATGAATAACTAACTACAGCTAATTATTACGTAACGCTGACTAATTAACAAATTTAACTAAGTAAGCAATAAAACTATCATGCAAGCTACATGAAATGGACTGCCTCAACTCTGCCTTGGATGGCAATGAATGCATGCATGCTTGAATCGCTTTGTCGGGAATTCCATCGCAATGCCCCGATTTGCCTCTGTTTGCAACTGGTTCCAGACCATTGTATGAAACTCCAGAAGGCTGAAACTCCACCATGCTGTAGAGGCACTACCGACCAGTTTTTGCTGTTGGTTTTTGTAGACACCCCATTTTTGACCGTCCTCAAGGCTTGGACGTCACCGCTTGAACACTCAGTGATCCACTTTGTTTGTGTTTCGTCTTGAGTTCCCGAAAGTCTTGGCTGCGCGCCTTGCCTCAGGATCTCTCGAGTCGATTGTTCCGTGTTTGGTTTTGGCACCAAACACTTGTGTTCTTGGCTTGGAGGGCAGGGAATGGCTTGTTAGCCATCCCCACATCCGACCGGCCCTACCTTTGCCTCACCGGCTGTTTATGGGTGCCACCGGCCATGGTTTCTTAAAATCAATGGCCGGTCGGCACTATATTTGGCCGGCCGGCACTTTATTTTGCCGGCAACCTCTTCTGCTGGCCGGTGTGACCCCTTTGCACCCTTGAGGCATGGTGCATGCCAGTTGTGCCAGCTGGAATGCACCATCACTCCTCCCCGTGCAGTTTTTGGCTGGTGTGAACCTTTGAACCCCCTTTCCTTCTAGAAGCTTGAACCCTTTGGCCAAGCTTCTTGGGGAAGTTTGGCTAGCTGTATTAGCTTCTCTAAGAAGCCAAGAACCCTTTGCACCCTTTGCCCCTTTTGATATAGCTTCTTGGAGAAGCTTGGTGTCTTTTTTTGCATATATAAGCACCCCTCCTCTCCCATTGTTAGGGGTTGGAGCTTTTGAATCAAAAAAACCAGAGCTTCTATATCTATATATCTGATATATCATCCTCTCTCTCTATATCTCCCTCTCTCTCATCCTTAGGGTGTGTTTGGAAGCCTAAAAGTGCATTTTGACCCTACTATTGCACTAATACACACACCATTACACCTTACTTCGAGTTTGAGAGGCATTGAGGGTTGATTCTTGAAGTTTTGGACTGGTTTTGGTCAGAGGAGGGTGGCTGGAGCCCCTGTTCTTGAAGTGTTCTTCAAGGGTGAGATTCTTACTTTATTTTCCCCAATCTTGCACTAGCTTTCTACCTATCTTGCATGCTGATTTAAGCTTTGTGTATAACATGAAAGAGTCTTATATTTTCATGCTTAACATCTTTCATTAAGGGTGTTTTGGCATTGGGGGTCGAACTCCCCCTCTTAGGCCTCTTTTGGCCTATTTTGGTGCCTTTTCTCTAAGCCTTGTTTACTTTGTTGTATTAGTCTTCTCACCACTGAAATCCAGTGGATTTTCAGTGGTGATGAAGTGATTTTGAGGTCTTGTGTAGGGGAGGGACACCCCTCTCCCTTTGTGTCTCATTTGTTCTTACTTTTGGCTCATAAAGGTAGCATGCATGCTTAGTTATTTTTGGCTCCATTTCAGAGGTTTTTGGGGATATTTGGTTGTATTATGCCTCTGTTTCTGGTTGGTTTGATGGTCCATTTCATGCATCATATGCTTGGCTTGTAATCCCTTGTTTTGGCCTAATATGCATCATGTTATGAGTTGACATTTTAGCATGATTTTGGCTTGGTTCCAAGAAGGTCTTAGTCATATTTTGCCATGTTTAAGGTCTGACCTTAGTTGTCTTTGCCATATTTGCCATGTTTGGTATAGTCTCTTAGTATTTTTGGCTTGTAAGCTTGATTGTGTGGGTCACCAACATGCTTAGCATAAGCTTATTATCATCATTTGGCATCATTTGATATCAGGTTTCAATCCATATAATGTGGCCTTACATTGTCCTTTGTGTCTCTTTTAATGCTTGGAAGTGTTGTGATTTCATGCCTTGAAATGTGCATTGTGTATGCCTATGTGTTTGGATCATTTGGGATGCCATGTGTGTGAGTTTTGGAGCTCATTTTGCATGCTGAAATTCTGTTTTTGGTTGTATAGTTCATGCCATGCTTGTTTGGGTTAGTGGTAGTAGAATGCCCTTTGTTGTACCTTAGCTTTGGGCCCCTTTTGACTTGCATGTTTGTAGTGCATTTTGTCCATCAGTTGAGGCACTTTTAGTCACTGTTTTGGGGGTGTTTGGAGACCTCCCATTTTAGTCTAAGTCCCTTCTTGGACATGGTTGTATGCTTGACTTGTTGCCTCTAATTGCATGCTTGCATTGTACCATATTAGCATTGCATGATGAGTTGCATTGTAGCATTGCATGTTAGGAGCATTGTATACTTAACATGATAGGTTGCATCACATTTGACATGTTTTGCATCTTAGCCTCTTGTTCCATTTTCGAGCCATGTTTGCATAACATACATTGCATTGCTTGGTTTGGGGTGTCAAACCTAGCGTGAGGGTTGAGAGGTGTTCATACTACAAGTGATGTAACACATCTCAACTCTCGGTCACCGAGGCCCTTGACTTTGACATGATAGGGTCTTGGTCCTCATTTGTGTGTTGCATGCATTTTACATTAAATGGCAAGTTTGGTCCCTTAGGCTATCATGCACAATTGATGGCCCAAGGATCAAGGGCCATGCTCCCCTGAGTTCAATACATGATGGGGAACATGACCATGCTTACACGTTCTTGAAATTCTATGCCATGCACTACCTGTCCTCTGTTGCTGTCAAAACTGTTTTCTGCAGGAAGTTTTTGCCGGCCGACAACATTTAGTGCCGACCGGCCATTGGTGAATGGTCGATAACTTCATCAGCAGCCGATGGAATTTTACCATGGCCGGTGGTCATTTCCCTTAGCCGATGGTGTTCTGCAGTGTTCATAGAAGATACCCTGGGGACTTTGGCAGTCTTCAGAGAAGCAAGGCAGTGAAAACAGGGGCAGTAGTGCTATGGCTACGGGTTTCCGGGTAAGATGGATCGAGCATGCATCATTCGCGCATCCCGAGGCAGGGCTGCGGCCATCTCTATTCTGCATTTAATTTGTTAAATTAGAGGATCTGTAATTAATTCAGTATTATTTATTCGGACTGTATTATTCTTTCGATCCCTCCGAGTGAGGGTGTATTTGTAATAAGTGTGCGTGGGTGTGTGTATGTCTTCCAACCCCACGTCTTTCTTCCCTTTTATTTACCTGCTTATGATGGTAGACTAGGACATATTTAAATTAGCATACCTTATGCAATGCATGCGTGCATCCATGCATTTGTCTCACATGCACCGAGCTTGGCACATCATTCTAACTGCATTTGTATTCCAATTCCAAATTGAATACGTGCTAGTTGCAGCATTTCACATGCCATCTTTAGGATAGCCGAGCCTATTGTAGTCGCATCTTGTATGCGTTGCATTAGCCATCTTAACATGAACTAGGATCATGCATGATTACTAACTAGTTTCTGTTTTGGCACGGAGTACTAGGTAAGCTTTTATGCTTTAGCATATCGCATGCGTGTGAATGTTGCCATAATAGTATGATTACCATGAGGCTAGCTGCTTATGTGATATAATTGCTAGAATGCCTATGGATGGAGGTCGAATTACCTAAATTGGGATAATACATTAAAACTGCGAGTTTTAAGCCCACTAAATAGTGGCAAAACCATCTTTTCTAAAGCCCACTTGAGGGTGGCAAAACCTGCATTTTAGCCTACTTGCGAGTAGCAAACCATTTTCAAAACAAACATAAAATGTTTTGTTCCAATTTAGGCGATTTGGTCTATATTTGTTTGCTGTGCGCATAACATAGTAATTCTAGGCTAATAACCGGAATAAGAACACATAACGTTTTCAAAATTAGATATCACGGTTAGTAGAGGCCGATCTTCGGATCGGGCGAGAGGGGGTGCTCATAGCTGACCTTCCCCAATCGTACCCAAGCTCCCGAGCCGAGGCAACTTTGGTGATGACGGACACGTGGCCTTTGGCACCGAGTCAGGGTTTCCTAAATTTCCCATAAAAAATATTTAGGTGGCGACTCTGTATCTGGCAAAGCAGTCCATGTTTGGCACTTCTTTTCAAAAATCTGTTTTCTGAAAACGATTTGCTAGATTTGGACTCTTTGGTTCAGATTTAGAACCGCAAACAAAATCGAGTCCGCACTGTAGAGTGAGGCCCAAGGGCGCGTCTACAGTTTTCGATTTGCTGCAACAGAGAGCAAGAGAGGGGCATGGCAAAGTATTTTCAACATATGTGTGCACGACCACTCTCCCCGTCATTGCATAAGCTCTAGGGAGTGTAGTCTTCGATCCTCGTGCCACCAATCACGCATCTCGATGCATGATGGCCGAGGAGCCGAATTGCGCGACTCGATGTAGAATGAATGCACATATAAACACAACAAGGCCTAAACTCCATCATGGGTAATCCGGAGTGTCGGCGACCGAGAATCGAGGCACGTTTCGTCACTTGGAGTACGAAACATCCCTCGTTTCCCATGTTTGGACTAAACCCTATTCCAAACACGATGTAACACACAATGCATGCACCAATGCAACCCTAGCATGCAACCTAAATGCAATGCGACTAAATGATGCAAACATGCAAAGGATGTCATACGCAATGCTATCAACTAAGAATTGCATACTCAACGCACATAAACTATATAGCATATGCAATACACATACGAAGGTGGACATGCACGAAGACATGAACAAAGCATACACAATGCGACAATCAAGCATACGACAACATGGATATGGCATACATAATGCAAGATGGACTTAAACTAAAATGAATGGGCCTCAGCCACGCTTAAATCAGTGGCCATACATGATGAAAATGAAGCAACAACACACATGCAAACATGTACAAATGCAAGGGACCAAACCTAAGGCACAAAGTGCAACTCCACCAAGGCATGGTAAGCATGAAATATGGCATACAATCACATAATTTCCAGCTCTGAAATGACATGCAAGATAGTCCCGAGTCATGTAAACACCTCACACAATGCATGCTAGATGGCCCGGATACCAAAACTAGTGAAGTGGATTACACTATAGGTATGCAAAGCCATACTCAAATGGCCAAACCAGCCCCAAACAGTCCCTATGCAGGCCAAAAACAGTAGGAAAATGGACTAAAATGATGACTCGAAAGGCATGGAAATGAAGCTCATGCAATGGCCCATAAATGAGGTATTCATGCACGACTCTCAAACACATTTAAAGAGTGGAAAACATGGGAATATGGCATGCATATAAGCTCTGAAATATGATTCACAATGATGCCAAAACATGGAAACACCTCAAAATACGCATGCAATAGGCTTCAAAACTCAAAGCTAGGCAAGGGTATTGAACTACAACCATGCATAGCAAACATCATTCGACCATGAGGCCCAAAAACAAAGCTATGGCAGTCCAAAACATACACAAAATCAGTTTAAGGCATGGCCAAAAAGTGCTAGAATCAAAGGCCAAAATACCATGCAATGTAAGCTAGTAAAGAGGATTTGTACTACAAGCATGTGAGGCAATCAAGAGGCCACTAAACCAGCAAAAGTCTGAGGTATGACATGCCAAATAAAGCCCAAAAACTCACTGAAACATAGTCAATGCATGCAAGAATGGCATGCTCCTTTGATAAGCTATGAAGAGGGTTGTTCTACACATGCAAGATGGACACCCAATATGGAAAAACAAGCTCTGGAAAGAGCCTATGAAGGTCCTAAAACTCATCAAAAATGGCTTGAAACATGGCTTGGAAGCATGCAAATAAGGGCTCCTTTGTTAGGCCAAATATGCTAGGAAACACCCCTCTCTCCTTTTGGCACTCAAAACAGCATGTTAGCCACTGAAAATCCACTAGATTTCAGTGGCTAGAAGGCCAAACAAAGGTCAATGCAAAGGCCCTAATGCATGGCTCAAAATAAGGCAAAATGAAGCATGCAAAGGGGGTAGATGACCCCCAACAGAAAAATGATCTTAAACAAACATGTTAAGGACCTCAAAATAAGACTTTTTTCAGTTTACACCAAAACTCAAAAATGCTTGCAAGTATGGCTAAAAGATGAAGCAAAATAAAGCTCAAAAGAGGGAATATGGTGTTACCCTTGTAGCTCAGCAACTCCAGCAGCTTATGGACCAAAAATGCAGCTCCTTAGGACCTCTCAAGACCTTCCAAGAAGCTTAGGTTGGTGTTGGAGGTGTTAGGCTAAGAGGTAGTGTACAAAGGGGCAAGAACTTAGCACTTTTGCACACAAAATGGAGAGATATAGAGGGAGATATAGCTTTTGCCTTCAAACAAAATCTGAACCTTCACAAAGGAGGGGGAGGCCCTCCTTTATAGCCAAGAGGGTCCAAAGCTTCTCAAAGAAGCTAAAAAACAAGCTTGAAGATCCTCCATACACGTGTATGGAGGATCCCTTCTGTGCCTTCCAGCTGGCACAGCTGGCAACAACTCACAGAGACAAAACTGGAGAGAGTAGGCCGACCAATTCAAGTGGTCGGCCGACCACTTGCCCTGGTCGGCCAGCCACCTTAGGTGGTCGGCTAGCCAGTTCAAAAAGTCCAACTCCAAGAAAGGTGGTCGGCCAACCCATTTGGTGGTCTCCCAACTGAATGCAAGCTAGTGGTATGGTGGGAGACCAGCAAATGTGGCTCAAAAACCAAGGAGACCAGCTTCCTGTCAAGAAAGCCGGCCGGCGAAGAGAAAGGTGGTCTCCAAGGATAAAAGGTGGTCTCCTACCCTTGTACCACCTTCCAAACAATGAAAATAGGGTCCGTGCCAAAAATGAACCAAGACGGATGCAAAACGAGGGTTCGGGGGCCAAAACGCGCAGCCGGGTGCCCCGAAAACTGACTGTTAAGTATCGAAAGTGGCGTGCAACCACGAAGGTGGTCTCCCGGGCCACAGTGTCCCTCTAGATAGAGGAAACAAGGTATGTGCCAAAAACCGGAGCAAACGGAGAATGTTAAGCGGTCCCGAGCTGAGGCGCACGGCCGACGGCCCCGAAAATCAGAAACTAGTCTCCAAATGGGAACAGTGGCCTGCGACCACGAAAAGTAGCCTACGGCCACTGAGAGATGGTCTACAAGACCTCTCCCTCCCTCCAGGAAGAGAAAGCAAGACCTGGTCCGCAAATCGAGGCAAAGCATAAAAGGGTCCCGAGGTTCAGGGGTAAGGACCTCAGCCGAAACTCCGAAACCTCAGAACGAGCACAACATGCGCAATCACCGAGCGCTCAATCGATGACGTCTGAGTCTTAAGGTCGGTCAAAAATGGGGTGTCTACTGTTGCCCCTCTTTGACAAAACTCAAAAGTCATAACAATGATGGGAGTGAATGTCAAAGCCCGGAGACGACCCTTTTTTGACAAGGCCGAAGACTTAGACAAATAGGCGAGATAATCAAAGAGAAGTGCCCACAGGCAGGGGCAAAATGCAAAGGGTATGCACAAAGCCGAGCATAACTTATGATCATGCAAAGAAAGCTGTAACAAAGCACATCATGCAACAGTTTTAAGCAAGCATATACAAACCTAACTACAACTCATGCAGAAAGGGTGTAAGAGAATTATACAATTCTCGCTACGTCTCACGCGGAGGATACAATACCAGTGCGGTTCGTCTGGTTGTGCCAGCTTCAAATGAACCGTACATACAATATCGTACCTGAAAAAGAAAGAAAACTTAACAGGTACAATATTGTTAGAAACATGCATAGCAATGCAAGTGAGAAGTGCGTGACAACGCAGGTGAAGGGGTGCACGACAATGCAATCTAAGCGCAACGCGTAACAATGCGGAAGGGATGCAAGCCAAAGCAAGCTAAGTGCGACGCATAACAATGCAGTAGAAAACAAGCATAACAATGCAAGTGAAGTATACATAATAATGCAATGCACTAACAAGTGCAGGTAAAGTGCGCAAGATAGCGCAATGAAATGCAATGCATAAAACAGCGTGATTGAGGTGTGCAAGATAGCGCGATGCGCAAAATAGCGCAAATGATGCAAAAGGCAATGCAATGCACTGACAGGTGCATGTATGCAGTGCGCAAGATAGCGCGATGAAATGCATGCCAAATGCAAGTGAGGTGCACAAAACAGTGCGATGCGCAAAATAGCGCGATAAAATGCATGCCAAAGGGTAACATACTCCAATCATGCTGAAATCATGAGAGGAGGAAAAACGAATTCCAAACACACTAAAATCGTGTGAGGAAAGGGGACACTCAAACCATGCTGAAATCATGAGAGGAGGTCCGAAACAAAATTCCAAACACGCTGAAATCGTGTGAGGAAAAGGGACACTCAAACCACGCCAAAATCGTGAGAGGAGGTCCGAAACAAAATTCCAAACACGTTGAAATCATGTGAGGAAGGGGACACTCAAACCACGCCGAAATCATGAGAAGAGGAAAACAAATTCCAAACACGCTGAAATCGTGTGAGGAAGGGGGACACTCAAACCACGTCGAAATCGTGAGAAGAGGAAAACAAATTCCAAACACGTTGAAATCGTGTGAGAAAGAACAAACTCTAACCACGCTGAACCCGTGAGAAGAGGAAAGGCAAATTCCAAACACGCTGAGATCGTGTGAGGAAAGACAGACTCTAACCACGCTGAACTCGTGAGAAGAGGAAAACAAATTCCAAACACGCTGAAATCGTGTGAGGAAGAACAGACTCTAACCACGTTGAACCCATGAGAAAAGGAAAACAAATTCCAAACACGCTGAAATCGTGTGAGGAAGAACAGACTCTAACCACGCTGAACTCGTGAGAAGAGGAAAATAAATTCCAAACACGCTGAAATCGTGTGAGGAAGAACAGACTCTAACCACGCTGAACTCGTGAGAAGAGGAAAGGCAAATTCATAACACGCTGAAATCGTATGAGGAAAGGGACACTCAAACCACGCTGAAATCGTGAGAGGAGGTTGAAAACAAAATGCCCAAGTGCGTACACGACGTAACCTGGGATGAATTCCAAACACGCTGAAATCGTGTGAGGAAAGGGACGCTCAAACCACGCTGAAATCGTGAGAGGAGGTCCGAAACAAACTATCAGGCGCGTGCTCGGCACAACCTGAGAAAGTCCCGGAGGACAACGATCCTAAACGCTGCTCGGCGTAAAAGGATAAATGGTACAAGATAACACAAGACGCAAATAAACGCAATAGGTGCGATGATACAGTACATGTTACAAGCAATGTAGAGCATGATGTTTAGGGAATGCAATAAACAAACAAAATGGCACTTTAAAAAACACCTCATGGAGTGAGTGGCGGTAAACCGCTCTACTCTGACGGGGATCTCTTCTTGTATTCTTCAAATACTTACCTTCAACTCACAGTATAAAGGTTCTGAAATGCTGACAAAGAGCAATATCTGCATATAGAAACCACAAATGCCGTTTTTCATCCTGATCATATTCATAACTTTCCCTAGGAACTCATTGCAAACACAGCCAAGATGCCTCTGGCAGGGAATGGTACTCAGGGAGAGCATTTTTGATCGCCATTCTGGCTTGAAGCAGACTTGATCTTGAGCTTGAGGTAGAGGCACACTCATACTTCGGAGCATTGGCAAGACCTGAAGAGGTACACACGGAATGCAATCTCGGAACTTACTGAAGTTGAAACAAACTCAGATACCTGACATTTTCCCTATTTTCTTTTGTTTTGCAGTCTGGAACCTATATAGCTTCAGATAGGTCCTGGGTTAATGTTTACGCATGACCTGGGTTGAACCCTGCGGTTTTATGAAAGAACGAATCTTGTTTTGCACAGATGTGGAGAACGGCACGGCACTCAGAGCGCAAAACAATTTTATTTTTGAAATTGAGAGATGGGGTATTGAGCCTACGACTGAACACAACACACTACGACTCGACAACGGAAGACAAAAGATAAACAACCTAAACACATCGAGTAACACTCGAAACGACTCAAAACAAAAAACGAGATAAAATAAAAAGACACGACACTCGGACATGCACAGGGAGCCTATTTCTCTGGGTATTGTTTCCCACCCTTTCTTATTTGTGATTCTCACATCACTTGGCCCTCAGGTTCTGTTTTTTTTTTTCTAAAAAAGCCCTTTTCCTCACTTTTTCTCTCAGCGCACATCTCTCTATTCTTCAATCTCTCATTTTTTTATCCCTCCCCTGGGTGGTTGATGGATAAACAAGAAGTTGTGGGCTCTTGCCCCTAGCATTCTGCTAGATTCTCTTTCTTCTGCTCACAATAGTGAACTTCCCCACAGAGGGTTTGTGATGTGGCTGGATGTGCAGCAGATCTGCAATTGACATTGGTTGACGATGCTCTACTGGGGAGTTTGGATGTGATTAGATCTGTCCAGATGAGGGAATGGAATATCCTGCTCCATTCCAGTTCATGCTTCGCACGTAGCTTGATACCTCGCTGCTCGGAGGATGTGAGAGCTTTCGGCATTTTGCTGTTAGTTTCTGTTGTGCCCTTTTCTGGCAGATACGGTGCCCTTTCTGGCAAGTATGTTGACAATGGGGAAAAGACAGAACACCTGACTTAACTGTGCCCCTAGTTCATTATTTTGATCATTTTTGACGTTCTGCTAAAATAATTTTGACCAACATGAGAGTTAGATTAACATGCTTGTTCGACTTTCTAATTTAAAATCATGCAAGTTAGGTTATGAGCATTGAGAATTTTCCTTTTTTGGGTCCAAGAAAATGGTCCAATTTTGAAAAAATGGAATAATTTTCGAGAGAATTAGTCAACCTCAGTAAAAATTCTCAAAAACTATTTTTGCAAACGGCCACTGCTTGACCAACGTGAAATTGACTCTTGAGATGCACAACCTCAGATCCAAAAGCAATGGAAAATTGCCCCTTGTCTGAAAGACACTGCACGACAGCAGAAAGTTGCCCCTTGTTTGAATAGCACCGCAACACACTGTATGGCAACGGAAAGTTGCCCTTAGCCTGAATAGCGCCGCAGCACATGGCAACCAGTTCTCATGGTGAAGGTCACAATCAAACTCTTGGATACAGAAATGACAAAGATGACCAGAACCATCACATGGACACAGTCGAATTTGAAGTGTTTTACGGCTGGACTTCAGAATGAAATTGCATACGTATCCCAAAGATGGGAATCAAGCCTTACGTAGTTCAGGGTTAGGTACACTCGGGTATTAACCTCTCCTTTTGCGCTCTAACTTTTGCCAAGGCCGCCCTTTCTGGGTTTTCAACCTTGCGAACTTTGTTCTTCTTTTCTTTTCAATTCTTTTCATTTCTTTTCTTCCTTTTTCTTTTTCATATTTTCTTTTCATTTTCTTCATTTTTCTTCTTTTCTTTTTTTTTATTCTTTGCATTTTTCTTTTTCTTTTTTTTTTGTTGTTCTTTTTCTTCTTTTTCTTGCTCTAACTTTTACCTGGGTCGCCCTTCTGGGTTTTCGGCCCAGCGAGCCTCTCAAGGGTAAAAGTTTAGCTTTGTCTATGTTGAATGGTTTGAGATCTCAGAGCCATCTAAATCCAAGAGAATGGCTGCTGTTCACTGATGATGTAGAAGTCCATCCAATGGAGGGTGAATTTGCCTCTAGTGTTGTGGATAGGAACTTGATTGTCCTTCAGCAATACTTTCTTCTTTCCTCCTTCTGGGATTTGGCATTCTTGCCAGTCTTCTCTGGTTTGCAGGAAAGACTCATCTTTGACTCTTCGAGCGCATCTGACATTTTTGCCCCTAGTTCAAGGGTTGCTTTTGATCTAGCTTCGCAAGCTTCCTTTGATCACATCTGATATTCTCGCCCCTAGTTCATGGGCTGGTTCTGATCCGGCCACACGGGCCTTACATTGTGGTTGACCGTTTGAACACTATGAATTAAGGTTCAAGGTTTGGAAACAAAGGGGTTGAGTCTCGGGGCTGAGAACGATCCTAAGCTACACAATCTCAAGAGCGACTCCACATAGATCTTCGCAGGACCGCGCAAAACATTTTTTGAAATTTTTTAAGAAAGCGACAAATCGCTCGCGCTGAAGACAGTGTAGAACCAATCTGGATCAAGCTAGGATCCTTCCCAGTACTCACACTAACAAGCATGATCTCATTCATTATGGGCTTAGCATGCCTCTCTTTCTCTCAATTGATCAAATTTTTTTGCAAATCCCGAAGAATTCCTTCCTCTTTGTTTTCATCACAATGTTCAAAAGGTTTTGAAAAAACTCAGGTCAATGCAATGATTTAAAGGTGCAAAAGAGTAGGTGAGATGCTCCGCCATTTCATTCTAGACTTGTTGGCACAACAGGTTCAAAGTAGAAGCAAACACAAGAGCGTGAAAATCACTGCTGTTTCATTCAAATCTGTTGGTGTAACTGGCTCCACGACAGAAACAGACTCAAAAGAAAGCAAAAAGACAAACACAAAACAAGATAGTGATGTCCGAGGTAACACCCCCGAAATCACTCGACTCCAACACAACAGGACTGACTCGATACAACAAGACTGACCCGACTGACTCAGTACGAAAGACTGACCATATACAAAGGAACAAAACTGACCCAATACCCAAGTCAGAAAGTACAAAAACTAGAATTTGCATATTGCTCAAGCAGTGCGTGCCATTCCCACGTCTGGAGTAAATCGAGCGCCACCTGCAGCTGGTTCATCCCCCGATCACATGGTCACATTATCCCCCAAGTTCACCGATCCAGTGCCGATAGACGTTGCCGAGCTTGGCGCTGCAATGACCCCGTTGTCAATCAACCCTTGCACTTCGTGGCGAAGACGAAAGCAATTGTCGGTGCCATGACCGGTTTGTTGATGGAAGGCACAGTACTGGGTAGCATCATGTGTAGCCGGAAGAGGATTCGGGAGAGGCCGAGGCTCAAGGGGTTTGAGATGGCCTTGTCCAACAAGGATTTGGAGAGCTTTGGACAAAGGCACATAGAGGGCATGGAAGACCCTCTGACCTCGGGGTTGGTACTTCAAAGTTTCTGGATTTTTGCTGGACGCACCAGCAAAGGGATTGGCAGGTGTTGGCCTGGTCTGCCGATCTCTTCCGAGTGCAGGATTAGAGCTCAAAAGATCGTTTCTGGTACGACGACCCTTCTCCCGGTTTTTCCCTTGCTTCGAACTGCTCTCATTCTAAGTGACGAAAGTATCCTCCACAATCTTTGCAACAACTACGAGCACTTGCTGTTTATTTAGCCCTTCCACTTTCAAAGCCTCCACAGCCTATAGAAGGTGTTCATGGGGATCAATGCCTGCCCCTACCTTGTTCTTAACACTAGCCTCCACTTTGACAAGGGATTGGTCTTCTTCTAATACAACTTGTCCCACGATTGGGGAGCCTTTTGTCGTGAAACTCCTAGCATGTGATGTGGCTGATGATGGAGCTAATGTCCCAGAGGCCAGATCTGTCACAGTTCTTTGAAGATCTTCAATCATTCTCATCAACTCAGAAGTAGTGGGTTCACAGGTTTGAGATGATTGGAGTTCAAGTGCACCCATCATGCATAAGTCCATGCTTTCCGGAATGAACACCTCAGGCTTGGGTAGATGAGCTGGGGTGATGTATATGCTGGGGTCGAAGGTGGATAGTAGTATATGGATGAGGTTGAGGTGGGGAGGTGACGAGTCAGTACTAACCTGAGGTCCTTTGGGTGGAGCTAGGGTCTCTTCGTCAATAAGATCCTGAATCTTATGACGAAGGCAGATGCAACGGTTCGTATCATGACCGTGTTGTTGATGATAGGCACAGTATTTAGCTGGGTCATATCTTGGTGGAAGAGGATTTGAAAGGGGTTGGGGTTCTAGGAGTTCTAGGTGCCCTTCTTCTCATAGCTTTTTCAAAGCTTGAGAGAGACTCATGTAAAGAGGATTGAACTTTCGGGCTTGGGGCCGATTTGAAGTGGCGGGTTTTTGTCCATTGAGGGAAGTTGTGATAGAGTCTACTTCTGAGCATTTTGCAGCTGTGCTACCATCAGTAGTAGCATTGGAACTACGAACAATATTCTTCTGCAAAGGCTCATCATCTTCCACAAAGATTCCTTGTCTGATGGCATCCTCGATTTGAACCCCCATTTCATGAAGGGCTGGAAAGGTAAACAGAGGTAGGACGACCATCTTTTGCAATAGCTTGCCATGTAGATTCTGAACAATCATCCTGATCTGATCTTTGTCGGAAGGCCTTGTAGTCATCATTGAGGCCTTTGCTCTCCATCTCGCCACGAACTCTGAGAAACTCTCCTTTGGCTCTTGGCGGGTGACTTCGAGATCACGAGTTGTGACCTCGATCTGTGTATTATAGGAGTATTGAGCAATAAAGGCCTCAGCCAGCTCTTCCCAGTTCTATTTCACAGAGTCTTGCAATTTCGCATACCAGATTGCGGCTATCCCAGACATGGTTCGACCAAATAGTGACAGCTTTTGGGCTGTGGTCGAACCTATTGGCCTCAGGATATCAGAAAATAGGTGGAGGTACACCATTGGGTCTCTAGAACCATCGAAACGATCGATATGCGGCATCTTGAACCGGCTCGGTAATGTTACCGCCGAATCGGTGTATCCATCCTCTATGTCTGGAATGGACTTCACACCCTGAGATTTCTTGAATAACTTTTCAAGCTTGATTACTTTTAGTGCCGTGGGGTCCACCTCGAGCTCAAAGGGAGAATCCGGCAGGTTGGTCTGTGCTTTGGATAGTTGGGGTAGGATTGGAGGCGGAGCCGGCCCTGTTGGAATGTCCGTATCTTCCTGGACATTAGCTGTCTCCCCGAGTATTGGCACTCTTGGTAGGGGAAGAGCTTGGTGTGAAGCGGATACTCTAGGTTGCTGTTGTAGCCTGGCAATTAACTCTGCCTGTTGAGCCATGACCCCGGCCTGTTGTTTGGCAAATTCTGATTGACGAACAGCGTCCTGCTGCATGGTTTTCATACTTTCCTGGAGCTAATGCATCATCTCTTCCATGCTAATTGAAAACTGCTGATCTAACTGAATAAGTGTGTATCCCCTTTCCGAGGTGGAAACAGATATCTCAGCCCAACTACGCACAGGTGAGGTGGATAATGATCACTGATCCGAAGACTATTGAACTGATGATCTGTGCCTGACTGCACTTTTTACCATGCCTCTGGCCAAGGAACACTGATTGCCCTTGAACTGAATCTCTGACCTAACAAAGTCTATCAGCACAAGTCTAATGTACCCGGGCGATATCGAAGCCTTCTGAAGCTATGGTTCCCAAGACTACCCTAGCAAAAGAGAAAACAAGCAGCATCTCAGCCCTAACTTCACCAGAACAAATATGAGCAAAGCTGAATGACTATGCTCTCCACTGAATTCTACCCCAAAAATGAATCTGATACCCACAAATATAACTGATTCTCAAAACACTGATACCGATGCCCGCAGGCCTGATACTCAGATTTGCAAACTGATACGTGCATTCTTGTAGAGGTACACTCTAAAAGCACATAATCAAGCAAATGAGAGTCAAAACACCCCTATGTTGAGGTAGGGTTTCCCTATCCTATTTTGTCAGGAGCTAGGGTTTCACTACGCACGTAGCGGTTTCAAACAACCTACAATCGAGTAAGCAACCTATCCTAGTTTGGAATGGTGACTATGGATTCTGCTATGCACTAGGTCGAATGGTCAAAAAGGGTGCCCCAGTAAAAACCGGGGTTTGTGTTCCCATCGTGGTAAAGCCCGTAACCGGTCAGCCTTATGGCACGCTTCTCAAAGCGAGCCTCCGGCAAACCGTTCAGGAATAGCAGATGGCAAACACGGTGTCCTAGGCGCACCAATGCAAATGCAATGCAAAGAAACACATAAGTGTAATCAAAACAAGATATCATGAGTTCGAGTCAAGTTCTCTAAATCCCCAGCAGAGTCGCCAGAAACTGTAGACGCGCTCGAACGTCCTGGGAAAAATCTCGTTTTGTTCATTGAGCTCACTACAATTCGGACTCAAATGTCACGGTTCTGAATCTAATCCCGCAAAGTGCAATGCGAGACCGATAAATCACCAAAGAGTCCAAATCCGGCAAATCGTTTTGAAAAACAAATTTTTAGAAAGAAGTGCCAAACATGGACTGCTTTGCCAGATACAGAGTCGCCACCTAAATATTTTATTTTGGGGGAATTTAGCAAACCCTGACTCGTGCCTAAGGCCACGTGTCCGTCATTACCAAAGTTGCCTCGGCTCGGGAACTTGGGTACGATTGGGGAAGGTCAGCTATGAGCACCCCCGCTCGCCCGATCAAAGATCGGCCACTACTAAACATGATATCGAGTTTTGAAAACATTATGTGCTCTTATTCCGGTTATTAGCCTAGAATTACTATGTGATGCACACAACATACAAGTATAGACTGGATCGTTTGAGTTGGAACAAAACATTTCATGTTTGTTTATTTGAAAGATGGTTTGATGGTGCTACTCGCAAGTAGGCTAAGACATTGATTTGCCACCCCTAAGTGGGCTTTAAGAAACATGATTTTGCCACTCTCAAGTGGGCTTAAAACTCTCAATTGGTGAATTGTTCCAATTCAAATAACCCAACCTTCACCCACAGGCATCAAGGCAGTTATATCACATAAGCACATAGCCTCATGGTAAGCATGCTATCATGGCAGTCACTTACACACATGCAAGGATGCTAAAGCATAAACACTTACCGAGTACTCTGAGCCAAAGAAAGAAGCTAATTAGAAATGTATCACACACGCACACTTATTACAAAGTTCGCCCTCTCGCGGAGGGTCCGAATAAATAATACACAACGAAATGAATAACTAACTACAGCTAATTATTACGTAACGCTGACTAATTAACAAATTTAACTAAGTAAGCAATAAAACTATCATGCAAGCTACATGAAATGGACTGCCTCAACTCTGCCTTGGATGGCAATGAATGCATGCATGCTTGAATCGCTTTGTCGGGAATTCCATCGCGATGCCCCGATTTGCCTCTGTTTGTAACTGGTTCCAGAACATTGTATGAAACTCCAGAAGGCTGAAACTCCACCATGCTGTAGAGGTACTATTGACCAGTTTTTGCTGTTGGTTTCTGGTTTGCTGCAATAGAAAGCAAGAGAGGGGCATGGCAAAGTATTTTCAACATATGTGTGCACGACCACTCTCACCGTCATTGTATAAGCTTTAGGGAGTGTAGTCCTCGATCCTCGTGCCACCAATCACGCATCTCGATGCATGATGGCCGAGGAGCCGAATTGCACGACTTGATGTAAAATGAATGCACATATAAACATAACAAGGCCTAAACTCCATCATGGGTAATCCGGAGTGTCGGCAACCGAGAATCGAGGCACGTTTCGTCACTTGGAGTATGAAACGTCCCTCGTTTCCCGTGTTTGGAATAAACCCTATTCCAAACACGATGCAACACACTATGCATGCACCAATGCAACCCTAGCATGCAACCTAAATGCAATGCGACTAAATGATGCAAACATGCTGTAGACGTCCCCGAACGCATCCCGGGGAGGGTGCGACTTCCCCCCGTTCTGGTTCGATATTGGGTCACTACAGTTCAAAGGACTCAAATGTCACGGTTCTTAATCTTGAACCAAAGAATCCAACTCTGGCAAATCGTTTTGAAGAAAAACTGATTTTTGAAAAGAAGTGCCAAACATGGACTGCTTTGCCAGATTACAGAGTCGCCACCTAAATATTTTAAAATGGGGAAATTTAGGAAACCCTGACTCGGTGCCGAAGGCCACGTGTCCGTCATAACCAAAGTGATCTTGGCTCGGGAGCTTGGTTACGATCGGGGAAGGTCAGCTATGAGCACCCCATCTCGCCCGGTCCGAAGACCGGCCTCTACTAACCGTAATATCCGATTTTGAAAACATTACATGTTCTTATTCCGGTTATTAGCCTAGAATTACTATGTTATGCACACAGCAAACAAGTATAGACCAAATCGCCTAAATTGGAACAAAACATTGCATGTTTGTTTTGAAAATGGTTTGCTACTCGTAAGTAGGCTAAAATGCAGATTTTGCCACCCTCAAGTGGGCTTTTAGAAAAGACAGTTTTGCCGCTATCTAGTGGGCTTTAAAACTCACAGTTTTTAATGCATTGTCCCAATTTAGGTAATTCAACCTCCAGCCACAGGCATTCAAGCAGTTATATCACATAAGCAGCTAGCCTCATGGTAATCATGCTATCATGGCAACAATCACACACATGTGATATGCTAAAGCATAAAAGCTCACCTAGTACTCCGAGCCAAAACAGAAACCAGTTAGTAATCATATGCATGATCCTAGTTCATGTTAAGTGGCTAATGCAACACATGCAAAGATGCAATCTAGACAGGCTCGGCTATCCTAAACATGGCACGTGGAATGCTACAAATAACACGTATTCAATTTGGAATTGAAATACAATGCAGTTTGTATGATGTGCCGAGCCCGATGCATGTGTAACAAATGTATGGATGCACTCATGCATTGCATAAGGTATGCTAAAATAAACGTGCCCTAATACTAACCATCAAAGCAAGTAAATAAAAGGGAAGAAAGAAATGGGGGTTGGAAGACATACACACACTCACCCACACTTATTACAAATATGCCCTCACACAGAGGGACCCGAAAGAATAATACAGTCCCAAAATAATACAGTCCAAATACAGAATAAATTAATTATTACAGAAATTTCTAATTATCAAATTAAATTTAACATAAAAAGAAGAGGGGCCTCAGCCCTGCCTCGGGATGCGCGAATGATGCATGCTCGAATCCGACTCGCCCAGAAACCCGTATCATAACACTGCTGCCTCTGTTCTTGTTGCCCTGTCTCTCCAAAAATTGCCAAAGTCTCAGGACCTTCTCCCTGAACTTTGAGGATCACCATCGACTGAATAGAATCCCCACCGGCCGTGTAAAATAGTCACCGGCTGTCAATGGGGTTACCGGCCACCCATATAGTGCCGGTCGGCACTATATACTGCCGGTCGGCACAAAATTCCTGCAGAGGACAGTTTGACAACAACAGCAGGCAGACAGTGCATGATATGGATTTTAGAGCAAATGTAAGCATGGTCAATGCTTCCTATCATGTATGGGACTCAAGGAAGCATGACTCTTGGTTCTTGGGCCATCAATTATGCATCTCGGTGCATGATGGCCTAAGGAACCAAGATTGCATTTCAATGTGAAAATGCATGCAACACACAAATGAGACCAAAACCTTATCATGCATGGATCAAAGGCCTTGGTGACGTGAGGGTTAAGTCAAGTTGCACCACTTAAAGTGTGAACTCCTCTCAATCCCCATGCTTGGTTTGACAACCCCGAACCAAGCCATGAAATGCATGTATGCAACATAGCTCAACAATGCAATGTGATGCTAAGGTACAAGGCATGCCAAATGCAATGCAACTATCATGTTAAGCATGCAAAACACTAGAGTATGCAAGGTGCTAATGTCATACAAACATGGGCCAATCAAGCAATGAGACCAACATACTACAACACTTAATGAATCAATTAAGCAATAGACATGAGGCATGCATGTGATGGTGGACTAGACCACAATGGGGCAGCCCTCAAACCAACCCAAAACAGTGGCAAAACATGCCCAAAATGGTGACCAAAATACATGCTAATATGCAAGCCAAAGGGCCTAAGGTTAAGGCACAAAGGGAGCACTCCTTGCTACCATTAAAATGGCCACTCATGGCATATATTAGACCGCCAAAAACAGATTTTAACAAATGAAATGAGCCCCCAAAACCCAACAACAAGGCAGCCCAAATGCTCTAAACATACAAACATGCACAATGCTCACTTTAAAGCATAAGAGACCAACATTTCAAAAGATGGAAGAGATGATACATGGAGGCATATAAGCATGGCATAAGGACTGAGATGGCATATTAGATGATTCCAAATCACTAAAATGGCCTAACCAATGCATGTTCATGAATCATATGCTCAAGGCTAACAAGCCATCATGCGAAACAAACATGTCAAGCATGCCAAAGATGACAAAAAAAAAAAAAAACAGTGGCTCATAGCCCCTAGACATGGCAAAATGATGCTAATATCTTCATGAAGTGAGGCTCATACGTGCAAGAAACATGACCTAAACTCATGGCTCATTTCTAGGCAAACTAAAGCATTACAAAGCAAGTGTAAGAAACATGCTAAGGACCACAAAACCAACCAAAAACAGAGATGACATGTGATCCAAAACACCCAAATAAGCTCTGAAATGAGGGCATATAAGACTAAAAAATGCATGCTACCATGTGAGCCAAAGTGAAGACCAAAGAGGGACAAAGGGGAGGGGGGTGTCCCTCCCCTATATACGACTCCAAAATACTTCCCTCACCACTGAAAACTCACTGGTTTTCAGTGGTGAGAAGACCAAAAACACCAAGTAAGTAAAGCTTCAAGAAAAGACACCAAAATGGCCAAAACAAGGCCTAAGAGGATGAGACTCTACCCAAACCACAAAATAATCTTAATGAATGTTCTTAAGCAAGGAAAAACAAGCCTTTTTTATGTTAAGCACAAAGCCAAAAACACAAAGCAAGATGGGTAGAAAGCTAGTACAAGAATGGGGAATCTAAAGTGAAGTGCTCACCCTTGAAGATCCTTTGAAGAACAGATGGTGCAGCCCTCTTCTAGTGATCAAAATCAGTCCAAAAGCTCAACAAACAACCCTCCAAGTCTCTCAATCTCGGA
The DNA here is from genome assembly GCA_036172215.1 of Camellia granthamiana. Lineage (NCBI taxonomy): Eukaryota > Viridiplantae > Streptophyta > Magnoliopsida > Ericales > Theaceae > Camellia > Camellia granthamiana. The sequence continues at coordinate 40,930,504 of CM069903.1, read as the reverse complement.
GCTAGGTGTAATAGTGTGTGTAATGGTGCAAAAGTAAGGCAAAACACACTATTTAGGCCTAAAACACACACACAAGGATGAGAGAGAGGAAGATATAGATATATATGGATATATATCAGAGGTATAGAGATATATCTCTGGTTTTTGCTCCCAAAAGTTCTAACCTAGCTCAAGGGGGGGAAGGGAGCTTATATAGGCCAAGGAAAGCTCTTAACTTAGTGGCTAAGCAAAGAGAAAAAGGGTCAAAGGGGTCAAGGGGGGTGCAAGGCTTCTTAGAGAAGCCAAAACAGCTGGCCAAGCTTCTCCAAGAAGCTTGGCCAAAAGGGTTCAAGCTTCTAGAAGCTTTAGGGGTTCAAAGATGCACATGGGCCAATCCTATGCACGGGGAGGAGTGATGGTGTAATCCAGCTGGCACAGCTGGCATGCACCATGCCTCAGGGGGTTCAGAAGGGTCACCGGCCGGCCAAAAATGTCACCGGCACAAAAAAGTGCCAGTCGGCCAAATATAATGCCGACCGGCCGTAGGTTTTAACAAAACAGTGCCGGTGGTACAAACATGTAGCCGGTGATTACAGTGGAGGGCCGGTGGGGGTGTGGGGATGGCCAACAAGGCATTCCCCGCCCTTGAAGGCAAAAACACAAGTGTTTGGTGCCAAAACCGAACACGAAACAGCCGAGTTAGGAGGTCCTGAGACGAGGCGCGCTGCCAAGGCCTCCGGGAACTCCCAACGAACACAAACATGGATAATCACCGAGTGTTCAAACGGTGACGTCCAAGTCTTGAGGATGGTCAAAAATGGGGTGTCTACACATGCAAGGGATGACATGCAAGGGTACAACTAGCATACGTAATGCTATGAACTAAGAATGGCATACTCAATGCACATGAATTATATGGCATACGCAATGCACATACGAAGATGGACATGCACGAAGACATGAACAAAGCATACACAATACGACGATCAAGCATACGACAACATGGATATGGCATACATAATGCAAGATGGACTTAAACTAAAATGAATGGGCCTTAGCCACACTCAAATTAGTGGCCATACATGATGAAAATGAAGCAACAACACACATGCAAACATGTACAAATGCAAGGGACCAAACCTAAGGCACAAAGTGCAACTCCACCAAAGCATGGTAAGCATGAAATATGGCATACAATCACATATTTTCCAGCTCTGAAATGACATGCAAGATGGTCCCGAATCATGTAAACACCTCACACAATGCATGCTAGATGTCCCGGATACCGAAACTAGTGAAGTGGATTACACTATAGGTATGCAAAGCCATACTCAAATGGCCAAACCAGCCCCAAATAGTCCCTATGCAGGCCAAAAACAGTAGGAAAATGGACTAAAATGATGACTCGAAAGGCATGGAAATGAAGCTCATGCAATGGCCCATAAATGAGGTATTCATGCACGACTCTCAAACACATTTAAAGAGTGGAAAATATGGGAATATGGCATGCATATAAGCTCTTAAATATGATTCACAATGATGCCAAAACATGGAAACACCTCCAAATACACATGCAATAGGCTTCAAAACTCAAAGCTAGGCAAGGGTATTGAACTACAACCATGCATAGCAAACATCATTCGACCATGAGGCCCAAAAACAAAGCTAAGGCAGTCCAAAACATACACAAAATCAGTCTAAGGCATGGCCAAAAAGTGCTAGAATCAAAGGCCAAAATAGCATGCAGTGTAAGCTAGTAAAGAAGATTTGTACTACAAGCATGTGAGGCAATCAAGAGGCCACTAAACCAGCAAAATTTAGAGGTATGACATGCCAAATAAAGCCCAAAAACTCACTGAAACATAGTTAATGCATGGAAAAATGGCATGCTCCTTTGATAAGCTATGAAGAGGATTGTTCTACACATGCAAAATGAACACCCAATATGGAAAAACAAGCTCTGTAAAGAGCCTATGCAGGTCCTAAAACTCATCAAAAATGACCTGAAACATGGCTTGGAAGCATGCAAATAACGGCTCCTTTGTTAGACTAAATATGCTAGGAAACAAAACAAGGGGAGAGAGGGTCACCCCTCTCTCATTTTGGCACTCAAAACAGCATGTTAGCCACTGAAAATCCACTGGATTTCAGTGGCTAGAAGGCCAAACAAAGGTCAATGTAAAGGCCCTAATGCATGGCTCAAAATAAGGCAAAATGAAGCATGCAAAGGGGGTAGATGACCCCCAACAGAAAAATGATCTTAAACAAACATGTTAAGGACCTCAAAATAAGACTTTTTTCAGTTTATACCAAAACTCAAAAATGCTTGCAAGTATGGCTAAAAGATGAAGCAAAATAAAGCTCAAAAGAGGGAATAGGGTGTTACCCTTGTAGCTCAGCAACTCCAGCAGCTTATGGACCAAAAATACAGCTCCTTAGGACCTTTCAAGACCTTCCAAGAAGCTTAGGTTGGTGTTGGAGGTGTTAGGCTAAGAGGTAGTGTGCAAAGGGGCAAGAACTTAGCACTTTTGCACACAAAATGGAGAGATATAGAGGGAGATATAGCTTTTGCCTTCAAACAAAATCTGAACCTTCACAAAGGAGGGGGAGGCCCTCCTTTATAGCCAAGAGGGTCCAAAGCTTCTCAAAGAAGCTAAAAAACAAGCTTGAAGATCCTCCATACACGTGTATGGAGGATCCCTTCTGTGCCTTCCAGCTGGCACAGCTGGCAACAACTCACAGAGACAAAACTGGAGGGAGTAGGCCGACCAGTTCAAGTGGTCAGCCAACCACTTGCCCTGGTCGGCCAGCCACCTTAGGTGGTCGGCCAACCACCTTAGGTGGTCGGCCAGCCAGTTCAAAAAGTCCAACTCCAAGAAAGGTGGTCGGCCAACCAATTTGGTGGCCTCCCAACTGAATGCAAGCTAGTGGTATGGTGGGAAACCAGCAAATGTGGCTCAAAAATCAAGGAGACCAGCTTCCTGTCAAGAAAATCGGCCAGCGAAGAGAAAGGTGGTCTCGAAGGAGAAAAGGTGGTCTCCCACCCTTGTACCACCTTCCAAACAATGAAAATAGTGTCCATGCAAAAATGAACGAAGACGGATGCAAAACAAGGGTTCGGGGGCCAAAACGCGCAGCCGGGTGCCCTAAAAACTGACTGTTAAGTATCGAAAGTGGCGTGCGACCACGAAGGTGGTCTCCCGGGCCACAGTGTCCCTCTAGACAGAGGAAACAAGGTATGTGCCAAAAACCGGAGCAAACGGAGAATGTTAAGCGGTCCCGAGCCAAGGCGCACGGCCGACGGCCCTGAAAATCGAAAACTAGTCTCTAAATGGGAACAGTGGCTTGCGACCACGAAAAGTAGCCTACGGCCACTGAGAGTCTACAAGACCTCTCCCTCCCTCCGGGAAGAGAAAGCAAGACCTGGTCCGCAAACCGAGGGAAAGCATAAAAGGGTCCCGAGGTTCGGGGGTAAGGACCTCAGCCGAAACTCCGAAACCTCAGAACGAGTACAACATGCGCAATCACCGAGCACTCAATCGATGACGTCTGAGTCTTAAGGTCGGTCAAAAATGGGGTGTCTACAAGTTAGGAAAAAGGAAGAGATGGCAGGCAGAGCCAGAGCCAAGTAGGCTGGAAAACACTATGAGCTCGTTAACAGGCCGATCTGGGGAACGTTGAATGGCCATTTTGTTCGGGAGGGTGAAGACTTCCCCTTTTGCAGCTTTCCTAAGCGCTGGATGAATTCTACGAAGCAGCGTGTTCTTGGCTTCGAAATCTTCTTCGACCTGCAGTTACAAGATAGTGATGCCGAGGAAAAGGCTGAACAAAGTGCTGAAGCTTAAAAGAGCATGGAAAGTGACTCGGACAATAACGAGCTTGGAGTAGGGGCAGCACTGGCATGTCTCCTTACAGATCCTCCGGTTGACTTAGAGAACTTGGGGGATAACCTTACCATCTCCATGATCGGGGACCAACCAAGAGCAAACCCATCCAGTAGCATTTTGGATGCATCTGAAGCACCATCTCTTGTTTGCCAGTTGGAGGAGGGCTACTTGTCTAGTTCTGAGTCAGGTGATGAGCTAGAATCTAATTCCATAGAGTCTGTGGAGTCGGAATCAGATTCCGGTTCTTCTGAGTCCGAGTCCGGTATTCTTGGGGGTGATAACCTGGATGCCAAGGTCTTGTCCAGGTCCTCTTTTTCTTTTTCTTTTGAGTCGGTTGTAACCGAAGAGCTAGACCTTATGAATGAGAATGTCGCTGATTCTGAGTATTTCTTTATGCCGCTTGTTTATTGCATTAACCCAGATTTTCAAAATTTTAATGAAAGCGAAGAGGAAGGAATTCCTCTGGTTTTGAAAAAGTTGATTAATCGAGAGGAGGAGAGGTTTTCAAAACACTATGCTAATGAAATCATTGCTATTAACGTGGGTACTGAAAATGATCCGCGTTTGCTCCAGATCGGGTCCACGTTGTCTTCGGAGGAGTGCAAGTGCTTAGTTATTTTATTAAAAGATTTCAAAGATGTTTTTGCATGGTCCTACGAAGACATGCCTAGAATCGATCCTGAGATTTTACAGCATCAGATCCCTCTTGACCCCGAGGCCCGTCCTGTCAAGCAGAAGTTGTGCAGAATCCGTTTGGATTGGGCGTTGAAAATCAAAGAAAAAGTCACCAAGAGATCAAGGCAAGTTTCTTGTTAGTATCTGAATATCCGACTTGGTTGGCCAACATCGTCCCAGTGCCAGAAAAGGCTGGTAGAATCTGGGTGTGTATGGACTTCTGGGATTTGAACAGAGCCAGTCTGAATGACGACTTTCCCCTGCCACACATTGATGAGCTAGTGGATTTCACTGCGGGTCATGCATTGCTATCCTTCATGGACGGGTATAACCAGATTCTGATGGTGCCCAAAGACAAAGAGAAAACTATATTTACTATGCCGTGGGGAACCTACTGCTATCGGGTTATGCCATTTAGGTAGAAGAATGCCAGGGCTACCTATCAAAGGGCTGCAACCACTATTATGCATGACATGATCCACAAAGAGGTCGAGGTGTACGTGGATGACATGATTGTCAAGTCCAAAGAAAGAAAGGGCCACTACACTGCCTTGAAGAAATTCTTTCAACGGATCAGAGAATACAGACTGAGGTTGAATGCGCAAAAATGTACTTTCGGTGTAACAGCAAGGAAAATGCTGGGCTTTTTGATCACACAGAGGGGCATCGAAGTAGATCCTTCCAAAATCAAGGCCATCCTAGAAATGCCACCACCAAGGACTGAAAAGGAGGTACGAGGCTTTCTAGGTAAAGTACAATTCAAAAGACGATTTATTTCCAAATTAACCTTGACTTGTCAACCACTATTTGGTCTCCTGAAGAAAGGAAAAATTCTGATGGGTTGATCGATGTCAATTTGCCTTTGAGCAGATTAAGCAGTACCTTCAGAATCCACCTATGTTATAACTGCCAGAGCCGGGGAAGCCTTTGATTTTGTATCTGTTAGTAACAGAGACCACAATGGGATGTATGGTTGATCAGGAATCTGAGGATAGGGTGGAGAAAGCCACCTATTACTTGAGCAAGAAAATGCTGGATTACGAGACTCGCTACACTCTGTTGGAGAAAGCTTGCCTAGCCTTTGTATAGGCTACTAGGAAGTTGAGGCACTACTTGTTAGCTCACTCCGTAATTCTGGTTTTGAGATTAGATCCCAACAAATATCTCTCTGAGAAACCGGCGTTTATGGGTAGACTAGCCCGTTCGTTGCTTCTTCTCTCCGAATTTGATCTCAAGTATGTTACTCGCAAGTCGGTCAAGGGGAGAGCTATAGCGGAGTTCCTGGTAGATCACCCAGTAGAAGGAGATGAAGCGGTGGAATACTTGTTCCTAGATTAAGCCATTCTGCAAGTCGAAGAGGAGACGTGGACAATGTACTTTAACGGAGCGTCCAATCAATAAGGTTATGGGATAGGTGTGTTGCTGATAGCACCCGATGACTCCCATATAACTTTAGCCTTCAAACTCATGTTCAAGGTGTCCAATAACGAAGCAGAATATGAGGCGTGTATCGCTGGTTTAGAAGCCGCCCTGGAACTAGGGGCAAAAAGATTGGATATTATTGGGGACTCGAACCTAGTTGTTTCTCAAGCGAGTGGAGATTGGAAAGTTAAAGAAGAAAAGATGAAGATTTATCACCAAACCCTGGACGTTCTGATTCCTAGGTTTGAAAAGCTGACTTTCACTCATCTACTGAGAGAGAACAACAGGTTCGCTGATGCCTTAGCAATTCTATCATCCATGGTAGACATCCCACTCGGAGTTCGGAAGCATCCGATTATTATTGAGCAGAGATCCACGCCGGCCTATGAAACTATCGCCGTAATAGACGAAGCACAAGACAAAAACCCTTAGAACTACGATATTTAGAACTTCTTGGAAAATGAGATTTATCCACCAGGGGTAAATGCCAAGGACAAAAGGGGAATACGATGAATGGCTATCCAATTTATCATTTGTGAAGGTAAACTGTACAAAAGAGGTCATCTGGGAATGCACAAGTTGTGTGTCAAAGAAGAGGAATCAAAGCGCCTAATGGAGAGCATCTATGGAGGAGTGCGGAGTGCACATGAACGGAGTGATGCTAGCTCGGAAAATTCTCAGGCAAGGTTACTACTGGTCCACCATGAAGGAGCCTTATATTGGTTTTGTTCGGTGATGCCACAAATGCCAAATTCATGCAAATCACACGAACATCCTGCCGTCAAAACTGTACAACATGACTTCACCATGGCTTTTCTCAGTCTGGGGAATTGACGTCATTGGGGCAGTTACGCCAAAAGGATCGAATGGGCATGAATACATCTTGGTGGCAATTGATTACTTTACAAAGTGGGTGGAAGCTCAGTCCTACATAGTGCTAAAAGCATCGCATGTGGCCAAGTTCAATCGGAACAACATCATTTGCTGATATGGAGTCCCAAACGAGATCATATCAGATAATGGTTTCCACTTCAAGAAAGAAGTGATAAACTTGTTGGAGAAATACAATGTGGCTTTCCATAAGTCATCTACATACTGTAGACACCCAATTTTTGACCGATCTTAAGACTTAGACGTCATCGATTGAGTGCTCAGTGATTGCGCATGTTGTGCTCGTTTCGACTTTCCAGAGTTTCGGCTGGGTGCCTTGCCTCCGGGCCTCTGAACTCTTTATGCTTTGGCTCGGTTTGCGGACCGAACTTTGTTTCTTTTCCCTGGAGGGAGGGAGAGGTTTGTGGACCACCTTTAAGTGGTTGTAGACCACTTTTCATGGTCGTAGACCAGTTTCTGGTTTTCGTAGCCTTCGGCCGCACGCCTTGACTCGGGACCGCTTCATGTTCTCCGTTTGGCGTGGTTTTTGAACCACACCTTGTTGCCTCTGCCTAGAGGGACATTGTGGTCCAGGAGACCACTTTTGTGGTCGCAGACCACTTTTGGTGCCCGTAGACTATTTTTCGAGGCTTTCGGCTGCGCGCTTTGCCTCCCGAACTTTCGTCTTGCATCCCTTTTGGTTCATTTTTGGTACAAACCTTGTTTTCCTTGTTTGGAAGGTGGTACAAGGGTGGGAGACTAGTTCTTCCCCTTGGAGACCACTGTCCTCCCTGCCAGCCAGTTTTCTGGTTGGCTAATTGGTGTTCTTGGTCTTTGGACCACCTTTTCTGGTCGGCCACCACACCATTGGCTTGCTTTCAGTGTGTAGACTTCTCTTGCCCATGGCCGACCAGTTTTCATCTTGGGAGACCACTTGTGGTGGTCGGCCGACCATTTCAAGTAGCTGGCCGACCACTTCAAGTGGTCGGCTACTTTTTGTCACCTTTTTGGAGATATTTTCATCCAGCTGGCACAGCTGGAAGGCACTAAAGCCATCCTCTATACACGTGTATGGAGGGATGGCCTTGAACCCTAAGCTTGTCCAACAAGCTTGAGCATTGGTTCTCTATAAGAGAGAACCTCCTCCTCCCTCCTCTAGGTTCAGATTTTTGTGTTGGAGAGTTATACATACACATTTGTCTCTAGCTTCCCCTTTGCTCTCATTTTTGTGCCTTAAAGTGTAGTTTTATCATACTTTAACACACAAACACACACTCAAACACCATCCTTTTGTTGCTGAGGCTTCTTGAGGTTTGTTTTCGTGCTTTTGGACTAGTTTTGATCCAAGAAAGCTGTTGGAGTTGTGGTTTTGAAGGTGTTCTACAAGGGTGAGTCAACTAGCCCTTTAATCCTTTGTTTTGCTTAAGCTTTTAGACCTATTTGCATGCTGATTTAAGCTTAACTTTCTACTGAAAAAAGTTCTGTTTTTGCATGCTTAAAATGTTTGTTTAAGATCACTTTTGTGTTACGGGTGGTCTACCCCTTCTTAGGCCTTGTCAGGCCTTGTTTTGAGCCATCCCTTTTAGCTCTTGTTTTAGCCTTTGCATGACCTTTCTACTACTGAAATCCAGAGGATTTTCAGTGGTGGAAAGGTGGTTTTGGGGTCCAAAATAGGAGAGGGTCATCCCCTCTCCTTGTATTTTGAATACTTGCCATACTTGCCTCATGTTTGAGCATGTTTGTTAAGCTTATGTTGGCCATATCTTACCATGTATTTGGGCTTATTTCAGCATGCTTAATACACTTGGTTTTGTCAACTCATGCATGCTTAATACACTTGTAGTGTAAATTTCACAAACTAGTCTTGTATGCTTCATGAGGTAGCATGTCTTTCTAGCTTGTTTTGAGTCCATTTCAGCATGTTCTTGGTGATGTTTTGCCATGTCATACCTCTATTAAGGTTTGGTTTGGTTGGCCCTTGCATGCTCCATGCAATTGTAGTGCAATTCCATGAACTAGCCTAATGTGTACCATGCTTTAGATTGTCATTCTAGCATGCTTTTGGCTTAACTCTAAGAAGCTTTTGTCCATGTTTTAGCATGCTTAAGCTCTGATTTGTGTTGTTTTGGTCATGCATGCCATGCTTTGTATAGTTATAGTGCATTCTAGCTTGTTAGCTTTATGTATCAAGTCCACTAGCATGCATTGCTTGGCCTATTTGAATGATTTGGCATCATTTGAAATGTGATTTCAGTCCATATAGTGTGGTCATGCCTTGCATTTGTCACTCATTCAATGCGTTGGAGGGTTTGCCTTTTATGCCTTAACATGAACCATTGCGTATGCCTTCATGCCTAAGCTTGCGAGCTATCATTTCAATGTGTTTTTGGGGTTATTTTGCCATGATATAACTTTGATTTTTGTTGGCAAAGTCATCGCATGCTTGGTCTTGGTAGGTGTAGTGTAATCCACCTTATTTGCCTTGCATATTCCATGCCTTATGCCCTTTATGTTAGCATATTTTGACTTTCTTCCATACATGTTTTAGACTCATTTTGGCATGTCCTAGGACTATTTTGGGTTGCCCTTGCCATATGCTTCATGTTTTGCATAGCTGTAGTACAAATGCCTATGCTAGCTTCAAGCTTTGGGTACCATAGCATGCTTCATTTGTGTTGCGTACATGATTTGGCATCCTTTAACATGACATTTTAGAGCATATAGGTTCCTATTTCTTTCACTCTTTAAGTGCCTTTGAGTGTTATGCATTGTTGCCTAGTTTGTAGCCTAGCATGTATGCCATCTTGCCTAGGTCCTTGAGCCCTCATCTCAGCATATTTTGGTCTTTGTTTAGACCTATTTGAGCTCTATCCATGATTGGTTCAATCATTTATGCCATGTATTGCATGCCCCTTGTGTAGTCCCTTTAATGGCTTTGTGCCTTAGGCCCTCTTGCATGCTTTACTTGTGTTGTTTGAATGATTTGGCATCATTTCACAATTGATTTCAAATCCTTTAGTGTTGTCACACTTCCATGTTTGTCACTCCTTGAGCACTCTTGAGAGTTGTGCTCTTATGCCCGGTCAATGGACCTTTGCATTGTGCATGCATTGTCTTTCACTTCATGCCTTAGTTTCATCATAATGGCCACTGTTTTGGGCATGGCTGAGGTCTACCCACATTCGGTTTAAGTCCATTGAGCATTGTGTATGCCATGTTACATTGCATTGTGCATGTTATGTTGTTGTTCGCATTGTGCATACTATGTTCTTGTTCGCATTGTGTATGCCATAATCACATTGCATTGAGTATGCCATGTTGCATTGCATGTTGTTGCATACTTGTCCCTTGCATGATTGTTTGCATGCTAATGTTGCATTACATTGAGTTGCATGCATTACATTGTATTTGGCATATTCGTGTTGCATTGTGTTTGGAATAGGTGTTAGTCCAAACACGAGAAATGAGGAACGTTTCATACTTGAAGTGATGAAACGTGCCTCAATTCTCGGTCGCCGACGCTCTTGATCATACATGATAGAGTTCTAGGCTTTATGTGTTTATATGTGCATTCATTTCATATCGAATTGTGCAATTTGGCTTCTCGGCGATCATGCATCGAGATGCGTGATTGGTGGCCCGAAGGTTGAGAACCACACTCCCTTGAGCTTATGAAATGATAGGGAGGGTGGTTATGCACACATATCTTGCAAATACATTGCCATGCCCTTTCTTGCTCTCTGTTGCAGCAAACTGGAGAAGTACAGCTACAACTGGTTGGCCAGCCAGAAAAACTAGCTAGCCAACCACTTTTTCTGGTTTTCAGCAACAAAAAGTGGTCGGCTAGTGGCTGGAAAAACCCCTAGGTGGTCAGTAGCCCTCCCACAGGTTCCCATGGTGGAGTTTAAGCTTTCTGGAGCTTGGTGCAAGGTTCTGAGGACATTTACAAACAGAGGCAAGTCAGGGCATCGCGACAGATTTCCGAACAAGGCGACCGAGCATGCGTGCATTCTTCTCCCTCTGAGGACGTTGCTTTACTGCTTTACTTAGCTAATTTGCTTAGCTAGTTTATGCTTTGGTTTTGTACCTAATTAGTTAATGTGTTTAACTATTCAATTTGTGTTGTAATAGCTTAATTAGTTAGCTTGTTAGTTAATTAGTTTTGTGATGTAATAATTAGTTTAATTAGCTTAAATTAGCTAGTTAGCTTCTTATTCGGACCTCCGTCGAGAGGGCCAATTGTTGTAATAAGCGTGCGTGTGTGTGATGCATGTCTTCCAACCCCCATTTCTTTCTCCCTTTTACTTAACCGCTTACGATGGTTAGTTTTAGGGCATATTTCGATTAGCATACTTATGTTTTGCATGCGTGCATCCATTCATCTGTATTGCATGCACCGGGCTCGGCGCATCATACTAACTGCATTGTATTTCAATTCCAAGTTGAATACATGTTATCAAGTCGCATTTCACATGCCATCTTAGAATAGCCGAGCCTATTTTAGTTGCATTTTTGCATGTGTTGCATTAGCCATCTTAACATGAACTAGGATCATGCATGATTTCTAACTCTCGGAGTACACTGTGAGTGTTTACGCTTTAGCATACTGCATGTGTGTTAAGTGTTGCCATGTTAGCATGCTTACCATGAGGCTAACTGCTTATTTGATTAACTGTTTGAATGCCTGTGGGTGAAGGTTGGATTGCTTGAATTGGAACAATTAGGTGATCTAGTCTATACTTGTATGCTGTGCGCATCACATAGTAATTCTAGGTTAATAACCGGAATAAGAACACATGTGTTTTCAAAAACAAAATATCATGCTTAGTACAGGCCGATCTTTGATCGGGCGAGCGGAGGTGCTCATTGCATGACTTTTCCCTCTCGTACCCAAGTTCCCGAGCCGAGGCAACTTTGGTGATGACGGACACGTGGCCTCAGGCACGAGTCAGGGTTTCCTAAATTCTCCTAAAATAAAATATTTAGGTGGCGACTCTGTATCTGGCAAAGCAGTCCATGTTTGGCACTTCTTTATAAAAATCAGTTTTCCAAAACGATTTGCCGGATTTGGACTCTTTGGTGATTTATCGGCCTTGCATTGCACTTTGCGAGATTAGATTCAGAACAGTGACATTGAGTCCGAACTATAATACCTAGAGAACAAAACGATTTCACGCCCTTTGCAGCGCGGAGCCGTGACGTTCGGGTGGTCTACACACACAGGCCGCAAACCAATGGAGCTGTTGAGGCTGCTAACAAGAACATCAAGAATATTTTACAGAAGATGGTTGAGACCTACAGGGACTGGCCAGATAAATTGCCATTCGCACTCTGGGGCTATAGAACTTCAATCCAGACATCTACAGGGACAACTCATTATTCTCTTATGTACAGGATGGAAGTTGTTCTGCCAATTGAAATAGAAGTCCTATCACTGTGAGTTATGGCTGAGTGTCAGATAGCAGAGGCAGACTAGCAACATAGCAGATTCAAAGAGCTGATGTTATTTGATGAGAGAAAGCTGAAAGCATTGTATCCCATTCAGGGCTACCAACGCAGGATTGTTAGGGCTTTTAACAAGAAAGTTAAGCCCCAGAATCTTAAACAGGGGGATATGGTGCTGAAAGAAAACCGAGCTCCCATTCATGACCCTAGGGGCAAGTTCAGACCCAATTGGACTTGTCCTTACATCATCAAAACCATCTGGTCGGGTGGAGCTATTATTCTCATGGACCTGGATGGCCTGGAATTTTGCCAACCGATCAACATGGACAAGTTGAAGAAATACTATCCCTAAGAGGCTCGCTAGGCCGAAAACTCGGAAGGGCGACACTAGGCAAAAGTTAAAGCATGAAAAATTAGAAATAAAGAAAAACTGAGCTCGCAAGGTTGAAAACCCTAAAGGGTGACTTTGGCAAAAGTTAGAGCGCAAAAGAAGAGAGTTAATACTCGAGTGAACCTGAACCGAACTATGTAAGGCCTGATTCCCATCTTTAGGATACGTAGGCAACTTCATGCTGAAGTTCGGCCATAATCACCTCCAATTCAACTGTTCTGTCAATATGTCTGATCGGGTCATCTTTGTCTGTTCTTTACCTGAGGGTTCGGTTGTGATCTTCATTCTGAGAGAAGAGCTGGTTACAATGCTGAGCAGTGGTATTCAATCAAGGGGCAATTTGTGATCTCTTGATTCGGGGTTGTACATCTCGAGGATTGATTCCGTGCGTGTCAAGTGGTGATCCTTTTCGAAAATGGTTTTGAAAAGTTTTAATAAAAGTTGATTTTGTTCAAATTTTACCTTTTACAACTTAGACCATTTTTGGACCAAAACAAAAATTTTCAGTGCTCACAACTTTATTTTCATTGATTTTCATTGATTTCAACTTAAAGTTCTCCAAATCTGTGATACAAATCAAAGTTTCTTTTATTACATCAAAAAACTTGAAAAGAAAGGTCAAAGCAATAAACTGGGGGAATAGGTGAGTCAGGTGCTCCTGTGTCCCCTGCTCGTGCTTGTGGAAGCTTCTGAAGCCAAAGTGGGCTCGGTTTGTGCCTCATCCTCGAGCCAGCCAAGCATTCACTAGAAAGGGCGCAATTGAAACTAGGGGCAAGGACCAGAAACTCTCTTGTCCTTCAAGCAGTGAGGTACCTACCCAAATGTGAACCACAGATAGGGAATGAAAACGGGTACTCTACCCCCTTCTTTGGGCGGGTCTGATCATGCCCAAACTGACGTCTGAACTGGAAAGTAAAATAGAACACACAGTACGTAAGGCTGATCAGTTGTATGCCAAGCTGCCGAGCCATGTCGTAACTCATCTTGGTCAGATTAAGCCGAGGGCAACGCCAAGCTATGTCAGTAGCAGACCTGTTACACATCCAGTCGCACCACTATCCCTTATTTGAGAAATCCACTAGTCGATGGCGGAAGAAATAGCCTCAAGCTGAGGGCAAGAGTCCACTACCTTTAGCTTATTCATAAACCACACCTGGGAAGGGATGAAAGAAACGAGAAATTAAAGAATAGAGAGATGTATGTTGAGAGAAAAGTGAGAAAAGGGCTTTGAGAGAAAAACAGAGCATAAGTGCCGAGCGATGTGAGAAACACATATGAGAAAGGGTGGGAAACATTACCTGAAGAAGTAGTGGGCTCCCTGCGAATCTAGTAGTCTCTCACCGATGAAAGGTGTCTAAGCCCATCAAAGTCTCGGCCAACACCAAGCCAATGTAGCTCTTGTCTTCTTTCAAACCTTGGGCCACTTCGATCAACCAAATGTTGGATCCATCGAAACTAGGGGCAAAAAGGAAATGAGCAAGCATACATAAGCAGAGGGCATGTTGTCGAAAGCCTCGCCAGAAAAGGTCGCCTCTGTCACCAATGTCAAAAAAATGATGAATCAAGCTGGGAATGTTCAACTCGTCGTTGTGGACCAAAGATCGAGCCTCGTGTAGAGTGAGCCCACACATCCGTCCCAAAGCTTGGATATGGCCAAAACGGGACTGAGGTATGATTTCCTCATCCCGCCGAGATTCCATTAATTCATGAAATTCTTCAATTGTTAGGCATATTTCTTGTCCCCCAAAGCTAAAGACATGTGTAATTGAGTCCCAATATTGTGCCGCGGCATGAAAGAATGGAATACAAAGTGGAGTTCGGCTCAATGAAAAAAGTGCATTTATGCCAAAACCCCAAAAATTTACCTTTTTCGTGCCGTCTAAAGTTGCAATCTAATCCGAGAGCTTTTTGGTGAAAAATGGCTCCATTTGTGAAGAAATTGCAGCTGAAATGAAGTTCTAAAGAAGAATTCATGAAGCTAGACCTTTCATAGAAGATAAGGCTGTGAGTGGAGGCCAGCTGTCAGTAATCTAGCGATTCTCACCATTGACGGCCGACAGGTGGTCGGCATGCCACATTGATGGCCAGCGAGCTACTTTGGTGGCTAGCCACCTCTTGTGGCCGGCGTATGGCCTGCAGGCTCTATCTGTGGCCGACAGCCTTTTCCTCAGCCCTACCGTCCACCCATGTGCTAAGCAATACTAGAAGCATGTGTTTTGTCTTGATCTTTGAGTATTTCAAGGTCTTGTTTTGAGTCCTTTTGGTTTTAGCAAGTTTGTTTATTTGTATTTGAGTTATTTTTGCTTTGGTTATCGAGTTGGTTTTGCTTATCGAGTTGTATGTTGCATTTTGTATTTTGTTTGTTGGTCGGCTCATTACCCGATTAAGAACGTTGTTACAATCAAGTGCTCTCTTGGCCAATTCGATTCCATGTCCATTTCATGCATATATGGTGCTTATGATGCGAAAATAACAACACTTTTTTTATAAAAACTACGAGGTTTTATTCCGATCATGGTTTTTACAAAAGAGGAGTACAAGTTTCAAAGCAAAATAAAACCTATCTGAAGCTATACATGTGCTAATGCTACCAAACAAAAAGAAACTAAGAAAAAATAAAAAATAAAAAAATCAACGCCAATCGCTTTAGGCCTGAAAGGCCCTTTTCGTCCTCTTCCTCAGAGGAGAGGACTCTGGGGCACTATCTCTATCAACGCCGCTGTCTAAATCAGTCTCTGACCCAGAACCAGAGCTGGCATCGTCTCCGCTCTCTATCCTAGAATCTGTCTCGGCATCGTCACCTCCGCTCTCCGAACCCAAGCCAGCATCATCGTCTTCACTATCAGATGACTCAGAATGCTGACTCGCTACTGTAGACACCCCATTTTTGACCGCCCTTAAGACTTGGGCACTACTGATGGTTTACTTGGTGGAGAAAGTTGAGCAGGGCAAAGGTTCGATTTCTTCGGTAAGGAGAGAGTCAAATCTCAACTTCATACCCCTTTTGGACCAAAACAATCTTGATCGAAAGATTTTAGATCTTAAAACCCTCTCTTTCGAAATATTTTTGAAATAAAGTTCCTACAATGTCTCGAGGCTCACATTTTGTTAAATGTCGCGCTTTTCGGTAAACCGAGCCAAGACAAAGTGGAAATGAATGAAAGAGAGATGGAATCTTTGAAAAATCTTTCAAAACACCTTGCTTAGGGGTTTGAAGTTGACGAAAATAGGAGAAAATGGGAGAAATCCAGTTGGGGGAGAAAATGGGCATGAACCGTTAAGAGAGAATCGAGCAGCCCTCGCTGAATCGGGCCTATTCATTTGTACACTTGGATTTAAGATATGAGGTCATTACCGTTGGGAAGGAGACTTCCAGGGCTTCATTTTACACTCAAGAATTTCCAAAAGCCAAGTTCGAACGGGGGAGATATGGTTAGTTGAAGTAGGGCACCAATCCGGTTGGACCGAATCTGCGCGGCTTCACCAAAACATGCATAACTTTTTGCACAGTTGGAATTTTGATGCAAGGTTGGTGCCGTTGGAAAGCTAACTTCTGGGGCTTCATTTTGGACACTAGTCAACCATTTTTTGGCCTTAGAGACCACCCTCCGACAACCTTTCTTTCCGGCCGACCACAAAAAGTAGCTAGCCGACCACTTGACCATTTTGACCTGGTCAGCTGACCATGGCAAGTGGTCGGCCGACCAGGGCAAGTGGTCGGCCGACCACCTGAACTGGTCGGCCAGCTTCCCTCAGTTCTGTCTCTGTGAGTGTGTGCCAGCTGTGCCAGCTGGAAGGCACAAAAAGGATCCTCCATACATGTAACGACCCCAAAGTGCGTATAGAAAGTTATCCTTATTTAATTAGGGGTTAATGTGTTTGCTATTGGAATTGAAGAACTATCCGTTGGTTATGCCTTTGAAATTGGAGTTGGTGACCTTTACCAAACAATCTAACATTTTTCCCTCCGCTCGAGCGGAGTAGTTGGCGCTCGAGCGTACTTTTGGGGTTTCCAGTAATTTTGCAAGCGGACTGAAATTCTAGGAGTGGTGATTTTCCGCTCGAGCGTAGAAGTGGTCGCTCGAGCAGACGGCTTTGTTGGTCTTCGCGCTCGAGCGCAAAGTTGGGCGCTCGAGCGGGTAGCCTGGTTAAGTTTGATTCTGAGGCATGTGGGCTCATTTTTTGTGTTCTTCTTAGTGTGTTTGGAATGTTCTTACCTTAGTTTGGGGTATTGATTGAGATGATAATATGATGGTAAAGTATGATTGGACCAAAGAATTTAATTCGAATAGTTATTTTACGATCAGCCGTCACTCTTTTGCCGTTTCCTTTTTCCACACTTTGAATTTGGAAGTGAGGTTAGAACCATTGGAAAGCTTATTTCCGGGGCTTCAATTTGGACACAAGAACGACCTAAAACGGAGTCCGGATGGGAGAGTTACACCTATTCAAAGTTTCGAAATTTGTGCTGGGTGCAGGTCCGCTCGAGCGGGAATAGGGACGCTTGAGCGGGAATGGCGGGTACAGCAGCTTAAAATCGGGATTTTTAGATCATTTCTCACATTTTTCTTTTTCCCTCTTCTTTCCTTTGTCTTAGGGCCAAAAAACCCTAGGTCCTTGATCTCCAATACTTCCATTTCCCTTGGGTTTGAGTAAGATCTTCCACCAAGAAGTGAAGAAG
The DNA here is from genome assembly GCA_036172215.1 of Camellia granthamiana. Classification (NCBI taxonomy): domain Eukaryota; kingdom Viridiplantae; phylum Streptophyta; class Magnoliopsida; order Ericales; family Theaceae; genus Camellia; species Camellia granthamiana. The sequence goes on along the minus strand of CM069903.1, from coordinate 40,913,154 downwards.
GCAAGAAGGTGAACATTTTCAACCGATTGGAATTTCGAGATTTTGGAGGATTCTTCTCAAAGCTTTGCTCCTTGCTTGATTCTTGAGGTAGGGGTCCTTGTTCTCTTTCAATACTTGCATTCATGGATGGATTTGTGGTATTTTGAGTATATAAATACAAAATCTATGGTGTTGAGCATATTGTGTCAAACTTGATATTTGGGGGTTTAGGGTTTGAAATGTTGGGGGATGCAATTGCTTGGTTTAGGTGATGGATTATGAACCTTAAACTTGTAATCAATGAGAAAATTGGAACAAGAAGTAATGGTTTGGGAAATTTGGATTTTTTTTCTTGAAACCCTTTATTTTCTTGAAAACCCTAGGTTGATTTATGATATTAAGCAAAGATTGGCCCAAATTGGAAGTAGACTTATGAAATTGAGGTATTGAATTATACATGTACAAATTTAATTGAATTTTAGAGATGTTTAAAAATGGTGTTTAAAATTTACGTATGAACCTCAATTATGGACATTGTGAACCATGCTATTATGTGAGATGAAAATTGGGGAACAAGATTATTGATGTTATGGATGATAAGAGCCTTGGGAAGAACTGATGAAATGGGATTTAAGACTTCACCTTGAAAGATGTCGAATTATATTTAGGGGTGATAAGTTGAATCATGCCAAATAGTGTAGCTTATGTTGAATTGTGTTGAGATATGTATGGAGAAGTATGTTGAATTAATGATGTGAATTGCAAATTGATGTGTACTTTGGTATAAAGAGAATTAAACAAGTTAAGCATGGAATAAGTTATATGTGACCCGATTTTTATGTGTATTGTGAATTGTGTAGGGTTAGCTATAGGGGCGGACCAAGCATCTAAACACTGTGAGTAATAGTACCTCAAACGTACGTTATTTACCGTTAATCATTATTGTTATTGACATTTCCTTCTCCCTGAGTAATTATGTTAACATGTGTGTTGGATGGGAATCGATGTGAGCATTGAAAGAATTAGCACACAACAACATGACTCTGAAACCATTCTGCATTCCGACTACGTTTATCATTTATCGGTAATGTGCCATAACTTATAAATTATCTGTGATTTCGCATAAGAATTGTACTCATGGAAGTGAACCCATTTACCGGGAACTTGATATTAACTTCTGTTTGATTTAATGTAGGTTTGTGATATAGATATCCGTCTAAGGAGATTAAAGGACAGTATTAATGTTTTGTTATCCATAAATTAATCTTAAGGACGCACGATAATGTAATGGAATATTGATGCTTGGGGTGTCGCGAATCATTCTGTTTTGTCCATGATGAATCAAGACTAGTATGAGATAAATTATTTTTGTCCTTACAAATAGTAGTGTGATGATACATGTACTCTCTGTGGAATATGCTATACTTATTGCTGACGATTGTCACCAACATAAACTAATTACCTTAACTCATGTAAATGATTGAAAGAATCTGTGTGCCTTCGTCTAACTTGGGACTAGTCAGTTCTGATGACATCTGAAGTTATTCTGCCTTGTGGTTTGTCTCGAGATCTATTAATTTATGGTATGGAACTATGATATCTACGTATTTCTGAAAGCGTTCAGTCTGTGAAATGTGTTCACCTTTTGCTAACAAATATCAGCAACATTCGGTTAAACTTATATTATCTATGGTAATGTATGTGAATAAAGGGAAGAATGTATGTATTTTCTGTATACTTCTGAAGGTAATCTGTTCTGATGTTTTCTGGTATGGAACAAAGTGTTGTACGGAACTAAGTGCTACACCTTGGTGGGAGCCACCTCTAGAATCCGTACGAGCCACCTCTTGAGTCCATACATTTGTTATTTCTGTTATTTCTGTTACCCCGCTTATGCGTTCTGTTACCCCACGCTTATGCGTTCTGTTACCACGCTTATGCATTTTGTTACCCCACGCTTATGCGTTCTGTTACCACGCTTATGTGTTCTGTTACCCCACGCTTATGCGCTCTGTTGTTTTTGGGTTGATAAGTCGTTCTGTTATTTCTGGCCAATGGTAGTTTTGATAATTGTGGACCCATGGTAGTTTTGGAAATATTTACGGAATGTAGTTAATCATATGTATCTGCGGTTATATGTTTGATTATTCAGGTTAAACATTACATTATTTATGTACTATTATTCACTGAGTTTCGCTCATTCTGTATTTTGTCTGTTTCTGTAGGTAATCAACCGGGAGTCCAGTCCTAACCCTTAAGGCTCGTCTCTCTTTTGTCAACTTCGGTGTGTCCAGGCACTAACTGAAGCCTGTGCATTTTATATGTGTTGTGGGGTTATTGGTTTATGCTGTGGTTGTCTTTTATTAATATTTTCATTATACGCCTAATTGTGAAGCTAAGTCAAGATGTATGTGTGCACATTTTCTGTATATTATTTATTTAGTGTAATGTTGTGATCCTGGCATGTTAGTAATAGCTCAATGGATGTTTTTCTATGTATTTTATATTATTGAATGCTTCCGTTCAGGCCCCGTATGATATATATAACAAGTTTGGTGTCCATTTTCGAATGGGTCATGCCCAAACTTTTAGGGGCGGGTTTGGGTCGTGACAATACACGTGTATGAAGGATCTTCAAACTTGTTTTTAAGCTTCTAGGAGAAGCTTTGAACCTCTTTGGCTATAAAGGAGGGCCTCTCCCTCATTAGCAAAGGTTCAGAAGTTGGTTTTGGGCATACACTATATCTCTCCCTTTGTCTCTATATTTTAGCTTCAAAGCTCCATAGTTCTTGCCCCTTTTTCATACCACCTCCTAACACAACACCTCCACTATCAACCTAAGCATCTTGGAGCCCATTTTCAGAAGTTGAAGGCTTGCTGTTTGGCTCCAGAAGTTGCTGGTCCTTTTGGCTACAAGGGTAACACTCTATTTCCCTCTTTTTGGCATTGTTTTGTTCCATCCCTTAGCCTAGTTTGCAAGCATATTTGGGCTTTGTCATAAACTAAAAAAAGTATTATTTTGAGCTTCTTAACATGTTTGTTTAAGATCATTTTTCTATTGGGGGTCATCTACCCCCTTGCATGCTTCATTCCATCTTGTTTTGAGCTATGCCTTAGGGCCTTTGCATTGACCTTTGTTTGGTCTCTTAGCCACTGAAATCCAGTGGATTTTTAGTGGCTAGCATATGTTTTCGAGTGCCAAAATCAGAGAGGGGTGACCCTCTCTCCCCTTGTTTTGTTTTTTAGCATTTTTGGCCTTACAAAGGAGCCTTTATTTGCATGCTTCCAAGCCTTGTTTCAGGCCTTTTTTGGTGGGTTTTAGGACCTGCATAGGCTCTGTCCAGAGCCCATTTTTCCATTTTGGGCGTCCATCTTGCATGTGTAGAATAGCCCTCTTCATAGCATATCAAAGGAGCCCTTATTTGCATGCTTCCAAGCCTTGTTTCAGGCCTTTTTCAGTGAGTTTTAGGACCTGCATAAGCTCTGTCCAAAGCTATTTTTGTCATATTGGGTGTCCATCTTGCATGTGTAGAGTAATCCCATTCATAGCCTATCAAAGGAGCCTATCATTCTTACATGCATAGATCATGTTTCAGTGGTTTTTTGGGCTTTATTTGGCATGTCATACCTCTAAGTTTTGCTGGTTTAGTGACCCCTTGAATACCTCATATGAATGTAGTATAAACCCTCTTTACTAGCTTATATTGCATGCTATTTTGGTCCTTGATTCTAGCACTTTTTGGCCATGCCTTAAACTGATTTTGTGCATGTTTTGGACTGCCTTAGCTCTATTTTTATGCCTCATGGTCGAATGATGCTTTCTATGCATGGTTGTAGTGCAATACCCTTGCCTAGTTTTGAGTTTTGAAGCCTATTGCATGCTTATGTTGAGGTGTTTCCATGTTTCGAGGCCATTGTGCATCATATTTCAAAGCTTATATGTATGCCATATTCCCATGTTTTCCACTCTTTAAATGCGTTTGAGAGTTGTGCATAAATGCCTCGTTTTTGGACCATTGCATGAGCTTCATTTTCATGCCTTTCGAGCCATCATTTTAGACCATTTTCCCACTGTATTGGACCTGCCTAGGGTCTGTTTGGGGCTGGTTTTTCCATTTGTGCATTGCTTTGTGTACCTCTAGTGTAATGCGCTTCACTAGTTTCGGTATTCGGGCCATCTAGCATGCATCATGTGAGGTGTTTGCATGATTCGGGACCATCTTACATGTAATTTTAGAGATGGAAAATGTGTGATTGTATGCCATATTTCATCCCTTGCCATGCTTTGATAGAGTTGCATTCGGTGCCTTAGGTTTGGTCTCTTGCATTGGTGCATGTTTGCATGTGTTTTTGTTGCCTAATTCCATCATGTTTGGCAACTGATTTGGGTGTGGCTGAGGCTCGCCTATCTTGGTTTAAGTCCATCTTGCATTGTATATGCCATTTAGTCCATGTTGTTGCATGATTGACCATTGCATTGTGTATGCCTTGATCATTTCATTGTTAGTCTCCATGTATGCATTACGTATGCCATATAGTTTTCATGTGCATTAAGTATGCCATTGACTATTTCATAGCATTATGTATGCTAATAGCATGTTTGCATATCATCATTTGCATGTTTGCATCTTTTAGTGGCATTATGTTTAGGTTGCATGTTAGAGTTGCATTCATGCATGCCATGTGTATTGCATCATGTTTGGAGTAGGGTTTAGTCCAAACACGGGAAACGAGGGACGTTTCGTACTCCAAGTGACGAAACGTGCCTCGATTCTCGATCACCGACACTCCGGATTACCCATGATGGAGTTTAGGCCTTGTTGTGTTTATATGTGCATTCATTTTACATCAAGCCGTGCAATTCGACTCCTCAGCCATCATGCATCGAAATGCGTGATTGGTGGCACGAGGATCGAGGACTACACTCCCTAGAGCTTATGCAATGACGGGGAGAGTGGTCGTGCACACATATGTTGAAAATACTTTGCCATGCCCCTCTCTTACTCTCTGTTGCAGCAAACCGGAAGCCAGCAGGAAAAACTGGTCGGTAGTATCTCTGCAGCATGGTGGAGTTTCAGCCTTTTGGAGTTTCGTACAATGTTCTGGAACCAGTTGCAAACAGAGGCAAATAGGGGCATCGCGATGGATTTCCCGACAAGGCGACTTGAGCATGCATGCATCCCTATCATTTGAAACAGAGCTGAGGCAGTCCATTTCATTTGTTTTGTATGCTAGCTTATTTACTTTAGTTAATTTGTTAATTAATTAGGGTTGTGTAATAATTAGCTGTAATTCGTTATTCATTCAGTTGTGTATTATTTATTCAGACCCTCCAAGAGAGGGCCTACTGTTGTAATAAGTGTGCGTGTGTGTGTTGTATGTCTTCCAACCCCACGTCTTTCTCCCTTTTATTTACTAGCTTATGATGGTTAGTTTTAGGGCATGTTTTAATTAGCATCTATATGTTCGCATGTTTGCATTCATTCATCTGTATTGCATGCACCGGGCTCGGTGCATCATACTAACTGCATTGTATTTCAATTCCGAGTTGAATACATGATTTTTGTAGCATTTCATATGCCATCTTAGAATAGCCGAGCCTATCTTAGTTGCATACCTGTATGTGTTGCATTAGGCATCTCAGCATAGTTAGGATTCATGCATGATTTCTAATTAGCTTCTTTCTTTGGCTTGGAGTACTCGGTAAGTGTTTATGTTTTAGCATCCTTGCATGTGTGTGAGTGACTTCCATGATAGCATGCTTACCATGAGCCTAAGTGCTTATGTGATATAACTGCCTGAATGCCTGTGGGTGAAGGTTGGATTATCTGAATTGGAACAATTCATTGATTGCGAGTTTTAAACCCATTAGATAGTGGCAAATCACCATGTTTTCTAAGCCCACTTGAGGGTGGCAAAAATATCGCATTTTAGCCTACTTGCGAGTAGCAAACCATCTTTCAAAAATAAACATGAGATGTTTTGTTCCAACTTAGGCGATCCAGTCTATACTTGTATGCTGCGCGCATCACATAGTAATTCTAGGCTAATAAAACCGGAATAAGAGCAAATAATGTTTTCAAAACTCGATATCATGGTTAGTAGAGACCGATCTTTGATCGGGCGAGCGGGGGTGGTCATAACTGACCTTCCCCAATCGTACCCAAGTTCCCGAGCTGAGGCAACTTTGGTGATGACGGACACGTGGCCTTAGGCAACAAGTCAGGGTTTCCTAAATTCCCCCAAAATAAATATTTAGGTGGCGACTCTGTATCTGGCAAAGTAGTCCATGTTTGGCACTTCTTTCTAAAAATCAGTTTTTCAAAAACGATTTGCCGGATTTTGACTCTTTGATGATTCATCGGTCTTGCATTGCACTCTGCGAGATTAGATACAGGACCGTGACTTTGAGTCCGAACTGTAGTAAGCCCCAATGAACAAAACGGGATTCCCTCCCGGGACGTTCGGGGACATCTACAGTTTCTGGCGACTCTGCTGGGGATTTAGAGAACTTGACTCGAACTCATGATATCTTTTTTTTATTACACTTATGTGTTTCTTTGCATTGCATTTGCATTGGTGCGCCTAGGACACCGTGTTTGCCATCTGCTATTCCTGAACGATTTGCCCGAGGCTCGCTTTGAGAAGCATGCCATACGGCGGACCGGTTACGGGCTCTGCCACGATGGGAACACAAACCCCGATTTTTACCGGGGCACCCTTTTTGACCATTCGACCTAGTGCATATCGGAATCCATAGTGACCATCCCAAACTAGGACAGGTTGCTCACCTGATTATAGGTTGTTTGAAACCGCTGTGTGCGTAGTGAAACCCTAGCTCCTGACAAAATAGGACAGGGAAACTCTACCCCACCATAGGGGTGTTTTGGCTCTCACTTACTTGCTATGTGCTTTTAGAGTGTGTCTCTACAGGGAATGCACGTATCAGTTTGCAAGTCTGGGCATCAGGCCTAAGGGCATCAGTATTTTGGGGGAACCAGTTTTACCTGAGGGTATCAGTTTACTGGCAGAGTTTTGGGAATAATTCAATAGAGAGCACCGTTGTTCAGCTATGCTTATACCTGTTCTGGTGAAATCAAGCTGAGAAGCTGTCTGTTTTCTCTTTTGCAAGGTAGTCGTGGAACCATAGCGTCAGAAGGCTCCAATATCCCCCGGGTACATTGGACTTGTGCTGATAGACTTTGTTAGGTCAAAGATTCAGTTCAGAGCAGCCAGTGTTTTCCTTCGCTGAGGCAAGGCAAAGAAAGGCCAGTCAAGGCTTACCGGTTCATCTGATCCGTTAGTCACCAGTCACATCACCTCTGTTCAATTCAGCAGACCCGTGATGGCATAGGGTTCGGAAGAATTTGTGGCCGTGATAGCAGCGTTAAATGAGGGAACTGCCATGCAGGATGAGACCAATGCTGAAACGCAACGCCCATCTGGGGCATCTGCCTCACATCCAGCTTAGGGACCCCAGCCGAACTTTGACCCACTTCCGCCAGCTGAAGATTTGCAGGGTCCAGATCCTCGAGAAGGGTTGGCTCAAGCCCGAGTTTTCAGACCCCTAGTTCAGCCTAATGAGAGGCCTTATCCCCTTGATGCTAATGACCTCGATCCAATCGCAGTGAAAATCGCGAACCTTGAGAAACAATTCAAGAAGGCACAGGGCCTTAACTCCATTCCCGACATTGAGGATGGACACACCGAGGCTGCCGTATGGCTCCCAGACAGATTCAAAATGCCATATATCGACCGTTTCGACGGGTCTGGAGATTCTATGGTACACATCCGACTTTTCTTGGATGTCCTGAAGCCGATGGGTCTGACTAAGCCACATAAACTCTCTCTATATGGAAGAACCCTGTCGGGTGTAGCAGCCGCTTGGTATGCCAAATTAGAGAATACAGTGAAGCAGAACTAGGAAAAGTTGGCCGAGGCCTTTGTCGATCAGTATTCTTACAATACCCAAGTTGAAATGACCATGCAAGAGCTTGAAACAACCCGCCAGAACCCAACAGAGCCTTTGTGGAATTTGTTGCAAGGTGGAGAGCAAAGGCAGCACAAATGACAGATCGCTCTTCTGAGAGGGATCAAGTGCGGATAGTGGTGCGAAACCTCAAGCATGATATGTTGCAAAAGTTGATAGTCGCTCCACTATTCACTTTCAAAAGTTTGCATGAACTGGGGGTTCAGGTCAAGAATGCGTTCAACAGTGGGATCATTCCCAGAACAAGTGAACCGACAAGGAGGGCGATTTCAGGGAGTACCAATGCTGGTAGTAGCATTATTCCCAAATCCATCGAAATCAATACAGTTGCCACAGCCGACCTTTTTGCCAATCCAAGACTACAAACCGTCGGCCCAGCCCGAGCTCAGGGCAGAACTTTCACCTCTCTCTATATGAGCCTAACTAGCGCACTAAAAGTCTTGATGGAAAGAGGGTATCTCAAACCCCTCGATCCTCAACCTCTGCCTGACCCACTCCTAGCCAAACATAACCCCTCCAAGTACTGTGTGTACCATCAGCAGCGCGGTCATGGCACCTGTGGGGAAGTGGTTTTTGGAAATACTCTTCTGATCGAGGAAGACGCTCTTGATTCTCTGCTAGTCACCTGCAAAGACAAATATTCCGGTCGGGGGTGCCGGGATTAGCACTCCGACGGGCAAGTCAGTTCCTCTACTCAAGAAAGTTTGTATCTTAAGTTTAGTGGAGTGTATTTTTCTTACATACCTTCCAAGAACGCTGCTTCCTTTATTTATAGTTGTTCCTCCTGAGGCCTCGGGGCCTGAGCTTGGTTTTCAATCATTACCTGTTCTTATATTCGGTGCCCAACGATCTTTATTAATCGGCTTACGTATCGTATTCGGCCCACCCTAGACTTGCAGGATGGGGCCGATTAATCTTTGCTGGACGTCCGGTTAATGTTAGTACTAAGACATGCCCCTTCCGATTTATCCGTATATTCGGCTCCCACAATTGCCCCCCGAACTCCCTATTGACGGTAGTTAATCGGCGTGTTTGGTTTAGAATTCGAAAAGCCCCTTAGATCAGGAGGCTTCGTGTATCCCAAGGCGTCAGAAAATGTCAGAAAGTGCTCGCCTTTTCGTCTATCATTACACTTTCCTGCTTCATTCATGCATCCCTCGCATTTATTGCGATTTGAAACTTCAGTCCCTTTTTGGTGCACATTTCGTCGATCATCTGATACGTCTGGACCGTCAGCGCGCATCTCTTCTCTCACCCGCATTTTCTGCAACTTTCGTCCGTCTACCTTCGCCTCATCTGCTTCTCGTAAGTTTTCTTCCCCTTTCTTTGAAACCCTATTCTCTGTTTATCGTTTTTTACTTTCGGCGAAACCTTGGACCTCCGTCGAAATGGCTAAACACCTGAAGGACCTCCTTTCTGAGAGTCGCATTTCCGGCTTCCGACGACATTTTTTCATTCCCGATGACGTCCATCTAACTCTTGTAATGGACAGTACTCTGGATATGGAAAGGGAGGATCAGAATACAATCGTATTCCCCCTCCTGTCCATAGCGGAAGGCGGAGTCCGTTTCCCCCTACATCCACTACTTAGGGCTGTCCTTCGCCATTGGAATCTGATTCCTTCTCAGCCCAACGTAAATTTCTTTTGAATCGTTATGGGTGTTATAGATTTGAACCGGCGTCTTGGGATCAATCTTGGAATTCCGGCTATTCGGCACTGCTATGCTTTAGCCAAATCCTCAGGTCGGCTGGGTCGGTACTTCCTTAGGGCCAAGGATACTAACCATCATTTGGTGACTATGCTTGCCAGTTCTGGTAAGAGGGTTGACGATGTAATAGTCAATGTCCGAGGTAATTGGGAGTTCGCTGAAGGCGAAGATCGCCTAGACCCCATCCCCAGACATAAGGGTGACCCAGGTTGCCACGTAGTATCTTGTGTTTAATGGTTTACCTTTTAATCGGCTCTCTTTCCTTAATCATTCCTTTTTTACAGGTAATAAATTGAAGAAGATTCTGACTTGCGCTGACGAAGCGGTCCTTAGGGATATTAAGATTGCACTCGACTACTTTGGCCGCCCAAACGTGCAAAAACAGGGGAGAGCCGCCCACATCTTACTTCGGTACAAGCCCACTTATACCACGTTTTCGGCTGCTGACAACATTCCGATTCCATCCGGCGATCAGCAGCTCTCGGCTCTTATCTTCCCCAGCTACAAGAACCTCAGGCAAATCGGTCTCGAAGATTCTGATTCAGGGCGTGACGCAGAGCCGGAAATACAAGTAGTTACCGATCCGGCGAGAGAGTTTACTGTGGAGGCCGAAGAAGTTGACGTGGCCGTCCGCTCTGCGTTTGAGGCTGCCGGACTCGATCAGCCTTCGCCATCCGCGTTGGGTCGGGCAGAAGTCTCTTCCGGAGACATTTTCGCCAATTTGGGCGACCTTCCCAGCGATTTCTTCGAAGGTATGGTGAAGGAAAGCCTTTCGCAAATGGCACGTAGGAAAAACGCCGAGCGAATGGCTGCTCGACAAAAGGCCGAGGCCGGCGGATCTGATCCCAACTTGCCTAAGGCCTCCGTACCCATCGTTGAAGGGCTGGCTCAGGTTACGCCAGTTGAAACGGAAAGAGGGGGTGAACAACGGGCCATTGAGGAGCAGGAAATTCCAGGGGAGCGCGGCCAAAAACGCAGCGCTGAGGGGGAAGCCAGTTCTGAAGCTAGTCCTGACAAACGGCCTCGCCTTGAGGAATCGGACATGGTTGCTCCGTTTGTTATTCAGCCGAAGATCAGAGATACGCCGATTTCTTCCAATGCTTCTGCCATTGAGGATCCGGCCGTTGCGTTGAGCTTGGCGGCGTCGATTTCCTTGCCGGCTGACAGTGCAGCCTTTTGCGCCGTGCCGGATATTTTGGCCGTAGCCTTATCTACGCAGTCGACACTCCTGGTAGGAATCTTATATTTATTTCTGAATTTATTTTTTATAAAGGTATCTAATGTTCCCTTATTCTTGCAGACTGTCGGCAGGATTGCCGACTTGGGTCGCCGTCTGCATGATGCTCTTGGCAGGATTGACCGTTTGCAAGCCGAAGTGGAAGGTCAGAAGAGTAGAGCGGAGTTTGAAAAAATGAGGGCCGCAATGGAGAGCGCCCGAGCCGAAGCGGAGAAGGAGAGGGCTCGCTCTGCTGAACAGCTTCGATCTGACGCTGAGGCTAGAGCGAATGCGAGTGAGGAATCGCTCAAACTCTCAAGGGACGAACTTGCCCAGGCGGAGGCTCAGCTGGAGGAGCTGAAGGCGGCCAAAGAGAAAGCCGTATCTGAGGCTTTCGAGGCGGGAAAGAGCGCCGCTTTCACTGAATATGTTGATGAAGTTCCCAAGTTTGAGAATCGGGGGTTCAAACATGGGTGGCTCAAAGCCCTTGCTGCCGCTGGGGTTACATCGGATTTGCCAATTCCTTATGAGCAAGTGGATGTCGAGCCACTCGAATCTGACACCGAGGAGTGATTTGGGAGGCGTTTCCTAATTAATTAATAATATTTTTTATTTATTATTTTTTTTTTTTTTTTTTTTTGGTTGGGTTTTGTTGGTTCAGGGTAGTTTTCATGTATAAATTGGTTACTAACTTGTACGCAATTTATTAATGAACATTTCCTTGTAATGCCACTACTTCCTGTGCACAATTTGTGTGATTATGTTAATGAAACGTTTTGTTGAGTTTGGCTCAAAGCCTTTTGCTACTTTGCGTAAAATTGTTGCTGAGTTTCAGCTTTTAGGGATTGAATATCCTGCGTCAACATTGATTTCTTTATGAACTGTCAAGTTGTGAGCCGAATAAATTGGTGAATCTGCGGATGTTGACGTTTATACTCCATTTTCTTCGAATGCCTTGTTTTGATTAGACACGCGAGCAAACGATATTGTATGTACGGCTTTTTAGAATCAGGCAACGCCGAATTATGATCGATTCAGGAGCCGGCTGGGGTACCTGAGCCGAATATATTGATGAATGTGCCCTTGCCCCAGGCGGTTCCTTTGCTAACATGGACAAACGATATTGTGTGTACGGCTTATTTAGAATCAGGAAACGCCGAATTATGATCGATTCAGGAGCCGGCTGGGGTACCTGAGCCGAATATATTGATGAATGTGCCCTTGCCCCAGGCGGTTCCTTTGCTAACATGGGCAAACGATATTGTATGTACGGCTTATTTAGAATCAGGAAACGCCGAATTATGATCGATTCAGGAGCCGGCTGGGGTACCTGAGCCGAATATATTGATGAATGTGCCCTTGCCCCAGGCAGTTCCTTTGCTAACATAGGCAAACGATATTGTATGTACGGCTTATTTAGAATCAGGAAACGCCGAATTATGATCGATTCAGGAGCCGGCGAGGGTATTCGAAGAGATGGTAAACCGCGCCCCTGCCGTCGACTCAGCCGACGTCGGGCGATTCAGGATCTTTAATTAATGAGATTGCCTCGAACATGCTGCCTCTGTGAAGGATAAATGAACAAGGGTGCATCCTTTATGAGCTTGGTATCCTCGAGCTCCTGGAGGAAAACTAGTTGCGTGAATGTCGAACCGACTCTTCTTTAATAGTAAAGGGGAAGCGAAGACCCTAGCTGAGCTGGGCGGAGATATGAACCGAGGTGGTGAACCCTCGCGTGCAGGAAGTAGGAGTACCAAGGGTCGAGAAAGGCGTCAGTCTCCTCGATGTCGCAGTAGATTGCCCAGGCGAGACAAGCAGTCGCAGGGTAAATCTCCACAACCCCGCGTTGAGAGGAGGTCTGACGCGAATCCGCGCCCATTAAGCTTTGCGGTATTCGTAAAGAATAGACTCATGACGGAGGCGGATTCGATCATTCGAGACCCAGACGTAGCGGTCGACTTTGCCCGACAAATATTCCCTCCTGAGGTTCAGCAGTCAATGCTTGGTCGTCAGGACTACGAGGTGTTTCGCGAGGGCGTTCACGGCGCGGTGAAGGGGCTTTACACTGCTTACGAAGTCGGCATGCGACTGCGCGCTGCCCGTCAAGAGATGGAGAAGAAGGAAGAACGAATTCGAAGTTTGGAGGCCCGCGCGGAGGCGGCCGAGCGGGAACTAAGGAAGATCAAGGCGGCACAGCCACAACCCACCGCGCACGCAAACCCAATTGTGGAGGAGAGGGTTACTAGTCGGCTTATCAGCTCCGCACTCGCCGATCGAGATACGGCAAGTATGTTTGCGATAGAGCGCGAAGGGGAGGGCCTATGAGAAAGGTTTTCATGAGGGCCGAAAAGTGGGGATCGAGAAAACCAAGGAGAGATTGGCCGAAGAAGTGTGCCGATGTGAAAATCGTGGGTTTCGGCATGGTTAGATCAAGGCATCTCGAGCCGCGGAAGCTCTTCGGGCGTCGGGAATTGATTTTGCATCACCACGCTACAGGAATAAAGATTTTCCGTTTTCTGCTTTTGAAGTTGAGAAGAGTGAGGATGAAAGCAACGCCGTATAAGTTTAGTAGTTGTAAAATTGGAACGCACGGCGCGTTTGAAACTATGTAACTTATTATTTTACTGAATAAAGAACGTTTCATTTTTACCGTCTCGTTGTCATTCGTATTCGGCTTATGTGTATTTTGTGTTGTCTAAATATTGTCCGGCCCAGATGGCTGTTAACTGTCCGGCCATACGCGGGCTTATCGGCAGGGTCTGCACGGCCGTTATGGTTTCGACGGCTATTTATCTTGGATTTGAGTTGGCGAATTATTCCTTGGCCGGTGGGATTAGTGGGCTGGTAGTTACGAATGTCAATCGACGCTCGTTTTATCCAGCCAATGCGTTTTTTTTTTTTTTTTTTTTTTTTTTTTTTTTTTGGTGCTATCAGACTCTCTTGGGATTGGGACCTCGAGATCGCGGTCGTCGCTGAGAATAAAAGGAGCAGGCGCTTCGCACCAATAATCCCACTCGACTCATCATTCCTTGCGTGGGATGGTGATTTTGGTTTCAGAGGCTCAGACTTCGGTCGAATTTGGCGTTGCGATGGATTTCATCAGAAAACCTAGGTGTGAGGGGGTTAAGTCGTTCAAAGAGCCTGAGATCTGTAAGTCTCCAAGTCGTCGAAGCAAATCACCCCGAAAGGAGAGGCAACAACTGTTAAGTTCATTCATCCTTGTCCTGGATCTTTGCCTTGACATTATCAATGGTATCAGGGGAAGTTTGGCGCTGTGCGAGTCGTGGGCCTGAGCATATCTGGTTCAAGGTACTGCACGCCGTGGAGAGGTTCAAGGCGGCGCCCGTCGATCCGGCGATGCTGCTTTACCAGCGCATTTTGTTTCTTTTTTGCTTGCGATACTGTAATGCTCGAACGCGGGTTGCGGTTTTTGTAACAACTGTATGATCAAATAAATGGTTATATTTATGCTTTCGATACTGTAACGCTTGAATGCGGGTTGCGTTTTTTGTAACAACTGTTTGATCGAATAAATGGTTTTATTTTAAATCTGCCTGCCCGTTATTTCGAATGTATGATCTGTTCTAGTGTGTTAGATATGAGCAATTAATCTTTCGTTCGTGCCAACGTCTGCTCCGGCCCAATCGGCCTCAAGGAGATGACTCGGCTCTAAATCCGGAGACTTAATTGGCCCTAAGGCGGCATGCGCCAAAGGGGGCTCCGAATCCGGAGACTTAATTTGGCCAATCGTGATACACGAAGGGCGCTCCGAATCCGGAGACTTGATCGGCCCTAAGGTGGCATGCGCCAAAGGGGGCTCCGAATCTGGAGACTTGATCGGCCCTAAGGCGGCATGCGCCAAAGGGGGCTCCGAATCTGGAGACTTAATTGGGCCAATCGTGATACACGAAGGGCGCTCCGAATCTGGAGACTTCATCGGCCCTAAGGCGGCATGCGCCAAAGGGGGCTCCGAATCCGGAGACTTAATTTGGCCACTCGTGACACACGAAGGGCGCTCCGAATCCGGAGGCTTGATCGGCCCTAAGGCGGCATGCACCAAAAGGGGCTCCGAATCCGGAGACTTAATTTGGCCAATCGTGATACACGAAGGGCGCTCCGAATCCGGAGACTTGATCGGCCCCAAGGAGGCATGCGCCAAAGGGGGCTCCGAATCCGGAGACTTAATTTGGCCAATCGTGATACACGAAGGGCGCTCCGAATCCGGAGACTTGATCGGCCCTAAGGCGGCATGCGCCAAAGGAGGCTCCGAATCCGGAGACTTGATCGGCCCTAAGGCGGCATGCGCCAAAGGGGGCTCCGAATCCGGAGACTTAATTTGGCCAATCGTGATACACGAAGGGCACTCCGAATCTGGAGGCTTGATCGGCCCTAAGGCGGCATGCGCCAAAAGGGGCTCTGAATCCGGAGACTTAATTTGGCCAATCGTGATACACGAAGGGCGCTCCGAATCCGGAGACTTGATCGGCCCTAAGGCGGTATGCACCAAAAGGGGCTCCGAATCCGGAGACTTAATTTGGCCAATCGTGATACACGAAGGGCGCTCCGAATCCGGAGACTTGATCGGCCCCAAGGAGGCATGCGCCAAAGAGGGCTCCGAATCCGGAGACTTAATTTGGCCAATCGTGATACACGAAGGGCGCTCCGAATCGGGAGACTTGATCGGCCCTAAGGCGGCATGCGCCAAAGGGGGCTCCGAATCGGGAGACTTGATCGGCCCTAAGGCGGCATGCGCCAAAGGGGGCTCCGAATCCGGAGACTTAATTTGGCTAATCGTGATACACGAAGGGCGCTCCGAATCCGGAGGCTTGATCGGCCCTAAGGCGGCATGCGCCAAAGGGGGCTCTGAATCCGGAGACTTAATTTGGCCAATCGTGATACACGAAGGGCGCTCCGAATCCGGAGACTTGATTTGGCCAATTGTGGCAAGTGCCCCATTGGGAATCGACATATGATTTTCAGCGTCGAGGAAAAGTAGTTCATATTGCAGGGGCAAAATATATTTACAGTTATCAGAGCCCACAGATCGGGTCAGTGATAGGGTTTTTGTCAGAACTCTGCTTGTGCCACTTGGGGGGAACCTCATATTTCTTCAATGCCGTGGGTTGTTAGGAAATGCAAGATCTGATGGTAGGTGCTTGGGACGGCCTTCATGATATGTAGCCAGGCTCTTCCCATTATAGCATTATACAGCGAGGGGAGCTTCACGACCAGGAATTCCACTTCGACCGTTCTAGATCCTACTCGAACAGGTAATGTGACCTTGCCCAATGGGTATTCCGGGTTCATATTAAAGCCGAACAGTGGGTGAGGTGTCGGGGATAGATCTGCCTCGTTGAGACCGATCTTGACGAAAGTTTGATAGTACATGACCTCTGAACTACTCCCTGGATCTATGAGGATTCGTTCAATGACGAACTGATTTATGCGTAATCCAATAACCAACGGATCAACGTGGGAAGCCGTTGTGTCATTGAGGTCGGAGTCGTTGAAGGCAATTGTCGGAGCTTCTTCGGACCGGTCAGTCGAAATACGGCGTCCCTGTAAAATTGGGTGCGATCGAATTGTGTGCATGGCCGGGAGTGTGGGCAGGCTGTAAATTACGTGGATCACGCCGAGTGGGGGAGAGTCCTGCCTTAATGCTAATGCCTTGGTTGGCTTTCCCTGTTTCACATACTGCTGCAGTCGACCGTCTTGCACCAGTTCTTCCAGGTGGTCTTTTAATGCGCAGCAACTCTCTGTTTCGTGGCCGTGATCTCTGTGATATTCGCACCTCTGGTCCCTTCGTCGTGTATCAGGTGGTCCCACCATCTTTGACGGCCATTTGAAGAATGAGAGGTGTTGGATTTTGGTCATTACAGCGGTGATTGGCTCTGACAGTTCCGTGTACTTTTTGTCAGTGCGCCTCGAGCGCCTACTGTCGACTTGCAATTGCTCATTCGTCGGGTGGGAGCATTGATCGCTCGATCGGCGAGAGTCCCGCCTTTTATCCTGTTTAGCACGTTGTCGCGGCTCGGGGCTCAGAGGTGGCACGGAGCTTATCGGCTGAGCAATGTCAGGAGGTCCCGATTTGGTGGACGTTCGACTAGCTTTGATTCTCAGGGCATCATCTTCCACTTTGCAATACTCTTCGACTTTCTTCATCAACGCCCAGACTGTTTTGGGGGGTCTTCTGGTCAGGGAGTTGCGAAGAGCACTGTCAGGATGTAGTCCCATTTTGAAGGCGGTGACGGCCATGGAGTCGTTGCAAGCGTCGTCAACGAGGTTGAAGCACTCCCAATATCGCGCCGAATATGCTCTCAACGTTTCTCCCGATTGAATTTGCATAGCCCAGAGAGAGTCGGCCTGTTTTGGCTGTACCTCGTTGGTGATGAACCTGGCCCTGAAGGATTTTTGCAATTGATAGAAACTTCTGATCGAAGCCGGCTCTAGCTTGTAATAGCATCTGACAGCTAGTGGCCCCAAACTGCTGGGGAATATTCGGCACATGAGGGCTTCATTGTCTGCATGCAGCGTCATGGCCTGCTTGTAGTGACGTATATGATCGGTGGGGTCTGATTTTCCGTCGTAGAGAGTAAATGATGGAGCTTTGAACTTCTTGGGCAGGGCTGCCCTCGCAATTCGTCGGAAGAAAGGATCGTGCCGGTCCTCTTCGTCTAAGCTTCTTCTTCTGCGCTTGTTCCTTATATGTGGGCTTTTTTCAGAGGAGCTAGAAGTGTCCGAGCGTCCCTTGTTATGCTCCGTGGATAATGAATTGGAGTCGCTATCAGTTTCCCTTGGTCGGGCTCGAGGTCGTTGTTTACCTGCCCTCGGGGGTCGTTCGGGGTCTTGGCGTGCGGCTTCTTTGGATTTTGCTACTTCCAGGGCCAAATCTTGTCGGAGGCGTTCGTTTTCTGCGAGCATATTTTCCAGCCTTTGCTCATTCTGTTTAGCTTGTTCTATGATGGCTTGCATCGTCTCCTGCGCTGAAGTCGTTGGTGAATCAAAATTCAAGGCGTGTCTCGCAGCGATGGTTTCCTTCCCGAGCATATCTGCTGGGGTGATGTCGTCTCTCTGTGTGGTCTCGTCGGTGGCTATCGGAGGATCTTGCGTCACGCCTTCCGTGGATGTATTTGAGTATTCCCACAGACGGCGCCAATTGTGGGGAAGTGGCTTTTTGAAATACTCTTCTGATCGAGGAAGACGCTCTTGATTCTCTGCTAGTCACCTGCAAAGACAAATATTCCGGTCGGGGGTGCCGGGATTAGCGCTCCGACGGGCAAGTCAGTTCCTCTACTCAAGAAAGTTTGTATCTTAAGTTTAGTGGAGTGTATTTTTCTTACATACCTTCCAAGAACGCTGCTTCCTTCATTTATAGTTGTTCCTCCTGAGGCCTCGGGGCCTGAGCTTGGTTTTCAATCATTACCTGTTCTTATATTCGGCGCCCAACGATCTTTATTAATTGGCTTACGTATCGTATTCGGCCCACCCTAGGCTTGCAGGATGGGGCCGATTAATCTTTGCTGGACGTCCGGTTAATGTTAGTACTAAGACATGCCCCTTCCGATTTATCTGTATATTCGGCTCCCACAGCACCGACCATTGCTACCGCCTTCATCATAAGGTCCAAAATCTCATCGACAACCGGACAATAGCTCCACCTTTAGACCCCAATGACCAAACATCTCCTGCCTACCTCAACCTCATCCATATACTGCCATCCACCTATGACCCCAGCATATACATCACCCCAACCCATCTACCCAAGCCGGAGGTGGTTATCCCGAAAAACATGGACTTATGCATGATGGGTGCACCTGAACCCCAATCATCTCAAACCCGCGCACCCACTGCTTCTGAGTTGATGAGAATGATTGAAGATCTTCAAAGAACTGTGACAAATCTGGCCTCCGGGACATTGACTCCCTCATCGACCACATCACATGCTAGGAGTTTCATGACAAAAGGCTCCCCAATCTTGGGACGGGTTATATTGGAAGAAGGCCAATCCCTTGGCAAAATGGAGGCAAGAGGTAAGAATAAGGTAGGGGCAGGAATTGGTCCCTATGAACACCTTCAGTGGGCTGTTGAGGCTTTGAAAGCCGAGGGACTGAACAAACAGCAAGTGCTTGCAGTGGTTGCAAAAACTGTGGATGATACTTTTGCCACTCAAGTTGGGGGCAGTCTGAATCAAGGGGCAAGCTAAGACATGGGATGTCGTACCAGAAATACCCCTTTCAGCTCCAATCCTACACTCAGAAGAGATCATCAAAAGTCAGCACCTGCCAACCCTTTCGCCGATACATCCAACGTAACCAGCTCACAACCTGCCAAATACCCACCTCGGGGCCAAAGGGTGTTCACCCCACTGTACATGTCTCTGTTAACGGCCCTGAAGGTCCTGATCGAAAAGGGGCATCTGAAGCCCTTGGAGCCACGGCCATTACCAGACAAACTTCCTCTCTCCCACAACCCAGCTAAGTACTGTGCCTTCATCAACAGGTCGGCCATGATACTAACATGTGTCTTCGTCTTCGTCACGAAATACAAGATCTGATTGATGACGGGGTCATCGTCGCGCCAAGCTCTGCTAAGTCTATCGGCACTGGATCGGTGAACTTAAGGGATAATGTGACCATGTGATCGAAGGATGAACCACCTGCGGCGGCACTCAGTTTACTCCAGATGTGGCGTATGGCACACACTGTTTTGAGCATTTGTGAATGCTGGTTTTTGTACTTTTTGACTCGGGTATTGAGTCAGTTTTGTTATGTCGTTTAGAGTCTGTCCCGTTGTATAGAGTCAGTTTTTTCATACTGAGTCAGTTGGGTCTGTCTTATTGTATCGAGTCAGTCCTGTTTTGTTCGAGTCAGGTGATCCCGGGGGCGTTACCTTGGATATCACTATTTTGTTTTATGTTTGTCTTTTCACCTTCTTTTGAGTCTGTTTCTACCGGGGAGCCAGTCACACCAGAAGATCTAATTGAAACAGCTGTGGTTTTCATGCTTTTGTGCTTGTTTCTGCTTTGAGCCTATTGTGCCAGCAAGTTTAGAATGAAACGACAGTGTATTTCACCTGCTCTTCTATGCCTTTTAAATCATTGCATTGACCTAAGTTTTTCAAAAAATTTTGAACACTGTGATGAAAACAAAGAGGAAGGAATTCCTCGGGATTTGCAAAATTTGATCAATTGAGAGAAAGAGAGGCATGCTAAGCCCTTAATAATTGAAATCATGCTTGTTAATGTGAGTACTGAAAAGGATCCTGGCTTGATCCAGATTGGTTCTACATTGTCTTCAACGTGAGCGATTTGTCACTTTCTTAAAAAATTTCAAAAAATGTTTTGCGCCATCTTGCGAAGACCTGTGTGGAATCGCTCTTGAGATTGTGCAGCTTAGGATCGCTCTCAGCCTCACGACTCGACCCCTTTTGCTCTCAAAACCTCAAACTCAGACTCAGAATGTTCAACGGTCAAACACAATGTGAAGCCTGTGTGGCCAGATTTGAAGCAGCCCATGAACTAGGGCCAAGGAGATCAGAAATAATCAAAAGAAAGCTTGCAAAGCCAAATAAGAAGCACCCCTTGAACTAGGGGCAAAAAATGTCAGATGTGCTCGAAGAGTCAAAAATGGGGTCATTGCTCAATCTAATGAAGATCGGCAAGAATGCCAAATCCCAGAAAGGAGGAAAGAAGAAAGTATTGCTAAAGGATAACCAAGTTCCTATCTACAACACTAGGGGCAAATTCAGCCCCCCATTGGATGGACTGTTGCATCGTCAGCGAACAGCCGCCATTCTCCTAGATTCAAATGACTTCAAGATCTCAAAACCATTTGACATGGACAAAGCTACACTTTCACCCTTGAGAGGCTCGCTGGGCCGAAAACACGGAAGGGCGACCCAGGCAAAAGTTAGAGCAAGAAAAAGAACAAAAAGAACAAAAAAAAAAAGAAAAATGCAAAGAATGAAAAAAAGAAAAGAAGAAAAATGAAGAAAATGAAAAGAAAAGATGAAAAAGAAAAAAGAAGAAAAGAAATGAAAAGAATTGAAAAAAAAAGAAGAACAAAGCTCGCAAGGTTGAAAACCCAGAAAGGGCGGCCTTAGCAAAAGTTAGAGTGCAAAAGGAGAGGCTAATACCCAAGTGTACCTTAACCCCGGAACTACGCAAGGCTTGATTCCCATGTTTGGGATACGTAGGCAGCTTCATTCTGAAGTCCAGCCGTAAAACACTTCAAATTCGACTGTGTCCATGTGATTGGTTCTGGTCATCTTTGTCTTCTCTGTATCTGAGAATTTGGTCGTAATTGTCACTGTGAGGACTGGTTGCCATGTGCTGCGGCGCTATTCAGACTAGGGGCAACTTTCTGTTGCCGTGCAGTGCTGCTGTGCTATTTAGACTAGGGGCAACTTTCTGTTGCCGTGCAGTGTCCTTCAGACAAGGGGCAATTTTCCATTGTTCTTGGATCTGAGTTTGTGCATCTCAAGAGTAAGTTCCGTGTTGGTCGAGTAGTGGCCATTTGCAAAAATAGTTTTTGAGAATTTTTACTGAGGTTGACTAATTCTCTCAAAAATTATTCCATTTTTCCAAAACTGGACCATTTTCTTGGACCCAAAAAGGAAATTTTTCAGTGCTCATAGCCTGACTTGCATGATTTCAAATCAAAAAGTTGAACAAGCATGTTAATCTAACTCTCATGTTGGTCAAAATTGTTTTAGCCGAACGTCAAAAACAAAAAAGGGTCAAAATAATGAACTAGGGGCACAGTCAAGTCAGGTGTTCTGTCTTTTCCCCATTGTCAACATACTTGCCAAGAAAGGCACCGTATCTGCCAGAAAAGGGGCACAACAGAAACTAACAGCAAAATGTCGAAAGTTCTCTCGTCCTCCAAGCAGCGAGGTATCAAGCTAAGTGCGAAGCACGAACTGGAATGGAGCAGGATATTCAACTCCCCAGCAGAACATCATCAACCGATGTCAGCCGCAGATTTACTACACACCCAGTTGTAGCGCAACCCCTCTGCAGAAAAGTTCACTGTTGTGAGCAGAAGAAGAGAATCTAGCAGCATGCTAGGGGCAAGAGCCCGCAACTTCTTGTTTATCCATCAACCACCCAGGGGAAGGATAAAAAAAATGAGAGATTAAAGAATAGAGAGATGTGCGCTGAGAGAAAAAGTGAGGAAAAGGGCTTTTTCAGAAAAACAGAGCTTGAGGGCCGAGTGATGTGAGAATCACAAGTGAGAAAGGGTAGGAAACAATACCCGGAGAAACTGGCTCCTCGTGCACCGAGAGGTCTCTTGCCTTTATAACACAGCTGAGTGTTGTGTTTGTGTGTTTTGTTTGTTTCGATTCTTGTTTTGAGTCGTTTGAGTGTCAATAGATGTGTTTAGGTTGTTTTACCTTGTTTTTCCTTTGTTGAGTTGTGTTTAGGTTGTTTTACCTTGTTTTCCCTTTATTGAGTTGTGTTTAGGTTGTTTTACCTTTTGTTTTCCGTTGTTGAGTCGTTTTGGCTGTGGTCAGTTGTAGGCTCAATACCCAGTTGAGAACCCTTTTCTCATCTCACTTTCAAAAAATCATTTTGTGCTCAGAGCACCGTGCCATTCTCCACATTTGTGCGAAACATAATTTGTTCTTTCATAAAACCGCAGGTTTCAACCCAGGTCATATGAGAACAGTAAAAACCATGACCTATTGTAGACGCGCCCGTGGGGCTTACTACAGTTCGGACTCCCTTTCTGTTTGTTGCGGTTCTTAATCTGAACCAAAGAGTCCAACTCTGGCAAATCGTTTTGAGAAAAAACAGATTTTGAAAAGAAGTGCCAAACATGGACTGCTTTGCCAAATACAGAGTCGCCACCTAAATATTTTTTAATGGGGAAATTTAGGAAACCCTGACTCGGTGCCAAAAGGCCACGTGTCCGTCATCACCAAAGTTGCCTCGGCTCGGGAACTTGGGTACGATTGGGGAAGGTCAGCTATGAGCACCCCCTCTCGCCCGGTCCGAAGACTGGCCTCTACTAACCATGATATCCGATTTTGAAAACATTATGTGTTCTTGTTCCGGTTATTAGCCTAGATTTACTATGTTACGCGCACAGCAAACAAGTATAGACTAGATTGCCTAATTTAGAAACAAGCATCGCATATCCGTTTGTTTTTTAAAATGCTTTGGAATTTGCTACTCGCAAGTAGGCTAAAACACGGATTTCGACGAGTTTTTCCAACTCAAACAGTCCAACCTTCACCCACAGGCAATCAGGCAGTTTATCTCATATAAGCACTTAGCCACATGGTAATCATGCTGTCATGTTAACATTCACACGCATGCGAGATGCTAAAGCGTAAATACTTACATTGTACTCCGTGCCAAAACAATAAACTAGTTAGCAAATATGCATGTCCTAGTTCATGTTAAATGGCTAATGCAACACATGCAAGGATGCAGTTTAGAGTAGGCTCGGCTAACCCTAAAATGGCATGTGAAATGCTACAATTATCACGTATTCAATTTGGAATTGAAAATACAATGCAGTTTGTATGATGTACCGAGCCTGGTGCATGCAAGACAAATGCATGGATGCGCGCATGCGTAGCATAAGGTATGCTAATTTAAATATGCCCTAACCTACCATCATAAGCAGGTAAATAAAAGGGAAGAAAGACGTGGGGTTGGAAGACATGCACACACACGCACCCACACTTATTACAAATTCGCCCTCGCTCGGAGGGACCAAAAGAATAATACAGTCCGAATAACGAATTAACTACTCTAGCTAATTAAATTATTACAGACCAATTAAATTAATTAGGCAAATTAATTAATCTAATTAAAGCAGTAAACCGCCTCGGGAAGAGGGCCCAATGCAACACATGCTCGGTTTCACTCGGAAAGTCACTGCCATGCATAGTCTGCCTCTGTTTTCCCTGCTCTGCCCCTCTGGAGACTTCCAAATTCTCTGAATTGATTCCCTAGACACTAGGAGACACCACCGGCTGAGTAGAATTACCACCAGCTGCTAGATATGGCCATCGGCACAAGATGCATCCATCGGCCACAAATGGATGGCCGGTCGGCACTATGTGTTGCCGGTCGGCCAAAAATGCCTGCAGAACCTGTAACTTACAGCAGCAAAGGACAGAACTTGCATGGCAATGAAATTCAAGCAATATATGCACCAACCCTACCCCTTATCATGTGTAGGACTCAAAGGGACATGGTCCTTGGTTCTCGGACCACCAATGGCGCATTTCAATGTGCGATGGCCCAAGAGAACCAAGTGTGCATTTTCAATTTCAAATGTAATGCATACAAACAATCAAAGGCCCAATCCCAATCACTAAATCAAGGGACAAGACATGCATGAAAGATGCAATGCAACCTAGGCATACAAGCTAAGGATGTAACATGGCAATGCAAGGCACTTATGCAAGCATATAAGCGAACATGCAAGGTAAGCATGCAAACCAAATAAAGGGTAGACTTAAACATGAATTAGGCAACCCCAATTAGGCCTAAAATCAGTGGCCAAAATGCCAAGTACATGAAGGCAAATGTTCGCGCAAGCATGCAAAGATACATGGTTCAAGACTTAAGCATAATGAAGCAACTTTTAAACGCATTTAAAAGGGACAAACATGGATTAATGGCGTGCAAAGTAAGCTTTGAAATCATGCTATAAGAGGTGCCAAACCAACTTAAACAAGACAAACAATGGCATGCAAATGGTCCAAGTACTTAGGACAAGCCATGGAGGCTTAAACTAAGGTCAAGTCCACCAAGCCTCACAAGGCTAAGGGGACTTAAAACAGGTCAAAAGAAGGTTTGAACAAAGCCAAAGGTGCACCTAGATGGCATCTAAGGGGCTCAAGTCCAAAGGCATGCACAATGGCCAAAACATGGAACATAATGCACAACCTTTTAAAGCAACAAAGAGACAACCAAGGCAATCATACAAGCATGTCTTAAGGACTAAAATGGTACTACAAGCGGTGCCAAACCACCAAATCAAAACAAAGCAAAGCATGCTATACACTTACATACTTAAGGCCAACAAGCCCAAAATGCAAAGGGGGCATACAATGCAAGCTATGATCGACCCAAACAACAATGGACAGACCTTAAACATGGTGAAATAAGCACAAAAGCTTCATCAAGCTAAGCCTAAAACATGCTAAAACAAAGGCTTACAACCTAAGGCATGTTAGGGGCTAAGCATGGCATTACATGGTAGGTATGCAAGGCATGCATGGTGTACCAAAACCAACTTAATACAAAGTTAAATCATGACAATATAAGCATAAAATACAGCCATGGCATGATCAACAAACCTTTAAACATAATGCTCCCTTAAGGGGCCAAAATTGGTCTTTTTCAAGGACAATAGGGAGAGGGGGTGGCCCTCTCCTTCTTGAGACTTCAAGGCACCATCCTCACCACTAAAATCCCTCAAGATTTCAGTGGTGAGGAGGCCCAAGCACCAAAGTCTCGGAGCTCACCAAAAATGGCACAAAAATGGGACCTCTCAAGGCCTAAAGGTGGTCAAACACCTCCAAACCACAAAACACTCTAAACAAACAATTTAGAGGGCCCAAAAACAGAACTTTTTTGTATTATACACTAAGCACAAAAATAGTTCTAAGATAGGCTAATAAACTATTCAAAAATGGGGAATAAAAGGGAAGTTTCTTACCCTTGAAGCCCTCCTTCACAAACAATGCTCCAACAGCCTTCCTTGGCTTAAATCTAGCTCCAAAACACTAAAACAACCCTCCAAGGGTCTCAAGTCCAAGAGATGGTGTGTTGGTGTGTGTTTGTGAGCAAAAGTAGGACAAAACACACACTTATAGAGATAGAATATGTATCAAACCCTAACCCTAGAACTCAAGCTTTACAAAAGCTGTCTAAAATGTCCAACCCTCATGCCAAGAGAGGAAGCTCTCCTATATAGTCAATTCCCTCTTGTAAGGCTTCCAAAACAAGCCATCCAAGGGGGAAATCCCTCCATACACGTGTATGGAGGGGAATGGGGTGGGTGCCAGCTATCACAGCTAGCACAAAATATCTGCTAAAAGCAGATGAACAGTAGTCAGCTGGCCAAAATTGTCATTTTGACAAAATTGATGGCCGATCGGCGAAAAAGAGTGCCGGTCGGCCAAATATATGGCCGATGGACACAAACAACAGCCGGTGGCCTCAAGCCACGGCCGGTGATGTGTAGGGATGCCTCACAAGGCATTCCCTGCCCCTCCAAGGCAAAACACAAGTGTTTGGTGCAAAACCAGACACAAAACGGTCGAGTTCGAAGATCCTGAGGCAAGGCACGTAGCCGAGACCTCCGGGAACTCCAAACGAACACAAACATGGACAATCACCGAGTGTTCCAACGGTGACGTCCAAGTCTTGAGGACGGTCAAAAATGGGGTGTCTACACCTATCTGAAGCTATATAGGTTCCAGACTACAAAGCAAAAGAAAATCGGGAAAATTTTGAGCATCTGAGTGTGTTTCACCTTCAGAAAATTCCGAGATTGCATTCCATATGCACCTCCTCAGGCCTTATTAATGCTACAGAAGTATGAGTGCGCCTCTACCTCAAGTGTAAGCCTGCTTCAAGTCAGAATGACAGTCTAAGCAGTACATGTGGTTTTCACTTGCAGATGTTATCTCTTGCCAACATAAACAGGGTGTCCCCTTTTCGAGCTGAGCGTGTTGTAAAGTCCTCTGAGAGGTAAATCGGAGGCACCAAAGTACATGTTTGATGCCCCTCTATTGCATAGAATGTGCACTTTCATATACACTTTTGCTGCATGCTTGCCACGCATCGTTATGATTCATGCATAGAATATGCTTGCTTTCGATTCCGCATAGAATATGCTTGCTTTCAATGTTGCATAGAATATGCTCATGTTTCATACATGGAAAATGCCCCCATATTTGCATAGAAAATGCACTCTTCCATACTTGCATAGAAAATGCTCATATCTTTTGCATAGAAAATGCACCTCATTTGCATAGAACAAGCATTGCATCACGCTGTCTTGTGCACATTATATTTTTGTATCACTCGCACTATCTTGTGCACTTACACTTTGTATCTCAATCGTACTGTTTTGTGTAGTTTATCACGCGCGCTTTCTTGCGCATCGCACTGTTTTGTGCAGTTTATCACTCGCGCTTTCTTGCGCCTCGCACTGTTTTGTGCAATTTATCACTCGCGCTTTCTTGCGCCTCGCACTGTTTTGTGCAGTTTATACTCGCGCTACCTCGCGCACCACACCTGCACTTGTTAGTGCATTGTATCGCGCTATCTTGCGCACCTCACCTACACTTGTTAGTGCATTGTATTGCGCTATCTTGCGCACCTTACCTCAATCGCACTATTTTGTGCATTCACCCTGCTTGCACTGTTTTGTGCACCTTTAGCTCGCACTGTCTTGTGCACCTGTATCACACTGTTTTGTGCATTCACCCTACTTGCACTGTTTTGTGCACCTTTAGCCCGCACTGTCTTGTGCACTCACCTGGTCTGGGAGACCTTAAATCCTGCACCTTTATTCGCACTGTCTTGTGCACTCTCCGGTCTAGGAGACCTTAAATCCTCTAAAGGTGCAATTCTTTTGGTGTTTGTCGTGCCCGAACGACTTCTGGTGGTCTGGTATAGCCACCTGCCTGTGTTTGCAGTGAGTTCCTAGGAGACCAACTGAGACGGTGGAAACTAGAGTTCGAATGGCTCATGCCTAGAACGCAAAGGTTCGGGATTTCTGAGACTAAAGTCTGGTTTAAATACCTAGGGGTATATCCTCGGCTTGAAATCTATATGGCAGCCCCATAGATTGAGATAGCATGTGTATGCACCTCAATTCTGGATACTGAACCAACCTAGTCTGTCACCCTGTTGGAGAATAGGGAAAGCTGCGACCATAGTCAGGGAGAAAAGTAGTACCTGCGATTCAACCGAGAAGAAGGGGAAGATTCTCACATCAGCATGAGGTAGGACATTGCCGAGGTAAGTCATTGCCAATTGCCCCTGTAAGGTACCTTCACCTCTTAGCTATTACATTGCATTTTAGCCACTACATTACAGTGCATTGCATAAATCCTCAATTATCAAACCGGCTTCGCGTAGCGTATAAGTCCAATTTTTTTTAAACCGGCTTCACGTAGCGTATAAGTCCAATTATCAAACCAGCTTTGCGAAAGCGTGTAAGTCCAATTATCAAACTGGCTTCGCGTAGCGTATGAGTCCAATTATCAAACCGGCTTCGCGTAGCGTATAAGTCCAATTTTCAAACCGGCTTCGCGTAGCGTATAAGTCCAATTATCAAAATCTCTCTGCATATCATTTTGCATCCTACCCCTGAACTACGCTGGTTTGATTCCTTGCAAAGGGATACGTAGGCAACCTGCGGGCACAACCATTTATTTATCTATATTTTGTTTGTTTGTCCAAGTCTTCGGCCTTGTCAAAAATGGGTCATCTCTGGGCTTTGACATTCACTCATGTCATTTCATGACTTCGAGCTCTGTCAAAAGAGGGGCAACTGTAGACACCCCATTTTTGACCGCCCTTAAGACTTGGGCGCTACTAATTGTTTACTTGGTGGAGAAAGTTGAGCAGGGCAAAGGTTCAATTTCTTCGGCAAGGAGAGAGTCAAATCTCAACTTCATACCCCTTTTGGACCAAAACAATCTTGATCGAAAGATTTTAGATCTTAAAACCCTCTCTTTCGAAATATTTTGAAATAAAGTTCCTACAATGTCTCAAGGCTCACATTTTGTTAAATGTCGCACTTTTCGGTAAACCGAGCCAGGACAAAGTGGAAATGAATGAAAGAGAGATGGAATCTTTGAAAAATCTTTCAAAACACCTTGCTTAGGGGTTTGAAGTTGAGGAAAATAGAAGAAAAGGGGAGAAATCCAGTTGGGGGAGAAAATGGGCATGAACCGTTAAGAGAGAGTCGAGCAGCCCTCGTTGAATCGAGCCTATTCATTTGTACACTTGGATTTAAGATATGAGGCCATTACCATTGGAAAGGAGACTTCCAGGGCTTCATTTTACACTCAAGAATCTCCTAAAGTCAAGTTCGAACGAGGGAGATATGGTTGGTTGAAGTAGGACATCAATCCGGTTGGACCGAATCTGCGCGGCTTCACCAAAACATGCATAACTTTTTTGCACAGTTAGAATTTTGATGCAAGGTTGGTGCCATTGGAAAGCTAACTTCTGGGGCTTCATTTTGGACACTAGCCGACCACTTTTTGGCCTTGGAGACCACCCTCCGACCACCTTTCTTTTTGGTCGACCACTTGACCCTTTTGACCTGGTCGGCCGACCAGGGCAAGTGGTCGGCCGACCACCTGAACTGGTCAGCTAGCTTCCCTCAATTTTGTCTCTGTCAGTGTGTGCCAGCTGTGCCAGCTGGAAGGCACAGAAGGGATCCTCCATACACGTGTATGAAGGATCTTCAAACTTGTTTTTAAGCTTCTAGGAGAAGCTTTGAACCTCTTTGGCTATAAAGGAGGGCCTCTCCCTCATTAGCAAAGGTTCAGAAGTTGGTTTTGGGCATGCACTATATCTCTCCCTTTGTCTCTATATTTTAGCTTCAAAGCTCCATAGTTCTTGCCCCTTTTTCATACCACCTCCTAGCACAACACCTCCACTATAAACCTAAGCATCTTGGAGCCCATTTTCAGAGGTTGAAGGCTTGTTGTTTTGGTCCAAAAGCTGCTGGTCCTTTTGGCTACAAGGGTAACACTCTATTTCCCTCTTTTTGGCATTGTTTTGTTCCATCCCTTAGCCTAGTTTGCAAGCATATTTGGGCTTTGTCATAAACTAAAAAAAGTCTTATTTTGAGCTTCTTAACATGTTTGTTTAAGATTATTTTTCTGTTGGGGGTCATCTACCCCCTTGCACGCTTCATTCCATCTTGTTTTGAGCTATGCCTTAGGGCCTTTGCATTGGCCTTTGTTTGGTCTCTTAGCCACTAAAATCCAGTGGATTTTTAGTGGCTAGCATGTGTTTTCGAGTGCCAAAATCAGAGAGGGGTGACCCTCTCTCCCCTTGTTTTGTTTTCTAGCATTTTTGGCCTTACAAAGGAGCCTTTATTTGCATGCTTCCAAGCCTTGTTTTGGTGGGTTTTAGGACCTACATAGGCTCTGTCCAGAGCCCATTTTTCCATTTTGGGTGTCCATCTTGCATGTGTAGAATAGCCTTCTTCATAGCATATCAAAGGAGCCCTTATTTGCATGCTTCCAAGCCTTGTTTCAGGCCGTTTTTAGTGAGTTTTAAGACCTGCATAAGCTCTGTCCAAAGCTATTTTTGTGATATTGGGTGCCCATCTTGCATGTGTAGAGTAATCCCATTCATAGCCTATCAAAGGAGCCTATCATTCTTGCATGCATAGATCATGTTTCAGTGGTTTTTTGGGCTTTATTTGGCATGTCATACCTCTGAGTTTTGCTGGTTTAGTGACCCCTTGAATGCCTCATATGCATGTAGTATAAACCCTCTTTACTAGCTTATATTGCATGCTATTTTGGTCCTTGATTCTAGCACTTTTTTGGCCATGCCTTAAACTGATTTTGTGCATGTTTTGGACTGCCTTAGCTCTATTTTTATGCCTCATGGTTGAATGATGCTTTCTATGCATGGTTGTAGTGCAATACCCTTGCCTGGCTTTGAGTTTTGAAGCCTGTTGCATGCTTGTGTTGAGGTGTTTCCATGTTTTGAGGCCATTGTGCATCATATTTCAAAGCTTATATGTATGCCATATTCCCATGTTTTCCACTCTTTAAATGCGTTTGAGAGTTGTGCATAAATGCCTCGTTTTTGGACCATTACATGAGCTTCATTTCCATGCCTTTCGAGCCATCATTTTAGACCATTTTCCCACTATCTTGGACCTGCCTAGGGTCTGTTTGGGGCTGGTTTTTCCATTTGTGCATTGCTTTGTGTACCTCTAGTGTAATGCGCTTCACTAGTTTCGGTATTCGGGCCATCTAGCATGCATCATGTGAGGTGTTTGCATGATTCGGGACCATCTTACATGTAATTTCAGAGATGGAAAATGTGTGATTGTATGCCATATTTCATCCCTTGCCATGCTTTGATAGAGTTGCATTCGGTGCCTTAGGTTTGGTCTCTTGCATTGGTGCATGTTTACATGTGTTTTTGTTGCCTAATTCCATCATGTTTGGCCACTGATTTGGGTGTGGCTGAGGCTCGCCTATCTTGGTTTAAGTTTGGTTTAAGTCCATCTTGCATTGTATATGCCATTTAGTCCATGTTGTTGCATGATTGACCATTGCATTGTCTATGCCTTGATCATTTCATTGTTAGTCTCCATGTGTGCATTGCGTATGCCATATAGTTTTCATGTGCATTGAGTATGCCATTGACTATTTCATAGCATCATGTATGCTAGTAGCATGTTTGCATATCATCATTTGCATGTTTGCATCTTTTAGTGGCATTATGTTTAGGTTGCATGTTAGAGTTGCATTCATGCATGCCATGTGTATTGCATCATGTTTGGAGTAGGGTTTAGTCCAAACACGGGAAACGAGGGACGTTTCGTACTCCAAGTGACGAAATGTGCCTCGATTCTCGGTCACCGACACTCCGGATTACCCATAATGGAGTTTAGGCCTTGTTGTGTTTATATGTGCATTCATTTTATATCGAGTCGTGCAATTCGACTCCTCATCCATCATGCATCGAAATGCGTGATTGGTGGCACGAGGATCGAGGACTACACTCCTTAGAGCTTATGCAATGACGGGGAGAGTGGTCGTGCACACATATGTTGAAAATACTTTGCCTTGCCCCTCTCTTGCTCTCTGTTGCAGCAAACCAGAAGTCAGCAGCAAAAACTGGTCGGTAGTATCTCTACAGCATGGTGGAGTTTCAGCCTTTTGGAGTTTCGTACAATGTTCTGGAACCAGTTGCAAACAGAGGCAAATAGGGGCATCACGATGGATTTCCCGACAAGGCGACTTGAGCATGCATGCATCCCTATCATTCGAAATAGAGCTGAGGCAGTCCATTTCATTTGTTTTGTATGCTAGCTTATTTACTTTAGTTAATTTGTTAATTAATTAGGGTTGTGTAATAATTAGCTGTAATTCGTTATTCATTCGGTTGTGTATTATTTATTTGGGCCCTCCGAGAGAGGGCCAACTGTTGTAATAAGTATGCGTATGTGTGTTGTATGTCTTCCAACCCCACATCTTTCTCCCTTTTATTTACTAGCTTATGATGGTTAGTTTTAGGGCATGTTTTAATTAGCATCTATATGTTCGCATGTTTGCATTCATTCATCTATATTGCATGCACCGGGCTCGGCTCATCATACTAACTGCATTGTATTTCAATTCCGAGTTGAATACATGATTTTTGTAGCATTTCATATGCCATCTTAGAATAGCTGAGCCTATCTTAGTTGCATACCTGTATATGTTGCATTAGGCATCTCAGCATAGTTAGGATTCATGCATGATTTCTAATTAGCTTCTTTCTTTGGCTTGGAGTACTCGGTAAGTGTTTATGCATTAGCATCCTTGCATGTGTGTGAGTGACTGCCATGATAGCATGCTTACCATGAGGCTAAGTGCTTATGTAATATAACTGCCTGAATGCCTGTGGGTGAAGGTTGGATTATCTGAATTGGAACAATTCATTGATTGCGAGTTTTAAGCCCACTAGATAGTGGCAAATCACCATGTTTTCTAAGCCCACTTAAGGGTGGCAAAATCCGCATTTTAGCCTACTTGCGAGTAGCAAACCATCTTTCAAAAACAAACATGAGATGTTTTGTTCTAACTTAGGCGATCCAGTCTATACTTGTATGCTGCGCGCATCACATAGTAATTCTAGGCTAATAAAACCGGAATAAGAGCACATAATGTTTTCAAAACTCGATATTATGGTTAGTAGAGGCCGATCTTTGATCGGGCGAGCGGGGGTGCTCATAGCTGACCTTCCCCAATCGTACCCAAGTTCTCGAGCCGAGGCAACTTTGGTGATGACTGACACGTGGCCTTAGGCAACGAGTCAAGGTTTCCTAAATTCCCCCAAAATAAATATTTAGGTGGCGACTCTGTATCTGGCGAAGCAGTCCATGTTTGGCACTTCTTTCTAAAAATCAGTTTTTCAAAAACGATTTGTCGGATTTGGACTCTTTGATGATTCATCGGTCTTGCATTACACTCTGCGAGATTAGATACAGGACCGTGACTTTGAGTCCAAACCGTAGTAAGCCCCAATGAACAAAATGGGATTCCCTCCCAGGACGTTCAGGGACGTCTACTGCTACCTCCTTAGAGTCACTGGTCTCAGCATTGTCGTCACTCAAGATGGGCTGTGGAGGACTGTTCCGGGCTCGAGTGCCTCTATCCCTCTCTCTCCTCCCCACTGCTGGAGGGGGTACTGTCGGTGCTGGTGCTGCTGCCACCGCTAGAGCAATCGGTATAGCTGGGATCTGAAAAGACAGTTGTCAACGTATCAGTTACGGTCTGTGTATCAGATACAAGCATAGAGTGCAGAATAAGTGGTATGCAGAAATCAGATACAGTGTGTAAGTACAATGTGTGAATGCAGTGTATTAGATATAGTGTATCAGACGCAGTTTGGGAAAGTCTGTAGTTGGAATGCCAATGTATCAGTGGAAATTTGATAGCATGAAGCGCAAACTAAAATAAATTACCGGGATGCCGTGGAGACCAAGCAACATCTTCCTCCTCTGTACCATGCCCATCAATGAGGCTATCAACTCGAGAGCCTCCCCTTCCCCCGGCGTGTACTCTATTGATGCCTGCAAATGCGTTTGGATGATCAGTGTCTACAATAAACATATCTAAAATGAAATGCGGCGCGCAAATGGTAAAGTGTACTCCATTCCTGGGATGGGCCTCGAACTCCAACTAGCTCATGCCCAGCTGTTGCAGGCTCAATTGGGACCTGTTAAGCCACCCCAGTATGCCGTCAGTATGTCAGCGCGGTGGGAAGCTTTGGCCAACCAGTGCTCTACTCTACCAGGAGAGCCCCTCTAGCACGGGCCCTGGTGGCCCAGGTCGTCCTACGCCCCTCTCTCACTACAGGAGCCCTCACCCCTTTGCCTCCGCGAGCACCTGTCAAAGGTGGAATGAGATGGGTTTGAATGAAGGTTGCGTAATCTCCCTCTGCTCTGAAATAATCAACATCCAAGCCCATCATAAATTGAGTGAATACATCAATGGATAAGCTGTCTGCTGATCTAATAGCCTCTGGCAGTGCCATCGGGACGATCAGGTCCGACAAACCAACGATCTGTCGAACGAATCGCTCACTTAGAAACCAGGCCTAGCAGACTGGGCCCTCAAGTCGAATGCGGAAGTGAGAAGTGGCCCAGGCCTCGGCGTACTGATCCCGTATCCCAGCTGGAATCATGGCCTAAGGCAGTCGCATGATCTGTAAACAAAGAGTGTACATATTGATAGTTGCTGTCAGTTGCTAAAGTGTGAATCAGAATAGTTATAAAGCAGAAATGACTGTGTTTTGGGTTACCTCGGGGGTACTGTGTCGAAGTAGTGGCGAAAAGATGCGAAGGACTCGCGGCTCCGACGCTGACATCTGCTATCATACCGCCTTGAGTAAGGGATTGCCAGATGGAGCTCCTTCATGGGCTCTGGGACAAGAGTTGGGAAATAAGCATATACCCACAGTTGTAAGGAAAGTGCAGTAATATGTGATCAACATAGTCTAAACAGATATAGAAAATGTAAAGTGGAAAGCACAGTGTCTGAACAGATGCAGAAAGTGCAAAGCAGAAAGTGCAACGTATGAACAGATGGAGAAAGTGCAAAGCAGAAAGCACAGGTATTGAACAGATATAAAGCAGAAAATGTGGAACAGAAAATGTAAAGTGCAAAGAGGGAACTGAAATGCATACCTCCCAAGCTCGCCAGTAGCCTCCGATCAACTCTTCCCTTAGGCGGGAGGTAGAGCTCATATAGCCGTACAGAGTGGCGAGGCCAGCTTCGCCCCAATCATAGAAGCGAGCCTGGGGAAAGGTCACCAGGGCGCTCAACAGATATAAGCCCACGGTGTTCCACCTATTCGAAAACAAGGTGGTACCGAGGACAAACAACAAAAAGCCCCTGGTGTACTGCTCCATCTCCTCTAATGTCTCAGGCTCGCTCCCTCTAAACTGCTCAGTGAACCAGCTATATCTGAACATAACTATCTGGTACAAGGGTGGACACGCTCTCAGCAGCTCGACCCAGGCGGCCTCCCACTCTCCCATGTTAGTGTCGAACAGGATCAGATCACCCCCCTCCTAAGCCCGTGATCATGGCGAAGTTGTAAGAAGTCATCATCATCTCTCCAATAGTGGAGAAGTGGAAGGAGTTGGTGGTGTCCCACCACCTCTCCACGAGCGCTCCTAGAAGAGGATTGTCACGCCCCAAACTCGCCCCTAAAAGTTCGGGCATGACCTATGCAGATACAGACACATAACCTGATATATATAACATATGGGGCCTGAACGGAAGCATTTAATATTACAAAGTAACATAGAATAGCATCCATTGAGCTAAAACTAACATGCCAGGATCACATACGTGAGAGCCATTTATCTATATACATACCCATATACATAAATAAGCGTATATCCGAACATTGGTAAAGAAAAGGGGTATATACATACATTTTAACCTTAGGTAAATAATTATAGTGCAAGCCAAAATCTTAACAAAACTTCACATAAATGCATGGGCTTGGTCTGGGAGTCTGGGCATACAGAGGTTGACAATTGAAGGGTGAGCATCAAGGGTTAAGACGGACTCCCAAAGTGATTACCTACAGAACAGACATAACACAAAGTGAGCGAAGCTCAGTGAATAATAGTACATAAATGATTCAATGCTCAACTTGAAGTATAATACATATCAATGCATACATAAATAAAGAGGACATGAGGTTAATTGATTCTGCACTAATTTCATAACGGCCTTAGGCCCAGTCTTGAAACATAATGACTTAAAACATAATATCTTGAAACATAATGGCTTTAAGCCCTTGAACAGAGTGGCAATAAGCCCTTAAACATATTGGCATTAAGCCCTTAAACGTGTTGGCATTGAGCCCTTGAACATGTTGGCATTAAGCCCTTGAACTTGTGTGTATGAACTCAAGAGGTGGCTCGCACAGATTCTAGAGGTGACTCGCATTGCAGTACTTAGTTCCGTACAGCACTTTGTTTCATACTAATAGATCTTACAGATCATACAAAATGGCCATAGGCCTCATAACTTTCACAGAACAGCTTTCAACCTCATAACTTTCACATATGTATGGACTCAAGAGGTGGCTCGTACGGATTCTAGAGGTAACTCGCACTACAACACTTAGTTCTGTACAGCACGTTGCTCCATACCAAAAATACAGAATGGCCTCTGGCCTAATAGATCATATAGAATGGCCATAGGCCCAGATTGGCTTTAAGCCTAGTTCATATATGTATGGATTCAAGAGGTGTCTCACATGGACTCTAGAGGTGGCTCACAATGTAGCACTTAGTTCTAAGTAGCACTTTGTTCCATACCAGTAAGTAATCATGTCATACCATAAACGGAAACAAATTCATACATATGCATTATACTTGAATCATAAACAGAAATCAGAATTCATACTTGATTATACTTGGCACTTCGATAGCGCTAACAAATCAATATAAAGCATTCTTGTTAGTTCCATAAAGGAATCCCTCGATACTGAGAACTTACAACATACGTGAACTTGTAACATACTTAAACTTGTACATACTTGAACTTGTAACATACGTAAACTTGTAACATACGTAAACTTGTAACATCCTTGAACCACGGTATTTTTACCCCTGGGTAAGGGCCGTGTGTTACGGATGTCATGAATACTTTACATATATGGACAACTGTTCATTAAGTCAAAACATAACATATCAGAACATAGAGCATTTCTTGTTATATCATGTCATTACAGTACACTTAACAAAGACAGAACAGTTTACATCATAATGTGAGTCACGTGACAAGGTCATTGATATTTAATTCTGTCTTCAGGTTGAGTCATCCGTAAGTCATTTCGTTGTTTATCATAATGCTTAGCAGGTATTAATGTATAAAACAATCCGTGGTCTTAACTAATTATTCATTAAGAAATGGCGTAGTTCACTTGATCTATTAATAGCATATAGAAGCATACACCTTTGTTTGATCGTTCATATATGTTAACATAGTTGACTTGTACTTAACAGAGTACTAATGGTAGCCGTTACATCATTCATGAGTTAACATAGTCAACTTAAGTTTAACAGGACATTCCTGATAATTATTAATGAGAGATAAGCACATTTACAGATTGAATAATTTCAGAGATACATGAATACCATGGTTCCATAGTGCTTATACGTTTCCTTTATTCATCATGAATCACTCTAGCTATCTTGCAAATAACAGAATGTTAGTCTTCTTTGTCAACAGTAATATCGCTCAATAATGCCTCTAGATTTTCCAATCAACACTTTGTTAACTTAATTACCTGCAAGGAACAGAATATTAACGATAAGAATCATTAACGATAATTGAGCGTACGACTACTGTACTACTACTCACAGCGATCAGTTCCCGGTAGTAATGGGACGAAGTCCTCGTCTCGACCTACAAGTACAGTGCACAACACATAATATGAGATTATACTCGATCCTTTACTTATCCTCTTTGATTGTTCAATCAATTAGCCATGGTGGTACCAAGCTCATTATTCCTTAATAAGTTATAATCCATGTCTCAGAAAACAGGAGAAATCGATAGAAAATGGTTTAGGTGAAGAAATGGTACAAAACTGGTTAACAGAAGGTAAACAGTTGCCACTAATTTGGGCATAACTATTTATGTATTTAGAATTTTGGAGTGAGACCACACCATTGGAAACTAGACTTCCGGGGCTTGATTTTAGGCTCAAGAATCACTCAAAACAGAGTCCGGATGCAAAAGATATGCTTGTTCAAAGTTGGCTGGACAGAGCTGTCTCCGCACGTGCGGCCCTGGACAGTTTGCAGTCCGAAAATGGTTGAAAATCTGGGACTTCTCATTTTCAAAATCAAACCTTAATTACATGTAAATCAAAGCCCAAAACCCTTTAATACATGACCAATTTCACATTATTATTCTCCATCAAACATCATATTCTCAAAATAAACAAATTTAATGACTTTAATTCTTCAATCAAGAAATTCTTAGAAAATCAAGGTTCAATCAAATATATACATAGAACCCTAACTCAAATGGGTTCAAAGCTTCCCTTATTATCATGATTTCATGAAATTGATGCCTCAAACATAAGGATTCAAGATAATTGATCTTACCTTAGTTCACTCTTTGATTTCCTCATGGTTCTCTTTAATTTCTCCAAGCTTCCATGGTTGCTCTCCTTCTTCTATCCAATTTCTTCAAGCCATCTTCAAGCTCTCAACAATGGCGAACCCTCTCTCTCACTCTCTCTTGGCCTCTCTTTCTCACGGGTCTTCCTCTCTTCTTAGATATTTTGAGCTCCAAAAGATAAGTCCTACTCTTATACCTCATATACACCCATATAATTAACTATATAAGCTTTATCACAAATACGGAGGGCCAAACACGCCCTTACGAATTGCACAAAATTAAATTTCAATTAAACTTTCCAAATGACTCTAAAAATTATGATGATCATAAATATGTCCCCTGTTCCGGTTTCTGAAGCCTCTAAGGCCTTCAATTTGCAGTACCAAGTTAACCACCCAAACGCACATTAACGAATCAGACAAATTAGATTTCCAATTAAGTTTCCCAAATAGTTCTAAAAATTTCCATTAACACATCCAAGTCCTCAATTGTGATTTCTAAACCCGTAAAGGTCGGTAATTTCAATTTTAAAGCCGTGGCTCAATAGATAATTCCTCAATTTGAACACATATCATTAAATTAAAATGAATTAATCCATAAGGCTGTAAAGGTAATCTCTAATACGGATTTTGGGGTCGTTACAAGGATGGCTCGCAACGACCCACGTCAGGCCGGAGCAGAAGAGGCTAAAGCCAATCTCGTCCACAATGTCAAGAACCCTGACAGGGAGCTCGTCGTACCAATCTCTCGCAGTCGTAACCCCGTACCCCCTGAAGGCACGAGACTCCCCATGTGGCAAAGAACAGATGAATCAGATATGGCAGTGATAAAAGCGCAGTCAGATGAAAGGCAGTGCAAGAAATGAAATTAAAGGAAATGCAGGAATGCATAAAAACAGAGTTCATACCTCGGTGGTGCTCGATAAAAGGTGGGAGGCTGGCTCCCTCAGCAAGAGGTCCTCTAGTGTGCCCAGAGCAAAATTGCTGAACCGTCTGATGCCTTCGGATGGCAAGATATGTGTTCGGAGATGGTACCTCACTGGATCAAAAGGTCGTACCCTCAATGGTAGCAGCTCCAGCTCCGCCTCAGTGCATGCAATACAAATCGATTTCTCCAGTATCGGACTCCCGCAGTCTTTCTCTCTTTTATTTACTAGCTTATAATAGTTAGTTTAGGGACATCATGTTTGTTTAGCATAATCCATGTTTGCATCCATTTATATTGCATGCACCGAGGCTCGGTTCATCATTCTAACTGCATTATTAGTTTAAATACTTCTTTGAGTATGTGTTTAGACCGCATGCTATTTCATTGATTCATATGCCATATTGGTAACCAAGCCTAGTAATTGCGTATCGCATGTGTTGCATTAGTCATATCGCATAGTTAAGAATCATGCATTTTTCTAACTCTATCATTGTTTTTGGTTTGGAGTACTAAGTGAGCCTTTACTCGCTTTAACATATCACATGTGTGTGATTGTTGCCATGTCTAGCATACCTACCATGAGGCTAATTGCTTAAATGTTATAACTGCTTGAATGCCTGTGGATGAAGGCTTGTTGCTTGAATTGGAGTAATTTGAGTGATGTTCATATGCAATCACTTTTTCAAGTGGTACATATTTCGAAACAACTTTCAAAACAAACATGAATCGAAGTGTTCCAATTCTTGCAATTTAGTCTATACTTGTGTGTGTGCACATCACATAATAATGCTAGCCTAAAACACCAGACAAGAGCATATAATGTTGATAAAAATCGTATCATGATTAGTAAAGGCTGATCTTTGATCGGGCGAGCAGGGGTGCTCAAATTCATTCATGACCTTTCCCTCTCATACATAAGTTCCCTAGTGGAGACAATCTTGGTGATGCGGACACGTGACCTTTGGCATGAGTCATGGGTTTCCTAGATTTCCTAAAATATTTACGTGGCGACTCTGTATCTGGCAAAACAGTCAATTTTTGGCAATTTGATTCAAAATTGATTTTCCAAAATATTTGTCGAATTGGACTCTTTGGTGTTTATCTATTTCGCATTGCACTTGTGAGAGTAGATTCAGAACCGCGGGAGTCCGATACTGTAGGGCTTATTTTGCCTTCCGAAAGGGGGACGCGAAAAAGTCAAGCTACAGGCAGCTTATGAGAAACTTGGCCAAGGACTAGAGACTGAGGTGTTCATATCTTCTCCCCCCGCCTTCCTATTGGGCTATATGGTGTCATACGTGAACAATGTCTTCAACTCTTTATAAGGCGATGAGGTTGAGGAAGAAACCGAGGAAGAAGTTGAGGGAGAGAATGGTTGAGATAAGGCCGGACAGAAAGAGCATTGTTATGCAATCGCTGTGGTTGATCTGGAGGAGACCACTGCCAGAGCTGATGATAAATTTGCTAATCTCTCCCCCCTCCCCTAGTTTAGTTTTGTATTTTCTTTCTTTTTCTACTGCACTTTTTGTAATCATGGCACCTGGCTAGCTGCCCCAACTTTTGTACTTGAATTCTCAATCAATGAAATTTTAGAACTTTTGTCGTTTGCAATTAAGTTGTGTGTTTCTTCCTTGCAACTGTGTAATATTTTTGAACAGAGCATCCACTCATTTCAGCTGGGCAAAACAATCTAAGCTAAAAATTGAGAGTTAACCAATTCATCAACCCTTTTAGCCGGGTAAAATCACATCAGCTAAAAGCTTGGAGTTGAACAATTCATCAACTCTTTCAGCCGGGCAAAATCATCTCGGCTAAAAGTTTGGAGTTGAACAATTCATCAACTCTTTTAGCTGGGCAAAAATCACCCCGACTAAAGTTGAGAGTTGAACAATTCATCACCCTTTTAGCTGGGCAAAATCACCCAGACTAAAAGTTGGGAGTTGAACAATTCATCAACCCTTTTAGCCAGGTAAAATCATCTCGGCTAAAAGCTTGGAGTTGAACAATTCATCAACTCTTTTAGCTGTCAAAATCACCTCGGCTAAAAGTTGGGAGTTGAACAATTCATCAACTCTTTTAGTCGGGCAAAATAACCTCCGCTAAAAGTTGGTAGTTAAACAATTCATCAACCCTTTTAGCTGGGCAAAATCATCTCGACTAAAAGTTAGGAGTCGAACAATTCCTCAACCCTTTTAGCCGGGCAAAATCATCTCGGCTAAAAGTTGGGAGTTGAATAATTCATCAACTCTTTTAGCTGGGTAAAATCACCTCGGCAGGGGGCTATTTGCCCCTTGTCTATTACGGTCCATCAATCGCGACAAAATCTCCAAGTACAGCAATTCAACTCATTTCCATGATATACAGATTTCATAAATCCTTAAAGCGACTAAAAGAATTACATTGGAAAATGGAAGGGTATGTCTGCTTCCCATGAAAATTCCATTAAAAGTTCAAACTAAAAATAATACAATTTCAAATTAGTTGTGTTCCATGGCTTTGCTATCTAAATCCTCTAGATGGTATGCCCTTTTGCTTGCCAGACCGGTTATCTTGTAAGGCCCTTCCCATTTTGCCCCTAGCTTTCCTTCACCCGGCACTAGGGTGTTGCCCATCACCTTTCGTAGAACCCAATCCCTAACCTTAAATTGTTTGGGGTGAACTGGTTTGTTATACTTCTTGGATAGTTCCTGTTGGTATGCTACGACATGGATCAGTGCCTTTTCTCGGCATTCTTCTGCAAGGTCCAACTCTATGGCGATGGCTTCTGCGTTTAAATCTGACTCAAAGTTTTCACTGGGCATGCCGATCTCCAGTGGGATGACTACCTCCATGCTATATGCCAGAGCGAAATGCGTCTCCCTAGTTAAGCATCTCAGCGTTGTTCGGTAAGCCCAGAGGACATTCAGAAGCTCTTCAGTCCACTTTCCTTTAGCTTTCTCCAACCCTTTTTTCAGCACATCTAGAATGGTCATGTTTGACGCTTCAGCTTGGCCATTTGACTAAGGGTATGTCGATGTAGATTGTAGAACTTTATCTTCAGCTCTTCACAGAATCCTCTGAATAGCTTTCCATCGAATTGGGTACCGTTGTTGGATATTAAGGCTTTGGGGACTCCAAACTGCGTTATAACATTCTGCTAGATAATTTTCTTTACATTTTTCTCCTTGATGGTTGCCAAGGGTTCTACTTATACCTATTTGGTGAAGTAATTTGCCACGGAGATGAAGAACTTATAGTTTCCTAGGGCGGTTGGGAGCGGTCCCGCAATGTCTAGTCCCCACATTACAAACGACCAAGGACTTGTGAGAGGAAGTAGTTTTCTAGCCGACTGATGAATTTGATAAGCAAATTTTTGGTATTTCTCACATTTTCTCACATATTTCTGTGCGTCGACCTGCATGCACGCCCACCAGTATCCTTGCGAGATAGCATGGTAGGCTAGAGATCTTTCGCCGATATGACTCCCACACATCTCCTCATGGATCTCAAAGAGAAAAGCGTCAACTTTGCTCAGATGGACGCATTTTAGGTATAGGCCAGTGAAAGACTTCTTATATAGGGCACCAGGTGGAGAGAGCCAAAACCGCTCAGACTTCACCCGGAATTTGTTTGCTTCTTTCTTGTCAGTTGGCAAGATTATTTCTTTCAGTAAAAAGATGAGGAGGTCCATCCAAGAAGGACCAAGCTTGTTGTAGAGAGTTTCTGCCTTATCTGATTCTTCTATGCTAGGTCTTGGAAGAAATTCTATTAGGTGAGGGTTAAGTATCATCCTGTTAACCATGGAAGCTAAACTAACCAACTCATCTACCTTACTGTTCTCTTCTCGACCAATTTGTTCAACTCTTACGGCCAGAAATCTCTTAAGTTTCTTTCTCACCAGAGTCTGGTATTTGGTCATTCTGTCATCTTTGGCTTCGTATTCTCTGGATACTTGGTTTACAACGAGTTGGGAGTCGTTGTAGACCATTAGTTCAGCTGCTTGCTGTTGAAGTGCACTTTTCAGTCCGGCTAACAATGCTTCATACTCGGCCTCATTGTTAGACGCAGGGAACCCGAGTGCGATGGAATGTTCAATGGTCAATCTGTCTGGCGAGATCAAAACTACCCCCAATCCGGCACCATATCTATTTGAAGTGCCTTCGACAAAAAGTTTACACATCTTGCCAATAAAGAGCTTCCAACATTTTGCAAGGTCTTGAGACTTTTGAAGGATCAAGTGTTCTAAGTTGCCCAGCTGCTCGACTATTTCTGCGTCGAACGCGCCGTTGATGATTGCAACTTACATGACTTCATCTCCCCTCTGGTGATGCGGTGTTGGGTCCAACAGGTTGCCCCTGTTATTCCCAAATCCATCAGCACATTGCCAAGTTGCGGCTGTCCTTCGAGTGATGGATCTGTGCTTTGGCGTGCAAATTCCATGTCGCCTTCCATGGTTGGCTCATTAGGAAGGTTGACTTGGACCAAAGTGGGAGTTGGCTGTGCAATTTCTGCTGTGCCCACCCCCCTCAGCCTGATTGCGTAAGTAAGGTCTACCGGGCAAACCGGGTGAGTTCCAGGTAAAAATTCTGCAACAAAATTGGCCAATGCTTAGGCCTTGATGGCAGTTCTGGTTGAAACTTGATGTCGAATTGCCCCAACTCAACTGCCTACTTTAAGATTCGACTAGAGAAGTCTGCCCGCTCAAACAAGGCTTTCAACAAAAACTTGGTCAGTACAACGATCGTAAGTGCATAAAAGTAATGTGCCAACTTCCTGGAGGCCATCATTAGTGCCAAAGCGAGTTTCTTGAGTGGCAAGTATCTCAACTTCGCTAGGAGTAAGGTTTTGCTCACATAAAATATCGGCAAGTGTTGTATACCCTCTGCTTTAACTAGCACCGCACTGACGGCGTGTTAAGAAACGGCCAAATAGAGATAGAGTTCCTTG
Organism: Camellia granthamiana; assembly: GCA_036172215.1. Classification (NCBI taxonomy): domain Eukaryota; kingdom Viridiplantae; phylum Streptophyta; class Magnoliopsida; order Ericales; family Theaceae; genus Camellia; species Camellia granthamiana. Next base: position 40,869,017 of record CM069903.1, on the reverse strand, counting down.
CCTTACTTCAGCGTGACAAGGAGTGGTGAGGAGGATAGATATGCCTTTAGCTCAGACAAGGCTCTATCTCGCTCCTTATCCCATGAAAATTTTGATTTTAGGGCTTGGAAGAAAGGGCGGCAATGATCTGAAGATCGGCTTATGAATCAGTTAAGCGAGGTTATCATCCCGGCAAGATATTGCACGTCCTTTGCCGAGTTGGGATGCTTCAATTCTTATATGGCTTTGATTTGAGAGGGATTTGCCTCAATTTTACGGTTGGTGACCAAAAATCCCAAGAATTTCCTTGACCTTACGCCGAAAGCACACATCGATGCATTCAGACACAACTTGTGTCATTTGAGAATAGCGAGCACCTCCGCCAGATCGACTAAGTGGTCAACCTCACATTTTCTCTTGACGACCATGTCGTCGATATATGCTTCCATCGCCCGGCCGAGTAAGGAAGCGAACATCTTAGTAACCATGCTCAGGAAGGTTGCTCCAGTGTTCTTTAAACCGAAAGGGATAACTTTGTAGCAAAACAACCCCCTTGGGGTCATGAAAGAAGCAACTTCTTGGTCGGGCTCGTACATAGCAATTTGGTGGTAGTCGTAGTAAGCGTCTAGGAAACTCAGCCTTCGATGCCCAGCTATAAGGTCCACTAGTTAGTCAATTCGAGGCAAGGGGAAGCTGTCTTTGGGGTAAGCTTGGTTAACTGTCTTGTAGTCGACGTAAACTCACCATTTCCCTTTTTTTTTGGAACGACGACAATGTTAGAGATCCACTGCGGGTAATGTATTTCCCGAATCATTCCAACTCCCAACAAATTCCTTACCTCTTCAGCCACTAACTCGAAATGATGAAGTGCTAATCTTCATGTTCTTTGAATGACCAGTCGTGTGAGGCCCTAACTTTTTGTAATTTCCCCAAACTCTTATAGTTGAAGAATTTTAATAAGAAACCCTGTTTCTCCATTTCTTGTAAATTAAACCCTAGAAATCAAGAACAACTACACGAGCTAACCGGCAAAACCTAATCGACTCTGAGGACTTAGGAAACATTTTAAAACCCAAAATTAATAATTTAGAAACCCTAGAATGAAAATTTATAAGAAAAAAACCCTAGTTTCCGGTAATCGCCATTTTAGCTCAGTAACTCGCCTTTTGTTGCGAATCGGCATCACGTGACCCAAATTACATTTCCTATCATTATTTTCTTAAATATGACTTAAATATAAGTTTTCTTTCAAAATTTCAGATTTGTACCCTCTTCTTTCCTTATTATTGTATTTTGGCCCCAAAAACCCCAATATTTTAATCAAACACGGTATAACTATTATTATATTGATTTGCACATAATATCTACTATATTATAATAAATAAATAAAAATTGATTTCCCACATGTGTAGAAAACCAACCAGCTGTGAATAGTAGTAGGGACAAGAAAAATTAATTTTTTTATTTATAATATCTTGAATATTATATTGGCATATCTTTGAATAAACAAAAGGAAATGACTAGCATTTATTGCTATGTACTTGTGTCTCCCAATTAGCAACTAAGTAGGGTTACTTTTTTTTCTAATCAAGATTAATTAACACAAATCCTAATTGGATTCAATTAGATTACAACCAAACTTGAATAGTTTCCATTAAAAACTAACCAAACCAAACCAACCCTTCTCTCTCCTCCTTCGCCTATAAATACAAGGCTCTAGCAACTCATATTCCTCACACTTCACACACATAGCAACTTGCTGAAGAGGAGAAAAAAAAAAGGAGAGAGAGCTTGTAAGTTTGAAAAAAAAAAGAGAGAGAGAGAGAAGGAAAGTATGAAGAAATTCTAAGCAACTAAGGTAAATTTCATACACCTCTCCTCTCCATGAATCATCATGTTTTTCCCCTTCATAATACATGCTAAAAATGTATTTCATGTGATACTAAGAGTTACTACATTTGTTAGATAATGTATGGTTTGAAAATGAAATGTTCTTCTTATTCCTTGTAATTTCTAGCAAGCTTTTCTCAAGGTTTTTGATTTTATTTCCATAGCAAAACTTCACAAACTTAAAATCTGTTTTAAAGGGGTATTAATTGACATATATAGAGTATGTGAGAATTTTGGCTAAGACCATGGATGTGTTTTTATGACTCCTTTTACTTTTCTAAATACTTGGTGCAAAGAACCTCTTTAAAATAGAGAAATTTAGAAAATTCTAAACAATTATAGAAAAATGATCTCATATTCATTTTTATATCAAAATCTTCCTCTGAATGTTGGCTTTCAAAAAAAATTTATTTCAATGAAAATGAATGAGTATTTTAAGAGAAACACCAAATTTTGTAATAGTTGTCAAATCTGGACTAAGTTTGTGTATTTCTTAAATATCTAAAAATCAAAAAGGGCCACTCTACTTCCATGAAATGATTCTGAAACTAGACTTGATTCTCTACAAATCCTCAAGAAGCCACGTTTTTGAAACCCTTAAAAATATTTTTTCTATATTTATTTTTGAACCGGTGCAGTGTTGGAAATCTGAACAATGTGGTTCTTGTTATAGTTAATGCTTTTGTGCTATCATGACATATTTGTTATAATATATGTTATACTTGCATGCTTGAGTTTCACCTTGAATGGCCTTATTATGCTTTTACTTGTGTTAACCACTAATGTATATTAAACTTAATGTAAAAGGAGAAAACTAAATAGGTTGGTAAAGAGAGTTGATGACCACACTAGTTATATATAATAAATGATGAGAATGTTAAGTTGATATTAGTAGTGGATTAAAATGAGCAAGTCTTGCGCAAGTGGTTGTTTCGGAACCCTTGAATGGAGCGGTTGTATTCAGACCCTAGGTAGTTCGGTGTAAGGAGGGATTTGGGCAAGGCCCATCATTACCGTCTCTTTTGAGGCCTTGCAGGTGGCGCTACGCAGTATATAACCATTGGTAGGCATCCAAGGTAAGGTCTGTAACAAAGCAGCAAAAGAGAGGGAATACCGAATAATCCGTATCTAATTCTTGGAGTTGAGAGGACGAAATCTCTTTGGGAGATTTCTAGACTACTAATAACTAATCATATAATCTATGCTATGAACTTAAATGCCATGACCCCTGTAGACTGCCTGAAACTCTCTCCGCGCGCCCCCCTTTCGGAGAGGGTGCAAATTTGGTTCATAGCTACTACAGTTCGGACTCCTGTCATAGTTCTGAATCTAATCTCACAAAGTGCAATGTAAGATTGATAAATCACCAAAGAGTCCAAATCCGGCAAATCGTTTTGGAAAATCGATTTTAATCAAAAAGCGCCAAACATGGACTGCTTTGCCAGATTTCAGAGTCGCCACCTAAAGATTTTGTTTTGGAAAATTTAGGAAACCCTGACTCGTACCAAAGGATACGTGTCCGTCATCACTAAAGTTGCCTCGGCTCAGGAACTTGGGTACGAGAGGGGAAGGTCCTGAAATGAGCACCCCCGCTCGCCCGATCAAAGATCGGCCTCTACTAACATGATATGTTATTTTGTGAAAACATGTGTTCTTGTTCAGATTATTAGCTAACTTACTATGTGATGCGCACAACACACAAGTATAGGCTAGATTGCCTAAATTGGAACAAAGCATCTCATGTTTGTTTTTGAAAATGGTTTGGAATTGCTACCCTCAAGTAGGCTAAAGCACGGATTTGCCACCCTCAAGTGGGCTTAAAACAAGATGATTTGCCACAACCAAGTGGGCTTAAAACTCGCATTTGATAAATTGTTCCAATTCAAGTAATAAAACCTTCATCCACAGGCATTCATGCAGTTTATCAACTAAGCAAATAGACTCATGGCAAGCATGCTAACATGGCAACATACACATCTCATGCAGTATGCTAAAGCGTAAACACTCACAGTGTACTCCAAGCCAAAATAGAAAACTAGTTAGAAATCATGCATGATCCTAGCTATGTTCAAGATGCCTAATGCAACGCATGCAAAATGCAACTAAATAGGCTTGGCTATCTAAAATGGCATATGAATGCAACTTGATAACATGTATTCAAATAGGTATTGAAATACGATGCAGTTTGAATGATGCGCCGAGCCCAGTGCATGCAATACAAATGAATGATGCAGACATGCATAGCATAAGGTATGCTAATTGAAATATGCCCTAGTCTAACCACCGAAAGTGGATAAATAAAAGGGAGAAAGATGTAAGGTTGGAAGACATTCACACACACACGCACCCTTATTACAACATTTTGCCCTCTCGACGGAGGGTCCGAATGAATAAGATAGGCTAGCTATGCTAAGCTAATCAACTAATCTAATTAAGCTAATTAGACTAATTATTACACAACCAAATTGAATAACTAGCTATAACTAATTATTACATCACTTTAACTAATTAACAAATTAATTAATTAAGTCACAAAACCAAATGCTAACTAACAAGTAAAGCATTAAATTTAAACTACTTCAGATCTGTTTGAAGATGTTGAACATGCATGCTCGCATTTGGTTTCTCTCCCCGAAAAGCTCTCCGGTTTGCTCTTGAGAGGCTCTATTTGCAGGGTGTCTTCAAGAACTTGCTGCTGGATCTCACCAAAACAGTGTTGAGGAGTGCACCAGTGGCCTACCGGCCATGAAGAGCTACTGCCGGCCACCTGCCAGCCAAAGATGGCCTCCTGCCGGCTAACAATGAAAGGGTGTCGGCCATCAATGTGGCACTGCCAGCCACTGGTGTGCTGCGACACAAAACTACAATAGAGCACAAGACAGAGGAAAGAGAGGGTCTCCCAAGGATATATATGTACTATACCACTCCTTATCATCTCAAAACATCAAGGGAGGGGTACCATTGGATCCAAAACCATCAATCAAGCATCTCAATGCATGATGGCCAAGGATCCAACTTGTACAAATTCAATGAATGCAACAACAAATAAGACACTAGGACCACTACCTTATCAAGGGTGATCAAAGGCAATGGAAACAAACAGGATTGGTTCATTTTCATCACTTTGAGTATGAAATGGACCAATCTAGGGGTGGGAATGGATCGGTTGCAGCCACGAAACCTCCAATCCGCCATCCGTCCGCCAAATTGGCAGATTGGAGAAAATCAATCCGCATCCGTCCGCCAATCCGGCAGATGCGGATTTGGCGGATTGGCGGATGGATGCAAATCGGTTTGGCGGTTTGAAATTTTACAAATTTTCAACATACCAAAAAAAAAAAAAACCCTAGACAATGCAGTATTTATTCATTCGCATCTATTAATCAACTTGGACAGTGCAACCTGGGCAATGCAAAATTCATTACAATGGGCATAATTCAAACAAGTTGCATTACAATGGTCTACACTGAAATACATAATGGGCATAATTCAAACAGGTTGTATTACAATTACAAAGGAAAATGTTATGAATTTCAAGCAGGTTGCATTACAATGTTACCTGTTTGTTGCATTACATAATACATATTGAATTATGAATTTCAATTCAAACAGGTTGCATTACAATTACACTTACAGCAACCTGTTTGAATTATGCATAATTCAAACAGGCTGCATTACTGAGGAGAGTGAATTATGTATTTTTGCATTATGTATTTCAGTCAATCCATGGTCTACAACATGGGCATAATTCTTTGAAAAGCACTCTCAAAATTCATTACAATGGTCTACACCCATTCACATGAAGGACTACAGCATGGTCTATTTCAATCCATGGTCTATAGCAGTAAGTAATACATGAAAGGGCAAATTACACAAATAGTCCCTATAGTTTGGGGCTTGTGTCACTTTGGTCCCTGACTTTTCAATTGTGACACATTTGACCCTGAATTTTGAATCTTGTTTCAAATAAGGACAATTGAATATATAATTAGATTTTTCAAGGGTTAAATTGTCAATTTGATAAAATATAAACTAATTTGACAAAAATAAATGTCAAGCAAATATTTTTGAATTTTTAAAAATTATTTCTACCTACTAAAAATAAAATTATGTAAAATTGATAAATCTTTTGGGCATTTTTTTTTTTTACCAAATTAATTTTTATTATGTGTTTGGATGATGATCATGCAAAATTAATTTTAAAAAATTAATCATGTAATTTTTATTAATTTTAAATAATTTTATCATTGGTGGATAAAAATAATTTTAAAAAAATTAAAAATATTTTTTTGACATTTATTTTTTTCAAATTAGTTTATATTTTATCAAATTGACGATTTTACCCTTGAAAAATCTAATAATATTTTCAATTGTCCTTATTTGGAACAAGATTCAAACTTCAGGGTCAAATGTGTCACAATTGAAAAGTCAGGGACCAAAGTGACACAAGTCTCAAACTATAAGGACTATTAGTGTAATTAACCCTACATGAAAAAGTAATACAAATCAGATTTCAAAACAGAGAGAAGGGCTAATACATGAAGGACTACTGCATAAAAAAGATGATAAATATGAAAAAGTAACCAATGAACTATCCAAAAAACCCTGTCTGACAGGTTGCTGTCCAAAAATTAATCTATTATTTTCATTTTGAATATCTCAAATGCCCTCCTCTCTTAACTGTCCAAAAATTAATCTGTATGGAAGCACTGTAATAGTATTAAATCAATTCCTAAATCATTCATTTCCAAAGTAGTTCCTAAATCATTCATTTCCCCAGTAGTTCCTAAAGCATTCATTTCCCAAGCAGTTCTAAATCAGTTTATAACACAAATTGCTCAAGTCATTAACATACCATAAATCAGTTTAAGAGGTAAATGAGAATGCATATACATTAACATACCATCACTGCCCATTAATAGATCCAGAGCAAAATATTCAATAAAAAATTGGGTATTGTGTTTCATAGCTTGGCCATAAATTAAAGAGTATCCAAATTGATACATGCCCTAACTGTTTGTGTTTCAACCAGTTTGTAATCAACAATTTGTGTGGAGTATCAACCAATATACTGGATATGATTACAAAATTCATCAACCAATAAACATTACCCAATGAATACTAGAGAACAAGAGACAAACCAGAGTGTGGAGTGACATACCAGAGAACAGGAGAAGAGAATAAGGAGAAAAGAAGAAGAGGAGAGAAGAAGAGCAAACAAAGATATAAAATCACAGACAGACACAGATAGAAATCACACAGACACAGATATGAAATCACAAACACAGATATAAAATCAAAATCACAAATCTCTGGTTTTCAAACTCTCTGTAAACTTCGTCTCTCTGTAAGCTTCTCTGTGTGTGTGTGTAGAACCCTCACTCTAATCTCACCATCTCTTTGCTTTCAGAATTGTAACAAAACAAAAAAAAAATTTAAAAATAAAAACAGTTAGAGATTCAAGAGAAGAAAACAAGAAGAGGAAAAATGAAGACAAAAACAGAACTCACCACCACCACCATGATCAACGATCCTCTTTCAGTCGAAGAAAGGGGTAGGCCCTAACCGTTAGGGTTTTAATCTGAGATTCTTAGAAAAAGGAGTAAAAAAAAAAGAAGCAGATCTTCGATCGCCGATGGAGAAGATCGTCAGATAATGAGAAAGTCGCCGTCGGTAGATGGGTAGGGTAGGGTTTTGGGGGGAGAGAGAGAGAGAGAGAGAGAAGAGAGAGAGAGAGTACTGTCGAAGAAGAAGAAAGGGTTAGGTCTTTTGATAATGAGATCAAAAAAGAAGGGGAGAGGGGGTGTATACAAAATATATAAAAAATGTAAAAAATCTGGAGACAAACGGCGGGTCGGGTTACACGGATATAATGGCGGGCCACCCACCACCCGACCCAAATCCTCTAGAATGTAAAATCTTGGCCCGCACCCGTCCGCCAGGTACCACACATCCACCCATTTGGCGTCGGGTCGGGCGGATCGGTGGATCTGTTGCCCAACCCTAGACCAATCCACCTTGTGTTTAATATAACGTCCGATCGAACACAATGCAATGCACACAAAACATGATTATCTTAGTATGTTTTACTTAGCTCAATTCTTGTTTACACATTTTAAGTTACCAAGTCATTCATTAACCAATTTGCCCAAAGTTAAAAGTCCTCTAAGGAGAGGAGGTCAACCAAGGCATAGGAGAAACCATGCCTTTCACTAGGAGGAACCCTCAAAAGAGAGTTAAAGCCATTTAAGCACAAGCCTCAATCCCATGCATTTAACTCAAACTCAAGACTAACCAATCCCCAAAACAAATTGTGAAGAAATGGGGGAGATGGCAGATTTTTCAATGCTAAAGTGGCATGAAATACAAGACTCTAACATGCAAACACTTCATGTACAACATGCTAGAAGGCTTAAGCATTAAAACTAGTGAAGAGCTTTACACTAGGACTATGTAAAATCAATCACAAAGGACCAAACCATCCCTAGACAGACCTCAAGCATGCCAAAATAGTGGCCAAAATGAGCTGAAATGATAGCATGAAAGGCAAGAAATGCATGCTCATGCATTGGCTTATAAACAAGGCATAAAGGCACAACTCTCAAACACAATGAAGAAGTGATAAATGTCAGAGTGTGACAGAGGTACATGCTCTGAAATCACATACAAAATGATGCTATATCATGCAAACATCTCAAGGAAAGCATGTTAGAGGCCTCAAGACTCAATGCTAGTAAAGGCATTTGCACTATAGCTATGCAATACAAAGCTCAAAAGGGAAAAACAGTCCAAAATAGTCCTAAAATAGCTTAAATGAAGTTCTGAAACATGCTTGAAGTAGGCTAAAAAGAGCTAGAATGAGAGGCTAAAACAATAGCACATGTTAGGCAATTTAACACACTTGCACTACAAGCATACAAAGCAAAGCTCGAGTGATCAAACCAGCTCAAAACAGAGCTTAAACATGCCAAAACATTAGCAAAAACATGCTGGTGTGTAGCCAAAACAAACTAGAACAATAGGCCAAAACACCAAGTACGCTAGGCTAGTGAGCAAGATTGCACTACAAGTGCAAAAACCAAGCAAGAGGTGACCCCACCAACCAAAATCAGAGCTAAATCATGTCAAAATAACACCAAAAACATACTTGAACTAAGCTACAAAATAGTAGAAAGATGGGCTAACTCATTAGGCATGTTAAGCTAGTAAGCAAGATTACACTACAAGTGTAAGATGCAAGCAATGAGTGACCAAACCAGCCAAAAATAGAGTTATAACATGGCAAATTAGTGGCAAAAACATGCTTAAACCAAGCTTCAAAATGATAGAAAAGCATGCTCATTTGGTAGGCCAACAACACATGCAAACAAAACACAAGGAGAGGGGGTCACCCCCTTCTATTTTGGGCCTCAAAACAACCTTTCCATCACTGAAATTCCTCTAAATTTCAGTGGTTAAAAGGCCAAACAAAGATCAATTCAAAAGCTTTGAAAGGTGGCTCAAAAGGCTTTGCAAGCCAAAGAGCAAAGGGAGAGACAGCCCCCTAACACAAACAAGGCTTAAACCAACATTTTTAAACCTTAAACACAAAGGTTTTTACAGTTGAAAACCAGCCTCAAAAATATTCCAAAACAATGGAAAAAGGATGGTGAAGCAAATGTGCAAAACAAGTACAAAATGGGAGAGTTATACCTCTTGATGCTCAGCAACAAAACAGCCACTTTCTTGGCTCAAATGACCCTTAAACAGCCCAAAATAAGTCCCATGAGGCCTCAGCTCCAAGGTGGTTCAATTTGGTTAAGGGTCTCTTTGCAAAAGTGTAAAGGATTCTAAGCTTAAGGCTCAAAACAAGAGGGAGAGAGGTTCCTTGAGAGAGAGGCAGAGATTTAGCTCTGAAAATTTTGTAGAGAGAGAGGGATTTTTAGTGTGAGAAGCTCCCAAACTTGCTAACTTGTTCTAACCTCTCAAACCATAGAGAATGGCCTCTATATATAGCAAAACATGGCTTTAGGTCGAAAATATCAAGCCAAAGACAGCTGGAGCAATATGGAGACAGCTTGAGGTAAATATCTGCAAAAAAAAATGAGTTTTTCCATTGTTGGCCGGCAGAGGATCATAGATGGCCGGCACTATACTACTTATGGCCGGCAAGGACCATCAATGGCCGGCACTGCATCATCCATGGCCGGCACCCTTCACCAGTGGCCGGTAGAGAAAACCGGCTCTCCAGGTCCAACTTCAAATGGACATAACTCCTTCATCTGGACTCCTTTTCAGGTCATTCTTGTGTCCAAATTGAAGCCCCAGAAGTAAGCTTTCTAATGGTACCCGCCTCACTTCCAAATTCCAAGTGTACAAAAAGTTATGCCTATTTTAGTGAAGACTGCTCAGTTTCGATCCTGCCGAGATTCATGCCAAACTTCTCCTCCAACTTGTTTTCTTCTCTCCTCTCCTCTTTTATTCAAATCCAAACCCCTAAACAAGGTGTTTTGAAATATTTTTCAAAGAGGTCACATCTCTTTCATTCATTTCTACTTTGTCCTTGCTCGGTTTACCGAAAAACGTAACATTTAACAAAATGTGAGCGTCAGAACATCGTAGGAACTTTGTTTCAAAAATATTTTGAAAGAGAGGGTTTCAAGGTCTAAAATATTTTGATCAAGATTGTTTTGGTCCAAAAGGGGTATGAAGTTGGGATTTGACTCTCTCCTTGCCGAAGAAATCAACCCTTGCACTGCACAGCTTTCATCACCAAGTAAATGATCAGTAGTGCCCAAGTCTTAAGGGCGGTAAAAAATGGGGTGTCTACAACCCCTTTCCTCTATTTTTTGTCAATGCCATTATGTATTGGATTGGGAAAAACGAATGGGGTATGTGTGCATTTACTGGGCATTGAAAGCTCATGACGTATCATGCCAGGTGTCGAAGAGGAGCTTATAGCAGGAGACAACGAGCCAAAAACCTTCGAAGACATTTGGCTATCTTAGAAAAGTTAGAAATTTTCCTTTTTGATGTTTTGAAAAGTTCATATGAATTTTTAAATTTTCTTTTGGGATATAATGTTGATGGAATGAGCTTTTGTAATTAAGGATATTTGTAATTATTCTATTATTATGTACTTATATTCCAATACCAAAATAATTCATGACGTTACTTATGAGACCTTGTGTCAATGCCTCTTAAGATCTGTAAAAATGTAGTGCGTTACCTAAGAAAGCTAGACTTAGAAGGGAGGCTAATTTGACTCCTCCGGCGATCTGGGATCTTACTTGGTTATTGGTTATTGGTTATAGGACTCATTAGTGACTTTCCCTTGACTACAACCCTTCGCGTAGATTTGGGGCGTCACAGGTCGGGCGTTAGGGAAAACATTAAGCAGATGGAAAATGAAGCTTGGATTAACACCAAGCATGTCGTAAGGTGTCCATGCAAACACTTCGATGTTCGCCACCAAGAAATTCACCATCTCCAACCATTCTTAGGCAATTAGGGTGGATCCCAGCAAGAAGAACTTCTCGGGATCATTCTCGTTGATCCTTACCTCCACTAAGTCTTCGATAGCTTTCTCCTTGGTTCCGGTACCCACATCGTCCAGGACACTTTGATCTTCCGGTCCTTCAATCATTTGTACGAAGCCTTTGGCAGCTCGACTTCCGTTCACGGCCATGAAACACTGCTTGGCCATAACTTGATCGCCCCAAACTTCTTCTATTATCCCGATAGTAGAGGAGAGCCTCATGACTTAGTAATAAGTCGATGCCACCGCTTGCATGGTATGAAGCCATCCTCTATCTAGGATCAAGTTATATGTGAAGGGAACCTTCAACACCCAAAATTCTACTTGCTTGACAACAGACCCTGTTTTGACCAATAAAATGATCTTTCCTACCGGCTACTCTGGCTGCGAGTTGAAGCCAACTTGTGGTGAGGTCGCTGGGGCCAAGTCCTTGTCGTTTAACTTGAGTTGCTTGAAGGTGTCATAATACATTATTTCGATCGAGTTGCCCTGGTCGATCAAAATGCGCCTAATGTCAAAGTCCTTTATACAAAGCATGACCACTAGTGCATCATTGTGTAGCGTTTGAATGCGTTCAAGATCTCGGCTTGAAAAGCTGAGTACGTCTTTCACCTCGGTTTTGCCCTTCTTGACGGCGGGTTGGACTAACAGAACTTCTCTCATATGCTCCATTTTCTTAATCATCCCCCGGAGCTCGCATACTCGCACTGGCTCAACGATCCCGTGAATCACATTGATTACGCCTTGAGGAGTGCTTCTAAAGCTGCCAAGCCGTTTGACTCGGCTTGAGCTTGAGGCTCAGCCTTGACGCCCCCATCAATGTAATAATCTAGGTGGCTAGCCGCCACCAACTCCTCTATATGCTGCTTCAAAAGGACACAATCTTCTATGCGGTGCCCACGCTCATCATGGTAGGTGCAGCAATCTGCACCTACCTTAGGTTGAAGCCTCTTTGAGCATCACCCAACTTAGCTGGCCACCGAACGTATGCCTCGTCACGAATCTCGCTAAGGATGCGGTAGATTGGGATCTTGGAAACTGTGGTAATGCCTGTTCGGGTGTTCAACTTTCTCTTCTCATCTTCCACAGCATCACGGGGGGTAGTCAGCTTGGTCATTATGATGACCCTTTTCCCGATTATTACGGTTATTGTCGCAATCTTGTTCTCTTTCGCGGTTGTGCAGACCATTTGCCTCATGTCCGACCGCATGAACCTTCCCAGCCACCCTCTTCTTCACCACTATCGGATTCACCTTCGCGGCAGCCACGATCACATCATCCTCTACTCGGATGTGCTCGTTGATGCGTTGCATCAGCAGTTCCATGGTTGTTGGTTGACTCATGGTGAACGAGTCTCACAGTCTATATCTGACTGGGAGACCGCGCTTGTACTGGGTGATTTCCAGGTTGGTTGGGCAATCAAGAATCTTATTTAAGGTTTCCCAATACTTGGCATTGTACGCCTTGAGCAAGTCACCCGATTCCATCTTTATGCCCAGAAGGTGGTCGACTTCTTTAGGTGTTTTGGTATTGGTTTTGAATCGGGTCACGAACACCTCCGCCAACTATTGCCACCTTTCGATACTTTCCTCTCGCAATCTCTCGAACCATTTCAAGCCCAACTCACCCAAACTTGACGGGAAAATAAGGCACATAAGTGCGTCGTTTCACCTGTAGCTAGCCATTACTTGTCGGAAGTGGCTCACGTGCATGTATGGATCGGTTTTTCGGTCATAGAACATGAACTTGGACTGGTAGAAGCCCACAGGGAGCGGTGTGGTTTCTATCTCGAGAGAGAAAGGGGTAGCGTTTAGCCTTGCCAAGTCCCTGTCCAAGTCCCTATCCAATGGCATTTGCACAACTAGGCGTAGCGGCGGCATCACGACCTCTTCATTGGCACGACCTCCGTGGGACAGGCACTGCAATGCCAGCACCCTTTGCACCTTCCGTCGGCGCGCTCGCTCTTCTAGGACGTCCCTCAAGTCCTTCGAGCGGGCGGAGTAAGAGTATCGCAACGTCGTCGACGGACGGAAGAGACCATAGCTGCTACCTTGTGCGTATGACTTCTCCACCAGCGAGTCAGAATCACCAACCCCATAGCTTCTAGTGATGGAGAGGGAGGGCGTCCTCTACTGGTTCTGATTCCCCGAATGGCGGGGTTGGGTGCGCTCACTGTGGTTTCTCACCCCAACAACACCCTTCCCCTTGACTTGCCATTTCAACGCCTCCATCTCCACTGCCATCCTCCGAATGATGCATCTTGGTCTCTTAGTTTGTGCTCCAGGCGTTGAGCATGCAACTTTCTTCGCCACCGGTGCCCATTTAGACTCTACGAGCTATCAGTGTTCCTTGTGCGCTTATCTCGTGCATCTTTGGAGAGCCCTCTAGAAGAAGTCTCCAGGCCTGCCATGGTCGGAATGGTGGGTGGGCCGTCTCTCCTCCGGACTGACTCTAGAGTGATGCCATTGACGACGGACAGCGAAGTTTCATCGTTGTGCACCATGAAAAAGTGATCGGAAAAGCTTGGAGGACAAAGTTTTATCTGTCAAAGTTTCCCACAGACGGTGCCAATTGTACGGGGCGCAAATATTCGTCGCTTTTCGTACTCTTTATGTCCAAGCTTCGATTCTTTCCGAATAACTTGAGAACACGAAGACGGTGAGCTACCCGGCAATGTGCAACCAGAAAAACCCTCCGAATGTCAAGTTAGCACACTTAGAGTGAAAGAAGGAGAAGGAGAGAAAGGTAACAAAAGGGTAAGTAGCTCTGATAACCAGAAATTCTAAACCAATGCATGGAGGCGCAGTACCGTTTATATAGTTTTTGCGCACTCCTCTCTGTCTGTCCTCCTCCTGATGTATAGATGTGTTCCCCCCTCTTACCTTCTTCCACGTGTAAGCACAAATATTGCCAAACACTAGATGGCCAAACCGCCTAACGATATTGATATGTACGAACGGTGGAATCTCTTTCCTGCAATCCAAATACGCCACGTAGCATCTCTTACCAAGCTATGCCAAGCACAGCGCCCCTGTGTTTCCTCAGGGCCGTGCTACTTGCCCAGTCCTATCGGACAAACTTGTGTGCGGGCTCAACTGAGCTCTACAGTCTGCAACGAGCTTTCGCTTGGTTGATCCTGGTCTTCTGAGGACAAATTCAATCCAACTTAGCAAAACGTACGTCTCTCGACCAGGCTAGCAACTTGTCCCTAACTTAATCGGGCTGAGACCTCGGTCCAGCACGTATCCAATGCCCGATTTAAGAGATTTTTAATCTTGCCTTTAATCTTTTCTATTCCTACGCTTGTCAATCTCTAATTGATTTACGCTAGGCTGTTTAAGCCACCAACAATGCAGATAAAATTGAAATCATCAGTTTCAGGCTTTGTTAGGTTACAATTAAAAGAGGCACTTTCTTTTTTCTTTTTTTTTTAATATTTTTTTATTTTAACTTTTCATATTAAAAAAATCCCAAAAGGTCCCCCCCAAAAAAAAAAAAAAAAAAAAAGAAAAAAAAAAGGCAGATTAGTCAAGGAGGAACAGATGATTGATGACTCTCATTTGAAGCAAATTTATCAACTGAAAACAACACCAGATTGATATTGATTCTATGCCCAACAACCTTAAACTACAAGCCACACACACAATAAATAAATAAAATAATAGGAAAAAAATAAATAAGAAGAAAAAGATGAATAAAATTCTCTAATATGTAGGTCGTTCTTCATGTTTTGGATTGTAGTCAAATTTGGCCAAGGAAAACATTCAAATTTCAAATTTCGTCGGCCTTATTTTTTCAAATTTGGCCAAGTTCAGCTGATTTTTGGTTGATTTTTGTTTCTAGCAACTGTCTTTTTCCACTGACAATGGAGTTGATGAAGGGCCTGAATCATGTCTAGTTAGATTGTATTCATATCGTGTCCCCAATGTGGCATAGATGATACTAAAACAAATAACAAAGGTTTCGATTAAACTAGAAAAAACTCAAATTAAAAACAATATATATATATAACAATAACAATTTATGAACATTCTGTGCATGTCAGCACATGCATTCAGGGAATTTTGTATTATTAAATAGATTGCAATTAATTATTATTTAACAATTAAAATTAAAGGTTGGTTGTGTCAAATTGTAAGTTCAACACTAATCTAATCTGTCTATTTTTTGTATTATCAGATGGTGACATTTTGAATTCGAGTTGACGACTAAGTAACCCACTCTTAACCCGTTGATTAAGTGTCAAGTTTATGTTGTATGGAAAATTTTCAAATCCAGCCATAATATCCAAACTCGAGCCAAATTGAAGAACATTCGAGAGAAAGAGACCAGTCATGTGACTTCAAACCTCAGCTTGGACCCCCCATGAGATGCTATAGGATGGATTTACCTAATGGCACTACTACACCTACCAAATTTCTGGTTCAACAGTCGCTTTGAAGCCATCAATCACTCAATTTTATTGTCACATTCATCTCTCATTTGACACACAATAATCATATAAAAAAGGGGAAACAAAAATTAGAATAATACATCAAGATAATGAATTATGGGGAGTTCTTGTTCAAAAAAATAAAAATAAAAATAAAATAAGAATCCATGTGTGATCCATCTATTCCTCTGCAAAAGTTCATTGCTGACCGACCAAGAAAAGGAGAAAGAAAACTATAATGTATAACTTTTAATAATATATCAGTTATTTTACAGGAACCAACTACAAAAACTAAGACGCTTTTGAACCTCACATACAATTTCCAATTTATTGACACTTACCAGTCACCTGGTACCATCACAAAGGCCTGGACTGGCATTCTTCACTATATACCTTATTTCTTTCCTACTACTGTAGAAATTTGTTCTCACAAAGCCCATACTTACAGGAAACGAGGCAGAAAACACAGAAAAAAAGAAGGATAAAAACTGATACACCAAACAATCACTTTGAAGAAACTTCAGAAGCACAACTAGCAATAGGCAGATCGCCAGGTGTGCATACCAGAGCCCTTTGTTGTAAATGTCTCAAACTCTGTTCCATGCTAACTTGTACCATCTCCGATAGCATCTGCTTAGCTTTCCCAGATTGATCCTTGTCTTCAATCTGCGATATTAGATTACATACTATATTCTCTAACGTGTCAGGCTCGAGCTCAGATCTCGGGTAAGGAGAGTTTCTCAATAACCGCAAGAGCGTTTGTGCTTTCGACTGGGACTTGGGTGTTCCTTGAACGGTGAGCTCAAGAAGACCAGGGATCACACCTTCTTTAAGGATTGGCTCCCTATATTTACATCGGTCTGTCTGACACATTGTCAGAAGTGTCCCTACTGCGTGCTCACGGCTTTGAAGAGACCCACTTTCCAGAACTTCGACCACTGCAAGCACTCCACCTTCTTCAGATGTCAATGCTGTTCTGCCCTCATCAAAACCCACTAAAGATTCCATAAGAGCAGTACATTTTTCAGCTGTTTTTGAAGATTTTTTGCAGGTTTTGAGCAGGTCAACTAGAGGAGGAATGGGTTCTGCCTCTAGAATTAAGCTAAGATTATCTGAGTATGTTGAGAGGTTGTAAAGTGCAAGTACAGCATCAGCCTTGGATTGTGGACTCCCATGTCTTAGGATTTCTACAAGGAGGGGGATGGCACCAGAAGCACCAATGATTGGTTTGTTGACAGAGGAAGCGGACAATGTGAGTAGAGATGCAGTTGCGTGGTCCTGCAGATTTGAACTCCCCGATTGAAGGAAACTGATGATTGGTTCTAGGGCACCAGCATTCACAATACAAACCTTATTTCTGCAGATTATAAGAAGGATGGGAGAGAATTTTAGCAAATTTCATTATTCAAGTCTTCAACCAAACATATGATAATTATTTTGCACAAAATCAGCTAGTAGAACATAGGAAACCCGTTCTAATCACATTAGCAAAACAATAAAAGGATGACAAAACAGGAAAAAGTACAAGTGACCTCTTCCTTAAAACTATTCATTGCCATGACCTGTGAAATGAGCCATGAGGTGTGCCCTATGAAAGACTCATAACCAAAAGCAACAAATGAAATTGTTTAAGAGTGCACCAAAGAAATTACTCCATTCTTTGGAGGTGTCCTGCCTTTGCTTGGCTACATTCAAGCTACACATTTAATATGGATTCAAACAGAAAACACAAATGCAGCTGCTCAAAAAGGAAGGTTCAAGCAAACAAATGCTATAAACTTTTTGAGGCCATCACAACCTCTTTTTCCCTGTCCTGAAACAAGCTAAGCTAAATCTAGTTATGCACCTCTGTTATCCATACAATGGACCAGAAAAGTGCAACAATAAGAAACCATTAAACATTACAATTGTATTAGGACCTGAACTTATTACCTATTCTTCACAATACTTTCCTCTTTTTATTTATAGAAAAAGGGGTGTACACAGACATGGGCGGCACTTCACAACTTCAGTTCTTTTTCGAACCATGTGCTTGCAAGGGTTGGAAGACAAAACATCCAATAACTAGAGAAATATCACTCTTTCTGTTGATAACTGGTAAGCTTTAAAAGATAATAATGTGACGATATCAATTGACAGTTTTAGTTTCATCATATTGCTTGCTTCTGCATACTTTTTTATATTATATGCAACTATTTTTAACTATAATTTTTGGTAAAAAAGAAAAAAGAGAAAGAACGGAGATTATTAGAATTTTTTCTTGTGCAAGAGAATCATGTGATAGCTTCAAACATAAGTTAGAAGAAAGAAGAAGAAAAAGGAAGATAACGAGACAAAAAGAAAGAGCGACCATGTGAAGAAAAGAACAACCCCACCTCCAAACCTAACCAGTCTGCAAGAGAAAGCATCCGATGCTGTAGTATGAATTGCAAGCATTGGGCACAAAATATGCCTCCAAAATACCAAACTTTAAATAAACATAGTATATATTTTAGAATCCAAAGCTTAGCCAATTACCAACCCATTTTGACTAAAACAAAACCCATTTTACAAAATCAACAGTGTAGTTTTGATTCTATTCCTACCTTCTTCAACAGTCCCAAAACTATTGCCAATATTCTTAACAATAATTATTAATCAATGAAAATTCTGATCAATTTGATTCATGTAGTGATGGTTATCCAGACTCTGTTTGGTTGCATAGAAAATAGGGGGGGGGGGGGGGGGGGGGGGGGAGGGGAATAGGGACCAGACCAAACCAAACAGCAAAAAGCTAGTCTCAGTTGATCACATAATCATCATTGGTTTTACAAGAAGTCAGTTTAAAAGTTCTTGGGAACATAACAAACACAAAAACATATGATTCCTAATTCAATTTTCAAAATTTCTTTTCCTTCTAATTGCTTTCCTTCACACCAAGCAGGGAAAAAAACAGAAAAAAAAAAAAGAAAAGAAAAGAAAAAAAAAGAAAAAGAAAAAGAATAAAAGAAAAAGGTATCAATCAACAAACAAGCACGGTAGTATAACCCTGAAAAAGAAAATTAAGAAAAAAAGAAGAAAAAGCGAGTAAAGTAAAAGCAAACCCATAGCAACATCGGAAGCTAAGCATCAATCAAAGCCCCCCCCAAAAATTAAAATTTCCAGTAAATTGGACAAACTCACGAGTAGTAATTGATTAATTATTTACTTACGTTTCGTCTTTGACGGCGAGGTTGAGGAGAGCGAGGAGGGCGGCCTCGGCGGCGGAGGGGGAGGAGGAGCGGAGCATGAGGACGAGAGGGGGGACGGCGGAGGAGAAGTGGCGGCGGAAGCGGTGGGAGGTCTTGGTGAGGCGGCGGATCTCTTGAGCGGCGTGGATTTGGGAAGAAGGGTCGTCGGAATGGATGAGGAGGAGGGTTTGGTCTACGGCGGAGATTGTTCTTGGGGTCTCTTCCCCATCTGGGTGAGTGCTCTCCGACTCCATCTGCTAGCGCCGTACGTCTCTCTCTCTCTCTCTCTCTGTGTATGTATGTATGTATGTATGTATTCTTCACTACAAAAATTGAAAGAGATATAGAGAGAGAAAAATATCTGAAGTGGGGGGGGGGGCGTTGTTGTTGTTATAAAGTGAAGAAGAAATGTCGAGTGGGCGGTTGAGAAACGTAAGGTGGAGAGGAGAGGAGAGGAAACGTGAGGGCGTGTGCCGTGGCGTCAAGCAACAGTTAAAAAATGATCACGCCGTGACTCTGCTTTTCAACTGCCTGCTTTCTCTCTCCACTCGGACACTCGATTAATCTTTGGGGGCTTGGTTAAGTGAAAAAGGTCCTCTCCTCAATTTCAGAGAACTTGCTATAAATGAGTTCCTTTTTTTTTTTTTCTTTTTTTTTTCAATTAATTAAAAAATGTCAATTAATTGTTTCACTTTTATACTATAATTTTTTTTATGATATTATGGCTATTTTGAAAAGGTGGTAAAAATCAATTTTTTTACTTTTAACTAAGATTTTTTAGAGTGATTTGGAAAGTTGGTAAAAAGTTACTTTTTTGTTTGGATTAATATTTATTTATGGTGTCACATCACACTAAAATGACTAAAATAACCTCACCCAATTTAAAAAATTTATATTTTACCCAAACCAACTTTGAGGGTATTTTCGTAATTGTTCAACCAACTTCTGCCACTTCCCAAATGATGAAAAAAAAGCAACCGGCGTTTTTGTCCAAACGTCAAAAAGCTGCATTTTTATATTTTCCCAAAAGAGCCCTATATGTATCAATTAATATATTGATCATTATATTACTATATATTATAATATTATTATTTTAAAATTATGATCTCCCTTATTATATAAATTACAAATATTTAAATTTCTAAAATTATATCATATTATCTGTTAATACACTAATTAATATACTAATTAATACATATAACATTATTCTTATTTTTTTACTTGATGATTGATTAAGAGCCCAATGTAAAATTTTTACATGATATTTAAAAATATTGAACAATTATCTCACATAACCTTGTGTATATAGTAGAATTAAAATTTTATGAAATAATTCACTTTTATAATGATTTTGTAATGAGAAAGATTGTGGCACACATTTTTAAAAGGATATATACTATATGTACCTTATAACTAAAATAAAAAAATGACATAATTTTATACTTTTTGAGTAATAACTTAAAAAATATATATATATATATATAACACTAAACACTATATGAAAATATAACAAAATTTTTAAAATAATGTCATAACTAAAGAAAAAAATTGATCATAATTAAAAAAAAAAGATGACATAATTAAAGATGTATATAATAAAATGTGTATATTGCGGAATTTTCTTTTTGTAATAGTGGGTTAAAAACTTAAAACACCATTGTTGCAGAGGATCATGGTCTACACTGGGAAAATTATCGGTAAAATTTGCCTATTGCATGAAAATTAAAATTAAGAGTAGTACATGTTTCATATATTTTTTACCCCTCATGGCAACAATTTTTTTAAGAAATGGCAATAAATTGGATTAGTGTGGGGTGGGATCGGATTTGTGATGTCCGGTGAAGTGACTAGAAAAATTGTAATTAAGCCTATTTTTACTTGTAATATCAGTAGCTGATATACGTGACGTATGTATAATTTAAATAAATAAAAATAAAATAAAATGAAATAAAATATTTATCATATACTTGTGTGCTTTTCAAATAGTAAAAGTCTTTTTAATAGATCCAATATTTAAGATTTAAGTCTCACCCCTCTTATTTATTTATTTTTTTTTAAATAAAAAAATAGGAATACATGGAATAAAGAGAAATAAACAAATATTTAGACACCAAGTTTGGTTTTCATTTAATATAATATTATAAATAGTATAAATTTTATAAAATGAAAGTGTGGGGGACAATTTTTTTTGAATGCCTCGTTAATGGACTTGTAAATGGTAGTCCACAATGGGCTGCTATAAGGTCCCAAAAATGGAAAAGGTTAGATAATTTGAGACAAACAAGTCTCTACCAAATTTCAACCTTACTTTTGACTATATGGGCAAGTTTATAAAGTTAAAAAATATTTAAAAAGTTAAAAAATTTAAATAACTATACAAAAAATTAAATATTTTCTTTTTTTATACTTTTTGCATTTTTTTTTTTTTTTTTTTTTTGTAAAAAGTCAAAAAATATCTTAAATATATTAATTTTTTCAACTCATATTTTAGCCAAAAAAATTAAAAAAAAATACTAAAACAACCTATTTCCAAACCAACCCGGAATTGTAGTGAAATGGCTATGATGAGTAGTCTAGTTGGTTAGTGTTGGAAATGGTTTGGAAAAATCTGGGTTTATAACAGATTTTTTTCTAACTTTGGTCTAATATATTAGATGGGACCTGTGCGTCAATTTTCGCGGGTCAAAGTGATAACGCGTTCTATGCCGCGTTATGATTCACGTGGTATATTTGGTTGCTCAAAACCATTACCGAGTGAATGGGAAATTGAAGCCAAAGTATGCTCCATGGAAATAGAGTTTTGGTGGAAAATTCTTAAAGGTTTGAATAAGACTTGTCCCACATTGATTTGATGGGAAGTTTTAAATGGGTTTATAAGGCATGGGTTTGATACTCGGGGTGTGCCCCAAGGGGTACCCAAGTGTTTTAGAGAGGGAGGTTATGGATAAAATGGGCTAGACCCATTGGATCCAAAAATCACCACGCACCCGCGCCCAAGCCCAACCCAGCCAGCCCAATACCTATCTTTTTGGGTCAAAAACATTTGAATTTAATTTTATTTTGGTAAAATAAAATCCAGAATTCAAATTAAACTGGAAATCATCTGGTCCGGTTTTACTGTACACCCAAACAGGGCCCTTCCCGTTTTTATCTATTTGAATTGTGAACCCGACAGATTCAAATATGTTTAAATTCAAAACCAACAAGTTTCATACCTGTTCAAACAGGTTTGCACCTGTTTAATTCAAAACCTGCAGCCACTAATCTATCTATAAATAGGGCAGCCCTCATTTGATGTTTTACATTCAGAAAATTCATAAATTTCGTCCGTAAGAGCTCTGCAAATTTATTCTTCATTTTGTTACATTATTTTCTTGTAAAAAAGAGTGTAAACACTTACTGTGCTCGTAAGGCAAACAATTTGTAGTGCTGCTATTGTTTGTAGTTGATCATTTCATCTTGGGAGATAGACATCCAAATTCTGAAAAGCACCACGGAGAAGACGAATCTATTTTAAGGACACAGTGTCAAACACGAGACTTGATCAGATTATTATTTAAGAATTAATTAAGTAAGTTATTTAATTTATTTTCGGTGTTATTATTATTTATTTAAATCAGATTTTAATTTTGTTTTTGTAACAAAATAAAATCTGTTTTTATTATATTTTTTTTTCTCTAATTTGATTTTTGTAATCAAATAAATTCTCTCATTTCTTTTATTTCTTTATATTCTGGTTGTTGTTTAGTACACAACAGAATTTAATCTATTTAAATACAGTGATGATTGTCCAACAATCTTAAGACAGAATTATTTTGGTATCTTCATTGTATTTAATTTTCTGTGATTTCATAAAGACATATTCTGGTTGGAAAAATAAATAGTGTTTATGCTATTTGACAGATAGCAGTAATATACTGTCTCTTTTCTTTGACAACTAGTAGTAATATACTGGTGTCATTAACAATTGCAGAATATTAATTTGTGTTACAGAAAATTATTGTGATATTTTATTTTTCTAGTTTTAGTAACAAGGAAAATAAAATTATTTTGTGTTATCATTTATTTTCTGGTTTTAGTAACTAGAAAATTAATTTGTGTTTTAATTTTTTCTGATTGTTGTAATCAAAGATTATGGCTACTACAACTGAAACTGCAACTGGTAGTGGTGCTCCGATTGTTACACCAACACCGGTCCCTATCCAGAACCATGTTCATGTACCAATAAATCATGAAGAAAAATCGAAAAAATTTAACGGTACTGAGTTTAAAAGATGGCAGCAGAAAATGCTGTTCTATCTTACAACTCTGAATTTGGTCTGGTTTCTCCATGAAGAGGTTCCAGCACTTAAAGAGGGTGAAAGTGATCGGCAAGTTGTTGCCGCTGTAGATGCTTGCAAACATTCAGATTTTTTGTGCAGAAACTACATCCTTGATGGTCTTGACAACATGCTGTATAATGTTTACAGTCCTCTGAAGTCAGCAAAAGAATTGTGGGATTCTTTGGAGAAAAAATACAAAACAGAGGATGTCGGTACGAAGAAATTTGTTGTCGGTAAATTTCTAGATTTTGTTATGGTAGACTCCCAAATGGTAATTTCTCAAGTTCAAAGTTTTCAGATAATTTTGCATGATATTCATTCAGAAAGTATGTCTCTTAGCGAGTCTTTCCAAGTCGCTGCTTTAGTGGAAAAGTTACCACCGGCTTGGAAAAATTTCAAAAATTATTTAAAACATAAACGCAAAGAGATGACCATGGATGAACTTATTGTAAGACTGAGAATTGAGGAAGATAACCGAAAGGCTGAAAAGAGGAATGGGAAAAATCCCATTGAGTTCAAGGCTAATGTGGTTGAATAAGTTCATAAACCACATAACAAAAAGAGGAAGTTTACTGGAGATGGTCCTAAACAAGGCGATAGCAACAAAAAGTTCAAAGGAAAATGCTATAACTGTAGCAAGACTGGACATTGGGCTTCTGACTGCCGCCGCCCTAAGAAGGATCATGGAAGTACAAGTAAGAAGACTACCAATCAGGCTAATGTAACTGAACTAGATTACATCTCTAACGGAGTAAATGACATCAACCTCTCTGCTGTGGTGTCTGAGGCTAACTTGGTTGGAAATCCCAAAGAGTGGTGGGTTGACACTGGAGCAACTCGTCACATATGTGCGGACAAAAAGATATTCACTACCTACAATGAGGCTGCAAATGGTGAACAACTTTTCATGAAAAATTCTTCTACTTCTACTGTGGCTAGACAAGGAAAAGTGATCTTGAAGATGACATCAGGGAAAGAACTGACCCTCAACAACGTACTGCATGTACCTGACATCCGGAAGAATTTAGTTTCTGGTTCTTTGATAAGTAAAAATGGTTTTAGGCTTGTTTTTTAGTCTGATAAATTTGTATTAACAAAGAGTGGTATGTATGTTGGTAAGGGATACATGAGTGATGGTCTCTTTAAACTAAATGTAATGACAGTTGTACCAAAAGTTGCTATGAATAAGAATAACACATCTTTTGCTTATATTCTTGAGTCGAATTTATGGCATGGTAGATTAAGTCATGTAAATTATGATGCTTTCCGTAGATTAATTGGTTTGGATTATATACCAAAGTTTGAAATTAATCATAATCATAAATGTGAAGTTTGTATAGAAGCAAAACTAACTAAGACTCCATTTAAATCAATTGAAAGGAAAACCGAACCTCTAGAATTAATTCATACTGATGTATGTGATCTAAAATTTGTTCAAACTAGAAGGGGCAAAAAGTATTTCATAACATTTATCGATGATTGCACAAGATATTGTTATGTTTATTTACTTAGAAGTAAAGATGAAGCTTTAGAAATGTTTAAACTCTACAAAACAGAAGTTGAAAATCAACTTGGTAAAACCATTAAAATGGTTAGAAGTGATAGGGGTGGTGAATATGATGCACCATTAAATGAATTTTGTGCACAACATGGCATTATTCACCAAACTACAGCACTCTATTCTCCTTAGCAAAATGGAATTGCTGAAAGAAAGAATAGAACCTGTCACGACCCAAACCCACCCCTATGGGTTCAGCACCGTAACCGGCCAGTAATCCGTGATTACCGAAGGCCTGCTTAACAATAGAACAGTAAAACAGAGTACAGGGGCTGGCGGAAGCCAAAACAGTAATTAAACAATGCCCAATGAGCTGTGACAATCTGTATGCAAAAAGACTTTTCATAAAACAGTATGTACAACATTTACAATCATTCAGGACAGGGACTTAATCCCTGTTTAAACAGTGCAGTAACAGTCTATACAGTCTATACAAAATAGAACAGAAAGAGGGAAACTAAAACACCCCATAGCCTTAGCTTGGTAGGCTCGGAACCTCGCAGTGAGGCACAGTGGTTGGCTTTGACAAAAAGGGGAGTCTAACCCACGCTCCTAGCTCCAGTCTGGTACCTGAACACCTACATATATATATAAACAGTGAGTTAAAACTCAGTGAATAACATAATACGTAAAGAGGTTAGGAATGAATGTCCTTACAGTATTGAAAACAATTCATTAATTCAGTATATCAGTTATTCAGTCATAACAGTCATATGTGGTACATCCATTAGCATAGCAGTACAGTAAACAGTAGGTCTTAAAAGACCGAACAGTCAGTGATGGCCATCATAACAGTAAACAGAAGTTCCAAGATAGGAACTGACAGAGATCTCTGTAACAGTAGCAGTAACAGTAAACAGTAGTTGCTATGGATGCCACAATACAGTTCAGAATAGAGGACAAACATTCAATCAGTAAACAGTATCAGTTTAGAAATAGTACAGTTTAAACAGTCACATTTGAACATATCTTTACACAATTGTTACTCACAGAGTTCTGGGCTACAATTAGGCTAGAGCGCGTCCCCAGATGCCAACCCTACACAATTACAGATGAACACACACACACTAAGCTACACAGTTGGGAAAATAATAACTTAATCCCTAATTTGCCTCAGTGTGGTTCTACATCTATATCCTCATTAAGATGCTTTCAACTAGGCCTAAGGATGCCTAGGATGGGATGAGGATGCAATGATGCACTTTAAAAGCATTTTCAGAATTTTCAGAAAATAGGGGTCCCGCTCGAGCGTAGGATACTCCGCTCGAGCGGACATGCAGACAAAGGTTCCCGCTCGAGCGTCACTTCCCACGCTCGAGCGAACTGCAAAACATGGCAAAAGTACTAGATGCTCAAAATCCACGCTCGACGGGCGCTCGATCCCCGCTCGAGCACGTGATACGAGCCTCCGCTCGAGCAGACTGTAAAACAATGCAAGATGCTGGGAGCTCGAATTCCCCGCTCGAGCGCAATTTCCCCCGCTGCGCTCGAGCGGGCGTAAAAAATCTGGAATTTCCAGATTTGAACTCCAAGCTCAGAACCAAGTTTTAATGCATAAATTTCAATCCTCTTGGGCTAACTTTTTGGAAAACACTTCAAAACCCATAATATTACATGTTTCAAAGATCAATTTGAGAAATCAAAGCCCAAAGGTAGTTCAATTAAATCCAATTTCAAACCAAACTTACAAGAACATGATAAACATGTACATGCATGAATTTAAACCAATTCAAAGCTTCAAATACTTGTTCAAGTGAGCCAATTCTTTCAAAACCAAGATAAAAACATGGACTCTAACAATAATATGAACATGCATGTACCAAATTCCATGTAATCAACCTCAAAATGCAACAATGTAGGCATGCATGCACGATATATGCTACATTCAACATTTTAGGACCAATTCATGACTTAGCTCTTCAATATGGCATGAACCATGCAAGAACCAACTTAAAGACACAATTAGGAGGTTGAATTCCTTACCTAAGTTCTCAAATCCAAGTCTAGAAGCTCAATTGATCACAAACTCTTCCAATCTTCTCAATTTCCAAGCAATACAAGATGAATTCACTCCAACTCCCTATCTCTCTCTCTCTCTCTAGTCGGCAATAACAAGGAAAGAGGCTGATGAAATGTTTTGTTGAATGTATAATAAGGCTCAAAGATGTGTTGTCTAAGTGGTCCACTAAGTGGCATGTTAGTAATTAAGCCAACTATTGCAATTTAGCCCAATTCAATCTAATTTAATCATACCAAATCACATTTTAACTAAATATGCCACAAAATCACATAAATTCTAATGATCATAAAACATCAATCGATTCCAGATTCGGCCGTCGATAAGGCCTTCAATTTGCAATTTAAAACATAAAACATGGACATATAAGTTTAACAGTTAACAGATAGATATGTATTTAAACTAGTATATTCAATCAGTCAGTTCAGTATTTCAGTCAATTCGATTACTAATCATGTTCAGTCTCAGTTTAGCAGTAATCAGTCGAGTTATCAATAATTAGTGGTAAGGGTTATTACAGAACCCTAAAAGATATGATGAATGCTATGTTACTAAGTTCAGGCTTACCACCGAATTTGTGAGGAGAAGCAATATTGTCTGCTAATTATGTTCTTAACAGAATACCTCACAAGAAAACTAACAACACTCCTTATGAATTGTGGAAAGGTCAACCGCCTTCCTACAAATACTTAAAAGTGTGGGGTATTTGGCAAAAGTTGAAGTTCCTGTTCCTAAAAAGACTAAGATTGGACCAAAAACAGTAGATTGTGTGTTTATTGGTTATGTTCAGAATAGTAATGCATATCGGTTTCTGACTTATAAATCAAAAATACCTGATATAAATGTGAACACTATTATAGAGCCAAGGAATGCTGTGTTTTTTGAACATATCTTTCCTTATAAGAAAGGACGGGAATTAAGTTCACAGAAAAGAATTTATGATTGTACACAAAGTCAAGAGACTAATGACAATCAAACACAAGAGACTAGTAATGGTCTCGACCAACAAGATTTAACTGATGATGAACCAAGACGAAGTAAGAGAGCGAGAACATCCAAATCCTTTAGTCAGATTTTCTGACATACTTGTTAGAAAATGAACCTCAAAGCTTTAAGACAGCAATGACAAGTCCTGAAGCACCTTTGTGGAAAGAGGCTGTTAATAATGAAATTGAATCCATTATGCAAAATCATACTTGGGAATTGGTGGATCTTCCACCAGATTCTAAACCTCTTGGATATAAATAGATATTCAAGAGAAAAATGAAAGCAGATGGTTCAATTGACAAGTATAAAGCAAGACTTGTAGTTAAAGGTTACAGACAAAAGGAACGTCTGGATTATTTTGACACATATTCTCATGTGACAAGAATCACATCCATTCGCATGCTTATTGCTATAGTAGCGTTGTTTAATTTAGAAATACATCAAATGGATGTGAAGACAGCTTTCTTAAACGGTGATCTAAATGAAAAGATCTATATGGAGCAACCCGAAGGGTTTGTAGTATCAGGGCAAGAAAAGAAAGTTTGTCGGCTTGTAAAATCCCTTTATGGATTAAAACAAGCACCTAAGCAATGGCATGAAAATTTTGATCATGCAATGCTTACTAATGGGTTTAAGATAAACGAATGTGACAAATGCGTCTATGTGAAAAACACTGACCAAGGATATGTCATAGTTTGTCTTTATGTGGATAACATGCTTATCATTGGAAGCAGTCAAAACATGATCAAATCAACTAAGCAGATGCTTAATAAAAGATTTGATATGAAATATATGGGGGTCGCAAATGTTATATTAGGAATGAAAATTACTAAAACATCTGATGGATATGCATTATCTCAATCTCATTATATTGAGAAAATTCTTGATAAATTTATTAAGGATGATTTGAATGTAACTAGAACACCCGTAGACATCAGTCTTTATTTATCAAAAAATAAAGGTGATGCAGTGTCTCAGTTAAAATACTCCCAAATCATTGGAAGCCTAATGTACCTAATGAATTGTATTCGTCCTGATATAGCTTATGCTATCAGTAAATTGAGTAGGTACACTAGTAACCCTGGAGAAGACCATTGGAAGGCGATCGTTCGGGTTCTTAGATATCTAAAATTTACTCGTGATCATAGTTTGAACTTTACTCGATATCCAGTAGTACTCGAAGGTTATTGTGATGTCAATTGGATATTGGATACTAAAGATTCAAAATCCAATAGTGGATATGTCTTTACTCTGGGAGGTGCTGCTGTTTCTTGGAAGTCCATGAAACAAACATGCATCGCACGATCCACAATGAAATCCGAGTTCATTGCTTTAGACAAAGCAGGAGAAGAAGCTGAATGGCTTCGTCATTTCTTAGAAGACATTCCAATGTGGCCAAAACCTGTGCCAGCTATTTACATTCATTGTGATAGTCAATCTACAATGAGCAGGGCACAGAATCATATGTATAATGGTAAGTCACGACATATTCATTGTCGACATAATACCGTAAGGCAATTGTTGTCAAATGGAATAATCTCAATAGATTATATAAAATCTAAAGAGAATATTGCGGATCCGTTAACAAAAGGTTTGACAAAAGAGCTAGTGTATAGTTCATCGAAGGGGATGGGATTAAAGCCTATTACATAAGAGTCATCATAATGGTAACCCTACTTATATGACTGGAGATCCCAAGAACTAAGTTCAAAGGGACAACTAAGTTATGTGCGACTTGCCAAAAATCATCAAGGGATTAAAATTCCCTACCCATTCTTATGGTGAGAGTGATATCTGCAACATGTGTTATCTGCAGGGGCATAAGGATAAGCTTTGCTTTTAATGATTACTTATATCTTGATTAAGGCATAAAATCAAGACGAGTATATGGAGATACTCACAATAAGAATCACCTATATGAGTGTTGAACTGGGGCCGGTTCTATGAGAATGAAAAGGCTAAATTCTCTAGAAACATTCATGAAAACCAAGAGCGTTCAAGGCCAAAATGAATACAACAGTGAGAACCACGATGCGTTAGAAAATATTTTGTGTGAAACCTATTGTCTTGACTTACACAAACGGCTGAACAATTCAAGGCATCGCATCCATTGGTTAGCTAGTAAGTCTGATAGGTTATCACTAGGGAAGGTTCAAGACCGAAAGCCACCTATCCTGATGCAAGATATTTTCGACTTATACTCTTTCGATAAAGTCTGCATATTGTTGCATTTCCGTTGTCATCAAATTCCATTCATGTGGGGGATTGTTGGAAATGGTTTGGAAAAATCTGGGTTTATAACAGATTTTTTCCTAACTTTGGTCTAATATTTAGATGGGACCCGTGCGTCGATTTTCGTGGGTCAAAGTGGTAACGCGTTCTATGCCGCATTGTGATTCACGTGGTATATTTGGTTGCTCAAAACCATTACCGAGTGAATGGGAAATTGAAGCCAAAGTATGCTCTATGGAAATGGAGTTTTGGTGGAAAATTCTTAAAGGTTTAAATAAGGCTTGTCCCACATTGATTTGGTGGGAAGTTTTGAATGGGTTTATAAGACATGGGTTTGGTATTTGGGGTGTGCCCCAAGAGGTACCCAAGTGTTTTAGAGAGAGAAGTTATGGGCAAAATGGGCTAGACCCATTGGACCCAAAAATCACCACACACGCGTGCGTGTGCCGCCGCCGCCGTCCGTCCGGTCGGGTGGGCTGGGCTGGGCTGGGCTTGGGCGTGGGTGCATTGTGTGAGGTTGGGTTGGGCTTGTCCGGCCCAATACCTATCTTTTTGGGTCAAAAACATTTGAATTTAATTTCATTTTGGTAAAATAAAATCCAGAATTCAAATTAAACCGGAAATCATCTGGTCCGATTTTACTGTACACCCAAACAGGGCCCTTCTCGTTTTTATCTGTCTGAATTGTGAACCTAACAGATTCAAATCTGTTTAAATTCAAAACTAACATGTTTCATACCTGTTCAAACAGGTTTGCACCTGTTTAATTCAAAACCTGCAGCCACCAATCCATCTATAAATAGGACAGCCCTCATTTGATGTTTTACATTCAGAAAATTCATAAATTTCGTCCTTAAGAGCTCTGCAAATTTATTCTTCATTTTGTTGCATTATTTTCTTGTAAGAAAGAGTGTAAACACTTACTGTGTTCGTAAGGCAAACAATTTGTAGTATTGCTATTGTTTGTAGTTGATCATTTCATCCTAGGAGATAGACGTCCAAATTCTGAAAGCACTGTGGAGAGGACGAATCTGTTTTAAGGACACAGTGTCAAACACTGGACTTAATCAGATTATTATTTAAGAATTAATCAAGTAAGTTATTTAATTTATTTTCGGTGTTATTATTATTTATTTAAATCAGATTTTAATTTTGTTTTTGTAACAAAATAAAATCTGTTTTTATTTTTATTTATTTTTATTTCTAGTTTGATTTTTGTAATCAAACAAATTCTCTCATTTCCTTTATTTCTTTATATTCTGATTGTTGTTTAGTACACAATAGAATTTAATCTATTTAAATACAGTGAAAATTGTCTAACAGTTAGTAGTATTTCCTTACATGTTCAATTTAAGTTCGACTTTTTTTGACCTCTTTTATTTGTTTGGATCATACGATTAGAAAGTATTACTTGATACTTAAGTTTACACTCTTGGCATGGGTCTAAAGGACACTGCCTAGGACATAGTTCTCAATTAAAATAAAATAAAATAAACTAGAGAAATGTAAAATGCACTAACTCATTTGAGAATTGTTTTCAAGTTTGTTTGTTTGTTTGGTTTTTTTCTTTTTTCTTTTTTCTTTTTTGTGGGAATTTTTTGTATTTGTTTTTGTTTTTTATTTTTATTTTTTAAAATTCTATAGGATCTTCTATATTAGAAGCCTATAAAAAAAAAAAAAAAATTTAAAAAAGAGGATCAAATTAGAAAAGGTCCAATAAAAAAAGAACCTAATTTTTATAAAGCTGCATTTAGATTTTGGATTTGATGAGATATTTGTGAATGGAAAGGAAAACGAATGGATTTGTGAATGAAATAGAAGTTATTTTTTCTCTCACAAATCTCTTTGAATTTAAAATTTAAATATAACCAAAAAAAAAGAAAAGAAAAGAAAAGAAGAAGGCTCTTTTTTTTTTTTTAATGTTTTTAAATGAACTACTTTTTCAAAATTGTATCATTGTTATTTTTTATTTATTTAAAAAAATTTAGGCATCCTAGATTGGTTAAATTTTGTTGAGCTTCTCGATTCATAACGAGTTTGGGGATGCCGCTGCGCGGGGTGTGCAGCAGCATCTGTTGTGCGCAGAAATGGGCCTATTTCGGAGCCCATTTTGATAATCCGAACCGTTCATATTTTAGAATACATCAAGTAGAATATGCCTGCAAAAAATTAAATTAATTGGATATCGTTTACCTATTCATCCACTCACATTTGTATTTATTTTAATACTTTAAATCACAATTATTATTTATTTTTGTAAATAGAAATGTGAGTGGATGAATGGATAAACGATATCCGATTAACTTAATTTTTTGCAAGCATGTTCTACTTGATGTATTCTAAAATATGAACGATTCGGATTATCAAAATGAATCCTAAAATAGACCAATTTCCACCGCACAATAGATGCTGCTGCGCACCCCGCACAATAGCGTCCCCAAATCCATTCATAACCTAACCGCGCAGCAGCGTCCCCAAATCCATTCATAACCTAGCCTAAACAAATCTCGCAAATATTTCTTTCACTTTGTTTATATATATTTTTAACTTTTCCTAAATGGTTGCTTGCTTTTTAAAAAAGCACCTGTTGGGGGAAGAGGCAGAGCCTAATTTTAAAAGGGTTTGGTACTTGTACTATTCAATATAGTAGCCAAATAGCATTTTTTAATGCCTGAATTAATTTAAATAAAATTGGAAAGGTCTTTTGAATTTGAATCAGCTGATCAATGTGATTCAAATGTCCTCTGCAAACCCCCATATTATTGGTGGAAAGTACAAAGAAAGTGGGCCTTCTTAGATCACAAGTTTTGCTTGCATGAGCTATTTAAAAAATACATATGATAATTCCTTTCTTGGCCTTTAAGTGATTTTCCATGAAGGCTCTCCATACTTATGATGCTAAACATAATTTTTGTTTATTTTACTTAGGTATCTTTATCACCCTTCTTTTCCTTTTCATTTTCTTCTCTAAGGTTGGTGGGGTTGTTGGTTTAGAAGGATAGTTTTCATTTGTGCTTGTTTGGAAGTGTATTTGTGGAAAGAAAAAGCAAATGAAAAGGAATAAGATAGTGTATGGGACTCTCATTATTACATAGTTTAAGAAGATCAGATATAAGTAGTTTTATCCTTATATACAAAGTGGATGTTTGGAAAGTAAGTTTTTATGTGAGTTTTTTTAGTTGTAGGATATTATTGGAGAAAAAAAAATTTGTGTTTGGGAAGATAGTTGGGTTTTTATGTGGTTAGATGTGATGTTTGTGAGAGAAAAAGTGAAATGATTATGGGGTTGAATGTGATATTTTGTTTGAATGTGTTTTTTTTTTTTGGTTTTGCAAAAAAATTGTCTTTTTGTGAAAAAAAAAAAAAAAAAAACCCAAGTTCCAAACTTCCCAAACACCACCTTAGGTGAGTGATTCAACA